>JAJKFI010000002.1:29087341-29099682 GCA_029204185.1 Lerista edwardsae
GGAGGTTTGTATATTTGTGTGTATGTTCCACCATTACTCTGGAACGCCTGGAACGACGTGCACCACACGTGGTACACTTATTCCTTACGATCTGGACAGATATACTGTGGGGGTAGGGCCCCCTTACGCCCCCAGAGGTGGGGGTGCACTGCAGAACAAACTCATTCCACTGCAGAACAAACTCATTCTAATAGAGCCTGGGGATAATTTCTGCCCCCGGGCAACGCCGGGTCACAAAAAGCTAGTAGTATATACATACTGTTGATGGATGGATGGATGGATGGATGGATGGATGGATGGAGATCTTTCCCCCACCCCACTTTCCTTCCTTGGTTCTGAGTGTGAATGTGTTTTTTGACTGGGTGCTCTGATGTTTATATGGAAGAAGGGTAGTCTAAAAATGTGAACAATATGAATGAGTATGACTGTGAGATGACTGCATGCTTGGGGGCAGCAGGAGGGGGCATGTTGCTGGGGTAGGATGCGCCCCTATTTTTCTTTTTTAAAGCCCAGGCATGATGTCAATTCTGGGGCAACATTTTGCCCTCTGCAATGGGTTGCACTTTCATTAGCTACGCCACTGTCTGTAACCATTGTGTATAGCAGTGTCCCTATACTTGTGTGTCCCTTATTGTCATTTTGAAAACCTGGCAAGCCTAATATCATGGGGGCTGCCCTTTCAGCAATGACACCTAAACACAGCTCAGCAGC
Organism: Lerista edwardsae; assembly: GCA_029204185.1. Classification (NCBI taxonomy): domain Eukaryota; kingdom Metazoa; phylum Chordata; class Lepidosauria; order Squamata; family Scincidae; genus Lerista; species Lerista edwardsae. Next base: position 29,088,053 of record JAJKFI010000002.1, read on the forward strand.
TAATGGTGGTGCTGGGAGGGCCTGAGGGCCAAATAAAGAACCTCCAAGGTCCATTCCTTGGGCCTTATGTTTGATAACCCTGGGCTAGAATGTGTTTGAAAGGAGGCATACCTTGAGTTTCTAATAGGAAGCTAGTTTAATCCTTCCGATGAAAGACCCAATTTGCCACCTATAACATAATTGTTTTCCCCTAATCTAGCATTCATATCACCTGCCAGCAAACTTGGTGGATCAGAATACTGCTCAAATAGATTTGAAAGAACTTCCTCTAACTCAATGAACACTGAAACTTCTTCACTCCTTACATTCTGAGGAGGGCAATACTCATTTAGCAAAAACAATTTAGAACCTCTTGGCCAGGTAACCTGCAAAATTAAAATATTAGGGCTCAAGCTCATGTTTATCATATTTGGGTTACCATCTACTGAAATTAAAGTAGCCAACCCCCTCCCCTGCGTGCATGCCCCTAGATTCTAATTTAACTGCAGGATGGGTAAAAGCTGCAAATCCAGGAAAGGAAGGGAAGGCTGCAGAGGTTACCCAGGTTTTTTGAATGTAAATAATTTCAAATAAAGAGCAAAAATTTCTAAAATCCTTGTCTGTCAGTTTAGAACACCATCCTGCAACATTCCAAGAAATAACTTTGATGGAAGATTTATGAGACTGCGGAAGAGGAGATAGTCATAACTGATTACTCCTACCTGTGGTCTCATCATTATGGCCAGCAGATTTTATTTCTGTAGGCTTGAGACCATGGTCTTTACAATTAAATTAAATAGACCATCTGTAGTTACTTCAAAAGGCCTGATTTTCTTGTATAATGTTTAAGTCTAGGCAGTTCTCATCCACTATGCAATTTTGTACTGCATGTATTTTACACTGGGAAAGGTTCAAGGAAGGATGATTATCCCTTGGCGGTAGACACTTATTAATTTCAGCTATGATGTTTTGTGTTTTATTTTGAAAATACCCTGTATGTGATTTACCAGACCCTGTATTAACCAAATCCGTTCAACACGGAATAGAAGGCAAGTTGAAGACAAGGTTGCCTGAGGTGCCTCTGGTTCTAGTGGCAAATGTCCATTCCCTTCAACAACTACTGGACCTACCAAAGGCATGAAACTAAAGGCATGAATCATAAGGAGGTTGCACAACCCATCATGTCCTATAGCCCACACTGGAGGAAAAGTCTATCGTAGGCTATAGGACTTGATGGGTTGTGCAACCTCCTTACATTAATAGTGGGCTACTTCAGAATGCCAGGTGCAGGGGAGTGGCAACAGTAGACACTTGTATTTTGGGTTGGTGTTTTGGCCATAACTTGTGCTAGAATAAAGATATTACACTTCTGTTTTTTCATTGAATTTCTGGTGAAATTCCACATCCAACGGTATACAGCATGATGGTATTATTCCTTAAAACCACGATTTTTACAAAAGCAGCTTTATTTCCAGTTTTTAGGGTTTTGGCCATAACTTTTGTTATAATAGAGATATTACACTCGTTTTTTTCCCCCGCTGAATTCCGGGGAAATTCCACATCCACCAGTATGCAGCATGACTACTGCTTATTCCATAACCTTGCAATTTTTTAAATTTGGGGTTCAGTGGTGACACCCTGAGGATGGCACCTGGGGCACTGCACCCCCTGCCCCATAGGTAAGCTACTCCACTGCCTGAACACGATGGCTCTTGTAGGCTAACTCAAAGGTTGCACATCTCCCTTTTCTCAAGACACAGTAATGTCCATGGGTATAGTCCTTTCAGGCTTGTCCAGGGTTTGTGCAGCCCCTTGAAGCAACCTCAAAAAAACTTAGCAGAATTCTCACATTATATTGTTTGTGTATACATTATGTTGTGGTCAGAGGCACCTTTTAAAGTGGTGTCCTCTTGCATTTAGAAGGAGAAAAGCAACTCTCCATCTTTACCCTAGCACATTGTCTTTTCCAATGGTTGTTGCTGGTGTCTTTTCTCCATCTCTTTTTAGAATTAAAAAAAATGTACCTTTGGGGACAGGGAGCAATTTATTAATTCATGTTGCTATATAAACTACTTTGTGAGGTACTTTTTGTTAAAATGTAGAATATTTATGATTAATAATTTATGATTATGATTAATAAATATTAATGATGATACAGGTGTTTATACATACACATACACATTTTTGTGCGAATGATTGTATATGTTTTCATTCTGAAAGCAAACTGAGGACTGGACCCCTTAAATGAAGAGTTAAGGTTGTACATAATGCTGAATGAGAACCAAACATAATGTGTGAATTAACTGTACACATATACATATCAACAATCTGTGTATACTGTAAACAAATCTCACATGCAAACAAAACATATGTGAATAGTCCTTTCATTTTTCACCAGATTTGCCTACCAGTTTGCCTCTTCAAAGGGTAAATTTTAGTGTGTGTGTTTTGGGGGGAATAAATTTATGACATTCAGCTCAGTCATAAATATACTTTTTGTTTTAAGTTCTAAAAAAAAGTAAATTTTACTTACCATGTGAATTCTTGTTCCTGGAAGAGGTAGGGCATTCCTAACAGTCATACAGTAGCAAGCTGAAAAAACAATCACTCCTCAACATGGCAATTCAATCTTCTTTAAAGAAATCAAGAAAAATTATGGTACTTTTTTTTAATCACAAGGGAACATCCCCCCCCCCCCGTAGCGCTTATACAGTGGTGGGTGGAATGCCCTTCTTCTTCCAGGAACAAGAATTCACATGGTAAAATTTACTTTTTCCCTGGAAGAGGAAGGGCATTCCTAAAGGTCTGGGATGTACCAGAGTAGTACATTGTTGGGTGGGATAAGCGCTAACCACCTCCTTTTATACTTCAATAACCTCCTGCAAAACTTTCCTCCCAAATGACGCGTCTGCAGAAGACCATTTATCTACGTTATAATGTTGTTAAAAGGTATGCTCATTAGACCACGTTGCAGCTCTGCATATTTCAGGCAAGGATATAATACCAATCCTTCAAACACTGCAGATGTGGCAGCCCCTCTAACGGAATGTGATTGAATACCAGGAGGGACTTGAACTCCAGCAGAAGAATAAGCCTCCTGAATACACTGTCTTACCCATTTAGACAATGTTACAGAAGATACCCTTAGCCCCATATTTCTTCCTTGTGTGGCTATAAATAATGCCAGATTTTCTACAGGTTTTCAGTATAAAATCTGAGTGCCCTTCTGACGTCCAACATATACCACTCCTTTTCTTTTGGATGTTTCAGATTTTGACAAAATGAGGGCAATACCATTTCCTGCTGTCTGTGAAATATCGAATTCACTTTTGATAAGAAAGATGGATCAGTTCTAAGAATTACCTTCTCTTTATGAAAGATGCATACATTTGGATTGACAAAGAGTGCGGCCAATTCAGAAACCCGCCTTGCAGAACTAACAGCTACCAGAAATAGTGTTTTCATCGACAATAATTTCAAAGAAATAGTTGCCATTGGTTCAAATGGTGCCTTCAGTAATGCATTTAATACCAGAGTTAAGTCCCAAGTTGGGCATCTATGTACAGGCTGTGGACTAACCAAACCAACCCCTCTCAAAAATCTTTTCACATGAGGATGTGTGGAAATACATAGAGACCCCGATACTCCTAATAACACCTGTATTGCTACTACCTGTCTATGCAAGGTTCTGCAGCTCAAACCTTTATCTTCCCCATCCTGCAGAAACAGCAAAATTTGAGGAATAGTTGGATGCCAATTTTGAGGAGCTTTTGAGGAATTTTGAGGAGCTAAATTCTTTGAAATGCACCATCTGTAAAACACTTTCCAAGATGTTGCATACATTTGTCTGGAAGATGTTCTTCAGATGTTAAGATAATCTCCACAACTTTGTCATCATAACCTAGGCTTTTAAATGATTGCCTTTCACTTACCAGGCCATCAATTGAAACTTTTGGGGCTGTGGATGTACTATAGGACCCTGCGATACCAAATCCTGTCTTACTGGCAGACTCCAAGGCTTTTGAATGGACATCTGAACTAGATCTGGAGGTTTCCTTGCCTCCTTGCCCACCCTGCTGTTACCACAATCACAACTGCTTTTAATGCCCGGATGCGTTTTATAAGTGTTGTTATTAATTGAAATAGAGGAAAAGCATAGAAGAGGCCTTTTAGCCATCTTGCCTGTAATATAACGCATCTTGTCCCTCTGTTCCTTCCTCCTGCTATCTGGACATGAACCTGATAACTTGAGCATTTTTCTTCATTGCAAACAAGCCTATACAGGTAGACCAAATCTGCTGACTATCGGATCAAATACTTCTGGGCAAAGAGTCCATTCTGAATCTGTCAGCAGCTTTCTATTTAACCAGTCTGCTGCTTCGTTATTCTGCCCAGCAAGATGTTCTGCTTTCAACGAAGCTACATTTTTCTCTGCCAAGCCTTGCTGCTTCTCTTACTAAGGCTGATGATTTTGTCCCACCTTGTTGATTTATATAATCCTTTGCAGAGACATTGTCCGTTCTTACCAAGACACGTTTCCCTTTGATTTTGTATTGAAACCCGTACAGGACTAATCTGATTGCCCTTAATGCCATGAAATTTATGCTTCTCTTTCTTTCTATTCTTGTCCAATATCTTTGAGCTAACACACCCTGTATATGCGCCCCCCATCCAATTAGACTTGCATCTGATGTAACCACTAATTTGATAGGAACTTTCATATTTATTCCTCTTATTAATCGATCCTGACACAACCACCATCTCATCTGACTTTGCAGTCTTGCTGGAATCTGAATCTGCAAATGTTTCCTTTCTATATTTTTTTACCCAAGGTCTCAGTAACGATTGAAGTGGTCTGGTGTGAAACCTTGCCCATCGAACTAATTCCTGGCAAGCAACTAGCATTCCTAATAACCTGGCTAGTTCCATCAGGTCCATGGTTGAGGTTGTCATAAACTTGTTCAACAACATGCACAATCTGTCCTCTGTTAAAGCAACTCTGAAAGTTTCTGTATTTACATGCACCCCGAGATGGTCCAATACTTGCTTTGGTTCTAAAGAACTTTTCTTTTGATTTACAATAAAACCAGTCTTCTAAGCAGTTCACTGTTTTTTGAGTATTTATTATTGATTGTTGAAAAGATGAAAATCTTATTAAAATATCATCTAAATAAGGATGAATACAAATGCCATCCTATCTTAGAAATGCGATTATAGCAACCAATACCTTTGTAAAAACCTTTGTGGCCGTAATGAGTCCAAACGGAAGAGCCTTGTATTGAAAACAATCTCCCCCATAAGAAAAGCGAAGGTACTTTCTGTGCCCTTCTCTGATGGGCACATGTAAATAAGCTTTGGATAAATCCAAAGTTAAATAATCTCCTTCCTCTATAGCCTAAATAATTGACTGGGCCATTTCCATCAATAATTACGTTCACTTCTGCTAGCTCTTGGATGGAATCATTGGGAGTTATTTGTTTTGTCTTGTGAAGCAGTCTGACCCTGATTATAAGGCCTCTGTTCTCTTCTGTAATTTTCAAATTTTGACCATTTTGGCTTGAACCAGGATTGTTCCCTGGATCTGAACGGTTGTTTAAATTCACAAAAGGAACTCTGAAATTTCCCTTTTGTAAACTCTTAATGCTTGGTGAGAAGCACTTTCTTTTTTTGTCTCTATTTTTCACCAATACATCATTCAAGACTTCAACAAATAGTTTTCTTCCCAAAATGGTGTAGCCATCAGACGAATTTGAGAACCAGAATCTACTTCCCAACTTCGTAGAAGTTGAAACATATTTTAGGGAGTTACTTTAGTTATTTTAGCTAGAAACATATTTTAGGGAGTCTAAGGATGCATCAAAGGGATGTGTGGCACTGTGGGTTAAACCACTGCTGCTGGGCTTTCTGATTGGAAGGTTGGGAGTTTGGGACCATGCAATGGAGTGAACTCCCATTCCTTGTCCCAGCTCCTGCCAACCTAGCAGTTCGAAAGCACGTAAAAATGCAAGTAGATAAATAGGTACCACTTCGGTGGGAAGGTAACGGTGTTCTGTGCACTACGGTGTATAGTCATGCCGGCCACATGACCACGGAAGCTTGTCTTCGGACAAATGCCGGCTCTACAGCCTTAGAAACAGAGATGAGCACCACCCCCTACAGTCAGTCACAACTAGACCTTTCAGTCGTGGGGAAACATTTACCTTTTCAAGGATGCATCAGATGAGAAAGCAGCAGCCAAAGACATTCTTCTTAACAAATTTCTAGCTGACTTAGGTATCTCTAGCTTTTTCATTTCATCAGCCCATAAACAGGTGGCTCTGGATAACAAAAACATAGCAGCAGCCACCCTAAGAGCATAAGCAGAATTCTCAAAACAGCATTTTAAAGCTGCTTCAATCCTTCTGTTGCACGCATTTTTTTAATATAAGCTTTATTAATTTTAATATAAAGATACAGTGTAGGATAATGGTAAACTTAGGGAAGGGATAACACTAAGGATAACACAAAAGGATTACTGTCTTGGGATAGCAGAATTTCTAATCTAATTTATCTTAAAATAATCTTTACAATACATCTTAACACAGTTACTAAGTTCTTGATTGTAAATCTATCCAATCATAAAGAGGCTTCTAGTAGTTTTCTATCTTACACAAATTTCCATCTTTAAGTCTCTCAGTCAAGATATCCATTTCAGCTACATCATATAATTTGTCTATCAAATTCTCTAACTCTGGGGTTGCATTACCTTTCCATCTCTGTGCATATACTAATCTCACCGCAGTAATAATATGTACCGCTAAATATCTACTTTGTCTATCTTGTATTGATGACATTATATTGAGAAGGTAAAATTCCACCATTTTGAATTTGTTCAAATTCACCATGTCACCATTCACCATGTCACCATTCAGAATTTGTTAAATGGTGACAACTTCACCATGTCACCATTCAGAATTTGTTACGTCCAGATATGTATTTTTTTCCAAAATTATTTTGCTTTTTTTTACAAGTCCACCACATATGATAGATAATATGTGCCTATTGAGTCATTATACTTCCAACATTTGTTAGCGGATCCTTTGTACGTTTTAGCTATAATGTCCGGGGATAGATGCAATTTTATAAATGTTTTCTTTAAATGTTGTAGCTTTGGTGAGTTTTATGTTTATATTCCAAATCTGTTCCCAATCTTCTATGTTTATCTCATAACCAAAGTTTTTCATCCATTTTATCATTGTCTCTTTTATCATTTCATCTTCTGTTTTAAGTCTTAACAAGTATTTATAAATCTTCTTAATGTATTTGTCTTCTTCCATTAAAAATATCTTATCAAATTCTACTTCATTTTCATATTTTCCCATCTTTTTATCTTCTTTAAGTCTGGATTTAAGATATTTCTTTCCACCAATCTAAATAAATTCCTTCATTTTCCAGTTGTTTATTTAAAAGAGTTCCATTTTTATCTAATAGTTCTTGATATGTCTTATTTTGATATTCTCTTATCCAGTCAGGTCTACTAATTACTTCTAAGGGTTTAACCCATCTTGGTATTTTAAAATATGTCTTATCTGTTCCCAAACTTTCATTGATGGCACACATTTTTTTTAACCTCCCTCACCCTCAGATGGTAGCACAGACTGGGAATAGAGAGCAGCAACCAGTGCATCCACTGCTGGAGTTTTCAACAAATCCAGGAAGAAATTAGACAAAGTATAGAACACTTACATCACGAGGAACCACCTGCCATGAAAAAGAGACGCCCATTCCTGTAGCATAAGTCTTTTAAAAGGCTCAGGGAAAGGTACCTCAGTAGGTTTCACTGGGCCCTGAGGAAATAAAAACTTGAGAGAAGGCACAGAATCTGAAGCCTTCTCTGAATCCTTATCTGCCAGGTTGCTTGTCTGATTAGAAGATGCCAGATTAAGGTTCTTAATAACCTTAGCCAATAAAAATTTGAAACATGTCCTTTGGGAAGAGTCTATCCACTTTTCCCTCAGGTTCTAAATGCTCTTCGGCTGAGAGCTCTCCTTCTTCCTTATCAGATACTAGCTGTTTGTGACCCGGCGTTGCCCGGGGGCAGAAATTATCCCCAGGCTCTATTAGGAGGAGGAATGAGTTTGTTCTGCAGTGCACCCCCACCTCTGGGGGCGTAAGGGGGGCCCTACCCCCACAGTATATCTGTCCAGATCGTAAGGAATAAGTGTACCACGTGTGGTGCACGTCGTTCCAGCGTTCCAGAGTAATGGTGGAACATACACACAAATATACAAACCTCCCTCAGAGGTGTGACATAGTGAGATCCATATATAGACATATAGAACCCGTCCCTGAAATAAAACAGTATTGATGACCTGGAACCCAAAATGCACACCAGCACTGTGAAATGAATGAGGAGACAGGGACACAATCAACTAAGAGAGCAATATGAAGGTCCCACTTACTGTCTGCAGGCAGAGGTGGCCTGTTAGCTCCCTGGACATAGGCCCCTCTCAGATCCGACTGGGTGCTGGAACTCTCTGGATCATTTGCAACTCTTTGCAACTCTGGCTGTGCAAATTGCTTTCGGTTTCGCTTTCCCTGTGTATCACAGACCCTGCAGAATCGTCTGTGACCACAGGGTGGCAGCAGACCTGTAGCCCAATGCAATCCCTTTGGGTCCTGACGATCTGGCCCCCCTCCCCACAAAATGGGGGGCTGTAGGGGGGTCTGACCCCCGCAGTGACCCTTTCCAGGCTGCAAGGTACCTGTGTGCCAAGTTTCGTGGCCGTGGGTCAAGGCACGGAGACGTGTATAAATAACATACATACATACACACATACACACACACATACATACACACGTCCATTTTTATATATATAGATTTTTCAACACAAAGTTCACAAAGTGGTTTCCTGGCAAATAATAAAGTTACATGGCTCCCTGCCCCAAAAGGACTCACAATCTCTAAAAAAAAAAAAATGCAGACCACTAGCAGCAACAGCCGCTAGAAAAGACACTGTGCAGTGGTGAATAGGGACAATTACTCTCCCACTGCTAAATATAAGAGGAACACAACTTGAAAAAGCGCCTCTTGCCCAGTTAGCATGGGTAAATATAAACATCAGATCCCCATATAAACCCAGTCAAAAAACAGAGTCACACTCAGAGCCAAGGGAGGGAAGTGGGGTGGAGGAAAGATCTCCATATAAACCCAATCAGAAAACACATTCATACTCAGAACCAACGTTGGGGGTGGGTGGGAAGAAAAGGAAGACCTCCTTACAAACTTAGAAGCCTGGATCTTTACAGGCCCTCTGCTCTCCTCTGCACCATGCTGCAAATTGAGTGTGAAGGAGAGGTTGGGGGCAGGACCTTGCATTGTGAGAGCCAATGAAGGTAAGAAAGACAAGAAGGGGTGAATGACTTTGAGGCTAACCAATAGAAACATGGCTCTCAAGAGAACAGTGATTGTAATGCTAAAACGGGATTTCTAATGTCCCGTTTAGCATGAGTTTAAAACCTGAAATATGGGAAGTCCCTTACAATAAGCGACACCTGGCAAGTCTACATGAGATTTGGGCTTTCCCAGATCTTGAAAATATCAAGATTTGTGCATTTTTTTCTGTGCAGTTGTGCAGTTAATGAGTTGATGGTGAGGAAAAAAAGTGCTTATTTCTGGTCATCACTTGCTTAATGACATCATTTCTGGCCCTCAGTAGACATCATGAATTCGTATAGACCACTGAAAAAAATGAGTGACACCCCTCTTCTAGCCCATTATTCTAGTTCAAAGTATGTGCAGGGATCAGAAGAAAAAGGAGCTATTAACATCTGATTGCAACATAGCCTACAATTTTTCGTTCATTTTGTCACAAATAGTTAATCATCAGAATAAGTGTTTGGGGATCTCCATGTAGAAAACTGCCAAGCTGGGATATCTCAAGGTAGTTTTGTTTTTGTTTTGTTTTTATAAAGAAAATCCATGTACATCATATGCAAAGTAAAGCAGAATGTTTATCTGCTGCAAGTATTTGGGTTGGAAAAATAATAAGATAATGTCAGGCATAAGTGGATAATGTCCCACAGAGGGCAAGCCCCAACACATTTTGATGCTTGAAATGGCACTTCTTCCTTAAACTAACAGGGGTCCAACCCGTTATTAGTGGATCCATGATGGTACTCTTGCACAGCTGTCATTCATTTCAACCTGGATTTCAAGCAGGATAAATCCCTAATACAGTGTGCCCTGGGGGTGGATCTGCCTTTCCCATTCTGCCACCTCAAAATTGTACCTGAGGTGTATTACCTCAGTTCACCTCTTACAAGAGCAGCCTCTGCAGTGCTTGCTCCAAAACAGGCACTGTGGATAGAATAAGCCATAATAAGCTGTCTGTACATAAAGAGGCTTTGTTAAAAGTGAGGACAAGGACCAATTACTTTTATCACTCAGCGAAGAAAGAGCAAGATATTATGGAATAGCAGAAAGGGCTTTGGCAGCATCTGGCAAAGGGGCTGGTTAAGAACATGTCCATCACTGAAAGGCCTCCCCTGGTAAGTCACAGCGGGGATTAATCAAAGTCTGCTATTACTATACTTGTGGCACAGAAAGTTCATCACCGGAATAAACAGAAATGCCAAGAACAACATCCTCTCTAGTGGGAACAGAGACATAGGGATGAGCTAAGGATGATTCTGATGACCAATTTGTAGGGCAATATAAAGTGTTGCTTTTTCCTAAGTCAAATCTACAATACGAGTTTCAATCTGTTTAACAAGCTGGTGCTAGTTTACTTAGGAATGTGGTGGCACTGTGGGTTAAACTGCTGCTGCTGGGCTTTCTGACTGAAGGTTGGGAGTTCAAGACTGCGTGATGGAGTGAGCTCCCGTTGCTTGTCTCAGCTCCTGCCAACCTAGCAGTTCGAAAGCACCTAAAAATACAAGTAGATAAATAGGTACCAGGGAGACTCATCCGATTGGCCGGCAGCCACTCCTCCTCCCCCCGCCAGGACATCCCCAATAGCAACAGGCCCTTGGAGATGCACCCCAGCAAAGTAGGCAAAGCCCACAAAACAATAAACACAATTGTTTTGTTTATCTACTATCTATCTATCTCAACTGTCCACCCATCTCTTGATAGATGATGTAAATTGTAAGTGCTATTATTACTATTACAGCCATAGCACACATTAATTCCGGGTCCCTGTTTGTGCTGTGCTCCCGCTGGTGATGTTGTCCAGGAATGATGGCCTGCTGGGCTGTCTTCAGTATTGCACAAACGTCATGTCACAATGGTATATCTTTCAAATCTTTCCCAGATTTGTCCGCCGGGTTTCTGGGTACTTCAGCAGCCACGACTACAGGGGCGGGGAGGTGGGGTTGCGATGGTCTATCGGGATTCCATCCGTCTCACCAGATACCCTGTTCAGCAGTCCACCGGGTTTGAGTGCCTTCGCGTCGTGTTGGAGGGGCGAGACAAAACAGGGATTCTGCTGGTGTACCGCCCGCCTTGCTGCCCAGCAGTCTCCCTGCCTGAGCTGACGGAGCTGGTCTCGAGCGTGGTGTTGGAGTCCCCCCGCCTTTTGGTGTTGGGGGACTTTAATGTCCATGCCGAGGCCCTGGGAACACCTGCGGCTCAGGATTTCATGGCCTCCATGGCAACCATGGGTCTGTCT
>JAJKFI010000002.1:29114682-29146846 GCA_029204185.1 Lerista edwardsae
AAGGCGGGATAGAAATTGAATAAATAAATAAAAAGTAGTCTATGGTTTGGTTTACTTAAAAGAAACAACATTGAGCAGTGCCAAACAAATTGAAACCACGGCATGGGGACACTTCACCCCTGGTGTGGTGGTAGGCACAGGGCACTAGGAGGTAGGATGTGTGCATGCAAAAGCTACAAACAGGCACAACTTCAAGTTGATCCATGCAGGCAGATGAAGAAAGGGGTAAGAATTTGGCATGGGCCATGACCGAACCCACTCCCTCCCAAGCCTTCTACCTGCATCCATTATAGTTCTGCCCACTCCTCTTGGTTTTGCCCACCATGTTCCACCCCTTGTACAGCCTTACCTGCTCTAGCAAGTTTTCAACGATCTGCTGGTGTGTGAGAGGATGCTTTGGTCATCCTGCCAGTGGCCCAACAGTGCACTCCAGCAGAGGCTGCTTTGCTACTGCTGTAAAGCAGTTCATCACCCAGTGGGATGTGCATTGCACCGGTGCCTGGTCGAGTTAGGACTGGACCATTAGAAGCAAGAGCCAAGATCAACATTTTGAGAAACATTGTGTCACATCCCCCCGGGCGGGCCCCGGGCGAGCGAGGAGCAGGGTGGATTCCGGCCGGCGGGCCCCAGAACCCGGGCTGGCTGGGTAGCCAAGACCGCCTCAGTGCGCTCCTGTGGGGAGAGGAGGCGGGTTGCGTCACCCGGGTCCGCTGCTCCCTAGCCCGGCGTTGTGGGGGCACAACGCACAGCCTTCCTATCACCTTGCCACGGCCAGACTACCTCATTACAGGCTGCATCTGGCTTCATATAATGCCCCTCCTGGAAGCCCCGCCCCCTCTCGCTCCTCTCCGGGCCCTCCCTCCATGCCATGGCCAGGGTGATCCCGACTGCTCCTGGCCTCACCCGGGGACTCTGGGGGCGGGCTCGGCATCCTAGGCCTGTACCCCACTCTCCCCGGCCCGGCTGACAACGGGCGATCGCGCCGCTCAGGGGGACGTCCTCGCTCCTGCCCCTGGTCAGCGAGCGAGAGGTCCGCTCCCCGCCGCCCGTCCCCCTGGGGCTGCCAGGCAACAGTGGACGCTGCGTCCTGTTGCCTGGCAACTGCGGCGCCGCCCGATGACGCGTTAGCCAGGGACGCGTCTGAGGGGCGGGGCCGCAGTTCCCCTGCCGAGGCCAGGCCGCCGCCGCCTCCTTTGGGCGCGGACTCGGTGTCGCCCCCACCTCAGCGGGTGCCCAGGGGCGGGGGAAGGCGATGGCTGCCCCGGGACCTGCGTCGCCAGTCAGGTCCCGCGGGCTTGCCGGATTGGACCGCCCCCCTCCCCCAGCAAGGCCGGGTCCGGGCGGGAGCCTGGAACCGGACACACCCGGCTAGCCCAAAGTTTGTTTCTTTGTGTTCTGATATACAACACTATCTTCAGGTGTGATGATAACAATAAGCATTTCAATTATTAGGTGATATCTCTTTTGAGTGAGGATAGCCTTTGCTTTTTCTCACTTTTTCTCTTCTTTGCTTTTGTTTTCCCTTTTCTTTCTCACTGAACACATACTCAGCCAGAGATGTTGATATGTAGCATGTTTCTTGAGTACCATAAATGTAAGGCATCCAAAGTGGTTCAACATCGCTCAGGAACTGGTGAGAGGGCATGTAACCTGAGGGATCTCCATGTTCCAAGCACACCTTTACAGAAGGCACCTGATCCTCCATCTCAGCTGTTAGAGAAATCCAGGCACTCAACACAACCCAAATCAAATTGGATTGTACCAGAGTGCAGCTTATGTCACATAGAGGTGGAAATTGATATGGCACCACCAGGCTGTAAAAAGTCTGGGAACTGTGAGACTGGAATAATCGGCAGAACAGTAAAGTATTCAGAGACTGACCTGGACTCTGTTCCTTTGAGGTGCTACCATGAGACCAATATTGATGACATCTTGGCTGAGAAAAAGGAAGTGGATTCAGCCATTGAGAACCAGAAGGATAGTGAGAGCATATTCATGTTCAAAATAACCCTTTTCCGCACCCATTTTCATGTCTGCAGGCAATGAAGGATATCTAGGAAGCTCTGTGTACACCTGGACAAAGCTTGGCACAGGGTTTCTGCTTCCTGATCCTGGCATTAGCACTGACTTTACATAGTTTAATGCTGCCTGTTCATGCCTCCATATGTGCACAGATAGAGCCTATAGGAATACTCCATCCATGCATAGGTAGTGTGCCCAGAGTGGTATGGTCCATGCCTTAAATTGCCTTTTTATATGTAGAAAACAACTTTACATGGAATAATGGGTTGACAGCATAGGGATAGGCTCAAAATAATGGGTCAATTAATCTATGGGTACCATTAAAAATGGCTGCTGGTAAGATGAAACTTATAGTTGCCCAGTTAGTAAGATCTTATGGTTTCTAAGCAACAGCATATATAGCCATGTCCCAGTATCCGCTGTGGTTCCATTCTGGATTCCACCATGGATACTAGAAACCATGGATACTGGGGATGCCTTTTCAAAGTTAGGGGAACATCAGTGGTTTTGTTGCAACAAGGTTAAAACAAAAGATATTTGTTTAATGTACCCCTATCTTTTTAATAGGCATCCCAGGGTCCATGTTATCCATGGAAAACTGAGACGACAATCCTAAACTGGAGTTAGTCCAGCATAAACTAAGCCAGCAAAGTTTGGCCAGCACAAGGGCCACCATAAAGCGTGTTTGGACTACTCTCAGAGTCAGGGAGGATGGCTCACGTCTGTGTGCTGGCCTCTCTGACTCCAAGAGTGGTCCAAAAATACTTTACAGTGTCCCTTGTGCTGGCTAAACTTTGCTGGTTTAGTTTATGCCAGCCTAAATCAGTTTAGGATTGCGCCCTGAAACCATGGATACTGGGGCACATGTGTATTAACTTGCAAGTGGCATTCTGTTTAATGTAAAAGGGATCCCCGGTTATTCAACTATTGAGGGTGTACTACTGTAGAGACACATGGCTATCTTGTTTTGCTTAATTGTAAGGAGAGCAACAAGGAAAGGAATGCAAGGTGTTTGGTGGAGTTCCTACCTCTTAATTTGATTGTAGGATAGGTAGAGCTAATATTGCTAGAGCTAATATTGCTAGAGGTATTTGAAAACAGTGTTATTTATTATTTTGTCAGAAGTAAGCCATTCTGTTCAGTAAGGCCTAGGGTGTAATCCTAGGTCTTACTCATTTTACTCATCAGAAGAAGAAAAATCAGAATCTTACTCATCAGAAGAAGAAAAACACTTCCAGATATTACTTGTGAATTATTTCCCCTGCAAACTGGGCAAGAGACACTTTTTTCAAGAGGTGTTCCTCTTATATTTAGCAGGGGGAGAGTAATTGTCTCTCTTCACCCCTGTATGACGTCTTTTCTAGTGGCTTTTACTGGTAGTTTTCTGCATTTTTTAAGATAGTGAGATAGGAGCTCAAAACTCCTCTTTCTTTTCCTTTTCTGTGTTACCATTCCCATTGCACCCAGCAACCCATTCCTTCCCTTAGTTCTAGTCTAAGGGCAACTGTTACATCATTCCTCCTTGCTATGTAATCCCTTAACATTTTAACAGCCCCACTTTTCTACATTTCTTGTCCAGATACATTTCCTGGTTATTCATTCAAAACCTGCTGTTCAAAAAGCTGATCTATCCCCTCATACCCATCCACACTCATTTCTTCTGTTTCTACATGCCGAGCTAATGTACTGCTTATGTGAGTTCACTTAGCCTTGGCTTATTCTGAAACTATTAGAAAAAATGCAGTTTGAAAAGATTAAACTGATCCAGCATTCCACTCTTCTAAGGATTGTATTCTTCTAATGTTTTTATTTTGATTATGGTGATGATAATGACACTGACAAAACTATTTTTCTTTTGTTTGCCCATGTTCCCATCCCTGGCCATCAGAACTTCAGCTGGTGGAGATTCATGACAGGGCCTTCAACTGAAAAAGTAGTGCCCTAGTTATGGATCTCCCTGCCTTACTAGCCCACACCTCATTGCTGATGTTTCAGTTCTTGTTAAAAGTTTTCTGTTTCACCAAACATTTTATTTATTTACAAATGTTTCTCATCTTTTGTCACAAACACAAAATAAAACAATGTTTACATCTCAGTATTAAAAACAAACTTAAAACAATTAAAACCATCAAAATATCCTGATAACAAAGCCTGCTAGTCAGAAAAACATTTTATCAAAATTTATGGTGGTTTTATATGAATTTGGAGTGCTGATTAAAAAAACAACAGCATCAGTTTTTACTCTATCGTATATAGTTTCAGAGATACTGCATAACCTTGTGAGTTAATGGCTCAAGCAGCTTCCTCGTGAGGAAGCCATGATGTGGGGCCAGCCGGCCGGCCAAGTGGCTATGGAGTGTAGTGAATTCATCTTTGGAGGATGGCTGCTTTTACACATGTGTAGGTGCAATAGTGCTGGGCTGAAAACAGCCAGCTTTTTCAACCTACGTATGTTCTGACTTCTAGACAGACTTCCAGAATTAACCAGTACATATGCTGGGGATGTAGTTTGCCATTTTACAGTGATTCTGTTCCTTCTTGGCCAAAAGATAACATAAGGTGGTATTGGAAGACTCCTGTTCGGCAACCTGGCCATTGGCTTACAAGGTACCACACTGTTCAATCTTGTTCTCCATGTTATTTAACAACTCCATCAGTGGTCCACAAAGTTCTACTTGGATATTGAGGCCACTGTAAGTGCTAGCTGGGGAGGGTGCCTGATAGTGCCGCAGTGATTGTGGCACCGCAGGCGAACTCAGCTATTTTAAACATAAGAGAGGCTCACAGAATGGGCTGTGGGCCTCCCCGACCGTTCCAGAGGCCAGCACGACCCCCTCCCCCAGGTAAGGGCACAAGCCCCTGAGTGCCTGTGGTGCAGCAATTGCTACGGCACCATCAGGCACCTATTCTCCCTTGAGGGGAGTGCCCCATGTAGTGCTCCCAATGGTGGGTTGCAACCCACCATTTGAGGAGCACTGATCCACATAAAACCACTGGGGGTGAACATCCAGAGTTTTGGACTTGGGTTTCACCAATATATGGATGACATCCTGCTGTATATTGTTTTAATGCACCTGTATTGGCTGGGGGTGGTAGTGGAATGCCTAGGATTAGGTCCTTTGTAACATAAGGATCGAGAGCGCAATCCTAAATTGCACTGGAATGGCGAGGGTGGTGGGCCTGCACCATATCCAGCGCATATCCTGTGCAACTTAGGCGCACTGGGGAGCCTTCCCATAG
The DNA here is from genome assembly GCA_029204185.1 of Lerista edwardsae. Classification (NCBI taxonomy): domain Eukaryota; kingdom Metazoa; phylum Chordata; class Lepidosauria; order Squamata; family Scincidae; genus Lerista; species Lerista edwardsae. Next base: position 29,119,945 of record JAJKFI010000002.1, read on the forward strand.
GATCTATGTCTGCTAAATAGCAGGCGCAGAGCCAAGGAAGCCACATGGCCCAAATCAGGGCCCCACGGCCTAGGAATGGACCCTTGGATGTGGCGTACTGGAGTAAGGTATTGTGGCTTATTGTGGCTTCCTTCACAGTAAGGGTGGCCTGTGTAAGTGTGGCCTTCATCGTATTTCTGTGAAAAAGAGCCATCAAATAAATTTAAATGCTTGGTGACACATCCGCCAGGGGGCCAAATAGTTTATCAGGAAACATCAAATATGACTGCAAGTGGGAATCTTCAACATGAAACAAGGAGCCAGTCAGTCCTCATTCCCCCTTCTCCTCCCTATTCTATTTTTATTTTCTCTGTGTGTTTTCAATCTTGTTAGCTCTATTCACTTTCTCCCTCTCTTTTTAATTTTTTTTTCAAATATTGCCAGCTTTGTTCTTTTTTCATATTCTGTTCCTAATCTTGGCAGCTCTACGATTTGACTTTCTTTCTCTCTCTAGTCTGGGCAGCTCTGTTTCAAATTTTCCACTCTTATCTCTCTCTTGTAAACTAGGTCTTACAGTGCAGTTCAAAAGCTTTCTGGTACTCACACTGAAATTGCACCCCCGGAGATTTCAGACAAGCATTCCAATGGGCAGTGTCTCTTCTCTGGGAATCCAAATTCTGCCCCTTAAAAAAATTACAAAGATAAAAAAGATATGTACTGCACATTAAAAAGCATATGAACAGTATTGGGGGGAAAAAAGACTCATGACTCGAATGTTAACTCAAGTTTTGATGTTTTGACCTGATTCTCGTCTGAATCAAGTCACGCTAATTCTCCCTCTGACTTGCTAATTTGGCCACTAACTCACAATGAGTCAGTAATTCCAGCAACTCAATCAGTGTGTATACTTCATTACTTTGTTGAGGCTTCCGCATCAGAAATAACTCTTTCAGAGATGCAGAAGGTGCCACAAAGTTGCCACGAGCAACTGTCATTTCGTTTCTTTGCTCCTTTTTTCCAGACAGAAGAACTGGAAAGTGGGTGGCTGGGTGGGAGATTTTTTTATGGAGCCAAAGGTTCCCTGCAGCTGTGCATGTGAGCTCCCTAGCTCGAGTAATAGCCACATTTCAGCCTGGCCTTAGTGCTTTATTTAATGAAATGAAATGGTGGTTAGGTGAAGGAGTGAGGCGCTGACAGCAGCGCATCATTAGCCCCCTGGAATGTTAATGTTAAGTGTGAAACAACAACTCTGACTACCTCCCGCACTTCCCATTTTCAACCGTCTATATTTGCGCGCGCTTGCACCTGCCTCACCCTTTAGCTTGCCACAAAAAAACTTGTGTGCAAATTATTCATGAAATTCCAGGGTGGATTCACCACAGGCACGCACTAGGACGTGTGCATGAGTCAATTCATGAGGGGGTGAGACTCCTTAATTGACTTGACTCAAATTTTGAGACTCGTTTCCAACACTGCATATGACTATATTACCCTTCCATTTGAGATCAAACAAATATTAATATGTATAAATATCCATTTTAAAAAATTCATTCAATCATGTCTGACTCTTGGTGACTTTATAGGTGAGAGCTCTTCCTGCTACCCTATAAAGCATGGCTTCCTTCAGTTGTTGGACCTTCATCTTTGTATCTGTTTTGATGGTATCAAACTAGTGCATTCTTTGCCTGCCCCTACATCTTGTTCCACTAACAATTCTTAACTTCATTGACTTCTCAAATGAATTTGCCTGCATATTATTATCCATATTATTTATATTTCAAATAATTCCTATAATCTGTATTCACTTTGTTCATATAACATTAGTGTGTGACACATCCTTTCTGTTCTGGATATTCACCTATATTATAAGTATATTCATACCTACACAAATACTTTGTTTTATTTTGCCCAAAAGTGTAAAGAAATTTCATTACATTGTTATATTTATTTTGAAGTAAATGCTTATTATTTTGAATGTTTATCTGCATATCTATTTCATACTATACCATATTGGAAACAGAAATATCAGCAGTTACCCTGACTCTAAATAACTTTATTTATAATAACATCTAAATAACATCTATTTCTCTGTAACGATGCCATTAATTAATCTATTTAAACCAATGCTTATATATATATACTACCAATATGACAGTGATTATACCTGATGAAATGCTTTAAAATTGATTAAAATATTGTTTTGGAATTAAAACATATGACACCACTTTCATCAATTTTTATTTTTGGATAATACTGACATCTCCAAAAAAATAAATAAAACTGCTTTAGACTGCCTCTACTAAGCAGAGTTCCACAAGCTGCTGGGATTTGTGCCCGCGAAATCAGAGGCACACATCCAAATAGTCCTGTAGGGATGGCTGGGGGTTGAGATGGGATAAGGGGGAAAATATCCCCAGTTGGCCTACCTTTCCCAGAGCAAGTTAGAATTGCTCCCTAAGAATATTTATATACAGGCGTGCCCCAGTATCCACTGATTTGGTATCTGTGATTTCAGTTATCCACTGATACCATGGATATTGGGATGCCTATTAAAAAGATAGGGGAACATTACACAAATCTTTTTTAACCTTGTTGCGGCAAAACCACTGATGTTCCCCTATCCTTAAAAAGGTGTCCCCAGTATCCACAGTTTCAGGTATTGGGGGGGGCAGCAGTCTGGAATGGAACCCCAGCAGTAAAACTAGTTTTATGTAAAACTAAATCAATAAATGGTTCCCTGTCCCCAAAGGGCTCAAACTCTTAAAAAAATGTAGAAGAGACACCAGTGACAACCACCAGAAAAAATGACATGCTGGCGTGAAGGACAGTTGCTCTCCCCGCTAAATATAAGAGGACACCACTTTAAAAGGTGCTTACTTGCCCAGCTAGCAGGGGCTGTTAAGGTATTATCAAAGTGTGCTAGGAAATGTTTTCTCCATGCATCCTTATTTAGCATCTCCTGTGTCTGTGGCAGCTCAAGCAGGGAACTGGTTATAAGATCCACTGTGACCAATGGCAGACCTGAGAGTGGTGCAAGGGTTGCAAATGCCCTGGGTGCTGGGCTGGGGGAGTGTGGCAATGACACCTGCCCCTGCCTGCCCTCCCTGAGTTGGAGCCTGAAGTCGCTCCGGGAAGTGGCTTCCGTGGTGGAAGAAGCTCTTCTTCTTCTTCTGTGGTGGGCACAGCTCTGAAGGGCCATCCCGCCCCACCGAGAAGGGGCGGACAGTCCTTTGCAGCGCACCTGGCCACTCTGGGAAGTGGCTTTGCGGCTGCTTCTAGGAGCGGCCAGTGCCTGCTTGCTCCAGGAAACTGCGTTGTAGCTGCTTGTCAGAGTGACCAGGCATGTCAGCTGGTTGCTCTGAGAAGTGGCAGTGAAGCCGCTTGTCGGAGCAGCCAGGCGCGCTTCGAAGGGCTGCCTGCCGCTTCTTGAAGGGACGTGTGGTCTTTCAGAGCTGCAGGAGGCCGCGGGGGATGTCACCTGCAGGGGGGGGGCGCATCCCTGGAAGTTTTCGCCTGGGCACTGAACCCCCCGCCCCAGGATCGCCCCTGACTGTGACATCCAATGTGAGTCTCTGCCCTGCCTTCCTTAATGTTGAGAGTAAGGTAAAATCTCTTTGCTTACTCCTCCCAGTTAGTGCAAGGTTCAACCCAATGAGTAGGCAAATAGTAGTGTTAGCTCTCTCTGTTCCAAATAAGCTCCCTGCACAGTCTAGTCAGTCTTGAAGTGACAAGCCCAAGGTGCTAGTGGGGTATATGCTCTTTCCTGCAGTGGAGTAGTAGTCATGGAGGCCTCCTCAAGGTAAGAGAATGTTTGTTCTCTTATTTCAGAGCTGCATTGCCCTTACCCATTTGCTGGAAAGTTGGTTAGGACTTGCACCCTTAGGTAATTTTGTTTTTAAAATAAGCTTTGAAAAATATTATTTTCTCACAATATCATATTGGCAGAGTTCCAGGAATTAATCTATTTGAATCAGCACACCTCGCACACACTGGAGTGAATTTAATATACACAAATCACTTAACTCAGGGCTGCTACCATTTTTGCATATTTATGGCTCTTTACAGCTTGGGAACAGGGTATTTGAGGGACCGCATTCCTCCATATAATTTGACTGTCCTTTGAGGCAATCCGAGGGTACTCCTTTAACCATGCTGCCATTGATGGAGGTGGATGGCGGTGAGGAATAGCACCTTCTCAGTGGTGGCACCCTGACTGTGGCATCCCATCCGTTTGGAATTAATAATTGTTTCCTCTTTGGAGACCTTCCATCAGGGCCTTTAGACATTTTTGTTTAGAATGACTTACCTTGCTTTGTTCTTATGAGGCCCTGTTACATAAAACAGGAAGTGCAAGGTATGTTAGGAGTGCTACCAGTATGTCCCACACTTTCTGATTTTGTTAAAGAGTCTGTGCAAGGAAGGAGCAAGGTAGGGAAGCAGATTGCTGCTGTGCGTACCACTAAATAAAACCCAAATGGAGGGTGGTGATCCCTACCCCCTTACCTTTCTCCTTTCTTGGCATGGCTGCATCAGCATTGGAAAGCTGGCTCTTACTTCCTTAAAACAGAACAGAATTCATTTAAAGTATAATAGTCCTGAAGTAGGAGGAAATCAGGCCAATATGATTTCTCCGGGCTCCTGTCCCTCTAAGTTCAGGAGCTATCAATTTGAAGGTTTGTTTCCCCAGCGTGCATTCCCGTTCCTGCTGAAGTCAATGAAACCCACTCGAGCTCAGCGATCCAGATCCCCGTTCTATGGAGTTTGCTATAACTTACCAATCTTAAACGTCTACAGAAAAAGAATACCAGCTGGACTATGATGTTGCAGAAAGAGAAATACATTTTACTCATGTGTAAAATGTATCATATCAGCAAAACGGACACACATCGCAATGCCTCCAAAGGAGATCACAGAACTTGTGCCCTTTGTACATCTGGGTTTGGTCAGTTATACAGTTGAACATGCAAATGTGGAATTGGAACATTGGCAACTTGCTATTGGCAAACTTTGGTGATGTGAGACATCTGATTGGTGGTTTTCATTTGCTGCTGCTCCCCCTCCCCTCTGCTGCTCCCCCTCCCCTCTCCTGTGTGACCCCAACCAAGGGTCAGGGAGGGTGATGACAAAGCATAGTCAGATGCAAACATAAGACAAGATTACAATAGGGTTGGCACATCACAAAAGCAGAAAGGAGACACTTAGGCCAGACAGATTTAGCCACAAGTGCTTATCAATGTGGTAAGTAGTTGAAGAGTCAGAATCTTTCCCACATTAATCCAATCACCTTGATAAAATGCTATTCTGGAGTGCCCGGAAGGGAGTTTGCATTTAAATGGTAAACTTTGGTGAGAAAACTTCTTTGGCTTAGTCCAAAGAAAACTTAATTTTAGCTCTTGGGTAGATTAGGCTGTAATGGCCTTTGCCATGTTCTTAGATATCAGATTTGCATTATAAGACCCTAAAGGAGGGAGACATCCAGTGGTGTTATTCTACTGGAACGCTGGGCGGGACATCCGGGTGATCGACAGCCCGCCCGTTGCGTTCCGCAGCGTTACGCTGTTTGCGTAACCAATTACGCCACTTGCGTACGTTATGCAAACGGCGTAACACTGCAGAACGCAACGGGCGATCACCCAGATGTCCCGCCCAGCATTCCGATAGAATAACACCACTGGAGACATCTGAATGTCCCTTGGCACCAATTCTTAAGTGGTCTGCATTGTCTGCATTATCTTGTGCTATCTCCCGAGGCTCACCTCTGTGGCTGCCTTGGGGAATGGCAGCTCAGCCAAAATTGAGTCAGACCTGTACACCTCTAAGGGAAGGAGAGGGTGTTTTCAGCACCGTGCTGCCCTCCCCTCTATGGGGGTTCATACCTGTTCCCATTACATTCTGGTCTTACCCCTTCACCTCTACAGGTCCCGTATTATGTGCATCTGGTTATATCTCTATCTGATCATCATGAACATAGCAATCACCACTATCACCTATAGGCCAAAATGACCACAATGGGGTACAGAGTCATGTTAAGGAGGCTCTTAACAGTTGGACTTTTAGCCAAGAAATGTTTTCCCATCAAGAGTTGCTGCTTCTGCTGTTGCCAGGACCTCTATTGTTTTACTCTGGTTACTGGGCTGCACTACAAGGGTGATGTTCTGTAGTTCTTCAATGGTTTAGGCTTGCATTGTTAGGTGAAAGAAGCGTGGCAGTTGCAGCGTGGCTGGGCTGTGGGCCTGCAACCAGGAGAGTAGCTTGGTGATTTCAGCATGGCTAGGAAGCCAGGATAGAAGCTTGGTGGTTTCAGCTTGGCTGGGGAGCCAGGATAGAAACTTGGTGGTTTCTGAGATAATCACTGGGGGGGGGGGGATCCTCCTACGTCATTCCAATCCTATCCTCTCATTGCACAACATACATTATGTCACATCTATTGGCAACATTACATTAAGCTCCCTGGGTGAAACCCATGTCTCACATTGTTCTGTCTTTCCCATTCAGATAATGATCAGCTCACAGAATTATCTGCTGTGAGCTTGCTGTTGTAGTGGTGTATTTCTGTGCATTTGGTCCTCACCCCTCTCTCTGGTAAAATGTTGGGTCTCCTCAGAGATAACAACATACATAATACAAGCCTCACTGGTATCATTATGCAAAGAAGCATTGTCTCCATAACAGAACTCATCTTTCAGTTGGGGCAGTCAGAGGCGGATCTAAGGAGGGGCAAATCTGTAAGTGTTGCAAGAAGCCTTACCCTGTCATGTAAATCCCTCCTCTCTCTTGCTGCTGTAGCCAGTAAGCAACGCCAAGATGTTGCTGTTCCCTGTGAGGATTGGCTAGAACAGTGCAGGAGAGGAGTTTTCCACTGCAAGGTAAGGCTTCTTGCAAAACTTACAGATTTGCCCCCCCCCTTAGATCCACCTCTGCTTGGGGCCAGTCATGGCCTGCCAGCTGACAGAGGGATGATTTCATTGCTCAGCTCCATCCCTAGAGAGGATGCCAAGTACTGAGCACCTGCTGGCAGTTGGGGAAGGGAAGAAGCAAGGCAGGTGTGTAGAGGACAAAAAGAGGAACAAACAGTTTAAAAGGAAACAAGCAGAAGGGAGATTAGTGAGGAGGTGGCAAATGAAGGGAAGCAGGAGTGCAAGGGAGAGTGTAGATAAGTTAAAGGGGAAAGAATAAAAAGGAAAGAAGAGCACTGGAAGAACGTTATGCAGGGATGTTATGCTGCCCTTTGTGAAAGTGGCTGCGGTATTGGGACCACAGGATCAGAACTGCAATAAAGTTAATCCTGTAATCTTTTTGAGAAATTGTCACTTCAGTGGATGTTTTCCCAAGTTATGACCCAGTCCTATCCAGCACAGGAGCAGCTGCACTAAGCGCCCACCACTGCATCCTGTGCTGGAATTGAGTAGGCTAAAGGTCCCCTTAACTCAAGTAAAGCCCCAGCCTACTCAATAGGGCTTCCTGAGTGTGTGCCAGCTACAGGATTTCACTGATGCAGACTCAAGAAGCCCAGGAAGGGGATGGAATTCAGCAGAAGACACCGCCACCTGTCCCACACTTGTTCCGCCCTCTCTCCATCCATCCAGGAATGCCCCCATGCCCTGCGCTGCTCAGAGCTTACCTACATTCCACTGATGTCTGGAGCTCCTACCATGGCTTTGACAGGGCGGTGCAGGCCTCCCTATCTGTGCTGCTTGCTCTCTGGGTGTAGCAAGCACCCCATTTGGAGCACCCAACACAGGTGCTGTGGCCACAGCACCAGTGGTAGGGCAGCCTTGAATCAGCCTGTATGTCACAGCCTTACGTTTGCTATTTTTTTCTGCTTGAAATACACAGGGAATTGGAATTGTTCAAATAAATTCTTCTACATCCAAAGGGGGTTGCTACCAATTATACCAGGGTCTTAGTGTTTGAGTGGCCTGATGGCTACCTTTCTGCAGGTGGTTATATGGCTTCTGTTTCATTGTATTGTTTTATTAATGGCTGCTTATTTTACATTTCTTGTTGATTTTGGGTCCTGAAGAAAATGCGGAATACATTTTCTTAAAACCAATAGGTGTATTGTGGCAAACACAGTCACTGCCTAAAATGTGACATGGCTCTCAGGAGCAATCCTTTCCAGCTGGGATTGTACACAGGTGAAGAACATTCTGTGTTGTAAATATCCAGTAGCATCTCATTCCAGGCACTCTTAAAACAGAATATTGAATTTGAGAGAACATATTGCATAATTGATTTGCTACATTCTGAAACTTTTCTCAGTATACTGAGTGTGCAATAAAATTTCCAAAAGGCATTTTTTTCCTTTTGAATTTTCATAGCACAGCCTCCTCCTTCCACATTTTATATCATTACGTTTGAAATTAATGTGGGAAGTTCTTATAGCTGCATAAAAGAAGGTTCTTAGTAATTGTAGTTCATAATTTTTTCATAAGCATTTTTGACATATCATACCACACAGACTTTTTGGCACGTTAAAGAACGCTCTTAAGCCTTTGTTGATTTAACTCATGAGTTGTCTCCCGTTTCCTGAATTGTAAAGCGCATTTTAATAATGAGCTTCTGATTATACAAAATATTTTTAAAAGATAGAACGCAGCATTTGTGCTGTCATTAAGCTTTCAGCTCCCTCTGCTGTTTGTGTATGGCAATACGCCTTGCGCACAAAGCTAATACGATAAAGGAAAGCCTTGTATTGGGATGCACGTCACCCAGCTCAAGAGCGCGCAGAAAGATGGCGAAAAGGACGCCCGCCGAACAACCTCTGTAAAAAACGGAAATGTCACGTAGACCACTTCCGTCTGAAGGTCGCGTAGTTGCGCGCGCAGATTAAAGGTGTACGGTGAGTGAACAGGACCATAAAAGTATCGCGCTTGCGCGTCTATTTTCGCGCGAAAGCTGATTTAGGCGCCTTTACCGACGGGCGGGGCTACTTCGTGTGGTGTGCAGATGCGGCCGGCAGGAGGCGCGCTGAGTCTGGCTGGCGGTGGCGGCGGCTGCGCCATTGGCGGGTAGGAAATGCCGCCAGATGGCGGTTTAGGATTGCGGCTCTACTGAGGTGCGGCCGCCGGCACCGCCGCTTGCTCGTTTCGGCCCGGCTTGGCCCCGGTCCGCCCGGACCCTTCTCCCGTGGCACCGTAGGATTCCCGGGGGCGCTGGCCTAGCTGAGGTAGGAGGCTCCGGGCGGGCGGAGGGAGGGGGCTCCGAGGCTGAGATCCAAGATGGAGGCGCGAGGGGCGGGGGCAGCGGGCCCGCTCGCGCTCTCGCTCGCTCGCTCGGGCCGGGCCAGCGGGCGGGAGCTAGAGCGGGCAGGCGGGCGGGCGCTTCTCGCCCGCGGCGGCGGGGGCGGAGGCTACTCCCGGGTGGCGGCGCTCTTTCCCTCCCGGCCCGGCCCTGCCCTTCCTTTCTTTCGCTGCGGGGCCAGGGTGACAATGGAAGGGCGGCGGCCCCGCGGGGTGGCCTCGCCTTCGCCGCCCCGCCAGTGCCTTCCTTGGGCCCGGAGCCCGCCGCTGTGTGCCCGCCCCCGCACGGGGCCTGCCTACTTTCCCTGCTCCTGCTTGGCCGGGCGGCGGCGCTGAGCGGAAGGGACTTCAGTGCTGCCCTCGCTCCCCCCCCCCCCGTTGTGTGCCATTGGCGGTAGCGGCGGCGGGAAAGGGGGGGCGCAGCGTGAGAGAGACGGGAGGTCACTGGCTTGGCGAAATGGGAATGGGTGGCGAGGACGTCAGCAGGGCAGCAGCGCCATGGCGGTGGGAGGCGGAAAAGGGGAGGCCATTTGGGGGGTAGCGCGGATCCTGAAGGGGCTGGCTTACGGAACTAAAATAGCTAGTCAGGAGAGCGGGGTTGGGGTGAAACGTTGGACTGGTTGGAGGTGGGAGAAGAGAATGTATTGGCTAGTCTCGTGGAGAGTGGCACCTGGGGTGGAAAGAAGGGGTTGGCAGTACGAGAATCAGGAGGGGGCAACTAAGTACAAGAACAGAGCGATGGGATGACGTTGTACAAGTTTGGACCTGGTGGAAAGTGGTCATTAGGCGATTGTGCCCTTGGGATGGAATAGGTGGCAGAGTTGTAACCATCTGAAGTTCTGTTTTGTTGAACATGATCAAACTGGGTCTTTCATATATCTGCCAAGAGTTCTACTCTGTAGAACTCTTTGGCAGTATTTGGTTTGTCCTGCCAGTAAAGTTAGAACCAGGTAATTTGAGCTTGGCTCATCCAGTACAGGCAAGCATAGCCTAGTGAAAGACGTCTTGTGACTATGGGAGATGCAGAATCAAACTAGTGGGTCATACCTGTAGCAGTATGGAATATTAGAAGGTTTATTGAACTGAGACAATGGTTGTTACTGCTATTTTGACTAGCCTAGGAATCTGTGCAACACTGGTTTGGGAGTGAGTGAGCTGCTGAGGCAAGACAAGTTAGAAGACCCACTTTTGTTTTCCTATGTACAACTTTATTTCTAGAGAGCCCTGAACTTCTTAATGTGGTAGATAGAAGTGTTGGCAGTTGACATGTGAAGTATTGATGAGTCACTGTGGTTCTAGACAGGTAATCTTTAAACAGCTTTCTTATACCTTATTGGTGAGGAAAGTTATTTCCCTCTCTTTTTGAGACGGTGAGAGACAATAGTTCTTCAAAATTCCAAACGTTAAACCTTAATCAAACCAGACTCTGGAAGATTGCATTGTCTGTGGGTAGAAATGAATGGACCTTGTGTATCTGAGCTTGAGGTTTCTCCCTGTTTATAGCTGAGAAATAGTCAGACATGTACATTTCTGCTTGTTCTGTTGGCTTGTTGAAGCCAATGGTGCACTAGGTTAGTCATGCAGGAAAAGCTGTTCATGTAATCCGAACGATTTCAGCTGAATTTTGTGAGTGATTGGTACTTTGAAATTCAGTGTGCCCATTGGATTTTTTCCTTGGATTGTGGTAGTATGATGACCTTGAGAGCAGGTGCAGGGTGAATAGTAGATTTGTTAATTGTAATTAGCTTATAATATAGTAAAGGTTTGATAAATTCACTTAAATGCAATAGTAGACAAAACCGAAGGGCCCAAATTTTAAATGCATTATAAATAAATTTGTAAAAGCCTCATGGTTGATGTTGTGCTTATATCAAAAAGGTAAATTAAGGAAAAAATAAGAATCCTTAACTTCCGTTGAAGTACAATGACCTGAGGTGTATGGCTCTCAGATTTTGGGCTTTTTTCTGGATTCTGCCCAAAAGTTGCAGGCTAGCTGTTATCTGCGAACAGATATTGATGATAGTGGACTTATGTATATTTGATTCTATTTTCCCATCCTCCTGGGGTGTGAGAGCAGTTGCACCAGTGAACAGAGGCCAGGGAAGTGTTGCTAAAGGGTTTGGAGCAGGGGTTAGTCAAATGCTAAACAAACCCCTGTTAACATTATTTACTGCTTCTTTGGGCTGAAGACAATACAAATTTTATTTGGACCAAACCAGTTTCTTAGAAGAGTTGGGAAAAAAGAATGCCTTTCCCACAGTTCTGAAGAGCAGGGCAACAATTGGACCAACTTTTACTAGTTCCCATTTAAAGGGCATTCTGTGATGGTTTCCAGTGTTGTGCTAAACCAGAAGATTGTAAAGAGGTGAGAAATAGTGCCTGATATTCAAGCAACAGCCACTCTTTATCTATTCGCGACTGATCCTTTTGGAGCCTGGGCTGCTATTTGACTAGCAGTAGATATGGGACTGGCACAGCTGTAGTGTGTCTTGATAGTTTCAGGTGGTTACACCTGACATGGTTTGAACACTCCCATTGTTCAACTTCAAATGCATTTTGATTAATGAAATCTATGTATCCAAAGCATCTTGATTTTTCCTGTTTTAATAAATATGATTTGTGTGTGTATTAATATTGTCATCTTAATGAAACTTGATGTGCAATGAGTTTAATAGTATCTGAAAATATAGCATTTTTAGAGCAGCATAAGAGCTCAGATAATCAGATAAGTAGTTCAATTCCTTATGCAGTTGAAGAGGCAATTGAATGAACTAGATTGACTTTATTTTTCCTGGAATAGGTGGTATGTTCAGTGGTACTGCTAGTGATTAAATAATCATTATTAACCTACTGGTAGAGGTGTTCGAAAGTGCTGTTGTATTTTCTGAGTAAAGATGTAAGCCCATTGTGTTCAGTAAGACTTAGGTTGTAATCCTATCTTTCTCACTGAAAACACACACCTCTACTTATTTGATAAATAATACAAAACAGGCATGCCTCGATATTCACTGGGGTTCCATTCTGTGGATGCCCCCCCCAGTGGGAACGTGAATAGTGGGGATGCCTTTTTAAAGATAGGAGAACATAAGTGGTTTTGCTGCAATGAGATAAAAAAGAGATTTGTTTAATGTTCCCTTGTCTTTTTAATTGGTGTCCCAGTATCTATGGTATCTGTGGATATCAGGGCATGCCTGTATTCTTTTAATAAAGAAGAACTAACAAATACAACAGTCAATCAATCCAGTGGCTCCCAAACAGTGAGCTATGATGCCTTGGGAAGTCTTAGAATCCTCACAAAAAAACACCCACTGCCGTATAAAGTGTATAGAATTGTAGCCCTAATGGAGAGTCACGACCAGTGGCACTGTAGGTCAAGGATGCCGCCAGTCAAAAACATGTGGGAACCACTGAGTTAATGCGTAGTGTCTCAGTTGGAGCAACTTCAGTGTATGTCAGGGTTGCCAGGGTTGTGGCCAGGGTTGCAGTCCCTAGTGTTTCAGTCTGGGATAATTGTAAAAATTGATGGTTTTCTAGTTTGTCAACAGCTGTTCCAGTTGAAAACGCTTCCTCTGTCCTTCTCTGTTGCTTTCTTCTTCTTCTTGACCAATTCTCTTCACTTATTTTCTTGCCAATTTCTGCTAAATCTTCATATTCATGCATGTAATTATTCCTAGCAATCCATTCCAGTAGGGCTTTATAAATGCCTGGAAACCTTTATCTACATTACTGCATTAGGCCCACAACACTTCTCATGTCCAGGTGTGCCACAAATCCCAGATGTCTTCTTCATGTAGTCTTCAGGGTGGCCATGCACAAAACATCTTTAATAGCCATTATTAAAGATTAAACAACACAGTACACAAGTTAAGTGGTTCCCAAACATCTTAGCACTTTGACCCACTTTTAAAAACAATACTCTCATGGCCCCCTAGCTTTACAAGACTAAAAGTAGATTCATTTTACCTGTTGGTCAAGCCTCTGTTTTTATCCTTTTTACTGTGGTGGTTGTCGTGACTGCCCTCTGGAGCATTTGTTGAGCTCCACATCATCAGATTGGGACCATTCTGGTGGCCTTGGTTCCCCTTCGCCTGGCTGAATCAGTAGGAGCCAAGGCGTATCTGCCAGTGATAGCAAACCTGTTGGGCTTGACGTGTCAAAACTTCAGAAAATGTTTAACTTGAATCTGCTGGTGTGTCAATCCCCCTCCCAGTCAAAAATGAAACAATTCTTGATATTCATTTATTTAAACAAAAACTACAGTCCAATCATGTCTGGTGCTATGTATTATATAAAGAAACAACAAATAATGACAAAAATGAAAAATTAGGGCGCAATCCTAAACCGCGTTAGGCCGGCATAAGCTGAGCCAGCAAAGTTTCGCCAGCACAAGGGCCACCATAAAGTATGTTTGGACACAGGCTTGCACCATCCTCTCTGACCCAGAGAGTGGTCCAAACACGCTTCATGGTGGCCCTTGTGCTGGCCAAACTTTGCTGACTTAGCTTATGCTGGCCTAACTTTAGTTTAGGATTGCACTCTGAGTTAAATAAACTTAGTTTTTATCAAGTTTTGGTGAATGCTGGTGTCACCCCAAACACAGTGGTGTCACCTTTGACGTGCGTGTCATAGGTTCGCCATCAGTGGCCTATGCACAGTTCAGTTTCACTTTCCATAGGTTCATGAGTGCACATGGAGCTCAGTTTCACTTTCCATAGGGTTCAATACATTCCTTGTCAACTTGGCGAAGGGGGGAACTTACTTTTTGAGTGTTTTGGGGGGCCTGCATTAATTGAATTGGGACCATTCTGGTGGCATTGCGTTCTCCTCAGCCGGATGTTTGAAGTGTTCAGGGGCATGGTTGCTTACTCATGAGTAAATGCATGCTGCTCAGCTTCATTTTTCTTGTCAGCTATCAGTTTCAGCTTCATGACTCACCAACAATATAATAGGGTTGTGACGTACTGGTGGATCCTGACCCACAGTTGGGGAAATATTGCAGTACACAATGAACCCCTTGCTAGTTTGTGTAAATGCTTGTATTTTATCTTCCTCCAAGATGTTTAGGGTGGTATTACCTTTGAAGTAATTATTGGTCTGAATTCAGCTAGTGGGCCTCATATCTTTTGCTGTACTATTTTCTAACATGCTGAAATATAGAACTAATGACAAATTGAAAATGCCTAGCTGTAAGTGTGGAATAAACTGATGTGTGGAATAAACCTTTGAATAATTCCTGAAAGAACAATTTGGTATACCATGAAGGCTTATTTGATAAATGGATGTGTTAAAGATTGCATCAATACATGAGTGATCTTAGGCCAAAAACAGTCACTGAGCAAGTAGTTTTCTTCTTAACTGATAGCAGCTGCAATCTGAGAAGGACTTCTTAGGGAGTAAGTCTCCTGGAACACAGTGTGTCTTACTTTCAAGTAACTGTGCATAGGTTTAGAAAACATTCCCCTAGATGATGTTTTTTAACTTGCTGATTTTAGGTGGCTTACTAGCTAATTGCCAACTTTTAATATAAGAAGTACTGTTTTTCATCTGTACCCTGTCTTACAAGAGACATAGTAGTATCTGAATAGTTGGCTAATATATTTTCAAATGGAGAACTGATTCTGTTGCTTCAAGTGTGTATCTTTCTGTAGACTAACATCTTCTTGCACCAGCGTGGTCTAACTTAGTGCTGTCAAGCCACACAGCAAGCCAAATAATAGCATACATGATGTCATAAAGAGGGCAGGAAATGTCATAAGCAGGACATGTCCAGAAATGAGCACTTTTTCTCACTTAGGAACTTAACTGCAAATGACTGAAGAAAAATATGCACATCCTGATATTTTCAAGATACTGGAGAGCCCAAATATCATGCAGGTGGCCCTTACAGCAATGACACCTTAGCACTGCTCAGTAGCAGAGAGCAGCTGATGGTGGTGCTGGGAGAGCCTGGGATCTGGGCAAAGAGCTTCGATGGGCATATCTGATCCCTGGGCTTTGTTTGATACCTCTGGTCTAACCTAATTGAGTCCCAAATCCTAACCAATGTTCCAGCACTGACACAGCCCTGCCAATTTGGTATGTGCTGCATCCCGCAGTTGGGGGTAGTCATGGAGGCCTCCTCGAGGTATAGTAAGGGAATGTTTTCCCTTACCTTGGAGCTGCATTGTCTTACCCTGGTGCTGGAACATTAGTTAGGATTTGTGCCCGAAGTCTGCAAAGCACTTTTTCTATTTTATTGTTACAACCTTTTCTATCACCCCATCTAATTTCTTCTACCTTCTCCCTTTAAAAAATGGTACCGTTCTGCTGAACTTGAAAACTTGCTCACTATTCCCATGATGCTTCAGTTCTTCAACAGTAGCATAATATTTTTACTAAAAACAAACATTCAAGTGGTTTATAGTTGGTCACCTAGATGAAATTCATTGTGTGTGTTTGTGTTTTGGGACGATGTAATACAAATGAATGTAGTAGTATTTGCCTGTCCTGAGGCTTGTTTGGATAGTAGTGCATGAAATTCAACTGTTAAATGTAATTGAAAGAATGCATTTTGTAAAAAACATTGGGCATGCTTTAGACGTGATCAAAACTCTTGGATAATTGGAAATGGCTTCTTTGAGTAGTCCATTCTCATGAATTCTAACGCTTTGGTATAGCCCAGAAGGGGTTAATGGAGAGAGGCTGACATTTTAGCTGTGATTGAATAGCTATTCAATTGCAGTAGAGTCAAAAGGCCACTGACTTGCCAAAGAGAAGGGACATGTTTCAGAAAGACTTCCTTGCAGTAGTAAGGAAAAGATAATGCAAAGAGGTTAGCCAAGTAATTGGGGAGAGAAAACCTTTTGAATTTTTCAGTTTGAGGATGGAAAACCTGCATTAATAGAAGTGCACCTTTTCTGTCTGTACTGCTGAGAATATTTTTCTCTGCTGACCCAGGAGTTTTGGGGTAGGAGTTGAGTGCCAGTTGATCCCTAAAATTTGCAACCCTAAACATACAGTAGATATCCTGTATAAAGAGGGAGAAAGGTACAATGTCTCAAACTTTTGATCTGTTCCTGTGGTACATGGAAGATACCTTGTTATACAAGTAGAAAATCTATTTCTACTGTTACAGGCTATGCGTTTTTTGTATTCTAAATCAAGAAAGGGATTCTTTGTAATGAAATATTTACTCAATATTTAAAAGCCCAGTAGGAAACTAACGTGTTCGAATGTATCACTTAATGGTTTAAAGAAACAGGTTCAGTAGCAAATATGCAGTACGTCGATAAGAGTAGTGGCATTTCTTGGGGTGTTGTGTAATGGATGAAAACGCTGCTCCAATTTTTGTTGCTGGTCTGCACTTAACTCCGACCTTGTTCGTAAAGGCTAGAAAATAACGCAAAGGTTAGGAAAGCGTCTCATTTTGGTATGAAATGTATTGTGCCAACCACCTGTATTGTACCAAATTTGTCATATATGTTTATCCATAATTAGACCGGGTTTTGGAGGGGGTCAGATTTCCAGCAAGGAGTCTTCTGGGGCATGGTATCTATCCGATTTGCATAGGGATGTTTGCTTTCATACTAAAGAGAACACCAGAGAACTGATATGTGGTGACTGAGCTGCAAGTCAGTGTTTCCTTAGTTTGCATCTTGCCCTTGCCATGAATTTTCACCAGATGTCCTTAGACAAGTCACTAGCTCTCGAACTCATGTTTTTGATAGAATGGAATCTATTTAAATACCTCTTGGGGTGCAAGCTTCTCTTATGTTCAGGGAATGTGGAGAGCTGCTTTGAAATGGTAATGTTATGTTTTGAGTTTGGAGGCAGATGTATAAGGGGGCAAAAATGACAGGCTAAATATGGTAAGGAAATGTAATCCCTTTGAGACCAATGCAGAAAACTAGCACCAAAATCTTGTGCAAGAATACTTATAGAGCAGGCCTGTATATGTTTACTCAGAGGTCAGTTCCACTTTGTTCAATTGATCTTACTCCCAAGAAAGTGTGCATTACAGTGTAAGCCTGATTTTTCTAACTGGAAAGAGATGGAAATTTTGTTTTTGTAGCAATGAATTTATCTGGTTGACTGTCTGCATATTCATCTCATAGTTGTATCGGCTGAGGTTTTGCACTTTTATCTTGATTTTAAAAATTGATTTCCTTGTTTTTAAAAGTTATAGAATAGTGGCTACTGTATGGTTTTATAATGGCAATTGTACAAATTGCCAATAAGAGTTTGCATTTGTAACTTTTCAGCCATGCTATTCTGTTACAACAAAAAAGACAATGGTTGTTTTTGTAGCAAGACACTAGAACAGTTGCCCCTCTGAAAAATGTTATAAAAGCAGCTATTAATGGGCAGTTTGTATGACTACTTCATAATAAGAGAAATATTTAAAACACAGTTAATGTAGCATATGTTCATGGACTAGAATTCACTTTATTGGATACAATTGATGAAGTAGATTCTGGTTCATGAAATCATACCTTGCTATACAGTTCTTTTACTTTAAGGTGCTTTAATTATGACTTCTACAAAGTTACAGCTGCCTTTCAAGATGTAGCATTGATTAATATCTTAAAATTAATATGAAGTTAGAAAATAGGGAAAATGCATGTTTTAGTTGCATATGTATACTGATTAATTTTGATCCATTGATTCTTGCAGCTATCTATTACATTTTCTATATAATAATAAAACTCCACATAGTAGGCATTTGGCTTTCAAATTAAGGAAAAATCCAAGGTAGCATATAGCTACATTTTTAATTTAATGGTACTATAATCCAACACAAAGAATGCAGTAATATATCTAGCAATTTAGATTTCAGATTATTTTAAAATGTTGCTTTGAAATAATTGCTGATTGGTGATGCAAGGCATGAAATGGGATTTATAAATTGACATTGGACTGTGTTCTAAGGAGCATGTGTGCAAGGGCATGAACTAACTTTCTTCAGGGCCAACACATTCACCTCCACACTCTTGTGAATCAGGAGACCCTTAAAGTTAGATGCAGGGAAGAGTGCTGTTGCAAGGAGGAGAAATACCTGAAAAGAGTTGCACTATGTTGGATGCAACCCTTTGGTTTCATCATTCAGTGCAATAACTATTAGAATTGTTTTAGAAATGCCACAGTCATAGCAAAGTATGTTCAAGAGGAATATATAAAGCTCTTTATTGTCCTCAACAAAAGTTTACTTACTTTAAATGCAGTTTGTTGTTTTTCTGCCATGTGACTTTGGGAACAAGTCTGAAATCTGAAGGTTCAGATCTGAGTAAAAGAATATAATATTGCAATTCACATGAAGTATGTATTAATAAGCTCAAAGAGACTGATCCAGGGTGACTCAAAATCTTTTATGGTAATCATCCATGTTGAAGATCATTCTAAAGAACTTGTTTTATAGTATCTCCAGTGCTATCCATCTTGCCCAAAAATGTAGGTATTTGATTTTTCCCCCTCTCATATTTTAAAGCTTGTCATAATTGATTTTTTTCCATGGAGTTGTTCTCTTGTACAATTAGTTTAGGTATTATTTATTTATACCCTGCCTTTCCCATGCCGAAGCAAATGCCCAAGGCGGGTTACATGAGCAGGCTAGTCTAAACCACCATTTTTCAATTGGGTTTTTACATATATACAGTATTCTTGTGATCCTCCAATCCTCAGTCCCAGATGTCTCCTTTCCCAGTGTGGTTCTCTCCTTTGGCTGCATGCCATCAAGCCTCAGCAGGCAATTGCAAGTCAAGCCTGGACAGGTCCTCAAGGTCGTATTCTGTTCTTTTGCTGGTTGGCCTTCTCACACACTCCCCCGCAACTCTCACTTGCGGTGAGTAGTCAGCTCCACAGTGACTCTGTTCTGCCATCACAGGTACTGCAGCTTGTCACAGTCTGGCATCCGTCTCCCATCCAGAAACAAACAGTGCCAGCAGCTCAACCACCAGTCCACACCTCTTGCCCTACCTAGACCTACCTAGCCACACCTAACTATTATCAGTCTCACTTTGGCTGGTTTGATGAGAATATTTCTCTTGAGTTTGATGGGAGAGACAAGGTTGATACAGTACTTCACTTTGCACTTGGTTATGGAGCAAGAGATTCAGAAGCAGTAAGATGTGTGCTTTGAAATGTTTTCCAGATTATGTGAAGGGGAGGCTGATCCCTCCCCCTCTCCCCAAATTTGCACATTTGATGCATGAGATTGGGGTGGCCAAAAATGACTGAATACCAAGACCAGCCGAAATCCTTGGAATTGAATAGTTATCATTCATGTAAAGGAGTCAGACTTTTAAGGCTCTGGAAGGCTGAAAATGATCACTTGTGGTTTTCAGCTGAAAAATGGAATGCAGCTTGGGTTGTATTCTGACGTTCTAGGTCCAGCTACTGGCGCGCGCGCGCACACCAGAAATGGAAATGACTAGAGTCCTTACCTTGAGTCCTAGTGTGTGCGTGATTTTGCTTACTTTTTTTGTCTTTTCTGTATTGTGCTGAAGCACCTTGTGGCAATCCAGAGCTGGTCTTCTGGTTCTTCTGACTGACTGTTGTAGCAGACTTGGTGGGAGGAGGATAGGTTGGTTCTAGGAAATGGGCTGGGGGGGGGGTTGAGGAAGTTTTGACTCTCAACTCATTTCTTGAAATGAATTGACATTTTGGTCACATAAAGTAGTGCCGGGTGCATGTTTTGACTCGTGAGTCAAATTGCAACGTAGCTGCCTCCTGCTCATTCCTGGGAAGACTTTGAAAAATCTTTCCAGCAGAACTAGCAGAAGAGCTAGTCTTGTATATTAATTTATTTTCTGCCCACCATTTGTTTGTAGTCACTGACAAAGATTCAGATTGAAGAATTTCCAGAAGACATTTATTTATTTTTTGTATTTCTACTCCACCGTTCTGCCCCATACTGGCATTTAGAGCCACTTTAAACATCTCTTAGGTTATAGCAACAAGAAAGGCACTTTCTGGCTCACAGGCTTGTTTTGTAGTCTGTGTTAAATGAAAATGCATCTTACTATTTTACTTTTTTTACTTGTCTTCAATAAATAGGCAGATTGTACAGTTCTTAGGTAATAGTTACTGGTAGATCATTTGTCAGGATCTGGCACTGGGTAAAATCAGGCCAAATTATCTAATCAAAGGATTGCATATATACCCCTAAGTTTTACTCTCAACCTATATGTGGTCATCGCAAATGCCATAATTTTTGGCTTAAAACTTGCAGACAAATTAAATGCTTACCAAATTAAACTGTGAGCCCCTAGCACTGTGATCTAAAAACAAACGATGGTTATATTAAGTTTAGTAAATGTTCACCAAATGTATGACATTTATGCCACAATACTATTTATCTAGCAGAATTATATGCCCCAAATGTGGAGTTCGGGTTAGAGGTTGGGTCATATTATGAAAGTTTACTGTTTTGGGGAGACAAACACACTTTTAAACTGTTTTTAACTGTCATTTTTCTAAAGTATTTTTTAAGAAAATGACAATGAATATTTGGTTATCACTTTAGGATTATTAGGTGGTCTAAAATTTGGTGAACTTTTACTATTTTGGGGAAACAAAAGTATTTTTGGAGGAACGTTTTCATTAAATTTGGTGATCACTTAAACAGGAGCCTTAAAACTTGCCTTCAACTGATCCATGAGTTTGACTTCTACATGAGTATATATGGTAGTTCTGTAAGGAATCATTGCACAGTGTTTTTTGTTGGAAGTCTTCATGATGCAGGGTGTTTTTGTCCTAGTTACTGAGACTTATATCTGCCTTCTTGTGCTATTTACTGTTATGGTGTGGGGGCTGGGAAACACAAATTTTATCTAGACTATGTACAGGCCAGAGGTGGAATACTATTGTAAGTATAGTTCTGGCTGTCATGGTTGTAGATAGAGGTTTGAAACACAGTACCAAATATGTATGTCAGATACGTACAAACTACATATAAAGATATGCTATATGAATGGCATATCATTTTTAAGGTAGTTACTTATGGCAGTGGTATTCAAACTTTTTAAACCAGGACCCACTTTTTAGAATGGTCCTGTTGGGACCCACTGGACGTTGTGGCAGAAACTGACATCATCAAGCAGGAACTGCTGTCATTGTAACATAATAACATTGACACTCCTGAAATGCAAATTGGTATTCTTGGACTGCAGCAATTGTACAACCATGAAACATCCCTGATAGAAAGCAAGGTTAGGACAAACTATGATGTAAAAGCACTGAACTAAAAAAATTTTTTTTTAAACCCTCACTTGAAAATTCAAACTGTTGACACTCACAAAAGGAATATAACAAGAGTAAGGTCTGAGGTTTCCAAGATGGCTGCTCCCAGCTTTCCACGACGCACCTGACATCAGGTTGCGACCCACCAAGTGGATCCCGACCCACAGTTTGAATAACTCTAGCTTATGGAATCAATGCTATCGTTTTGTCATCCCAGTTATTTGGAAGACATGGCTAGAAGGGTTGGAATAGGTATAGTAGTAACGAAGGTGGTGGTGATAGATCTGTTGAACAGTCAGTGAGGTACATATAATATTGTTTTTTCTAAAAGCCAAAGCAAACATTATATTCTATCAAACCACAGATTTCTAATCTTGAAACATTAAGCAAACGTGGACTTGCAGGTCAGATCCCAAGTGATCATGCAAAATTATGTAACTTGGCTAGAGATCTTAAATGTAAAAGAGCTGTAATATACATGCATCCCTTATTTTCCGTACCTAATTCATTCCTGAAAATGACCCTTTAAAAATCTGGACCTGTACAATGATTAATTTAAATGGGAAAAATTCTGACTTGTTCAAGTCATCCAAATATCACCTTAAATTCCTAATAGAAGAAGATGGGCAATGGTGTTGAATGGAAGAATACTAGAAGTGAAAGTCTGTTGAGACATTTAAATGCTATTGACCAATAACAGGTGAAAGGGAGCATAAACATACAACTTCACATAATACATTTGTCAGTCTAACAGTCTTCTTCTTCCCCTGCTGCCACATCAGTCTGTCATTCAGTTTGCCTCTGGGTCTTAAAGCCTACCTACCACAAACAGTATTGTACAACAGCAGATTCCTCATGCTTCCTCTGGGCTATTCCATCACACAGAAGGGGGGAATGGCATGCAGTGGTACAACTCACCTTGTAGATCTCTGCAGAAACTGTAGCGCAGCTCAGATTCTTTACCCTCTTTCAGGTTCCAGGGCAATCAGTCTCCAGGGTCAGCTTCTCCTAAGAATCATTTCCCAAGTTTTAGGGGAACATTCCCCTCCTCCCCTGGCTTATCCAAGGGTCAAGGAACAATATTTATTTTATGTATAGGATTTTTAAACCCACATTTCTAATTCAAAGTAGCGTACATAGAACATAAACTATTAAAATAACATACTGAAATTACACAATTAAAACCATTAAAACAATATAGCAAAAACAATAAAAGAGTAGAATAGCATAAAATGGAACATTCTGTGATTTTTGCCTGAAAACTGCCCTTGCCTTATCTGTGAGATTGCTTTATAGGTCAGGATCTATGGTATCTGTGATATGTATGTGTCAACATTAAAGCAATTTGTGTCCAGAATTTGCTTTGAATCAGGATGTCTGTGGCCAGCTTGGAGAAAGGTAGTTAGGATTAAGAGTTGCTTGCTCTGAAGGAAGATCAATTCTGATCAATTCTTCCTAAAACTCCCTCCAAGAGTACACCATAATTCCTGATGGAGCAACACAATGAACCCCTACTCTGGCGAGAGACAGTGGATGAAGAGACCATGTAACTCAGCTGGAAGTGTTTCAGTGAAAGAAACATTCCCTTAGGCTCTTAAAATTCTTGAGTCTGCAATAGGTAAAAACTAAGAGAATTGTGAATCTCAAGGGTGTGCCAGACCATTTCCCTGGAATGAACCAGGTGGGGACAAATAGGATAAAAAGAGATCCTTGGATCTCTGAAACTGAATTTGGAATCAATGAGTACTACCTTATTGTTATGGAAGACACATAGTACTTCAAGATAAATGCCTTCAGAGGAAACAAAGATCCTCCTAGCTGATTGACTGTCTTTGTTGGCTCCCTAAGTAGCTAAGGGTTTGAAGGGAGCATGTGTTCAGCCAGCCACAGACCTTGTTCCACTGAATCACTGAAGAGGCTTCTATTCCCCATCTCTAGAGGTTGGCACTGCAGAAGATCAGGATCTAAGGAAAACCTTGGATGGGTGACCCCTGGGCCAGGTGGTTATTGGTGAGTTTGCCATTATGGGTTATGGCAAACTGACATAATGATCTATCTTGATGGTGATGAAGTTCTGGTACAATATAGATTATGTTGGCATGCCTTTTCCTGGAATCTTGCTCACAGAATTGCATCCTGGTACACTGTTAGCATTCTCAGTTCGGCTAGGACAGGGTGTTCATTGAGGGGGTGTTCCAAACTAATGCAAACTATCTCCAGCCTATCCCTTGGAGACAGACCGTGCTCCAGGGCATATGCCTCCCTCATGATTTTGAATACCCATTGATCCAGTGTTGATGGTGTCCATTGGTCAGCAAAAAGTTACCAGCTAACCCCGATATCCGTAGGCAGTGGGCCTGTACTGTCTTGTTGCTGGTTGTCATTTGGATATTCCAAAATGAGAATCTCTGCCAGGTTGAGATTGGTTTTTGGTGACAATCTCTTTGGCTGCCACTTGGATTTGAATCCTCCTTGGTATTTGGGCTTAGAACCCTGAAAATGTTGACGTAATCCCCATGCTTCTTGGTAGGTAGCACTTCTTTCTTTTCCCTGGTTTCACCAGGATGGGTCCTAAGTCTGGGTGGGTCTGAAGCAAGGAGGTTAGATTAACTGGAGTCGGCATAAGGTCATTTTCTTGAAGCTTCCGGGGCACACAAATATAGCCGACTCAGACATTTCCCGCCAATGAGGATTGCCGCGAATTCATGTAATTTTCCTACATATTTATCTAATATCAACTTTTTAAATCATGCCTGCGTGTTCTGCATACGGGTGTGTGAATCGCTGTATGAAAAATGGGATTTAATTTCCACGGAAAGGTTCATGTATTCACCTTACATCGGTTCAATAAAACAACCGTTAACAGTGAGTGCATTATTTTTTTAAAGCTGTGTAATTTCTTGTTGTTCCTAGCAGTCTTCTTCACCATTTTCAGACACCCACTGTTAATGTTCTAGAAGGGGAAAAAAAATTTCCCCCCTCCTTTTTCCCCCCTTCCCGTTTACACTTTTTTCCCCCACCTTCCATTTTCTGCTGTAATATTTTCGAAAGTCTGAACATTAACAGAATTGTTTTATGGGGGGGGGGTGAGTGTAGAAGTTTAAAAAAATACTCTTAATAGTCTAGAAGTAAAAAAGAATTATTCTCATATTGACAACTACTTGTGTCATGAAGAGATTTTACTGAAATTTTCCTATATATTTATCTAATTTTTGCCCACCCTCCCCTTTTATTCTTTCCTTCCCGTTCACACTTTATTTTTGGTTGTGTAGATTTCAAAAAATAAGTCTGTCAAAACAGTGCAATCCGAGTTCAAATAGACAGCAAGTAGCATTTCGTCCGGTGTGTTCAGTAATATAATTACGTGGAATTAAACCTTAGAATTGCATATTAACTCATAATATGGTTACCACTGATGTTTCTACACGATCACACGTTGTTATTTTGGTAAGTTTTTATTTCAGGAGTAAACTATTCAGTCCCAAACACTACCAGAAAAGCAATCTGAAATGCTTGGAATCTAGATTGTTTGGGGCACACAAAAATGGCCGCTAAGCCCGCCCCTTGGCTTCACTCGATTCCTATCAATTTAACAGGAATGGCGACTCCAGTTAATCTAACCTTCTTGGTCTGAAGAGCTTGGCTCTGATGAAAGGATTCTTACCAAACATGTCTGAGAACCAGGGTCCACATCCTAATGTCTTAGTTAGACATTTTATCTTGCCAGTGTTTCTAAGCCATAGCCCTGGATGATAATTGAACTGTGTTCATTGAAAACAGTGTGACTAGACTCTGAATCTGATCCAGGAAGATGGCAGACAGAGTTACCTTACGTTCGTCCTTGAGGTTCTTGGGGAATATATATTCTTATTCTTTCTCTGTTCAGCTCCCAGAGAAAGATAGCCTTGGAGAAAGTGAATGAGCTGTGGTGGCCCTGAGGGCAGCAGCAAAAGCCTCAACTTCTTTTTAAAGGTTACTAGCTTTTTGTTACCCGGCATTGCCCGGGTAACAAAATGATCTTCCAGAGTTTGAGTTTTGCACCCCTTCTCGCCCCCCATGCTGACGGGGGCCGAACCCAGACTCCAACCGCGTCAGGAGCGTCGCCACTCACCTCGGCGACCCTGGAAACTACGGATCCGATGCTGATTTCGTCCTTTTTCGACCGTTCTCACACGGGGCCCCCCCCACACTCCCACCCCCGGGGGTGCTAGGGGGGCTGACCCCCACAGTTTGTCATCAGGCCGCAAGGCATGTGCGTGCCGAGTCTGGCTCCAATCGCTCCAGGCATCGCAGTGTGGCATGGTGGGCGTCTTGTTTCGCACCCCTTCTCGCCCCCTACACCAAGGGGGGGGCGACTCCCACCGTGTCGGGAGCGTCGTTGCTTGTCTTGGCAACCCCGGAAACTACGGACTCGATGCCAATTTTTGCCGTTTTCGGCCATCTTCATATGGGGCCCCCTGCACACCCCTAACCCCCGCAGTGTTTGTTGCCAGGCCACAAGGCACACGCGTGCCAAGTTTGGTGCGCGTTGCTCCAGACGTTCCAGCAGGGCATGGCAGACGTTTTGTTTTGCACCCCTTATTGCCCCCCACACTGAGGGGGGGGGAAACCCGGACTCCGACAGTGTCCGGAGCATCGCCGCTTGCCCCAGCGACCCCGGAAACTGTTGATTCGACGCCGATTTTGGCCATTTTTGACCATTGTCATGTGGGGACCCCCGCATACCCCCACCCCCAGGGGCGCTAGGGGGTCTGACCCCCACAGGGTTTGTCGCCAGGCCGCAAGGTGTAAGCGTGTCAAGTTTCGTGTTGATCGGTCCAGGCATTCCAGCACGGCATGGCGGACGTTTTGTTTCGCACCCCTTCTTGCCCCCCATGCCAAGGGGCCCCCGAACCCGGACTCCACCGGCATCGGGAGTGTCGCCGGTTGTCTCTGTGACCCCGGAAACTATGGACTTGACGCCGATTTCGGCCGTTTTCGGCTGTCTTCACGTGGAGGCCCCTGCGCACCCCTGCCCCCGAGGGTGCTAGGGGCCCCCGCCCCCCGCAGTGTTTGTGGCCAGGCCTCTAGGCTTCCGCATGCCGAGTTTGGCGCCAATCAGTCCAGGCGTCACAGCAGGGCATGGCGAGGTTTTGTTTCGCACCCCTTCTCACCCCGCATGTCGAGGGGGGCTGAACCCGGACTCCAACAGTGTCGGGGGCATCGCCGCTCATCTCGGCAACCCCGGAAACTCTGGATTTGACGCCAATTTTGGCCGTTTTTGACCGTTTTCACGCAGGGACCCCCGTGTACCCCCACCCCCGGGGGCACTAGGGGGGCCCGACCCCCGCAGTGTTTGTCGCCAGGCCGCAAGGTGTATGCTTGCCAAGTTTCGTGCTGATCGCTCCAGGCGTGGCGGAGCCTATGCGAAACATACATACACACATACATACACACAAACCCACGCTCTTCTTTATATATATATA
>JAJKFI010000002.1:29161801-29390281 GCA_029204185.1 Lerista edwardsae
CATTGTGTTGTTTAAGTGTTCCCTTTATTGTTTTGAGCAGTGTATTTGTAGAAGTCCTGTCCCTGTGGGGCTCACAATCTTAAAACATGCAGGTGCATGTATGTTCCAATGAAAGATGGAAAATGTTGCAAATAGTGGAATCAAAAAGTCACTAAATGGGAGAAATACAAGAGGTCTGTGTCATTTCATGTGAAGTTCAAGAGCTGACCAGATCTCTGCTTCAGAAATGTGGCAGGCTCTAATCCACAGATATTATCCACACTGCTGTTGATTTTAGAATATTTGAGTTTAGAAGATAAGACATGGTGGCACCACTGGGTCATAAATTTTTTTTGGATCCGAATGGCTTATATGGAAACCATTCAGAGAGAGGATTTCCCAGCTCCTGTTAAAATCCCTTTCTTCATATTTTCATTTGGCTTTTTTGTCTCCCAATTTTACCTTCTTTGAAGAGAAACACAATATATAATACCATGTAAGAAAGGAAATGTTGAGGCACACACAAAAAAGCCTAAATGACTAAGGATCTGAGATGAGCTGATATGTCCTGTCACGGCTGAATGTGTGGTTAGTGGGAATGAGAGAGAGGGAACGAGAGCATTTTCTGTAGTGGCACCCATTTTATGGTACTCTGTCCCAAGATATTTGAAATCTTTGCTTTTCCACTTAGGCCTTTAGAGCAGTTGACTTCAAACTTTCCTGTGTCACAACCCAAATAAATAACAAATAAGATACCATCGATCATACCACATTTCCCCCTACTTCTTGTGTCTTTAGAACAACCCTGGGACATAGCAGTCTAAGCAGGCCCAGCCAGTATTAGAAGCTGCCGGGCAAAACAGTAAGAAGGGACTGTCCAGGATTATATCAAGAACTCAGTTTTGATAAGGCTGTACCATTATTACATTGGATCCAAGCCCTCTCTTGCACAGGCTTTGAAAGGTTGCTGCAACCCCACAAATGAGACTTGAGCTTTAGAGTTTAGTTTCATTTTGTTTCATTTTTGTTTTTAAAATTGTTTTAGTTGTTTTTAGAATATCTTGTGTTGGCTGTGTATTTTTGTTGATGGCTTTGTGTGCTATTCTTCAGATCATAAACCATCTACAATACTTTCTGTTGGGATTGGAAAGATGGGATATAAATGATTTTAAATTTTTTAAAAAGGAATGGACTTGTAATATAGAACAT
Organism: Lerista edwardsae; assembly: GCA_029204185.1. NCBI lineage: Eukaryota > Metazoa > Chordata > Lepidosauria > Squamata > Scincidae > Lerista > Lerista edwardsae. Next base: position 29,162,990 of record JAJKFI010000002.1, read on the forward strand.
CAGGCCAGAAAGTCAGAGCTTTTATAAGCCCCTTTCATCAGATCAACACTGATAGCTCCATCTATCTTCAGGTATCCAAGAAATGTCTCCACCAGTTTCCTCCTAGTTTAATTTTAACTAGCTTGAAATTGATTGTTTCTGGCCATCAATATGGAAACTATTGCACAAGTTGTACCTTGATGATTAGAGTAACATGATTTTGAACTATCTATATCACCTATGCTGTATAGAACCGGAACAATGATTTATTTCTTATTTAGAACGTGTATCCTTTTCTATGTTGCTTATTTTACTGTGAAAGCATGCTGTCATTTGGCGGGAGATTATTGTAGTTCAGAATTATGTTTACATTTTCCTATGGGTTTTCTCTTCTGGTGTATTCTTGGTGTCTGCATCTAAGAGTTCTGTTAAACCAACCATCTCTTGTGCTTCTTAGCCACCCACTTCAAGAGCCAGTGCTTCACAACCATTTTGACAGTTTTACTTGCCTCATCTTCTTTGCACCCTATCTTGACAAATACCTTTCTTAGGGCCCAATCCTAGGCAGCCTGACCGCCTAGGAGCACAGCGGTGGCCAGGCAGCTAACGTTGCATCCTGTCACAGTACGGGTGCAGAGTGGGCAACGAGTCTACTAGCTTCTGCGCTGGCTATTTACCTGATTCAGAAGTGAGGGCTTCCGAGTAAGGCCACATGCTCTACCCCTTGCCCTCTCTGGAACACCTCTGCCCAGAATGGCTGTATTGCTGGTGAGTGGCAGGCTCACCAGCAAGCAGGGCTCCCTCCGGGGTGCCCATGGCCGCTGTGACCATGCTGCCGTCCCAGTGCCAGCGGTAACGGCTTAGCATTGGTGTTAAGGCATTTTATGGCGCCATTTGTGACAGACGCAGATGGTGCAAGTGTACCACCTGCGTTGGCTCAGTAGGATTGGGCCCCAAGCTTGTGGCTTTGCTAGTGCTGTGTACACCCCAATCTTTAGCACCTAATGCAAGACTTACTTTGAATAGGCCTTAAAATGATAGAGTGATGGTTATCTGATCTGATCATTTAACAATGAACATTTGATCGTTAACATTGTGTTTAATGCCTAGACAAATTAAGAATTCTGTACTGGTTATCTTCAGGCATTCATTCATAAGGCATTGCTGGAAAGATTACTAACCCACAATTTAAATAGCTTAGAAAGTGAATAGGGGTATGTCTGCTGGCTTTAGAAGTTGCAACAATTGTAGTAGTTTCAAGGTCTAATCCAATATAGACAAGAAGTACTTTAATTAAGCTAAGTTTATATTTATTCACATGGATGCTAAGAAAAATGCCTGCGTTGGAAAGATGAAAGATCTTATATTGTCAATCCTTAAGAACATAGGAGCCCTGCTGGATCAGCCCAAGGGCCCATCTAGCCCACCTTCCTGTATCTCACACTTCCCACCAGATGCCTTGGGGAGCACACAAAGCAAGGCACTTGTAACAAGGTACTCCTCTGCATCTGGCATTCTGAGGTAGCCTATTTACCCTTGCAGAACCTACACATGGTCCCTCCCTTGCCAGTCTGGGGTAGGCAGAAAAACTGCCATCCATGGCCAATTCAGGTGGCAGAAAAAAATTGTTATCCAGCCCTCATGGTGATGGACCTATATAAAAAGCATTACAAAATGACAAATTGATTTGAATAGTCGTTTATGTTGCTCAATCTTCTGCTGAGTCTGGGAGCAGGAATAGCCATATTGCCAAATTTAATCTTTTAAAGCCAAGATAAAAGCAAATTGGGTGTACCTGGGTTGAGGTGGTGGGAAGAAAAAAAGGGGAATATTATGATGCCTGAACTTATCTTTAGTGAGTTCTTTCACCCTGATTGTTAATGTGTCATTTGTCTCAGTTTATTCACACATCTTTTTAATAACCCTGGAAACAAGGCAATGAGATGGCTGCCCTGTACTCTTTTTGCATGGTTCATGTTATCAAATATTTATCTTCCAAACCTGAGGTATAGGGTTTGTAGGTTCCTGTAGTCAATACCCTTTGATTAATTTCTTACTTCTTGTGTTGCCCCTAAAGCTGCCTTCCTATATGTATTTACCTGGGAGTAAATCCCATTAAACTAAATGGTCCTTACTTCTGAGTAAACAGTATTGTGAGTATATTTTATATCATTTTCTCCCTTTTGGATATGTATAACAGAAATTGGTTTTGGGTCCCAACAGTTTCTTTTTTTCTTTATACTTATCTTAGAACCTAATGCTAGAGTTTTTGCCAGAAATACCAAGAGACTTTTATGAAATAAAATACCAAGAGAATTGTATGAAAATACAAGAGAATTTTCATATGTGAAGTATGCTTTCCCTGTGTCTTTCATTTTGAGCTATTATGAGCTGTGCTTACTAATGATAGTCATGTTATGCTCACTATGATAGTACTTAAAATGCATAACATGTATTTCAGAAAGCAGTGGTTGCTATAGCAACTTCCTAGTAGGTCACAGGCAATGTTGTATATATATGATCTTGCTGTTAATGCACGCTAATATGTCTGATGGAGAAAGGAGAAGCATAGAAGTCAGGAGATGACTGAAATGTCTTGGAATGCACATTGCGATACAAATTGCTATCATTTTAACAGTAATAGTAACTGATCTGTGCAATATTTTATGATTGAATGGTTTACACTTAAATTGTTTTAATGTGTTTTATTATGTTTTGCTTTTTATGGTTACATTGTATTTTGTTTGTTCTCTGTAAGCTGCTTTGGGCATTTGCTTCGGCATAGGGAAGGTGGGGTATAAATTCTTCAAATAAATAAATAATACAAAATCAAGCTTTTACAAGAATCCTCTCCCCAAACTAATGGGGGAAAAACAGAAAAGATGCTTTATACTGATCATATTTGCAAATATTTTGATTGTAATGATTTGGTTGCAGTATAGTCTCAATTAGCTCAGTTTGTGCATTGATTTTATCTTTGTCTGACCCTTGAGTCAGAATGCTTTGTTGTTATTGGGGAAGGGTTTAATAGAAGCTATGGCTGTATTGCATATATGGTCCCAATTCAATTGTGCTTTATTTTACCATATTCATATAGAGAAAGCTTTGTTAGTGTGCGTTGACTAAAGTAAATCTTTCTCCTGTTAACTACACAATTATATTTCTGTTAAATGCTGACAGATCAAAAACATTTTGAGCCCTCACTGAAAGCCATGAGGGAAAAGGTAATAATTCCCCTGGCAGGATATTCCATCATTGTGGTGCCACTGCAGCGTAGTATCACTCTCATGCTATCAGTCCTCTAACTTGGGATGGGGCAGCACTTGCAGGAAATCCCCTTCAAATGACAGAAGGAGGTGGGCTGGAATGTATGGGAGAAGGCAGTCCCCTCTGGTACTTATCCCATGCTGTGAAGGGCTTTAAAGGTTAGTATCAGCATCTTGAAGTGGGCCTGGAAATGAATGGGTAGCCATTGTACTTGCTGGACCAAAGGCCGACAGAATCAAATCTCCTAGCTCCAGTAATCACCCAGGCCACAGCTTTTGAATTTATTTCAAGGGCAGCTGAATGTAGAACATGTTACAGTAATCCAGTTTTGAAGTCACTAAGTCATGGGCCACCATGGTGTAGTCCAATTGATTCAAGTACATCCACAGCTGGTGCACCAGCTGCAGCTGAGCAACACACCCCTGACTGCAGCTGTCACCTGGCTTTCCAGGGAGCGCTGGAAATCCAGGCGCACTGCAAATTATGCAGCAGTTCCTGCTGCAAATGTATGCTACCAATTTTCTGAACATTGACATTTGTCTTTGATTTGTGTATGTCTGTAGCATTATGCACCTACTTGTGTCTTGTGAAGTGGTATGGTAAAACAATAAATTTTTCCTTATATTGTGAAAAAGGTACCATAAGTCTGAAGGTAGAAGCCAAGCAATGTTTGAACAGCAAGTTCATAGCTCCTTTTTCATGAATACATGTCTGTTTCTGCTATATACAGTCTATTTTGGTAGACTTCACTAAAAACACAGACCAAAGACAGGGAAAAGGAAATACAGTTACTTTGCACAGAAAATATAGGAAGTAGCATTGTTTGGATTTGAAAGTTAAAATCCTTAGAACACATGGTTTATCTTGTATGTTAACAAGAATCTCGGTAGAGGTTCTTGCTACTTAGGGAATTCAGCTCAGGAAAATACCTGTGACTCAGACATTTTTCTATGTAACAGAAGAGTTTGAACTTGGCATATGCCAGGTACTTGCCTCAAGTGAATGACAACTTGTAAGGCTAATATTGAAAAAAACACTTGGTTTTTAGAATGTATTGATCTGGAAAAAAATGTAATGTAATGTAAGCGTTTGTAAGATAAGAGGGACAAAAATGCTAAAATGCAGATACTTGGTTTGGAGAGCAGTAACTTATGTTATAATTCATACATATACAGCACATGCTGTACAAGTAAAACAGTTGCTTGACCCAGTTAATGAATTAGACCAGTGTTTTCCAAAGTGTGGATCATGACTGGATTGTTGGTGGGTCTTGAGACTGATTGCAGACAAAGAAAATGTACTGAACCCAATGGAAAGTGAAAATGAGCCCACATGTGTGTTTACTTGTGAGCAGGCAAATGTGCTTGAGTCCACTTTGAATGGCAGGCTGAGAGGAATACAGCACCACCAGAATGGTCCCAGTCCTATGAATGCAGGCCAGTAGCATAGCTACGTATGGAGCAGAGGACAGGGCGCCCTGGGTGCCACCCGTGTGTGTGTGTGTGGGGGGTTACTACTAAGGGATTCAGATTGTTAAAATCCAAAAAGATTCTGCAGGACAGAAAAACCAAAAGAGGTTCAAAGGAGCAAGAACTGAACAGTGGACACAGCAGCAAGTCTGCAAAGAATAAACATGACAAGAGAAGAAATGCAAAGAGAGCCTTGTTCCCTTTTTCCTTTTGTTCATTGCAATTGATACCTTACTTGGCTATTAGCTGATCAGTGAATTGGCTGGCTGCCAGTACATCTTTCTCTTTGTTTTGGAGATTTGATAAGATAGGGTCTCTTAGGCTGTTTTCCTCCCATTTAAAGAGTAAGAGGTTCCATTTAAGGAGTAAGAGATGGGGGGAAGTGAAGGTAGGCCACCAAACAGCCCCTTGCGGATAGGTGAGTTCACATACACTGAGGCTGTGAGTAAGGAGGATTGACTATACCATTTATGTGGAATTTCACGATGAATTCAATACAAAAAACGGATGTAATATCTTCATGCTAGCTAATGTTATGGATGATGGATGGCTAATGTTATGGCTACAAACATACAACTGTCTATTGTACATATTATCACTCAGCCTCACCTACCTTATAGGGTTATTCTGAAGAGAAAAGAGAAGAAAACATGCATACTACCCTGAGCTCATTGAAGGAATGGTGTATAAAATGTGAACATTTTATGGTACGGAGGTGTCAAACGATCTAGCCACGCTACTGATGCAGATCCCGAAAAACACTTTAAGGTGTGTCCCCCCCATGCTGACAAGGAAAATGTATTTAACCCTATAGAAATAGGAACTGAGTCACAGTCACGTGTTTATTCATGAGTGGACAAATGTACCTTGGCTTCTATCTAAGGCCAAGCAAAAGGGAACTCAAGGCCACCAGAATCATCCTGATCTGATGAACATGGAGCTCAACAAATGCTCCAAAAGGTGGCCCCACCATAATAAAAAGGATACGAATAGAGACTTGAGCATCTGGTAAGGTGAAACTGGTTTTTAATCTTGTAAAACTAGGTGGTCCCTGATAGTGTCATTTTAAAAAAGTTTGCAGATCCAATTGATCTAAATCAGTATTTCCCAGACACCCACCATCCACTGTGTGCTGGGATGGTTCCACACAGCTTGTCAATTGCTTCCCTTCAAGGTTTGAATGTTGCAGTTTTTCTCCAATGAGGTATATATGAATTAAAGCTCATTAAACGCATGCACATTTTTGGGGACACCCTGTACTATAAGTGAAAATTTTATTGCATTATTGTACTGCAATACCTTGCACTTCCATCTGATCTGGGGCAAGAGCATGAATGGAAATAAAAAATGGTCATAGCATAGCCTTATTTACCTTGCAAATTTATTTTGACCAGTGAAAAATGTAAATAACTACATAACACTTGCTAATGCATACAAAACCAAAGTAGAGGAAAAATAAACACTGAATGTTGTGGAGAGTTGAATGAAATAAAATTGGATGACGGAGGAAAGCATGTAGCTGAAATTTGTGATGTGCTATTATAACTGAAAATAGCTGAAAGACTAGAGCACTGTTTTTCAAACTGGGGTGTTGCGACACCCCAGCCTGAAGAATCCTGCTGTCCCAGAAACCTCCAGCTGGGCCTTCCTGGAGGCCCTAATGCCTGCACTAGGCTGACCAGTTTCCCCTCTAAACAGCTCTGGTGTAGCAATGGAGAGAACACATCTGGGCTTCACCTTCTCAGTTGCCTGTTCAGTCACAGCAGCCACACCAGTCAAGGTCAGTCCAAAGCCAAAAAGTCCAAGCCAGAACCAGAGTCCAAGGTTGTATTTACTCTGCAAGCAAAGTCCAATAATGCACAATCCAGTCCAATAGTCGGCAAGCCAGGTCCACAAACCAGTCAGTCTGTGATCCAATTGCAGTCATCAGCAGGCCAAGCCAAATCAGTAAGCCAGTAATCAGTAAGGGTCCGTGTCACACCAAAAGCTGATTCAGAATCTGAGCTCACAATCAAGTCCATCCAGGTTTGTCATACACAGGTAGGTCAGTCAGTTTTCTCCAGCTCCTCTCACACCAAACTTTACTCCAACTACGCCCCATACCACCTTGTGCTAATCCCCCTCCCTTTATAGCCAGGGCCCTCATCAGCCTGCCTAGGATGCAGCTGTGTTCCTAAGGCTAGCAGGAGCTCTGGAATTAATCCTATGTGCTTCAGATTGAGCAAGAAGGGAGGCCGCTGCTGACACCGCAAACTACCTCGTTTCATCTTCTGTGTGCCCATTACAACTGCCCTTTAATGGATGGAGGCTGGGAAATGGCAGTGGCGCGATGGCTACAATCATGTAACTTCTGGGCATAGATTGGTGCTCAGGGTACTTACCAGTGCCTGCCCCAGCGCCATGAAATGGGAAGTGATTCATGATAGTTTTTACTTTTTAAATGGACAGGGAGCCCTGCAGAGGGGACCACAGAGCTCCCCAACCCTACTGGACACTGGGACAGGTATTGGTAAGTCCCCCCCAGCCCAGAAGTGCCCAGAAGTGACACGATGGTAGTGATGGTGTTGCTGCCATGCCCCTGCAAGCACTTATAGTGGTTCTCAGACTTCTGGAGAATTTGAGAACTGTTGGACTAGAGCAATGAAAGTTATATTAATGTATAGCTGAATACTGTTTGCAATTTATGACAAACTAAATCTGTTTGCAGGGTGGTGGTGATGGTAATTGAATCCTTGTACAAAGTGCATATGATTGTGCTTAGAATGCCTGCTTCTTGCCTTTGGGCAGTGGCGTTTCTACAGGGATGGCAAAGCTCTAAGTTTTGCAAGAAGCCTTACCTTGCAGTGGAAATCACTCCTCTCCTGCACCGTTTTAGCCAGTCCTCACAGGGAACAGCAACATCTTGGCGTTGCTTACTGGCTACAGCAGCAAGGGAGAGGAGGGATTTACATGACAGGGTAAGGCTTCTTGCAACACTTAGAGCTTTGCCATCCCTGTAGAAATGCCTCTGCCTTTGGGCAAAAAATAAAATAAAATAAATGCCTGTAGATCATATCAGAAGCTTGAATTATGCCTAGAAGGCATTTACAGAGAGTAGTGCAGCTATTTTAGTCGTTAGTTGGTACAGGAAGTGGGAGTGTGGGGTTTGCAGTCTTTTCAAAGACAAGACATTTCTTCTAGATAGAGAAATTTTGATATTCTTGTAGAAAGTGCTGTCGACTATACTTCTGGAATTTTATGTCTAGTTTTCTTTAGTCATTCTTAGAAGTGTTTGAAAATAGTGTTAACCATACTCAGAAGTAAGCCCGTTGTGCTCAGTAAGACCATTGGCATAGCTCTGTCATATCTTAATTGTAAATAGTCTGATCTCCTCAAAATGGTTTTATTTATTGTGATTTTATTTATTGTTCTTATATATTGTATAATTTAGTTGAGAATTGTAAGCCACCTTGGGCATCTGCTCTGGCAGAGGAAAGGCAGATAAAAATCTTTTACGTAAATAAAATATCCTACAAGCAAAGACACTATTGAGCTACTGGAGAGCACAGACTGGTCTCACTTGTGAATTCACCCTCTCAGTGGTTCCAGAGTGGTTCAGTCTTCCTATCCAGATAAAATCAAGATGAGTACAATGGGATTGGTAATGGGAGAGCTCATTGCCATGATACTGGGCTTAAGTGGTAAGTAAGGGAGGTAAACCAAGCCATCATGTTGAAGTAATGAAGTAATTGGGGCAATATGGTTGGGTACCTGATCGGTTTCAACTCATCAGGCTTTATCTGCTGAACCAGTTCTTTATGCTGGCTTGTATTGTATTGGCTTGGCTTGTATTGGATCATGTTCTGCTATGATGGAATGGAATTACCTCTGTTCCTAGTGAAATAGCCTGTATGCCTCCTTGTGATGAGATGGAGACTTCAGCCTCCCCTTTTCGTTAAGCCTTGGCTGAGGTGTTGCTTGTGTACACCAGAACATGTTGGTGCTTGATTGCTGTTGGAAGGTCTTCAGGTTTAAAAATATTGCCTTGAACTTGAGGTAGTTGCTGCTACTTCTGGATTTGGACACTGTCCAAAGGCCCTGTGCTGTGGAGTCCTCTTGATGGACTCTATCCCTTCAGATGGGCATCTGTGAACGCTAAGGTTCAGTCCATATCTTGAATAGGCGATCCTTGGCCTGTGCATCCCTTGACAAGTGACCACTAGAGATCTCATTGTACTGGCTTTGAGAGTTGCCTCATGCAATAATCTTTTTGGCAATTGGGTTCTGGAGTAGTAGGTGTTGAAGGGATCTTGCCCATGGAATTGCATCCTCGTATGATGTTTGTATACCCAATAGCTTTGGCAGGACCAGGTTGTCTGTATGTGACCCCCCCCCCGCCACTAATGAACTGGGAGTCTTGGATCATGTGTCCTCCAAAAGATTGAACTGAAAATTTCATGTGATAATCACCTCCAGATGCAGGACTCTGACTGGGGGACTAGGGAACTTTTGTTGAAGTCCATCACACAGCCATTCAGTTGTATGCAATCTGTTTGGCTATCCTGTATTCCCTGCTTGAAGCTGTGGAATCGTATTAGGATGTTGTCAAAGTATGGATACATTATTGCCCCCAATATGTAGATGTGTTGCCACAGCAATGAGCACTTTGGTGAATATTCTTGGAACTGATAAGCCAAAGGGAAGGGATGTGATTCTGAAAGCAGCAACCTGCATAATATAACACAAAGCAAATAAAATATCTGTGAAAAGTCCTGAATGGTATGTGGAGATAAACATCCACCAGATCTATTGATGCCTGAGCACCAATGGAGTAGAATGCTTTTCAGCAAATATCTAAATGCAATGGATGAAAGAGGCTGTGGCATAATGCCAGCTGTTGGCTTTCATAGCTTGAGGATGAATAGGAATGAACTTGAATGGTGTCCTTGCCCTGTTGCCACTTGGCCTTGACACCTCCCTGGCCATTGGACATTGGATTAATCCCACTCTGAGGCTTGGAACAGAGCATTGGTCCTTGAAGGAGTACTCCATATGCTTCCTAGCAAATAAGGATGGGATCAAGGGAATCAAGAAGGTGATAAGGAAGGCCAAGAAAGATTTTGAGGAATGCATGGCCAGCAACATAAAGGGGAATATAATAATAAAAGTTATAAAAGAGGAAAAGGAAGGTAAAGATGGATGAAGATTGCAGAGAAATTGAATGTTTTTTGCATCTGTCTTCACAGCAGAAGACCTTGGGCAGATACCACTGCCCAAACAGCCCCTACTGACTGAATTAAGTCGGAGGTTAAAAGAGATGTTTTAGGGACTTGAGGCACTTTTATCCTTTCCATGGAGACCCCCAGACAGGTGACAATCCTTCCTGCACAGTACCCTAACTAAGATAGGGAAGGAACTAGCTAGAGCTTCAAATGGAACAAAATCCACGAACTATTAATGTTAGGCAGAGGCCAAGCAGAAAATCCTCTAATCCAGCAGTTTCTAAACTTACTTTTTCATGGTGCCCATGTCAGAGTAACTCCTTCACAATACCTCACAGTTCATCACTGTCTTAGAGAGGCACAGCTGGAATGTATGGGAAAATATCCCATGACACCCTGAGAGTTTGCTGCAGCACCTTGGGACACCACAGCACCCATTTTGGGAACTGCTGATCTAACTAGGCATGATAATTTTGGGGAGCAAGGGTGGAGCTCTTCCCCTTGGTGCCTTTGGATCCCATGACTCTGCTTGTTGCCAAAAGGAGGAGCTACCCACAAGCAAAGACTGAACCACTCTGGAAACACTATACTAGAGAAATTTACCACTCCGGGCATAATAATCTGGAGTGAGGCCAGAACAAGTCCTTTGTGCTAGCCTAGGAGTGTCACAACTGCTTTGTAAAATGCATTTGTAGCACCCTCGGAGTCAGGATGTGCACTCTCCTCCCTGACTAAGAATGGTCCAAACTTGCTTTACTATGTACACTCCTGTGTACTGTGACACTTCTAGTCTGGCACAAGAGATTTGTGCTACCTATTGTGCCCTCAGATGGCTCCTATCCTAGTCCTAAAATGAGGTAATGCAGAGTACTACAACCAGAGTGATTATCATTCTTCTTGGCATATTATTTGTGAAGGTTCCTTCTCCTTTTGTCATCTGTGATATTCATCTAGTTGTCTACTTCTTCGTCTGTTTTTTCACTATTTTTCTCTCACCCTTTTCTCAACTTATTGGCATCTGCTTTGCAATATAATTTTATGCTTATGATACTTCTCATTTCTTATTTTTCTTTTTTTATTCCATAATTATTGCATTCCCATCATTTTTGCTGGTGATCCAGTGTCTTGGAATTAGATAAAGATTAACATGGATAAGATGGTGTTCTCTCAAAAAATGTTGCTTCTTAATCTGTTAATTTGGTTAAAACAGCAAAGAATCCTGGGGGAGCATAAAGATGAACAGGTTTATTTATTGTGCTGCAATAGCAGTATAGAGCTCTGGAAGGTTGTGTTATGATCTGGTTTTTAATGTTGTGTTAGACCTTCTTAGTGCTTTGGTGGTCTTTTTATGACAAATTGCAACCAGTGGTACATCTATATAACTTCTAGAGAATGGTGAGTGCCAAACCACCTGACAGTGTAAGTGAAATTACCTGACAGTGTAAGACCATATGCATAGTAAAATGAAAAGTATGAATTAAGGATTCTTTATTGTATTATATTTGTTTTAGTGTTCGATATTAGTTTTATTAGTATTAATCCATTTCTCAGATCTTGATAACTGGAGGCTCAATTATAACTCTGAAAGCTGGGTTCTGATAATTTCAGATAACATACAGAATACCATATATACCTGTGTAGGCATTGACACATTTAGGCCTCAAAATGGATCCTGAAAACCTGGGTTGACTTATACACAAGTTGTCATGAATGTGCTCTTAGAGCAACCATTATGAGGGGGGAAGCGAGAGTGCCATTGCACATGCGCTCGCCTGCATTTTCAGTGCTGCACAGAGTGTGCTTGCAGGAACACTAGCCTGAGTCAATTGGGAGGGAAGCCTGTATGGAATGGAATGTCCCGTTCTATTGTAGCAGCATCAAGTAGCAGGAATTGCCTCCACAGAGGTAATAACCTCCCCCAAACTCAATATATCCATGGATCATAGGGAATATGTGGACTTTTGGCTCCAAGCATGCCCTCCACTTACCTATGAGATCGACTTGTACATGAGTATATATAGTATGGAAGGCCACATACTGTCCTTGTTTGAATAATTTTGTTCTTGTACTTATTGTGTTGGCACGTTTAGTGTCAAGGATTCTAACAAGCTAAATCAGTGGTGCTAGCATGACTGAAAAACTGTCTCGTCAGTGCATGCTAATTATTTACCAGCAGCATACTGTATGCATATCGTATTTATAATAATTACATAGCCTTTAATAAACATTGAGTGTTTAGAGAAGAGCAGCTCCACATACTGTGCAGTGTCTAGTGCTAGATATTGCTAGTGAATTCAAATATAGTATTTCATATTATGATAGTTAGCATGGTATGAAATAAAGACCATTGATTTCATATATTGAAAATGCCAGATATCCTACAAACCAGTGTTGGAAAAATTCCAAGAGTTTTTTCTGTGCAATTTATTTTATAATCTCTGTTGTGTTTAATCCACTTTTTCATCTCAAAAGTGTGATTTTTAACTGATTTTTGTTTTTATTTGTAGGCTGGACTTGAGCATTGCTTGGAAAATAGTTACGACATTGGTTGACATCACTACGTGATACTCCTTTGGTTCTTTTAACAGTTCATAGCCTGCTACAAAATGATTACTTCAGAGTTACCAGTGCTACAGTGAGTAATTTTTTAAAAGAAATTTTCACAGTGCATGTAATTAGCATAGCAGAATATTTTGGGGAGAAGGATATTTTAGCAGCTTAGATAGGGGCTTTATAGTCAATTGACTTGCTTGAGTACCCCCACCCTGCCTCTTTCATGTGTCCTATGCATGTGTCCTATGCATGTGTACTCTGAAGTAAACTCTACTATGTTCAGACTGGAGAGAAACAGTGAGCTTTCTCTTATCAACCTGTGGGCATCTTGTGGGTGTATGGAACTTGGTTATGATTCTTGTGAAAGTTGGCTACAGATTTCTACATTGCACATTTTAAAATATGTTCTGAAAAAGTGATAGTACAGTTCAAATGACATTACCATAACACAGTGGTTCTCAAACCTTTTAGCACTGGAACCCACTTTTTAGAATGACAATCTGTCCAGGTCCCACTGAAAGTGATGTCATAGCCAGAAGTTCTGTCATTGGGATGTTAGAGCTTGCTGCTTTCCTGAGAATGCAGCAGTAAGTTGGGTTATTTCTCAGCCGTTTTCCAATAGTGAAGTGAATCGGAACAGAAAAAGCCTATTTAAAACTTTAACAGCAAAGCAACCACACACACCCTCCCCCTTTCCAGCATCCCTTCTTCCCATATTTTCAGTATGGCTGCTGTAGGTGCTTTGTGATTTACGTAAAATTAGCTTGCAACCCACTGGTGGGTTTGTTCCACAGTTTGGGAACCACTGCCATAACAGGAATCTGAAAAAAACTGGACTTTTTTTCTTTCTTTCAGTAGGAGAAATTAGCCCCCATTTTAGCTACAAAAATATGAGCTGAATCTTTCCAAAAACAGTTTACTGCAATTAAATTCCACCCCATCCCCTACTCATACCATTCAATATACGCATGAAATTGGTTCTAGAAATGATATTGGGGGTTTGTACTGATGTGCTATCAATATGGAGCTGACAGTAGTTCATTTCCCTGTTAGTCTCAGGGAAGTGGCAAGAGCCCTGAATTGCTTTCTGGAGGCAGTTCTGATTTGGATGAGGGCAAACAAGCTGAAACTTAATACAGGCAGGATGGTGGTGCTGTTGGTTGGAAATTCTGTCAGTTTGGATGAAGATGCAGTTTCAGAGTTCAGAGTATGCTTCTGAATCCAGCTATGACCCTGGAGTTGGTGGTGGCCAGAGTGCCTTTTATTTGCCATGTCTAATTCACCAGGTACATCCAGATCTATCCTCGGTTATCCACACATTGGTTACGTCAGTGCTTGATTATTGTGCTTCAGAGTAAAGCCATCCTTGAGGATGGTTTCAGAAACTTTTGAGTGATCCAAATGTGACTGCAAAGCTGCTGGTCTGAATGACATGCTGTGACTATATGACGCTGGTGTTCTATCATTTGTACTGGAACTAGCTGTACTGGGTGTACATTAAATAGACCTGTACATGCACAGGTCTAGTTCAAGGTAGTGATAGTTACCTTTATACTCTAAACCTACCGTCTCCAAACTGATGTTCTATCAATATGGCAAAAATTGACCAGCATGACCAGCTCTTACCATTCTGCTGGAGACGCTTGCAAAGACCCTGACTACAGCCCCTGAGGGTCTTTGTGGCTAGCACTTCTGGGGTCTGACCCCTCAGCATGCTTCGCACGTGGAGTTCTGTGCAGAAGTGACTGACGGCAAAGACCCTTGGGGGATGCAGTCAGGGTCTTTGCAAGCTTCCCTGGCAGAACTGTAAGAGCTGTTCACGTTGGGGACAGAGTAGGCAGATGCTGAATCTGGCTGATTGGCTCTAAATGTTTAGACCCAATTTATCTGAAGAATCACCTGCATTGGTATATTCCTTCCAAGATCACTTTGGGCCCTGGTCTCTGGCTCACCAACCATACAGTTTCATTGGCACGGCTAGTTCTGTGGTAGCACAGTGACTATGGCATGCATTGCTAGAGGATGTGTGTCGGACTGACATGCTGATAACCTTCAGGTGTGCCCTAAAGACCGCCTACTCAATTTTTAACAGCCTGATTGTAGTATTTTCTGCTGTTTTGTGATTTTAATGCTGCTGGGTTTTATCTGCTGTTAGTTGTTGCATTTCTTTTAATTTTGGTATTTTTTGTTTTGCGTTTTATTCTTGTGCTCCACTTTGTGTAAAGTTATGTTTTAAAAAGCATTTTATAAATGCTGTGATACAGATGTGCTGTCAGTTGTATCTCGCAGCCAGACTGCTAAAGTGAACCAAAGTCCAGTCTAGTTTATTTGTACATCTCACAGTGCAAATTAAAATTGGATCACTGGAGATATATTAATTCCAGGCAAGAGATCTGTTGTGTTTAATTGGTTGTTCACTTCAGTCCCATAGGAAAGGAATGTATGTTTGTAAAGTCATAGACAAGGTCATATGCAGTCTGTCATTTATGAGAGAATGTATTTATTTGATCAATTTAATGCATGCTGAATTAAATTCCAAGAATTGTATTGGCCTGAATTTTCATATGGTAACATGCTTGGGTTGGAGGAATGTATAGAACTTTTTGATGAATTAAAATTGGCTATAGCTGAAATCAGATTGGAGCAGCTGATTACAAGCTGAATTTGTAACTGAAAATGAACCAATGCTTAATACCTATTTGAGACAGAAGTTCATGAGCTTTAGTATATGTTATTTAAAATTGATGGGAAAGGTGTAGGTTGTGTGTGTGTGTGTGTGTGTGTGTGTGTGTGTGTGTTAGGCACTATCATTAGGTGCTATTGTAGATGGACCTTAGAGCATGAAATCGCAGCACTTTTGGCATCCTTATGGGTTATATTAGATATATCAACTCCTTCTGACTCTGGAAGCTCATAAAGATGTTAAGACCATAAGAAGAGCCTGCTGGATCAGGACGAAGGCCCATCTAGTCCAGTTTCCTAGATTTCACAGTGGCCCACTCAGGGTACACATAAGATACTTGAATCTCATTGCCACTCCTCTGCTTCTGGCATTCTGAGGTAGCCTATTTACCCTTCCACCCTCCAATGAAGACACCAGATCTTGGGTTTAACTTGGGCCACTTTATTAAACATAAATTACCAATTTTTAATATATGAAACCTATTGAACACACTGCCCCTCCTTCGCTAGTCTGGGATGGGCAAAAAACCTGCCATCCATGGCCAATTCAGATTACAGCAATCTTGGGCTGTACATATGGCTGTGTGATAGTTTTCCTCTATAAACCTGGTCCAATCCCTCTTTGTTAATAGTAGTCATGGTTTTGAAGGATTTTTTTTAAAAAAATATAATACAATCCAGATAGCTCAGAAAGAGATTCTAAATATGTTTACATTTTGATGTTTAAAGCCTCTTTTAACACTTACAGTTTTGACGCTAGTCAAGATTGCTTCTCTTTAATAGTAGCAGGTAAAAGTAGAGCCTTTGGAGATTGCCAGTTCCCAAACTGCTCATCATTGAAGCTTAAAGAAAATGCAGTGGCTAACCACAGATTGTCCTAGCCTTTCCTTGCTACCCTTGATACTTGGATGTTTGCTGCTCATGACAAGTGCACTGTGATAAAACATAACTTTTTTTTTTTTACAAAGGATGAATAAAGCTATTAAGTTGTCATACCTCCTTGTATAGGAAGCATAGCCATGTTTGAAAGAGAAAGCTGGAGTCTGTCTGAAAGTCCAGTACTAATGCTGGGTAGCACACTGCTGCTTAGCAACCTACTAATCAGGAAATTTTTGTGTCTGATACTACATGTATATGAGCCATTAGTATGAATGGATAGACCCTTTGTAAGAATTTAGATAAAACTGCGGTTTGATCTTTGCAGTTTCTGATATTTATCTGTAAATATACATGCTGCCTGAAATACATGTGGATGCCTACAAAGACACTAACAAAGCCTTTCTTGTTCCTGTGATTCAGAGTTCAGGTTCTGTGAGATACTAGAGGTAGGCAGAGCAATCCTGTTTTCCTGCTGACACTAGTGGCTACTTATACCGGTGTTACTTCAGCAAAATTGAAAGAAAAATGATGCCATTCCAGATAAGAGAGATAGTAGTAAAACAGTTCCAACAATGACAATACTCCTACAACCACCAATCACTGCATATTTACAGTACAACCATTAAAAAGTAATGGAGGGAGAACACAGGAAAGTGGTAGTGTATTTCAGGTGGGCAAACATTGTTACAAATATATTTTTGAATGAGAAACAACGTATTTAATGTTAATTCATTTCCTGAATGTATTATATATTCTCTGAAGTACATCCTAGTGATATGGAGTTACTTATCTTTCTCACTCCAGTTCTGTGCTCATTCTCCCTCTCCACAGTTCAGTGGGGTCGGCGGGAGGAACTTACCTTGTGCCCTTTGTTTTTTGTTTACTCTGTCCTTTTGTTTTGGCATTGACCAAATATTATTTGTTTTTTATTATTGTCTGTAATTTTTTTAAGAGGCTTTCTCTGAACAGCAGTATTTAAACAGCACTCTTGAGAGGGTTGTATATTAAGTTTCCTGCTTCCTGTTAATGTTCTGATGGTGTCCCTTTGGCATGCAGGTTGCCTGCCTGCATGTCGTGTTCCTTACATGCTACATGATCAGGACAGCTGATGTCATGAAGAAGTCAGTAGGTAAGCAGGTAAAGCAGTGAATGAAATCTAATTAATACTGGGAATTAAGAGAAGAAGGAACAAAGAATTGCAAGCAGTGAGTGAAAAGTAAGCTCTAGAAATCTGTTATGGAAGAGTTTTAGCTTCAGAAAAACTACACGCTGAAAGAATGTTATGAGGCGTTTGAAGAGGTGTTTTACTCTGAAGTAGTCCCATTGTATTTGCAGTCCTGTGCCCAGGCAGTGCCATTTGTGTGTGTGCTGCCAGGGCAAATGTGCTGTAAGGGATGTTGCCAGATGAGCAGTGCTGGCAGAAAGGCTCGTGTCACTCCTTACCCTGAGGGAGACCTTTAGCTTCTTCTCTGCCCTGAAAGATACAGCGGTGGCTATTTCAGCACTGCTGTACCACAAGGTGAGTGAGCAGCGTAGGATTGGGCCCTTAAGCTGTAATCCTATTTTACACACCTGAAACAAGCACCTTTTAAACATAGGGTAGAATCATCAGAATTAATTATAATTTTGTAATTATATAAAATTTCCTTTGGAAAAAGAAAGACAGTAGAATTACCCTGAAATTCTCAGTTTTAACATTACAAAGCCAGTACAGCTAAATTGGCAATGCAGTTTTGTGGATTTGCATATTCTGAAAGGAGTAAAGATACTCCTTAAGGTGTGCCTACTGGCTTGTGTGTATCCCAGTGGGATATCAGACTCTTGAGCAGCAGACTACTTAACCACATCTCAAAACGCATTGGAAACTCTGCTCAATTTCAAGTGCGGCTTAGCCGTATTGAGATAGCTGTTTCCTCCCCAGCCTACTCCCTCAGGGAATATTAAACTAGTCTGGTCATTTGGAGTGACAACACTTTAAAATTTCATAACAAATAATCTTAAGGAACAAGTTCTTTTTGCATAGCAGCAAGATATTTCCAGGGTTTAATACTGACCTTAATAGCTAAAGAGAACTACTGCGTCTCAAAGTTGCTCAGAAGCCATTAATCTCTCCTGGAATTTTTGTTTCTTAATTCAATGTGTATATTGACAGACATTGGTTACTAGTGATAAACTTTACACGCGCATGCACACACACACACGCACGGTTTTAAAAAGCTGCTCATTCTTAAGGTAGAAGAGAGCTTGTAGTGACCATAATGTGTTCGCGTCCATGAAGAGAGAGTGTCCATTCCATGTGGGCTATTGCAGTTTGTTAACTCACGTGCAACTTTGTCTGCCGCAGGCTAGTGGAAAATTGCAAGCCTGTTTTAACAAAAAGTTAGTATCACAGCATGCCTAATTTTCCTCTCTTTAGGGTATGCTTAGGATTATTTGTTCTCTCTGACTCAGTCAAACTATAAGTTAGAAAATTAGCATGTTGAGGGCACAATCCTAACTGAGGTTGCAGTACTGACATAACTGTGCCAATGGGGCATGTTCTGCATTCTGCAGTGGAATAATAGTAATGGGCGCCTCTTCAGGGTAAGGGAATATTTGTTCCCTTACTTCAGAGCTGCATTTCCCTTACCCTGGTGCTGGAATGTTTGTAGGATTGTGTCTTCAGTTACACATGGGGCAGAATCAGCTCCCCCCCCCCAAAAAAAGCACAGGGTGTTAGGATGCAATTAATTTTTTTCTGGAATAGCTCCTAGAAGTCAAGTATTTAGTGAAAACTGGGCATATGGGCCCAGATTTTTCTTCAGGATATCTGAGTTTATAAACATATTCTTGTGCTTGGTAGCAGAGAAAAAAAATCACTGCATTTGAGGACTCTGTACTTGCTGCTGAATTCTGCAGAGGGGTAATCAATATTCTGTGCTCCACAGTTGAATTTCAGCCTCTTGGTATATTCATTTTCTGGGAATGTAAAATGCCTCACTCTAACTAGCAACAGTTACTCTAGAGGAAATATTAGCAAAAAGTTTTGTCCGCCATGAAAAAAATAAAGCCAACAGTGTCCCTTTCTGAAGCTATTTGTAGAATGTGCTGTAGATTTTTCTTTAATTCTTGTATTTTGATGCAGGCTATGCATGCAGCGTATGAAATATGTAGGTTGGTGATGTCAGAGACAAATTTTTCAGTTATAATAGTCCCTTAACAGCTTTTAATCACAAATAACTGGGAAGTTAGTTTTTCAAAAATATTTTTCAGCATTGAAGAATCTCCCATCACAACTGGCATTTGTAAAGTTAGTTCCAAGAAGGGTACATGATTGCTGTTTTTTTCCTTGTCTTATTCAAAGATGAGCAGACTGAATGGTTTTACTGAGCCCTCAGAGGTTTTCAGTCATGGAGTAAACTTCAGATGTCATGTCTACAGAGGGGAAGATCTGCATTTGTATCTAGGAGTTATCTTTTTTGGACATGAAGAAATAAAGGTGCCAATAGAAAGCACATGTTCAAGTTCCAATCCTGACATTCAGCCTTGCTTCAGCAGTCTGCTTCTCTGGTTACCACTTTGAGTAGCCAGAATGTAAAATGTTTTCTGGGGTCAGAATCCAGATAAGTGTATTCCATTTTTGTAATTTTCTAAGACACTATTTGGCTGCAGGTGCATAGCCGTAGATGTGGCATTCAGTATAACATACTGGATAGGTCCTATGCTATTCCCAGTTCAGAGTCTTAAAACTATTAAAGTCTATTAAAAACTTAAGTTGAGATTAAATGATGCATTTGTTTAAGCAAGCATACCGTAATGCGGAAGGGACTTTACTTTCTTGGGCACCCTATTTTTGTTGTTAAATTCACATAAGTGCTTACTTTGATTCACCCTTTACCTACTTTTTTTAGTTCTTGATCCTCTGGGGCTCTGTTACTTTCACAAGTAAAATTGTAGCTCCCCTGCAATTCTCAAAGTATTACTTTGGGCCATCTGCCTTATATTAGGAGCTGTGCCTACAACTGTGAACTTGCAAACAAGATGAGCTAGCAAAAAGCAAGGGAGTTTCATGGGAGTTTCATGGGAGTGTTGGGAAGGGGAAAGTGGCTGTGAGAGCCAGTTTTGTTTGTGGTGGGCTTTTGAGGTTGTCTGCTGCTTGTTCGCGGAATTGGTGGGAAGGTATGTGTGGTTGACTGCTATAAGGAGCTTGTGGCATGACATGAGGTGAGCAGTTCTCAAACCATGGGTCTGAGATCCACCAGTTGATTGTGATCCCATTTTTGGTGGATTGCAAAACTGACAAGGCAGATCAAGCTATGTGCATCAAGGATTAACCAAGCTGCTACTTGGGGGAGCATTGCTACCCAATCACTATTATTTCCACAGAGGCTCGAGTGGCTAGTAAACACCCTTTTTTAGTTGAGTTGCAAGCATAAAAAATTTCGGAACTACTGGATTAGTCTGTTTCTGGCAATATTTGTATGGTTGTCACATGGTGCAAGTAAGCAGAGCTTGCTACCAAAGTGAGTTGTTGATTACTTCCTGCTCTACCTGGGGAAGGAGCCTCATTCCGCATGCAGGAGGAGTTCAATCCAGCCCATTCTGGGCCATATGTCTTAGGAGTCATGCCTCCTATCCCTATCCTTCACAGATGGTGCAAGCTAACAGAAAGTAAGGGAGTTCCATGTGGGTGGTCTAGTAGGGAAGCATGTGGGGAAATCCATACTGCTTTTGTGTCTGTAGCTCCAACCAATATGGAAAGTGAGGAGCAAAGCATGTTGGTGACCTGCAGGCAGTGGTGGGATTCAAATAAATTAACAACCGGTTCTATGTCCTTCAGGGCGGCCTTCAGGGCCATCCGCTGCCTTTCTTCCCTCTCCCAACCTAAAATTAGCAACCGGTTCTGCAGAATAGGTGAGAACTGGCTGAATTTCACCACTGCCTGCAGGGTATATGCTGTGTTTGTTTTTCTGCCTACTGTGGATATGAAATACAGCTGTTTCAAAATGCAACAGTGTTCTATTGGAGGAGAAGGTCATTGGACTTAAGGTAGACCTGTCTGTGCCAGCGTTCATTAGAGTGGCCAAGAGTTACTGGACAAAACACAAGGAACATTCCATTAAGAAAGGGTGTTTGTCAAGCAGAAAACCTGCTAGAGAATTGGTCATCCCACTGGTTTTCTGCTTTTAATGTATTTGAAAAACTGTTATTTATCATATGCTGCTCAAATGTTACTTATCGTATGCGCCTCAAAGTCTGTCTTTGCCGCCTGTCTTTTTACACTGCTTTTCCAAAGTTTGCTTTCCTTTTTATTCCCATTATTAGGACAAGATCTTCTTTTATGGAATAAAGCCTCCTCACCCTTTATAGCCACTCTGACTTTGCTCATTGGACAAACTGTATCATATTGGACTTCTAAAGCCTATACTCCTTTGTGATGTATTATACATTCTAGCTGGGCCTCAGTTATTAACAGCCTCAATGCATTTTGAAGAGATTTGACCCTCTTTACCTTCCCTGTCAGCTTCTTTTTAACTGATCTTCTCAATTGGGATAAGTCTGCCTTTTCATGTCAGGGTTGGCTTGGCCCTTTCTCCCCAAAATCAATGTTGAAATATTGCAGCATGGTCACTGTTCCTCAGAAGTTCCTAACATTTGTATCCCGTACCAGGTCCTGGGTACCACACAGTCAAATCCAGAGTTGCCCAAGTTGCTCCATCAGAAGTTGTTCTAAAGCACAGTCTGTTAGCATATCAAGAAAACTGATGCCTCTTTCATGACAAGAACATGAATTGACCCAGTCAATGTGAGGATAATTGAAATCCCCCACTATCACAACAGTGTATCTCATTGATGCCTCCTTGATTTGTTTCCTCATCTCAAAGTCCCCTTCAAATTTTTGATTTGGAGGACAATAGCATCCTGCACTGTTAAATTGCATTTTTGGGCCTGGTAATCAAGAGGGTTTAAAACAAAAATACAAAGGTGAATGGGAGAAAAAAATGCAGATATAAAGATAGACACTTGGGACAAGAAGTCAAGAGATAAAGGAAGAAACAGGCTTGTGGGAGGTGGGATCAGAGACTTGCAAGAAACTGCAAATAAGAAGTATTACCCATGGTCTCCAATATCTCCAATACTAACTAATGTTCAGATTGTGGAAAACAGGATGAATTGCTGATCTTAATGTGGGAAGGTAAATACGATTTGTTAGGCATTATGGAAACTTGGTGGAACAATACCATGAATGAAATAAAGAACTGGAAGAGTATAATTTGTTCAAAAGTAACACACCCATCAGAAAGGAGGTGACCTGTCGGCTACAGAATGGCAGCAGTTTCCTAAGCTCTAGGACTGTTGCCAGTTTTTACCTCTTTTTGGGGGCTCCCTGATGGGAAACCCCCACCCAAATTCCTAGGAGAAGGTTTTTGGGGCAGCAGACATTGTGCCAGCACCCTTTGGAAGAGCCGATTCCAGAGGGGAACCTGGCAGTCTGGATGCAGGGAGGTACAAGAAGCCGGCGCGATAACTGGACGTGCTGGCAAAGTACTGACAGCCTCGGAGAAGGATAAGACCATGGGAAGCATTGAAGATGTTTAAGAACTGTAAGTCAACCTCTGTATGCAGACCCCGCTGCAGAGATAAGAATGAATGTGCAGGAGGAATGTGGATTAAAATAATAATAATGGAAAACTAATTATAAGTGTCAACTAAAATAATTAAGTGACTGTAAGGTAAAAGGAGAAATGTAAGTTGCTTTTTACGAGATAGACAACTGCAATAGATTCAGAAGGCCGAAATGAGAATATTTGAAAGAATTGGGATTCTATCTAGAGTGCAACATCGTATGACAAGTTTTATCAAAGTTTCACCATCGTTTTACTAAAACCACCTGAGGATTTAATTTCAATTGTTGGGAATTTTTTTGTTTTATTCTTCAAAATGGAGGCTTGAAGAGCTGACCGCGTTTGCAAGTGCGTAGAAACCTGCATTTTAAACTTTAAGACTGCCAAGAGATTAATCAAGTGAAGCTGGATTGAGGGGCGGGGAGAAAATCATTGTACTAAACGTTAAGCAAATGTCAAGTATGTTTTTAAACAAAGCATTCACTACAGTTATTTATGAAGAAATAACCAGGAGACCCACCCTTTTGGACATAAATAATTCGAGAAGATGGTGTTGAATCAAGGAAGTCTAACAAAGGGAGAGTTTGTGGTTTGAAAATCCAGATGACTTGGAAGGATTTCAGAAGGTCAGAGGGAAAGAAGTTTTGGAAGAACCTAAATTAACTGAACTCTAGGAGGCTGCTTAAAGAAATATTGACAAATTTAATGATAATGAAATGAGATTAAAATATTAGACTAATAAAATAAAAGTGGTGGTTTGTAATGGAAAATGAATATAGGTGATAGGATGAGACACTATAATAAAGAGATTATATAATCCTACTTAGACTAGAATACTGTAGTAAGGAGTAGACTTTTGATTATAAGATAAATATTGATAGATTAATGCTACAGTTAAATGTTAGATCAATGGAGGAGGGAAGAAATTGCTTTGAAGTTTTAAGGGAAGAAATTGCTTTGAAATTCAGCAAATATAAGATGAGAGATAAGCCAGAAAGGAATATATATAAAAATTAAAAATTAAGACAAGACATGAAGATATTAGGAATTATTTTATGACGGGACTAAACTGGCTTTTTAAATCATTTAATGAAACTGCAAGACAAGAGATACAAGAGTATAATTAAACTTAAGGAGATGTTGTGCACACCCTATTGAGACTATATTTTAACTGAACTATTTGATTATAGAAATTTATAAGGATGTTAAATGGTGATAGAAATTTGTAGGACATTGTAGACTATTACAACTTAAGCTGTAATTTTTCCGCATTTTTTTCCTGCAACTATTGTTTCCTTGTCCATGTGTACGTTTTAAGAGGAGATGGCTCTGAGTTCAGCCAAGATAGGATGAAAGATAATAAGCCAGTAAGGGTCAGAAATAGATGTATTTCCAAAAAGATAAAAATTAAGATAAGATATGCTGATAGTAGGAATTACTTTATGACTGGACTAAACAGGCTTGAATGAAATTGCAAGATTGGGAATAAGATATAAGCAAGCAATTGAATATAAGAGATTATTTACACATGTTATTGAGATTATACTTTGATATAGTAATCACTTAATGAAATTGCAAGATATAAGAGATAAGCAAGCATTTGAATATAAGAGATTATATACATATGCTGTTGAGATTATATTTTAATTGAATTATAAGATTATACAAAATTCATGAAGTTGTAAGAATGGCGACTGACATTTGTAGAAGAAAGATATTGTAGATATTGTAAGCGATTATAATCCATAGCTGTAACCCTCCACTATTTACCTATTGTTGTAACCTTTGTTCCCTTTAACCTATGTATATCCATATCCCTGTCTCATAACTAAATAGAAGAAATAAAAATTATATACAAAAAAAGAAAGGAGGGGGATGTTGCATTATATGAAAAGAATGTATATACCTGCACAGAAATTCAGGAACTGAGCATGGAAGCCCAGCAGAAAGTGACTGCGTAAGAATAAAAGGAATACGGGCAATAACAGAGTGGATGTGTACTATAGGCCACCTGGCCAAGATGAAGTCATGGATGATGCTTTTCTGAAACAGATAACCAAAGTTTTTGTGAGGCATGCCATAGTGCTAGTGGAGATTTGCTGAACATCTTACTTAACTCAGAGTGGGCTAATATGTTATTGACTTGCCTATGGATCATTCAGACTATCATTCAGACAGTGGAGGAAGGAACAAACGGGTCTGCTATATTGGACTTAATTCTTATCAACAGGGTAGAATGGTCAAGGAAGTGAAAGTGATAGGACTTTGGGTGAAAGTGAATGTATCTTGCAATTCTTGGTATGGGGGAAGGAAAGTTAAGGGTAGTTGGATGCATAACCTAGATTTTAGGAAAGCTGCCTTTAATGGGCTCGGACAGTTACTTATTTAGGTATTTATATTCTGTCTTTGAAAAGGTCCTCACAATGGCTTACAACACTTTTAAAAATAAAATTAAATAATAAAACTCCTAGGTGCACACTGGTCTCTGTGTGCACACTGGTGCACACTGTTATAAACTCCCTCTGGCCTAGTCACAAGAATTGAGTTGCAACCCATGGCTAGAACTGTCAAAGAAGGAACCTGTCCAAGAGGGATGATAAAGAATTGTTGTTTTTCAAAAGCAAGATATTGAAGACACAATTGCTAACAATTTCTGTGAGAAGAAAATTCTGAAAATGTCAAGAAATGAGCATCTCTGTACAAAAGTTTTTGAAAAAGTTAAGAAGCAAGGGGAACATGTACAGTACAAGACGCGGAAGATGGATGGTTAACCAAGGAGAACAGTACATAAGTATATCCTGCACCCGCAGGGGTATCAGGAAGGCTAAATAAAATGAAGAATGAACTGAGGGATGCTAAAAACCACAGAAAGGGAGAGGTATCTGTTTTCCAAGGTGGTTTGTCTTTGTTTAAAACATGGTAAGTGGAGGAGACAAGGGCGGTTTCCAGATGCATATAAAGCAGTGATGTCATTCAGAGGGAACGGACCAGAACGGGCGTTCCGGATCCTAATGGGCTCCGTGGCTGGTTCCGGGTTCCCAACAAGTGCCAATCAAAAGTGAGTTCCTGTTCCTAAATCATTTGAATGACACCACTGGTATAAAGGGTGCCGTGAGGAGTTGTGGGCGCCGGTTGCAGTCAACGGGAGAAAGCAGAGCACTTTTTGGCCCATCTGCCCCTCGTTGTGTTGCGTACGCCTCTACAGGCACCCACGCTTTCACTTCCCAAATCAGGGAGCGAGGGGAACATGCTGTCTGTCTCGACGCCTTCAGGGCCAGCTGGACTGAAATTGCCCTGGCTGTCCCTGGAGGCACCTGCGCTTTCCCTTAACTTCCTAAGTGGGAGAGTGAGGGGAACACACCATTTGGAGGGGCGCGGCCACTGCAGGAAACCTGTGTACTCCTCTCACTTTGTGACATCGCAACCTGTGATATAATGACGTTGTGCTGCGTGCCTGGGGTGTGAAAAGACCCCATATATCTCTGGCTATTGCTTTCTTGTTGGCTTTTCTTCCCTTCCTCTTTTTCACAGATAGTTGCTGTTTCTCAGTGAGGGGCTAACAGCAGGTTGATACAGTGACAGCCAAACTCCTACTGCATCCAGCTGAGCTAAAACATGAAAATACCATTTGAACAAGGGGCAGAGCAATCCTGCCTGCCCCAAAGCTGGCATAAGTTCCTTGTGCTGGCTCCCGAGTCCCATGCTATTGTTTGATTTTTGTGCAAGTAGGGATCTCCCAGATTTTGAGAACTCATATACAGGTCAGAAAGAGAGGACCCGCTTTCGGACGTCCTCCCCCTCCTTTGGTGGTGGGAATAGCAACAGCAGCAGATACCTACCACTTCCCTAGGGAATATATTAACTCATAGAATACTTGGGGTTTCCCTGATCCTGTAAACATCTTTGGGGTTGGGTCATCCACAGGAAGTCTCGTTAGGAGATAATTCAGTGAATCCAATTTATGGCAGTCTTGCTGGATTCTGTGCCCTGTTGTGCCTGTCTTCTGGTCAGGTCATAATATTTCCCATGGTGGAATTTCAGACATCAAATCTCAACTTGCAAATTAGGCATGACACCTACCACAGCAGTTGTTTCATTGTCCCATCTAGGTTGGCATGTCTGATATCTTTAAAGAAGTGGCTCTTGTTGAGAGTATAGGCATTGAGTGCATTCCTAACTCAAACAGCTCCTTGTTCCTGACAAGGTCCTATATTTTCTGCAGTGGTGAACTCTACCAATCAACTGAGAATGTGTATACATTCTGGGACACCAAACAAGACAATTACGGCAGATGCATTGATGTAAGGATGTTATGCTCTTTTTGACTCCCTCAAAGTCAATGAGGCTTGATCGCAACAAAGGACTTGAATTACTACTTAGAAATGATAGCTATCCTCAACGCTCAGATTCTTCCTACCATATTTGAAGTAGTACAGATTTGATCCTAACATATAACATAACAGCCATGTCCTACATTAAAAAAGTGGAACCATCAAGAGCTTTTTACACCTTATATTAGAGCACATTGATTTGTCTGGCATATTCTACATCCTACCATCCATCATGACTGTTCTTCATCTAGCTGGGGTATTGAACTACTTTGCAGACACCTTCAGGAGAGGAGGAGACAGGGCCTACAAATTGCCTACAAATGGATCCCTGATATTAAAGCCTTTCGTTCTACAATTTATCACTGAGGTCTCTGTGCTGTTTGCCACCAGCCATAATACGAAATGTAAAAGGTTTTGTAACAGAGCTGTACACAATTGCTCCTCCGTAAGGCATGTGTTTCTAGTCCCTTTGGAAGAGGCCCTACACATTTCCCTTACCCTGCTAGTAGCCAGGGTCCTCAACAAAATACCCAAATTCCACACCTACAGCATCCTCATAATAGCATGCTGTCTGAGGCAAGTCTCAGTTGCAGCTCTGCTCAGGATGGTGAGGGGCAAAGTACCTTCACTTACCCTGATCCCGAGCCTCAGAACCAAGGCCAAATACTTGACTACAGCCTCAAAACACTAAAACTGCTGATGTGGAGGATCCAGGTTTCATGGGCACCGAGAGTGAGCTAAAGGACATCCTAGTTTATTCAAGGAAACATGAAAGACTTATGTAGCAAAGTGAAAATATTTTTGTTTATGTAGCACTCAACAACTTGCAACCAAGGAATGACTTTATGCAAGACGTCCTGCAGTAAGACATCCATCTCAATTTACAAGCTAGGCAAATTGTTCATTAAGAATTCATTTTGCCATAACCTCTACTTTCCGACTGGCAATACACAGTACCTTGTTTTATCTTGCATGGTGGTCAGAAGGTTTAAGGGTCTATCCACCATGTCATTTGGTCTTATCCCAATTTACGAGCAAGCTGTTTGAACCTATGTCTACTAAGGCCTTATTCTCAAGACTTTCTGATAGCTGCTACTTTGGCACAGAGGGCCAATGAATTGGCTCCCCTATGCTCTGTGACCAGATCAAATTTCCCTCATACTGGGACTTAACATTCATTGCCTTTTTTTTGCATAATGTAGTCTCAGTGTTTCACATTAATGACAATGTTGCACTACCTGTTTCTTTTCTACGCCCAACTTCAGAAGAGAGAGCTATGCAGATGTTGGGTGTTAAGCAAACCTTAATAGAACTGCATCGTTTCAAGCAGACAATAAGCTATTTATTTGTTATCCAGTACCCCACAAGGGCAAAAATGTTTCCAGCCAGCGGCTGGCTCATTGGGTGACCAGCTACCTTCTTACCAGTTGGCTAAGTGAATCACCAGCTTCCTTGAGAGCACACTCCACCAAAGTGGTTTCATTCTCTGCCACAACCTGAGTATTGCCTTCAGAGCTCTTCAGAGCAGCATTATGGTCTATGCCATTGAACTTCGTTAAGCACTGTGCTCTATAAATAACAGTGGTATCCAAACATTTTAGACAGGGACCCACTATGTAGAATGGCATGCCTGTTAGGACCCACCAGAAGTGATGTCATTAATCTGGAAGTGATGTTGTGGCAGGAAGTGACATCATCAAGCAGGAAGTACTATCATTGTAACATAATAAAATGACACTCCTGAAATGCAAATTGATATTTTTGGACTGCAGTAATTGTACAACCATGAAACATATCTGACAGAAAGCAAGACTAGGATATGTAACAGCACTGAACTAACAAAATTTATAAAAACCCTCATTTGAAAATTCAGTTAACACTCACAGAAGGAATATAGCAAGGGTCTGATCTGCAGTTTCCAAGATGGCTGCTCCCAGCTTTCTGCAACCTACTGACATCAGGTCGTGACCCACTAAGTGGGTCCTGACCCACACTTCGAATAACACTGAGGTTAAGAGGCAATGCCTCATTTGGGCATACTGTTCTACAGAATATCTCCTGATAGACCTGCACTTGCCTCCAGAGACTACAGGAGGAGGAAGATGTTCTAGTCCAGTGGCTCACTGGTGGGTCATAAAACTGACAAGGCAAATTAAGCTATGTGCATCAAGGGTTAAATACGCTGTTAGTTGTGGGGAACACTGCTGTCCAATCACCATTATAGTCACAGAGGCTTGAACAGTTTGTACAATTTTTTTTGACGGTAGGTCCTAATATTTAAGTTTGGGAACCATTACTCTAGTCTATATAGTTATAAAGTTATGCTTGAAAGTGTGTGGATGATGCCTAATGATACAACAGCAAGAAGATCTTGTGCTCATTCCCACATTCAGTGCAGCTATAGGCTGCAAGTTCTATTCTCTGCTCTATGGTGTGTACCTGTACAGGCATTGTTGAAAAATATCCGAGGCCAGCAGACGCTTTATATGGGCAACAGTGCAAAGAGCAAGAGGAAGCATTTCTCATTTTTATACTATTCTGAAATTCAGACAAAACCAAAGACATCTTCCTGTCCCAAGCAGTCTGGGTAAGGGGCACTCTGACTTGTAGGAACATTCATAGGATTTGTAGTACTGCCCTGCCTCCGTGTGTGTGTGTCTTCTGACATTTAAGTTGCAATATTGGAAAAGTTTAGAGCCCATGGCTGGCATCTCTCATTGTTTTCTGCCAGGCAACTCTATGCCTTAGTGTTTTGTTGAACTCTGCCCCCTGGTGTGGAGGCTGGGAACAGCTTGAGCAAACCTGCATTGACATTTTGTGCTTTGAAGGGTTTTCTCCTGTGACTTTATTGAGGAAGCAACAATAAAGACCCTTGCAGGTTTGTGTTAATGCAAGACTGTGTTCACTCTGTGATGGTGATTGTTCAAGATTTATCCTACAGGGTGAAACTCTAGTGATTTGGGGTTAAATGTATTTTATCCGAACTACAACAATTAAATACATTTTCACACGTCAGAATTTGTTTCATAACTATATTCAATGTAACTATGGTCAATCTATAGTTTCCTTTGCTGTTATCTCTTCATCATTTTCACTTTTGTCATACTTAGAACGCAATCTTAATCAACTTTCCAGCACTGACGTAGTTGTGCCAATAGGGCATGTTCTATACTGTGCAGTGGAATAGTAGTGACGGAGACCTCCTCAAGGTAAGGGAATGTTTGTTCCCTTATCTCAGAGCTGCATTGCCCTTACCCCAGAGCTGGAAAGTTGTTAGGATTGGGCCCTTAGAGAGAAAGTAATGTTCTCTGTGAGCTGTTCCTCAATGCCATCTTCACCTTCTATACAGCTTCAGTCCCCCACTTGCAATATGGTAATGATAATATTTACCTTATAATACCCTTATAATGGTATACATGGTATAATGCCTTATAATGGACAACTTCAAGATATCCACAGAAAGCTTTTTGCACATTCAAAATGCGCTATATAAATGTTTTTGATGATGTAGTACTTGTGAAGGTTTTATATCTGAAAAGGAGAGAGAGAGAGAGATTACTTGGAATATTGGGAAATTATGTTCCAAGCAACATTGGAGCACTGCAACAGTTCCAAGCAAAGGTGGCAGCATGGTAAAAGATGGTGAAGATGGGAAAAGTGATAATAACCCAAACAAAATTATTCCTGTGGGGACTCTTTTGTGTTTGGTAGATGTATAACGTTCCTGAAAAACTCTTATCAAGATGGTTCAGTAGCATTCAGTAGTGGTTTAACTTATCAACCCACCCCACTTTTGGCTTTCTTACTAAGTGATAAAAACAAATCCAGTTGTAATCATGCCATTCCCTGTAAATGTTCAGCCTTGCTTCTTAGTATAACTATATTATAACTTTAACATAGGGAGCTATCCAGTTGCTACTGCATCCTCTTGCTCCTTCTTGCTGTTGGCCCCATTTCCCTGTTAGCAGTCATCCTGCAAATAGAGAGATGTTCTTTCTTGCATAAAAGGCCCACTGAGCTGGCCCCCTAGTTGGTTGAAACGTAGACTTTGTATTAGACCAAATATTTAGTCAATTATGTGTTAATTTGTTTACTAATTTAATTTTAACTGGCATTTTCCTTCAGGGATTCTACAAATGAAACTACTGCGCATTCAGATGCTGGTAGTGAACTTGAAGAAACTGAACTGAAGGGGAAAAGAAAACGTGGTCGTCCTGGCAGACCTCCAGTATGCCACTTATTTTTTCTTTGAATACGTGTTTTAAGACTGTTCTTCCATCTCATTGCCTTAATTGCAGCATAAATCATTTATATGATAACCTGTATGAAAACTTTCAATATGTAGTGTATAATTGGTATGCAAGCTATATTTGAAGCCTAGTATGACATTAACTTGAAAGAGGTGTTCATCTTTTGAGAATTTGTTGTATTTATTGCTACCTGTGCAACAACATTGTTCTAGGAATTAGAACAGGATTGTGCAGATGGGGAATATTTATGAATATTTTCATTTATGAAAAATGAAGGCCTTTGTGGTAAATTTTAAATCAGAACATGTTCAAGAAATGTTTTCTGATCCCTTGAATCCATTGGGATTGAATTTGACATTTTTAGTAAACAAAATGAAAAAAGGAATACTATGTATGCTTTGCATGCTTTATAAGGATCTCTGATATTTTCATAGTAGCCTATATTAAACAAATATTTGAGTCAGAAAAAATTAAAGTGCACCTAATATTTAAAAATTTCAATATCCAAAAATATTTATAATTACAGAAAGTTACTTTTAAAAATGTAAATATTTTACAATTCAATCATACGCACCTCCCTTTATTTTTTTAAGAATGCCTTAAAACCATTAACATTCTAAATATAGCATATCCAGTGGGTTGCATATTAGCAAGAGAGAGATTTCCTAGGTACAATTTTTTTTCTCACATTCCACCCACATAGTCTGTCAATGCATGGAGTGGGAGTGAGGTCACTCTGATTGGCTCTGTTCCCAATCACCACACATTCAGCACAAAGTGAATGCATGTGAGTAGAGCCTGTTCTCATCTATGATGCACAAGATGCTGGAGGGGGAAGGATCAGCAGAAACATGGAGGAATATCCATCCCCCTTCACTTATTGATTGAATGTCTGGGTGGAATGTAAGGAGAGAGCTCTGGCTACCTGAAAGAAAATTATTGCAACTTTGAAATGGCCCAATACGACCAGTTTTGTACCAATTCATTGTTAACAAATTAAATGTTTAAATTTCAAGAGACGAATGCTTCTAAATAGAATTTTTCATGGGAAAATAGAGCAGTGAAAAGTTTTCAATTGTCACATCACTGTTCATAGAAATAAAATTTCTAGTATTATGAGTATCTATTTCTCATACAAAAAATAAAATAAATGTGATTGCTTCAGACAATTATTTTAACAGGTATGATGTGAGCCTATAACGTTGAAATTATAATGGTTAGTATGTGAAACTTGAACTTTAAGCTGTGAAATTAGCTTTAAAAGACTTCTCTTCCTTACCTCTTCCAAGTTAATTGCAACATTAATTTCTCAGATGTGTGGTTTCATCCCTGGGGGTGTTGCATATATGTCACTACATTTCTGCCTACATGCATGAAACTGGCTGATCCGGTTTGCTTTGTTAGTTTTTCAGGAAGTGGTAAGATTAGCTACATGAGGCTAATACGAGCATTTTGTTATGCATCCAAAGGAAGTAAGATGAATGATATCTCCTCTTCACTTTTGATTCATTAGGCTAGTGGTTCTCAAACTCCTTGGGAATTTGGGAGCCCCTGTAAGTTGTTAAGGGGGAAGGCAGCAAGGCATTTGGGAAGATTGTGCTGCTGGGGGGTATAGGGTCTTTTTTAGGACTTACCCCACATAGTACTGGCCTCCTGGGAAGTCCAGAGAGCCTGTAAACCCCTTACCATGCAGGGCTTACCATGCCTCCTAACAGCTTAAAAAAAACGGCCACTTGGGCTTATGTTGTAAAGCCAGACATGGCTGTTTACTTCAACTGTTAGGAAACATGGGGATCTGCAGAGCGGTCTGCAGGCTCCCTGGACCCCCCAGCAGGCCAGCACTATGTTGCGCAAGTACTAAAAAAGATCCTTTATCCCCAGCAGCAGCGCAATCTTCCCAATCGTGTTGCTGCCTTTCCCCCTGCCCTATAAGGCTTAAGGGGTCAGAGACGGGGCTTTTCAGGCTATACTAGGGCATTGTGATATCCCAGTTTCAAAACCTCTGCGCTAGGAGATTTTAAACTTTGTAATAGCTTAATTGGATATTGCCACTTCGGGCATCACTTCATTAATATAATATGGAAAAGCTTATGCTTTGAGTTCTTGAACGTCTTTTAATTTGATGTGTATTCCTTCATCTTTGTCTTTTTCCTTTGTTTTGGCTGATTAACTACTAATCTTTAATTTGAATTATTTTGTAGCTAAGATTCTCTGGATACTCCATCCCATTTTATCCATTTCCACAAGTTGATCTTGCACACGCTTGGGAGTAAATCTAATTGAACGCAATAATGCTAATATTCTCTGTAAAAATGAATACAATTGAGCCTGGGAACATAGGGCTTAGGATGTTTTTGTCAACATGTGTTGACAAAAACTTAACTTAGTAGAGTTAAGAATTCCACTTTGTTCCTGTTAGTGTCTCTGTACTGAGTTGCTTGCAAAAGATACCTTTTTCATCCTGACCTACTGCACCTCTTTGCACCCCCTGAAAAGCCACTTCTGAGATGTGGGAGACACACAAGAATATTGTGGAATGTGACTGTTCTTGGTTTCTGGGATTTCCCTCTCTCTTTCTGGCAGCCTCCAGTGTGGCA
Organism: Lerista edwardsae; assembly: GCA_029204185.1. Lineage (NCBI taxonomy): Eukaryota > Metazoa > Chordata > Lepidosauria > Squamata > Scincidae > Lerista > Lerista edwardsae. The sequence goes on from JAJKFI010000002.1 coordinate 29,196,803, forward strand.
TCCTATGTTTTCTGAAAGGCCCCTTAAGATTCTACCATCTTGGAAGTGAAATTCAAGAGCTGCTTGGAGAGGGGGGAGGGAATAGGGAAAATTTTAAAGTTGCACACTTGCTCAAACCAAATGATGGATTCATTATCTTTACTTTTTTGATAGATGAGCTAGCCAAACTTAAACACTCTCAGTGGGAAAGCTTTAACCATGCTGGCAGTATTGTGTTGGTGAATTTCAATACTGAAGTTCCCTTACTTATAATAATTCAACTTTAAAACTTTCATATATACCAGAGTCTGGCCTGCGGGCTGGATCCAGCGTCTGCCAGATCCTTTCCCAGCATGAACAGCACTCTCCATTCCAGAAGGGATGCTGTGAAAGACCCTGATTACAGTCCCCAGGGGTCTTCATGGGCAGCTGCCTCGGTGTGGAACAGTGAGCATGAGGCCTGCTGGGGCATCAGACCCTGGAAGTGGCTGGCCGCAAAGGGTCCAGGGGTCTTTTGCAGTGTTCCTGGCGAAATGGAGAGTGCTGTTCGCACCAGGGAAGACTGCAACAGTCTCCAGTTTGGAGAACGTTGATATATACGAACGTCTGGCCATATGTCTATTGCTTACTTGGAGTGATAGTCAAAAATTCAGCTGCTACACAATAGAGGACATTAGTACCCGTTTCTCAAACATTCCTGCCACCATTGTAGTTAACTGCAATTCTGCTGTTTGGTTGCATGTAGTGTTGGTATATTTGATTTTTTTCACCAACATTATCATCTCCACCATGCCTTGGGAGCAAAAGAGTAGTGCAAGTGTTGAGGATAGAGGTAAGAGGTACATGATAGTAGTGATGTTGGACTTCTGAACAAAGACTTATGAACAAAGACCCTGGGACCTACTGTATTCATGAGTAGGGGAGCAATCAGTCTGGATTATAGAAATGTGAATACTAATTCTTGGTATTTTTTCGCAAAAAGGAAATTCCTCTGAGCAGCAGGAAAATACACTTTTTAAAAGGTCATTTTTAGGTTAGTATGTCGAGGACCAAGGGTCAAGGGATTTTAGACTAAGGTACAAACTATCTTGAAAAATTCTTCAAACCAACTCTTGTAAAGAACAGTGTTCAGTCAGCTTGCGCTAAACATTTCAGTAACGTTCTGATTTAGGAGTACAGGAATTTAGCTGAGAAAAATGGTAAGATTTGAGAAGGCTTCTCCTTGGTTAACACTTTTAACACAATTCTGTATATCGTGCAACAAGCTTTAAGGAAATCTTTCAAACAGCATATCAAAGACTTTGCTTAGTGGTAGATCACTTCTAGTTTGATCATTGTTTAGTCCATTTGCATTAGGGTGAGTTGGGGCTATCGTTTCCAGCAATTTTGTTAGTGTCACACGACTTGTACACAACACAGTGAGATTTTGGTGCAATTAGTGCCAAAAGTGGTTTTTAAATATTGCATTTGATGCTTAAATTCTGTTCAACTTTGGAGATGCAAGATGTATCTATGTTTTACATGGATTGCACTCAATCTCTATTTAAACTTTTTAGACACAAAATAGATGGGGAGCTAAACATTATATGCATGGGCCCTAACTTTGATTAGGTATGCAAATCAGAGATGAGTTGCAATTTCCTCTGAGTGGATTTGCCAAAAATACTTGGCATAAAAATTCCATTATCCAGAATGTAGTGAGTTTTCAGTACATATGTCAGTTACAATCATGTAAGAAACCTCCTGCTTTGTCTTGCCATCAGCACTGCTGCTTCTGTTTTTCAATCCTGATCAATAACTGGTAATTAAATAGTCCTAGGTTGCTTCTGTTTTTCAATCCTGATCAATAACTGATAATTAAATAGTCCTAGTTAGCATTTCTTTTAGGGGAACCTCAGAATTATCATTAATATACTAAGAATTAATTTGAGAAATTGTTTTAAAACACCCTGACACAGACATTTTGCGTATTGTTTCTACAATTAATATAAATATTAATAGCTTTCAATTGAGATAACTCTAGTTTAAATTTTACAGCAACTTTGAACTTGTTTAGGCAAGCCACTAATATGAACTACTTCCTCCCATATAAAAGGACAATACTGGATTTCCTCAGTCCACAAGAAGTGCTTTGTTTGCTTGGAAAAGTGAGTAGAGTGGGGAGAAGTATGCAGCTTGCTCATACTTGAACACTTCTCTCCCATCCTTGTCTGTAACAAATCACACAGAGCCCAATCCTATTTGGGCTATAATGCTGGTGGAATAAATTGGTGAGTCCCTTTAGAACTTTCTTCTCAAATAAACCATCTTTATTTGTTGGTTTGTAAATAAAAGAACTACATAAAAATGGAGCTCCACTACAGTAGTGTGGTGTACTGCCTTCAGAAGGGCAACCTGTCACATTCCCAAAATGTTCAGATTGTACATACCCTGGATTGCTGTGGAGCTTGGTTTTTCCAAACTCAAAGAAATTGGTCCATGTGGAATGTATTTTTTTTTCAAGTTTCCTTCCTCTGGCCATGTTCTCCACTGAGAAATTTCCTGTTCTTGCTCTTGTTGCAGTCCCCAAAACTTGAAATGTGGGGAAGTTAGGAGAAGTGCACTTGACCAGTCTCCATTGAGCATGAGTGAATTGTACTAGTCCATGATAATTGCTTGCATGGATACTCAAAAGCTCCCTTCCCTGGTGCTGAATGCAAAGGCAGACTTGGGAAACCACCAATGCCCTCAAAATGAACTGTAATTCTGGGAGAACCTTTCTGTTCTGAATTGGGGAGAAGAGCCCATTTTTTCCAAAAAGGGTTTCCTCTTGGGTAACCCTGCTTGTTTGGTTGAGGGACCAAAACTTCAGGATGGGGGGAAGCTCCTATGAAGGTTGGGTTGGAGAATCATATGATAAGCTGTTCTGCCAAATTCTCCCTGCTGGGCCACCCCAAGGGCCCTGATGCCCACACTAAGCTAACTAGTTTTCCCTCCAGAGCAGCCTCAGAGATAGGCAAGAGGGAGGAGGTTCATTCACCCACTGGGCCTCCTCTCTTCCAGCAGCTTTGCTTGGAATCACTGGCTGGCCAGCCTCCTCCAGACTGCCCTCATCACCTGCTTAGCTCAGGATACCCTAAGTCTAACTTGGCACCACAAAACCCCACCACCAAACAATAGGCAGTCAGTTTACCTAAGCCACACCTGCCTCCTCCACTTGGTGGCTCCAGGGGTGTGGCAGACATACAACAATTCCCCACAGTTACTCCCCACAATACCCTTACTTTATCCAGTCCTTCAACACTCTATCCATTGGCCAGTCCCAGTCCGTCCATCCAGCACCTACCCGGTGCATCACCTGCCTGGTGCTAACTTATTGCAGCGCCTGCCTCCAACTTTATACTGAGGCAGGCCAATCGGTGTCTGTTTCTGGGCAGGCTTTACCATCAGCCACACCTCTGCACCTGTGCCAATCTCCCTTCCTAGCCAGGGCCCTCATCAGCCTACCTAGGCTGCTGCTGTGTACCTGCTGCAGGTGTTCTGGGATTAACCCCATACTTCCTGGCTTATTTGAACTAGGGGCCACTGCTGATACCTTTTGCTATCTCCTTGGGGTATCTCCTGCCTTTTCCAATACATATGCCTAATCCAGACATATCAAGTTTCATGCCCTTAGAAGGGCAGTGCCTTGTATGGGAAACTCTTATCCCTTTCAGTGCTCCTGGAATTCCTGCAGACATAGGAAGTCTGCTAAAGGATAAGTGGTGGTGCAGGAGGTGGTGTAGTGTGACTTTTGCTATGTAGAAAGCCCTGGATTGAAGTTAACATGTGGTTATAAATGCCACTGAGTTGGAATCACAGATGTATTTTCCCATGGAATACTTGCATGATTGGTTTTGGCCTATGGTTATATTAAGAACTTGTAATACGGGCTTTAACCCCAAGGGATGATGGGGATATAGCAATGTTTGAGGAGGCTCATGCAGAAAAGCTATTATAGAAGCTCTCTTTCTCATTGGTGTGTAGTGTTGCTGTTGCTTGATGTGCTATAAATTAAACTTAAAGGGTTATATTTTTGTATAACAGTATAATTACAGTGTATAGAACAAGATAAAAAGGAAAATGAAGTGTGTAGGGCAATGTATTCTGCTTAAACACCACACTAATCAACCTAATTCTTGATGTTTGTGAAGTGTTAGTTTTGCTGGGAGTTTTATGCAGGAAACAAGTGCCAAACTGTGTCTCACCAAAGATGAAAGTGTTTGGCTATTATTTACATTGGCTGGTAGCTGACCTATCTGTTAGTGTAGTTTCTCCAGGTTACCAAAGTATACCTTAGTTTTTCCAGCTTGGGAAATGAGAGGGGAGGGAGAGGGGAAGAAGTCCCCAATATGATAGAAGTCACCAATATTATAACAAAAAGTGTTTATTATCTTGACTTAGAAACTGCCTCCTTTTCAATCCATTGTCAATATCCGCACATTAGGAATAATTGAAAAACCTCCTGTCCACTAACAGCAACGATTCCTTACTTCTGTGGGTCAGAATAGGATGTGTTGTCTGCCTTCAATCTATTGCAGTATTAGTTGCTCTTTTGTATATTTCTTTATATATTTCATTATGGAAAAATGGTTTTTAATTTTAAAAAAACATATGTATTAAGGACTCCTGCTATTTTGAAGTAGTAAATTTTTCAGTCATATCAATATCATACGTTTTTGTTATTGCAACTGTAAACAAAATTAGTCACCTGAAACCCATATACAAATATCATTTCAAATTTCTTTTTTAATCAGAAAGGTCAGTTTTGATACTGAACTTCTGTCTCTGCAGACTTCAGAGAGCAGAAGTTTTACACATTAAAACAAGTTTCTCTTTCAAATTAGGTTTATTTGGTGTGCATTGTTCTCAGACAAAAATCAGCTTCAAGTGTTGCAGAAGGAGGAGTTATCTGAAGCAAGCAAGAGGATTTGGGGAATACATGCCTTAGATGTGGGACCTGAAATTACCTAATATAATGATAACCTTACATAGTTTTTGGAAAGCATTTTAAAGGAGTAAAGGGTAGCTGAAATATTTTAAAATCTTGTCTTAAAAAGTAAGCATCTCTTAGGTGAAGTAAGGAAATCAATAAAATAAAGTACCCATAACTAGAAATGCTTTTCATCTGACAAGCAGCAAGAAGTTTCAAGAAGAAAAGGAGTTTTTATTTAAAAAGAGTGAAGCACTATGACAACATAGAGAAATAGGTACTGTATCTTGGCTTAACAATTAAGTGGTTCAAGATGAGCTGAAAAATGAGACCAGGAAAGATAGACATGAGTGAAAGCATGTTAGTATTTCTTTTTTTTTTTCCAAATTAACATTTTTTTATTTATATCTAGTTCTATAGTTTGGGGTTAGGAAAAGAAATTACATAGGTAACGGATACGTAGGATAGTACATTAGGAATCTGTTGGTTAACAGCAAATTCATTTTCTAAACTACACATCTGGTTATCATATCTTAAAAAGTCAAATATATATTTCATTTTTCTAATCATTTAAACTTTAAACTAACCATTCCTTTTATCTTCCCATTACTACTAACTATCCATCTAGTCCAACAAAGAATATTTTGCATATATTTTTAAATCTTATCTACTTCACAATTTCTGACTCTTTCGGTTAATATATCCATGTCAACTATTTCATATATTTTCTGTATTAACATTTCTACTGAAAGTATCTCTTCATTTTTCCACATTTTTGTATACATAAGCATTACTGCAATGTTTACATGTATCATAATATATTTTTCTTCTTTACTATAACTATTTGTTATAATATTTAAGAGAAACAAATTTGGTTCCAATGGGATAACACATCTCAGCATCTCTTGTATCAGTGTACACACTTTCTCCCAGTATCTTTTGCCTTCTTAGAGGTCCACCACATATAATAGAAAATCCCTATCGATTCTTGATATTTCCAACAACTATTATTTGAATCAGGGTCCATCTTAGTTAATTTATCCGGTGATACCATCTATAAAACATCTTATAAATATTTTATTTAAATGATACTGCTTTAGTCAATTTAATATTTGTTTTCCAAATTTGTTCCCAACTATCCATTAGTATATTATGACCCAAATTTCTCGCCCACTGGATCATTATATCCTTCACCAATTCATCTTCTGTGTTCATATCTAATAAAAATCTGTACATTTTCTTAATATATTAGCCTTTATCCACTAAAAAATCCCTCAAAATCTATATATTATACGTAACATTCCACTTTCTTGTCTTCATTCATCTAGATCTTATCTGTACTTCAAAATACCAATCTAACTTAACCCCTTTTCTAACAATTCCTTTTTCGAATATATTTCCATTCTCTCAATTCTCTAGGCAGCTTGTGAGATCTAGCAAAGTTTGAATTACGTCTGAAAACAGCTTCAACTCCCCCAACTATAATTTCTTTATCAGTTTTGGGGGGCGTGGCCTGTCGGCTACAAAATGGCAGCAGATTCCTAAGCTCTAGGACTGTTGCCAACTTCTGTCTCTTTTTGGGGACTCCCAGATTGGAACCCCCCTCCCAAATTCCTAGGAGAAGGTTTTGGGGGCATCAGACACTATGCCAGACCCCTCTAGGAGTGGCGAATCCAGAAGGGAACCTGGCAGTCTGGACACGGGGAGATAAAAGAAGCTGGCGCCATAACTGGAGTGCCGGCAAAGTGCTGACAGCCTCGGAGAGGAAGAACATCACGAGATGCGTTGAAGATGATTAACAACTGTAAGTCATCTCTGTTGCAGACCCTCACTACAGAGATAAGAATGCTGTGCAGGAGGAATGTAGATGGAAAAAATATATATAATGGAAAATTAATCATCAGTGTCAACTAAGAATTAATTGACTGTAAGAGAAATGGAGAAGCATAATTTGCTTTTTACGATTTAACAGGCGGCTACAAGAGATCCACAAGGGTTGAAATGACTGTCTTCGTAAGAGCTGGGACCCTATCTGGAATGCAACATCGTATGACAAGAGAATACTAGGGAAAATTTATCAAACCACCTGAGGATTTAAATTTGACTGTTGGAAATAAGGGAGGAAAAAAATAAGAATAAAAAAATGATTATTTCTTTTCAAAATGGAGGATACTCTAAGACCGAAGGAGGAGGAACCGGCACTTTAAGCTTGATTATTTATGAAGTTGCTTGATTGATGGTCAGGAGATAAGCCTTGTAGTAAATCTTAAGTAAGTGTTAAGCTTGTTTTTAAATGAAGTATTCATCTTAGTGAAGACATGACAAATGAAGATATATTGAGGAACAACCAGGGGATTCACCCGTTTGGATATAAATAACTTGAGAAGATGGTGTCGAACCGAAAGGTGCCGTTTCTTTCTCTTCCTCGGTTGAAACGCAGACAACTTGGAAGTATGCCAGAAGCTCAGAGGGAAAGAAGTTTTGGAAGGACTTAAATTAGTTTGCATTAATATAATATTGAACTTTAGGAGGCTTTTAAAGAAATATTGATAAATTTGATGATAATGAAATTGCTAAAATACTTGATTAATAAATAAAAGTGGTGGTTTTTGGATGAGAATGTAATTGAAAATGAATAGAGATAATTTGATCAGACACTATAAGATAGTTTGAAATTATATAATCCTACTTAGATTAGAGTATTGGTAGATTTTTGAATTTATTAAATTGATAGATTAATGTTATAGTTAAATATTAGCCCAATGGAGGAGTGTACGTTTTAATAGTAAAGGTAGGATATATAGACAATAAGCCAGAGACGGAAAGGAATAAATATATTTTTAAATAGTAATACATTTTAAAATAAGATAAGAAGATATTAGACGTTATTTTATGACTGGACCAAACTGGTTTTTTAGAATGCAATTAAACTTAAGGAAATGATGTATACACTCTATTGAGATTATATTTTAACTGAACTATTAGAATATAGAATGTATAAGGATGTTAGTTACAGAAAATTGTAGGACATGGTAGATTATTATATTTTAGTCCATAGTTTTTCCTCATTTATTCTTTGTTTTTCTCTTGCAAGTGTTGTTTTCTGGTGTATGTATATGCCTTAAGAGAAGAAACTGATTTGTTATTTAGCAAAGAGTAAGCAATTGAATATAAGAGATTATGTACACATGCCATTGAAATACTGTAATTGAATTGTAGATCACAAGGAATATATGAGGTTGTAGTATGCTGATTGATAGATGTAGATGTAGAAGAAAGTTATTGTAGATGATTACAATATATAATCAATGGTTGTAACCCTCTACTATTTACCTATTGTGTAAACCTTTGTCATCCCTATACCTATGTGTAACCTTTTCCCTGTCCCATAACTAAAAGAAATAAAAAATTATTATACTCAAAAAAAATAATTTCTTTATCAGTTTCTATTTTTTGCGTCAATCAACTCTGAATTATCTCCTTGATCCTTTCATTTCTTTGTTCCGGGAAGTTCTGTGTTGATGATTTCTTCATCTCCAATTTCATAACATTAGTCTCTAATTCATAATTTCGTTGTTCCATTTTAGTAAGTTTCTCTTCCACATTCTCTGTCTTTTGTTGAAGTTTTCTCTTGTCTTCTTTTATCTCCTTAGTCTTTCTCATTTTTATTGATTTTGGGAGGGGGGGGTTGTGTTTAATGTTTGACGTATTTCCTTCATCTCATCTGATAATTGGTTAATCCATTTAGTCAAGTTTTTTTCTGATGTTCTTGTGTCTCCTTTAATTTGTTTCAGTTCTTCAGCCATGCCTTTTAAAATTTCCATCATCTCTGAATTACTATCTCTTCTTTTTTCGGATGCCTTTTCTTGTGTTAAAGTTATCTGTATAGATGTCACCATAGTTGGTGAAGCAGCTTTATTTCCCCTCATAAAATCCTTTTTTGTTTGTATCTCCATCACAGAATTTAAAATGTCTTTCTTTCTTCACCCATTGACCCCCCTCTTTAGCCAGAACTATTTTCAAACTGCAGTCTCCTGTAATTCTCTTTGTAAAAATCCAAAGTTTTTTTTTTGATTGGTCTCCTTATAATATGATTTACTGTCCTTTTTAATCTTCATGCATTAATTAAGCCACCTTGTATAATTATCTAGTCCCAAACTTGTTATAGTGAAGTCCCGCAGACGTATCTGTTATGTTAAGCCATTTTTCTAACCGTCCTGGCAGGCATTCCAGCAGCCACTTAACTCTCAAAGTTCACACTCTCTCTCCTGCTGTTTCCCAGTCTTTGATATTTAAATGCATCACTTGCAGTTGTTTACCTTTGCTTGGATGTGTCAAGTTTTTCTTTGCCAGATGTGTACTTCTCTCAATGACTTTCTGCTGTAAACCTACAGTGAGGGAGGGAGGATCTCTGCTACTCCCGTGACAGTCATTACAATGCGCGGGTGCTGTCTCTCATCTGCTTGAAGCGATCCATGTCTGTTTCCCAGGTTTGCTGTCCTGGGAACAGACTAGATCAAAGCTTCCTACCTTCATGCCCTTCTTCTAGGACAAACAAAGTCTACCCCAGGCCTGAGGGAGTAGATTGAGGTGATAGTCAGCGGAGCTCATCCGAACTCCATTTGTTCGCGGTGACCCCTTGGCCCTGCTCCCCATATTAGTATTTCAAAGTTAGAAGAAACATATTGAATGCTGAATGGAAGAGGCTGTAAATGCAAAGAACAATAAATGAAAGTGTCATAAATAGAAGTGGAAAAACAAGCAATGTCACAGAACTAACAAATCAGAGAAGTAGGAAGGCCAGTGAAAAGAGTGTTACGAATATTCAAGGCATGAAATTAAGTTGGAACAAGAGTTTGACAATTTTCACTGGCAAAGCGGAGTAAATTTCAGAAACATTACAAGATTTAGCACTAGAATTAATCCAAGCAGAATGGTGATTATTACAAAGTGAAAAGAGAAATAACAATATTTGTAGAAATTGGGAGACTTATGTGGGATAAACTGTAAGGTGTCTTGAGGCACCCATTCCAGCATAAAGTTTCATCAGCCACATTTAATTTCATTGGATGTATTAAGTGGACTACAATCTATTCTGCTGAAGTAAATTTCTTAGACTTTAAGGTATCACAGTATGCTTTGTTGTTTTTGCTTCTGCAGACTAATATGAATTGTACCTTGGAGCTAGAACAAATATTCAGTTATTTGTGTGGGAATTTTTTCACTTGAGATGTGGAATTGCAACCATAGAGGCAACCAAAAAGCCCATTACAAAGATCAGAACCACATTTCAAATGGAATGTTTTTTGTTCTGCCTTTTAGATGTAAATTCAGATGTCCAGGCAAAACCTGTGATTTGGCTGACTCATTCTACAGCCTTATCTCCTTTTGAGTTCACTTGTGCTAATTACACTCCACATCATGATAATTGTTTCTAGAAAAGAAATGCAAAACAAAAATAGAAATGAAACCAGCAACAGAACCTGCTAAATTTGCAAGAGATTCAGCAGTAGAAAAATGATAAAAAGCATAAGGAAGATCAAGCAAAACAAAATTGTGTGGGCTTTACTTTTTACCACAGAGAAGATAATTAGAAATATAAAGAAGTTTCTGTTGAGTTATTTGGCTGAAAGCCCGACTACAAAAGAAAGTGACGTGGCATAAAGAAGCTGCTTTTTTAAATTTCAAAATTGTCTTCCAGAAACGGATAGGTATTGATGCCATTGTCTAGCAGTGCCTCCAAAGTTGGGGGCAGGGGCTTGAAATTGAAACGTTTTTGAGGCTCATTGTGTTCAAATGCAACTTATAGATTTCTTAGAGGCATTTTACTTGTCACTTAAGAAGCAAGATTCTGAATTAAATGGATCCAGCTCTTTGGTGCGATCTAGCTGGGCTATGGTTAGTTATGGTAAGGGCCTTGCCAGCCTTTTTATTTACAGAATAAGCTCCATTGAAGTTTGACCCAGTTCAACAAAATTTGCCTATGAACTATCACTCACTGCCCCCAGCTGCTGTCTTCCCATATACATGTTACCTGTTGGCAGCAACAACAGAGAGGTGGAAGATCTTCAATCCGCCTTCCTCAGCTTCTTGTCCTGAAGTGAATTTTGGGAAGTGTAGTTTTCCAAAGCACCTGAGTCCCTGACAGCCATGCTGGGAGACTCAGATGACTAGAAGAACTACTTATTTTTTGTGTGTGGGATGCTGCGTATTTAGCATGTAAGGCCCTGGGGAAGAGAGATGGAGGCCTGAATTTTCTGAATTATTCCCACCATTACTAGATAAGTTTTGTGGAAATAAAAGCCTTTTTCTCAGATGGTTAGGGACAGACATTCTGACAACAAAATTGCAAATGCACCAGGATCAGCACTGCATTTAATTGTTGGAATTTGGAATGGGGCTTGAAATGAGTTATTTTTCTACTATTTCAGAAATTAATTCTTTCTTAATTGATTTCATTCTGAGTTGAGCCAAAAGGAGTTTGCCTATCATTGTGATAGGCAATTATAGTGAGACATTATAGTCTCACATATGAAACATATTCAGTGATTAGTGTATTAGAATTGCTTGGCTTGGCGTCAGGTATATTGGACCAGATTTGAAATTTGAATGACTCACCCAGTTTAAGGAAGTTGGTCATGACCAAGTCTCATGGGTTTAAATGGGGCTTTGGTCATCATCAAACTAAACTAAACTTGGAATGTAGCCATTATTTGTTTTAAATTGGATTACATTCTTTTATATTGCCCTTAGGCCCATTATTCATACTTGTATATCTTAGTTGTTACTTGTATATCTCTGCTTGTTTAGATTTAATGTGTGAGTTAATTTTACCTTATTTTGTTCGATGCATATTTACGTATATTTTTCCATTGAATTATATCATATAATTTTCTTTGTATTTATATTTTGATTGAAATATTACATTTTAAAATATTAAAAAACCAAATATTAAATTTTGAAAACAAGAAAACCTTTCTCTCTAATTGGAAATAGACAGCAACAAATGTTGGATGAACCAGTATAAGACCAAAAGTAACTCTCCCAAAAGGCAGCTTGAATTTAGCAGCCATTTTTCTTGTAATTTTTTTAAACGTTGACCCAGGACTTTAGCCAAGTGTACATCTTCCTTAGCATAGTGGTGTTATGCTGCTGGTGTTGAAATCCTCATGCAAAATTGTTTTTACAAGATGGTACTTTGCTGCACCATTAGTTTTAAGTGCAAGTACAGTACTGGGAGATGGCAATGTCCTTAAGGGTGAGTGGAGGAAAAAACATCAGACAGTGACTGCAATTGCAGCCCTGTCTGCCTGCTTCTCCTCCTTCTCCATTTTAAAAACAGTGGAGGATAGCAGGCCCACTCCCTGGAGAGGCACAGGGAAGCTTCAACGGTGGCTGCAATTGCACCCACCATCAGAGGTTTTTTCCCTCTACCTACTCCCTTCTTCTCCGCCTTTTTTTAAAGCAGAGGAGGAGGGGACAGGCAGGGGAAAAGCACTGACCCTCAGAGTGGCAGGGGAAAAGCCTTTCCCCTCTGCTTCGAGGGCAAAACAAGCGCAACCTGATGGAGGGGACAACCCTAGGGCGCCAAGCAGAGGGGGTGCTGACAGATTTTTCTGTGCCTTCCAGCTTAGTGCCTGGAGTATTTTTCCTCTTGCCCCTCCCATGGAACACCACTGCTGGTGGGTCCCTATATGAGTGCCATCCTAAAAAGTGGATTCTGGTCTAAAATGTTTGAGAACTACTGCTTTAGGTAAATAAAACATTTTATTGTATGGTGAAGATTATTAAACATCTGTTGCCTTTTTTTTTTGCTTAGTCTACAAAATTTGTTTTGAACAATCTGCATCGTCGGTTGAACATTAACACAACTATACAAGCTTCAGGTACTGAATATGATATAAATAGTATTACATTTTTATCTTACTTTTTGTTTCATAGTCTGCCAATAAGAAGCCTCGAAAGACTCCAGGAGAAAAGTTTCGTTCAGAACCTGGAATAAGAGGAATTGGTCGAGGAAGAGCCAATGGTCACCCTCAACAGAATGGAGAAGGGGACCCTGTCACTTTATTTGAAGTGGTGAAACTGGGCAAAAGTGCTATGCAGGTAAAGCTAATGGAGCGTCCATTCAGTTAGTAGATTTTAATATTCATGGCATGTTGTATAATAACTTTTTCCTTTGTTTCAACCCATGCCCAAGTATAAAATCAGCTGCTCCCATTCCAGATCTTCAAGTGGGATTACTTATAAACAATCACCATGTTTAAATTATATCCTGGTGTTTTTATTGTGAACTACTGTGTAAGAATTTTCTGTATGGATATCTGGGAGTCGGTATACATCTTGCATATGGATGAGGGTACAAATGCAGGGATAATACAATACAAGGTTTTGTAGATATGACTTATCTATGGGGGTGGGATATGATATAGCAGTAAGCCACCTAATTATCTTTCTAGGAAATTATTCTGTAGTCAATCACACATAGGATCAGTATACTCTTCTTATTTAACATTATTTATATTGCCAGCAGTGTAGATTTCCTATAAAAACACTATTAGGGTTTTAAGGGGTTTCCATGCCCAGTTATATTTGTTATACAGGAATGTCATCATGTACAAATCAATAGTGGTGAATTAATTTAGGTATTTATGATAGGTAACTTATAGGATTATTTATTTTGGTTAGTTCACAGTTTTTTTTCCTTCAGAGTAAGTACTCTTCCTCCAAAGCAAAAAAACTGTAGATGTTGCCTTTTTCTTTAAACTGGATTGAAATCAGCATCTGATCATTTTTTCCTTTTGTCTGGGTTAGTCTTGACTTATCTCCCAAGATTAAGAAATCCCCTAAACCTATAAAATCCTTTTTATTACTTGTACGTGGCAATTTCTAAGATAATGGAAAAACTTTTGTTTGAAATAGTCTGTACTACAGTGCTATCTGTATTACTGTACTACAGAAATAGTCTGTACTTAAAATAGTCTGTACTAAAATAAACTACTTAATTAGTCTGTACTACAAAAATAAAGAACAAGCTGCTGCACATTACATTAAATTTGTAGTTTGGTCTTGCATTTTTTAAAATAGCCATGGAGTAGAGTAGGGGCCATATTAGCATGAAATAGGCCTAACTCTTTTTTTTTTTTTTTCTGGTGGTGCAGTCCTGATAATAATCCAATCTAGAAGTTGCAGTGTGCCCCAAGAGGAAGCTTCTACTGATTTCCGTATTAGATTGCATTTCTGCGATAAATTTTAAGTTTATAAAGAATACCAAAACACCTGCCAGGCATCAAGGTTTTAGTGGGAAGCTTATTCTGCATCTACTCATTAGATTAAAACACAGACTTCGATCTAATGATCAGCCTTCTGATCTAATGATTAGTGTGTATTCTTTGAAGGAAGCAAATAAAGCTTTTTATCTGCCAAAATTGTGCAATGAATATTGAGTATTTCTTCTTTTTTATTGACAGTCTGTGGTGGATGACTGGATTGAATCATATAAACAGGACAGAGACATAGCACTTCTGGATTTAATCAACTTCTTCATTCAGTGTTCAGGATGCCGAGGTACAGATTAGTAATGATGTCAAACCTGCTCTTTGTAATCCGTGATCCATTGTGTTTGTGTTGGACTTGTAAAAAGGAGTGCTTGCTCACCTCTGCAATTACTGTACTCTTTTTCTTTTTCCCCCTTTTGAAACAAGAGTGAAGAAGAGTATGGGTGTTGAAGTCTTTGTGAGGACTACTTCCGTTAAAGTAGTCCTTGCAAAGACTACAATCCCATGAGTCGTTTCACCTTTCATTCCTTCTGTTTGGAGAAAAGGGTGGGGAGCCCTGTGCAAAACAGTCCTAGAAGGCTGATGGGAGTAGGAGAGTTGGCAAAGTCATTTTCGGAGCCTCAAAATGTGTCAGTAAATGATCCTTTTTTTCATTTATTCCCAATCTCTTAGAGAAAATGTCATTTTTTAAAAATCTAGAAATGAACAGCAACCAGCTCACTTACCTCTAAAATTGTTAACTCTTTGTATTGTGGCAGGGACTATCCACACTGCAGTGCCCCACTGATCATTATCACCTGCAGAAGCAGTGTAGTGGAAATTAAAACAGTGGCACAGGATAACTCTGAAATACTCTGAAACCACTCTGGTTCCTATGTAAAAACTGCCAAACAGGTGCCCTGCCTGAACCAATTGGTGCAATCTCTGGTGTTGAGAACTCCCAGGCTAGTGACTCTGGGAGAACCTCAACGATTATTGCCAAGTCATTCTATTGAAATGGCATGGTGCAATAGTGCGGGGGAGGGGGGTGTTGCATTGCAACCAGCGTTAGTATTCACATGCTACTTGCACACATAGGATTGTGGCAGTGGGGGCGGGGGTGAGTTAGGGTGACAGTAGGGGTGGGGGTGGGATCAACAGTGAGCCCCCAGCCTCATTATTTTGTTCGTTTGAGTCATGGCACAAAAAGGTTGAAGATCACTGCTGTAAACTAAATGCAACTAGCTCAAGGATGAGATCTGTAAACTGTAAGAATCTCTGATGGTGTGTATTATCATTATAACAATTGCAGTACAAAGATCTTTGTACACAATTGAACCATTTGGACAGTTGAACCATTCTATTTGGACTCATGCAACATTCTGCCAAACCATAAGCCACACTTTTAAATACAAGGCAGTTTAAAATGTGACTTGTTGGTTCAAAGGGGGCTGCTCATTTGCCTGTAAACAAAAGCACCCCACTATGTATGTGCACACCCTTGCTGTATGCAATATCTTTTTGTCTGATTTGAGGTCAGTCTGTTTATATCTAGCTTCTGAAACAGGATTGCCTTGTGTTAATTCATGTCTTGAAACGGTAATACAAAAAGTGGCTCTCACAAGTCTAATGTTTACATTCATTATGGCAGTAAAACTGTCACTACCGACCCCATACTTCCAGATGTAGCAAGAAGTTCTGAATGTTTTCAAATAATAGTTTTGATTCTGAGCCTACTATTCTTTACTGGGTAAGTGTAGAAATATTGGGCAGATTGCCAGACTATAAATAGAGTAATTGCCTAGTCCGAGGAGGATACTTAAGTTTATGGAAGTGGAGGATGAGGCAGCCAAGAAATTCGCCTGATGAAAGGCTTAGAGAGACTTTTGCAGAAACAAGCTTCCATATAATAGGGTATGCTCCAGATTCCTGTAGTTTGTGGCATTTCTATGAAAGTCTGATATGGAAGTTTGATAGTTCAAAATCTTAAGTTACTTTCTTGGTAGAGCTCAGTGTTATGTCATGGAAGTAAGAAATCTGACAAATTGTTTTGAGATTACGCTCCTAAGTGTGAAGAAATAAAATACCATCTAGGAAGTTGTATTTCAATACATACAGTATCTTTGTCTTTTTGTGCCCTTCTCTATTCTGTCTCAGAACCTTTCCTTCTTCCTTCCCAACTCCTGCTAAGTAGACTTGCCTTAGACAGTAACACCAACCATATTTATGGCCAACCAATTAATTTATTGCATGTGCTCTTGCAAACATATACAGAGGAAAGTTGGGATTCTATTCATGAACTCAATAAATTGTATGACCCAACCCTTACAAAAGTTTGGCCTGCCTTGTGTGTTTAAAAAACTGATTTAGACCTTTCTAGTTACCAAAGTGCTTTTCAGGTTTTAATATGCAGAACAAAGCAGAGGGGGGAAATATGTGTTCTGTTACACTATTGTTACTTAGCCATGTCAATCTATTTACATCTAGCTTCTGAAATAGGAGCTATATGTCAGATGTATAGGGCAGAGGGAGGCAACCTATGGCCCAGATCTAGCCCGCCACCTGAAATCATCTGGTCCATGGTCCCAAAAAGATATATCTATCCTGCCTGTGGTGATCCTAAAAAAAAGAATATGTTTTGTAATTCTCTCTCTGTGCATCCTACAGTGTAAGCAAATCAAGAGCAGAAGCGTCCATTGAATATCATTCTCTGTTTGGGCATACTTCTGTCAGTGCCATGCCCATATGAGTATCAAATGTGCATGTATTCTTTCTAGTAACAGACCTGATGTCTGGCCCCTATGCTGAAGAAGGTTGCTGACCTCTGGTATCGGTCATGCTGATACAGTTTAAATGGGCAAAGCAAGTAAAAAATTCAGATAGTGCCTTGGCATCCATGTAGGTTCAGTTCCTGGACCACCACTACCCCCGGATGCCAAAACCCACAAACAAATCTGCTGGTCAGGGCACCCAACCCTCCAGAGAGCCTTCTGAACCTTAAAATATCATTTCCGGTTTGTCAGGGAAAACCAGAAGTGACATTTTTGGGACTTAAGAAGACATTCTGAGGCTCAGAGAAGCCATGCATGACCTCCCCATTCCTCAGAATGCCTTCTAAGGGCCTAAAATCTTCACTTCTATTTTCTTAAGGGAAACAAGAAGTGAAGTTTAGAGGCCCTCAGAAAGCCGTGGAAGGTATTCTGTGAGTCAAGGAGGCCATGCATGACCTCCCCAGCCTCAGAGTACCCTATGGGCATACCCTGTGCCCATACCCTATGGGCATACCCTATGCCCAGAGTACCCTATGACCCCAGCTTCAGTGGTATTCGGAGATTTAGCTCAGATCTCAACAAGGATTGGGTGATCCATGTTGAGTCAAATCTGCAGATTAAAAATCTGCAAATGAAAATGGGCAGAAGATTTAGCCGAGAGGGTTAATGCCTCCGTTTGCCCGAAGATAACAGCTGAAGATCTGAAGGTCGTGAGCTCGAGATTACCGGAAGTCTCTGTGAGCGGCAGACCTTGCAAACTGCGGCTGATTAAAAGCTGAGTTCCAGCTGCCTCGTGGGAGGAGGAGTGTGCTGAAGTCAGCTGCGTCTCTGGTGGGAGCAGGGAAGCCTCTTATCAGCCAGCAGAAGACAGACGGGTGGCTAAGAAAGAAGGCTAAATCCAGAAAGAAAGATCTGTATGTGTGTAGTTCTTGAAAGATAGAACATTTCTGTAAATTGTAAAAAAAAAACCTTCGGGTTTGTGAATAAAAGTCTGCCTATGTAAACCGCCTTGAGTTACAGTCATTAGAGAAATCTAGTGATCTTAAGAAAGGCGGTTTATAAATACATGTATTATTATTATTATTAAAAATCCCAATCTATACACATTTCCTTTGAAAATATAGCAGTCAGAACTCAGAATATCCAGAATCCATTTGTTTCAATGTATAGATACTTTGGAAGGCAGAAACCAGAGAATGTAAAATATAGTTGTTTTAGCAACAAACATCCCTTACCTTGAGGTGCCCTCCATGACTACTGTTTCACTGCAGAAAGCAGAACATTGGCACTGCTATGTCAGTGCTGGATTAGGATTGTGCCCTAAGTGTATTAACTCTGTTTCAGTTCTGGGGAAAAAAGCTTCACCCATTTGTATGCTATTTGTTTCCTATCTGAGAACAGATAGGGCTGGATAGGCTGATGGATTGCATTTGTTAGGAACCTTCTATAGGCATTGAAAAGGGCATCTTTTTTTACTGTTACTGTTTCAAAACACTGTAGTTCCCATTCAGCAAAATACAGGGAATCACTTAACATTCTTCCTTGTCAGACTCTTTCTGGGAGCAAAAGTACTCCCATAATAGTTTAGATCTCTCACTGTGACTTTGCTTTCTGCTGGAAAGGGAGTAAAAAAAATCTCCAGTGTTGCTAAGTGTGTGAAAGTGGGCATTTTGACTGCTTATACTAGGGATTTTGCTGGGAAGGTGCTAAAGTGTAAAACATTCTCTGGTCTATAGTGGAGAGGCAATGTATTTGTCAAAGCTCTTTATAAGTTTAAGGCATGACTAAAATAAAGTGTTGCTTTGAAACAATGATTGTTCCTTCCCCTGCTGGGATATTGTCATTCCTACTAGGGAGAGATTATCCTCCTGGAAACGAGGTTAGAGGTCAGCATGGCTTCTGCAAAGGCAAAGCCTTGCCTTGTCAGCTTCTTGTAATTTTAATTTCCATGTAATCAAGCATGTAGCAGTACAGTAGATAAATACAGATGTGAATTTCTCAAAACGTTAGTCACAAGATAAGAGAACATGTCTCCATACAAACTGATAACTGGTTTAGAATAAGAAACAGAGTAGGGATAAATTGACAGTTCAGTGGAGACAGTAAGCATTAGTTATCTATTAGTTAACTATTAGTTAGTTATATTTGATGTAATATATGTTCTGGAATTGGAGGGGAGGGTGAGGTTCCTAGTTTACAGATGATACAAGTTTATTCAGGATGATGAAATCACTTTATGATATACGGAGAGGTTTGAAGTTGATTTGATGAGCCCTGAAATATATTTTGTGGTTATGGTGGAAAAGCTCACTGAAAACATTTTCTGACAGCCCAATCCTATCCATCATTGTAAACAGTGCAGTGTCCCTGTAAATGGTACGCCGCTGAGCACAAAGTGCCCACCCTGGCTGCACTGGAGCAGGTAAGGTGGTTGACTGGGGGAGGATCAGGGCAGGAGGGGTGGATCTTGGTGACAGTAGTGTGCCCGGATCCTATCCCCCCTTGTTCTGTTCCTCTCCTCAGACTTACACCATCTACATAATCGGCAGGAGTCCAAGGAAACTCATAGGCAACCAATAGGCCTACCAAGAGGTAAGAAAGAAGTGTTTTACTTTCTTCTGATTGCTCTTCTAGTCTCCTCCCCCACCTCTGCTATCATAGCATTACATGCAGTGTGTGCTCTTGGCACAGCTGCATGATGTAGAATGGTAGGTGATAGGATTGGGCTGTAAGAATGTGTAGCAGTCAGAGGTGCATTTATTCTTCTGGAACTTACTAGAACGACAAGTTTAATACAATTTTGTTTAAAGCTCTGAACTATCTGGGATCATTTTGCCTCCAGAACTGTCACACATTCACTTCATGTGTCTGCTAGGGTAGTGGTTCCAAAACCTTTTAGCATCAGGACCCACTTTTTAAAATGATACTCTATTGAGAACCACTTGGCTTTATGAGATTTAAAAAATTGTTTCATTTTACCATCCTATTAAGCCTCTCCTTTTATTGTTCATATTATGGTGGACATCACAGGACATTGTGATGGCACTTGACCTGGATGCCTTTAAAAGGGGACTGGGCAAATTTGTGGAGGGAACGCTCATCACAGGTTACAAGCCATAATGACTATATGCAGCCTCTAGGTTTTAGATGTAGTCTATCTCTGAATGCCACATGCAGGAGAGTTTCAACAGCATACTGGTATCTTGTTGTCTTGTGTGCTTCCTGAAGTATCTGGTATGCCACTGTGAGATACAGCAAGCTGGACTAGATGGTCTGACACATAATGCGTGCTCTGTTTAAATTGAAAGTGGTGTCAATTCTTTCCAGATAGGAAAAACTACATCCGGGAGATCTGTTCATTATCCTTCTAAGTGAATACTTGCGTTCTTACACAAGTCAGAACTTTTCCTTCTTTCTGTACTGTGCGTAATGCACAACTCAAGGAGGGATAGGGCCCAATCCTAACCAACTTTCCAGCACTGACATTGTTGTGCCAGTGGGGCAGTTCTGCATTCTATGGTGGAATAGTAGAATTAGTAGAATGTAATAGTAGTCATGGAGGCCTCCTCAAGGTGCTCACACCCAGGTGCTAGAAAATTGTTTAGGATTGTATCCATAGTCTACCTAGAAGAGTGGGGCTGGGCAAAACAGTGAGTTTTCTATCTGGCCTCTACACAACCAGCTGATCCAAGACCATATGGGTCATATTAGAAAGGGTGGTACGTTAGTGATCTCGCTATTTAGTTACGGTTTTGCTCTTCTCCTTTCTGTTTTTGATGTGCTGAGCAAGATGCTTAGCATTATGTTCTATTCATAGTAAAGACTGAAGAGGACAGTAAAGGTTATCATAGTAAAGATAATGTAGATGTTTCACAATTAGCAATTTCTCAAGCTTAAGTTTTCATTAGTAGGCAAGAAGGATGAAAGCTGTTCCCCAGGGACATGGGCTCTAGTCCTGCCTTACTGATCCGTTGTAGAAGGTTCCACCCATCTGTTCAGCAACACTTCTATTGCTGGCCAGGGAACAGAGGGATGGAGTCTGATACGCTTTTTATTGCCATCATGTTCTTTAATGTGTGAGTTACAATTTTCAAGGTTTGTTTTATACAGTAAAATCTTTAAACAGAGGAAAATACATAATTATACTTGTTCGTTAAATTGCAGGCACTGTCAGAATTGAAATGTTTAGAAACATGCAAAATGCAGAAATCATCAGGAAAATGACTGAAGAATTTGATGAGGTAAAGTATAAACATAAAGAATTGGGTTGAGCTTGTAGGCAAAAAGGGTGCTTGGAATTCTCCACAAGAAAGAGCTTTTTTCTATGATCAGCAGCCTAGTTATTCAAGGAAATTTTTTAAAACAAACTGATTTTATTTAATGTGGTTTTTGACATCCACAGGGTTCCTGGAATGGAACCCCCATGGATGCCAAGACACAATGGTATATCATCAAGGAAAACGATTGAATCACTTGCACTTGTGGTTAAGAAATGAGGAAGTGCTTAAAGATGTGAGTAGCAACTATCCGACTGCAAAGCAGTAACATGATGTAATCAAAGCTGTGCACTCAGTTCCCTTTGATTTCAGTGGTAAAGATTTTAGCATGCATTTAACACTTCATTGTAAGAATGAGATTTATGGTGTAATCCTAACCTGGAGTTAGGCTGGCACAGTTAGGCCAGCAAAGTTTGGCTGGCACAAGGGACACTGTAAAGTATGTTTGGACCACTCTCTGAGTCAGAGAGACCAGCACACAGATGCGCACCATCCCCCCCATCTACGAGAGTGGTCCAAATGCACTTTAGTGTGTCTCTTGTGCCAGCCAAACTTTGCTGGCCTAACTGTGCCAGCATAACTCCAGGTTAGGATTGCACTCTTAAACGTGGGTCTGTGGCTAGGTAGTTCCCTAGCTATAGAAGAGACTTCATGTAGAACAGTGTTTCTCAATGTTTGTCCCCGACTGTACCACTTTGCATGTTCCACCTATGGATTGGGAGGCCAGATATGACACAAAAAGCACCAGTAAGAGGCTCAGGGCAGATGGGAGGGCATTTTCAAGCGTGCAAAATGTTCACACTGGAGCTCTGCCTGCCAAGCCTCCTACCACCACTTGCTGCTGGTCTCACTGACAAGCAGTGGGGACATAATGATCCTGCGTGTACCATCAGACACCGCCTCAAAGACCACTAGTGGTACAAGTATCACTGGTTGTGATACACTGTAGTAGAACATTCAAAAGGAAGTAAACTTCGGGTGAGCACAGAATGCTCAAGTCTTACTTTGGAGGCACATAGGCCTATTGGCAATTACAGAACACTTCAATGAATTATGCAGTCAACAACATACTTATATAACAAATACTATGTATGTTCTTGTAATTGCAAAATGTTTTTGTAAAAATACAGTGTAATTTGTTGAGAACACAGAATAAAATCCACTAATTAGGTTTACATTTGGATCAAATGTAGTGCACTCCATTTTCCCCCCACATTTTCTTGATGGTAACCATCTAAAATACAAAACATGTAAGTAATGCAAGTCATGACACAATTATAGAGGTTGCAAGGTTTTCATCTGGCATTTGAAATATCAGCATTCTTACAAATCATAAAAACACTATTAGTTACTATTTGGTTGAGAACAAAAAGGTAGAATTTCGATCAAGGAACGATCTGTGACCTAATTGAACTAAATCTGCTTCATACTCATCATGTTTGATCTGCAAGCATCTGCTAGACTAGAAGCAGGCAGTAGATAGTTTCTGCATGGCGGGGATACTCAGGGCACAGGCCAGCAGGCCTGCGCCATATCCTGATGCAGTATAGGAGAGGCTGGAGCCTCCACACGGCAAGGGCATGTTCGCACCCTTACCATAGGTGAGGCCTCCAGCCTCCCCTATGCGCTCCTCAGATCTGCGAATCAGGGCCATGTGGCCTCCCAAACGGGTATAGGATTTGGCCTTATGGCTGAATCTCAGACCCGCCTCCATCCTGGGCCAGCACACCTGCTGGCATGCCCTTCACCCACCCACACCCTGCCCAGAAACGCCCTCTCCTGTCCCGTTTCAAAATGGCACCTCCCTTGCGCCAGCTGGCTGTTGCTGGCTGCCTGCAGTTCTGGTCCCATTGCCTTAGCGCTGACGTGGGGGTGCCAATCGGCGCTCCCACGTTTGTGCTAAGTGTGCAGCGTGGCGTCAGTGCTGCACAGTTTCTAGGATTGCGCTACCTGAGCTATTCATGTAATTTAAAAGATATCTACCTCACTTTCCTGCATGAAGTCATGTGTGTATAAGAAATAAATCTTCTATAGGCACCATCTTCCCTGTAATTGCAGATTCGGGGGGGGGGCGTGCACCTTGGAAATCCTTGGAAACTTCATGGATTTGTTTTCCGTAAAAGTCTACTAATCAGCCTGAAGCACTGCTTCCTACTGAGACTAGGATAAACTTTAGACCATTTAGATAAAATTTCAGTTATATTATGCATGAAAAATACCAAATGTTAAGTACAGTAGGACTATAACCTGAACATCTGTTAAATCTAGTACATATATCTTGTCTTCTTTCAGGACAGTGGTGATTACCCACTTACTATGCCTGGGCCACAATGGAAAAAATTTCGATCAAATTTTTGTGAATTCATAGGAGTTCTAATACGACAGTGTCAGTACAGCATCATTTATGATGAATATATGATGGACACAGTGATTTCACTTCTGACTGGTTTGTCAGATTCGCAGGTCCGAGCTTTCAGGCATACCAGTACACTTGCTGGTAGGTAAATTTTAAAGACAATATTTTCAACATGGTTTAGTATCATTGTTTTGGATTTTAACATAAAATGAATTAGTCCATAGAAGCGATTATCTCAAAATAACATTTTTGGTTAGATGCCATCCATGTTTTCACTGTAAGAACTTCCTTATTCTAAGAATTTTGGTCCTTTGTTGTAGTCAGAGCTTGTTTGAGTGGCAGCCATTAATTTCAAACGAAAAAGCATCAGAGTGTAAGTAAAGCCCCCACCATAGTAGTGTTGTTAAAGCTATAAATGTCTGGTGGGAGGATCAGATTTTGCCCCTCCTCAACTATCCCAGATTTCAATCTGTTGTTTTGTCCTGTTTAAGGGAAACTATAGAAAGGAGCCAGCATCAATCATACGTAGTCCTGTTTTAAATTATTTTTCTTGATATTAGTGCTAGGTTACGATAAAATCCTGGTAGCTGCCTATTTATCTAAATTGAATTTTAAATTATACACTGTATTTATTTCACCTATAAAAGTGAATGGCTCCTATGAATGTATGTAGGAAAACCAGTAAAGCAGTGTTTCTCGGGTGGGTCGCAAAGCACCTTGTACAGCCGTAATTGAAAATGAGGGAAACCGGGACACTGGAAAGGGCGAGGTTGTGTGGCTGTTTTGCTTGTGTCAAGATTGTAAATAGGGTTTTTTTTTCTGATTCACTTTGCCTTTGGAAAATGGCTGAAAAATGACCCAACTTATTGCTGCATTCTCAGGAAAGTAGCAGGCTCTGGCGTCACAATGACGGCGCTTCTTGCTTGATGATGTCACTTCTGGTCATGACATCACTTCCAGTGGGTCCCAGACAGATTGTCATTCTAAAAAGTGGGTCCCAATGCCAAAATGTTTGAGAACCACTATAGTAAAAGCTCTGCATATGGGTGTACAATTTTGGTGGAACAACGTGTGAACAAGGGACAGGTTCTTCTCTGAAGCTCAATTACTTTCTATAGAAATTGGTGGTGCAGATTGTCTCCTACAGTCAATCAACACACCAATCATATTGCTTTTCGACAAGCGTTCACAAACTATAGGCAAAAAATAATAAAGTTAAATTGCTCCCTTTCCCGAAGGGCTCACAATCTTAAAAATGAAGAACATTTTTTTAGAACAGCAGCAGCCACTAGAAAAAATATTGTGCTGGGATAAATAAGGACAATTATTGTATATATTTGTGTATAAGTTGAAAAATGTATGCTTTAAAATTGCCCAGGAAACCTGATGTCAACTTTTACATGGGTGAATACAGTAAATGCATTGAGTCGCATAGTGGGCAGAGCAAGGCCCTCTGCCTCAGGTGGAGCAAGGCAGGCTGCAGAACAGGCCTGTAAACTACCACCCCCATGTTGCCTATACTGCCAGGAAAGTCTACTCCAAACAGGTTTTTGGGGAAGGTTACAAATGGGGACTACTGGGCACATCCAAAAGGCCCTGCATTGACCTCCTCAGCTTCAAACAGGAGCTGCTTGGCTGGGGGGGATTGGGTGAGAAGCAGGTAGAGAGAAAACAGAATGTCTCCTGCAAAAGTGGTGGACTGTCATTGTTTACTTGCTAGTGAGAAGGCTGGCTTTACTGCTTTTTGTTTAGTGCAGGCAGCAGGCACAATAAACCAAGCAGGGAGGGAAGGGCTTTTCTCCTATCCCAGTACTTTATATTCTCCTGACCATCCCTGGGAGCACTTTTTAAAAAAATCTTTCCAGCAGACAAAGCAGGGAGGGGGAGATCTAGTCTCATATCATTTTCTGCCCACCATCAGTGGAGTCACTGATAAAGAATAGGACTCTGAAGGATTTCTAGGAGACATTTAGAGCCATTTTAAACAACTCTTAGGTTATAGCAACAAGGCAGACACTTTTTGGCTCACAGGCTTATTTTGGTAAATGAAAGTGCTCCTTATATTTTTACTTTTTTACTTCTCTTCAATAAGTTGGTAGACTATAGTTCTTAGGTAACAATTACTGATTTGTCAGGATCTAGCATCCAGTAAAATCAGGCAAAATTATCTAATTCAAAGAATTGTATATACTCCTAAGTTTTACCTTTGACTTATCCATGGGTCATGGCAAATTCCATGATTTTTGGCTTTAAACCTGCCCTTGACTTATCCATGTGGTTGACTTATACACGAGTATATATGGTACTCTTCCCCTATATAGTAGACATTTGTCAGTTAAAATATGACTGCTTTAATGGGGGGGGGGAAGTCCAGGTACATTGATATTGGACAGATTCCTTCTCGACTTAGCTGACAGTACATTGGAAGTAGTGTTTGAGCTAAGATTGAAGACATTGTACATATATTCCATTCTTGGGTTTTATTTCTCAAGTTTATTTAAGCATGGAAACTAAGGATGTTGAATTTTAGCTAGTTGCAGGTACTAAAATACTTGCAATCTTTTATTGTGCATTTTCTCAGCTATGAAGCTTATGACTGCTCTTGTGAATGTTGCCTTAAACCTGAGTATTCATCAGGATAATACACAGAGGCAGTATGAAGCTGAGAGGAACAAAATGATTGGTAAAAGAGCCAATGAAAGACTGGAGCTGCTCCTTCAGAAACGGAAAGAAGTAAGTCAGCTGAACAAAGCTGTGTACTCATTGTGCAGTGTACTTTGCAAGAAAAAAAATTAAATATTTATAAAAGCTGTGTTCTGAGAAAACTGAGGAAAAAAGGATAAAATAGATGAGACAAAAAATGGTCAGAGCTACCTGGGTAAGTTTCCTTGTTCCTATCTACCATTTCCACATGTGTTTCTAAATCTTTTGCCTTCGTTATAGAAGCATCAGATGATGGGTGGGTGCTGTGAATAGGAATTCACTGTGAAATTTTTTTTTCTAGCTTTCAAAGAGCATTCCAGAAGAATTGAGATAACAGGATCACTTAGCAAGAATATTTAGCAAGTGCAGCACTTGCCTATCAAACTTGCATTTGTAGAAAATGTCAGCTTCATAGTGCTGAAAAAATATGTGAACAGAAGCCCAAGTAGTTGCTCTATAAACAATTAGGAGGAGGAAATACACTGTAAAAGCTGTCAAAGTGGCGGTGTCCCCCTGAGTGAATTATAATGGCAGGCAGCAACAGCTTCACTCATCAATTATAGACTAAGGCAATATGTTCTTGGAGGAAATTATGTGGAAGTTATGATACTGAAAATTTTTCTCCCAAGGAACTATCCTGAAAGGACATAAACAAAGTCTCCATTTTCCTAGAGGCCACAAACAGAAAAACCTCTGGATATCTAAGATAAACTATCTCCATTTTAAAGAATGAGCAAAGGAAAGGTAGAAGTATTTCTTCAGATCTATGGAATTGAGAATTTACTTTAGTAGGGATAAAGGAAGGATCCAACCTAGCTCTTGTAGATTTGAAGATGCAAAGTTGTGGGTCTCCAGCTCTGAAACCTTCTTGACAGACAGGGTAGCAACTTGAAACGCCATCTTAAGGATTAACACTTTCAAGGAATGTTTAGCCAAGCATACAGAGGGAACCCCAGTGGGAGAATCCACTTTAGGTTTCACATGGAGAACTGATAGGTTACTGGGGAATTTAATATTGCTGTCCATTTTGAAAACCACTTTATATATTGATGGGAAGACATAGACTGTTGCTTGGCATTCCAATGCACTGTTTGTCTGCCACCTGCCTTTTGAGGGTTCTGGTACTCAGCCCATTGCCCAAATCTGCTTACAAGAAACTTCCAAGTTACAGTGAGACCAGTCTTGCCAGTTAACAAATGCTTTCAACATGTTCTCATATGCTTTGTTGGTATTTACGTGAGGAGACCACAGTGTTCAAGACCCTTTCAGAATACCCCATAGAATTCAGCCCCTGTTGCCCAGCCTCCATGTAGTCAGATGGAAGAATCTTGGTTGGGGATAGAATGCTGGATCCTGAGACAGAAGGTCCTAAATTTTCTGTGAAATGAATTTTGATTACATTCTGCTCACTTAATAGAGAGAGAACACTTGAATGACTCTCAAGCAGCAATGGAACAACTGATTTCTGAACTATCTATCCCACAGCTTTCAGTTTAGGTGCATTCCGTTCTCTTGTGTAGTGAACAAGGAATTAAAATGTCCAGACAATGGAATGTGTACCCATTGATGTGCCAGAAGCAAATGATGTATGACTTTCTAAATTGATTCTAATTTGTAGGTAATGGAGGTTTCTCAAGACTGAACATATACACTGTTTTGTATTACATAGTATATGATATCTGAGTCATTATTTGAACATGTCTGTACTTGACTCCATCAGAATTGCAGTATGCCATTGCTCAGATTTTAATTTCGGTGGGGGGAAGGGGGCTTGTTTGGATGATAGTACACTAGCTGTTTACATCTTGTGCAACACATCACCAGAGATTAACATGATTATAAGGCCTAGAAAGCCTACTACAGGAAAGCAGGGAGGTTTGAAACCTCCCCAGTTTGAATTTCAAATGTGGTGGATCAAAAATTAGTCAGTTTGTTCGTATGGATCAAAACTTAATCATTGAAATAAAATCCATACTCTTAATTGCTTAAGAAAACACCATGCAAGGTCTGATAGTTCTGCCCTGATGTTAGGTCCTTTGATTTGACCTGTTGCTTGGGTTGATCTTGAACATTTTAGATTTATGATCATACACTGTTATATTGAGGAACACTTTTGTCATTTTCTTGTCCTTTGCAGGACAAAAAATGCATTTTCTTACCACTGCATTTTTTTACCTTATTATGCCACCATGTGAAAGAACACTTGAAAGGCCCCTAAGAGCCCAATCCTATCCAGCTTTCGAGCACTGATGCAGCCATGCCAGTGAGGCTTGCGCTGCCTCCTGCTGTGGGAGAAGCAGTCAGGGAGGTCTCCTCAAGGAAAAGCAATAGTTCCTTACTTCAGGGCTGCATTGCAGCTGCATCGGTGCTTGAAAGTTGGATAGGATTGGGCGCTTAATTAAAGTTGTTTAATTAAACACCATGCTAGATTTGTGGTGTTTACTTTTTATGACCATAATCCACTTTGAGCATCTCCATTTTGGAGGTTGAAAAATAGGTTACAAATTCCCTTAATTAAAAATAACTCGATACTATTTTCATTGTGGTCTTAAATCAACTAAAATGTCATGCAGATCATAAACTTAAAGAGCTGTTTTAGATAAGAGTGAGGCAATTTTAAGGCTAAAACATTATCTTGTATGTGTTTTTCAAAAAAAAAAACCCTCTGTATTGCTCTAAATTCCAAACCTTGTTTAAAGAGGTAGATTAAAAGATCATAACGAACCTTTTCTAATATAAACTAATGAATTTATTTTAAATATATATTCCAGTAAGAGTTTTTAGTTTGGTTATTAGGTTATTCACTTAATTTGGAGTCTCATGGATAACATACAAACAGGAAAGTAGCTTGCTTGGTAAGATTTGATAACATCCAACTGTTGCTCGTGTATCCCCCCACAAACACGCGTGACACAGAGTTCTTCGGTTGAACAGGGCTGTGATTTATTGAGTACCAATTAAACAAGATTAAAGAAATGCAGCGGGTAGTATTTTGGGGTTTGAAATTGGTACATAGGAGCTAAATGTCTAATGAAATAGGGTGACCAACTTGTATTGATCTTGCAATTACAACAGTAAAATAATGTCTACTACTATGAAAATGCATTTTTATTAATGGGGGTTACTGGACGTGTAAGAACATAAGTATAACCAATGCCTATGCTAGCAATGTATTCAAGCATATAGTATCTGGGTAAGCTGGATAATACAAAGTGCAAACTTAAAATTACATAGAAGAACGTTTTGTGGCACACATGTATTTCAACATACATTTTCATGGACTATAGTTCATTCATCAAATGCATGAGTATCTGATTAGTCTGCAGTTCATGAAAGTGTGTGTTAAAATAAATGTGTTAGCCTTCAAGGTGCCACAAGTTCCTTTATTGTGTTTGTTGCTACAGACTAACATGGCTGCCCCATTTGAAGTCTGAAATTAGTAGTGTTAATTTTTATTCCAGCTACAAGAAAATCAAGATGAAATTGAAAATATGATGAATTCCATTTTCAAGGGTATATTTGTCCATAGATACCGGTAAGTGAAGAAAAGGCATACTTTGAATTGGGTGAAAGCCAGAGGATAATTTTTTACCTGATTTCTTAAAATAGATGGATGTCTGGGAAAAATTCCAAGAATCAGGATTTACTATCTAGACAAGCCCCTTTTCACTAACTGTAAACAGCCCTGTGTTCAGCAATTTCTTTTAAGTCATAGATTCTTTCGTATATTTTGTACAGTACCAATTACTACTCAGAGCAGAAACAAATCCAAATAGCATATCAGTAGTATGTTCTCTGAAAGGCTAGTTTGTGGATAAACCTGCACATTTTATGACAGTCTGTTTCCAGTGTTAAAAAATGACAGTTTCCAGTGGTATTAACACACTATCAGTTGAGAATTATCAAGTTACTAGCAAATTTTCATTTCAAGACCAAGGCCCTAAATGTTGGTGACCAGAAAAGGATGGAAAATTTGGGTATGCTAATTGAAGGAAATTGGCACATTTTCTAGAAAATAAGATGGTTTTCCCAGCCATTGCTGAAGTGGAACAAGGTAGTATCCTAGGCATTTTGTTTAATGCACACATAGACAAATAAGTAAACTAGAAAGTCTTTGCACTTTGTCTTGTGCTGGGGCTGAATTCTCAGGGCAGGGAGAGAATACTGGAAAGAGATCTAGCTGTGCCTAGAAAGGAAAGTGACTGCAAGGAACAGGACTGCAATTGTAGCAGGAAGTGTGCATAATTTCATAGCCACCTCCTTTCTTCTAGGAAATAATATACTGGATCTCTTGCTTACAGGCTACAGGGTGCTTTTTGCAGAGGCACAGTATGTTCTTCAGCAAGAACTGGATGTTTTCAACTTAAATACAGACCCCCAGAATGTAACTTGTTCTTAAGTAGTGTATTTAGTGTTGCATATGTATTAGATTCAGTAAGGCTAGATTACTAATATTTATAGTGCTGAAATTTCACTTTCATTCTGTCAGTACTAGAAGTATAAACTTGGTGGTATTATGGTTAGATCTTCAAAGCTGGCTAAAGTATGTGAAGAAACAAAGTTATGGTGTTTGGACCTTGATCTTATTAAAGAATACGTGTTGGAAAGGAGCTGTTGATGATGTAGCTGCCCCACCTAGCTTTCTACATTTGGGTAGCTGTTCTAGGACTTGATTTTGTGAAACCTACTGACATCTCTGTAAAAGAGTCTTGTGTCACCCTAAAGATTAAGATTTTGGCTTAGTCCACAAAGTTTACCTTCAGTTGGTAAATAGGGTATCAGTGTATCTAAAAAGACTGTACAATAATCTGTGAACATTTTCACAATTCTTATCCCATATATTTTGGTCCAAATAAGAATGTCACCTCTTCTAGTGTGTTGCTATTTGTGTTCTCATTCACAAATCTGGGTCAACCTGTTTAGGGTTTATAGGAAAGCGTAGTTCACATCTCACCACTAGTGCTTTATTTACTCCAAGACCAATCCTGAGAATCATAATGCTGGCAGTGTGCATGACCACAGCTAAAAGTATTGCAAATGTGCTATAAAGTTAGCACCTGGCCTCAGTGTCGAGAGGAAGGGCCACTAACCGGCTCTTCAGCAGTGCCAGTGACCGGTAAGTAGGTTCAGGTTGGGGGAGAAGGCAGAGAGGGTACAAAACTGTGTGGAGGGAGGGGAGGAATGCCTGTGCAGCAGGTGGGACTGGTTTGCACAGGAAGTGGGACCTATGCCCCGCTTTAGGTCAGGCAGCCCAACAGACTAGTCGGCGGAGACTTGAATAACCCCATTGCGAGGGCCGGGCTTTCCCCTTCAAATGTCCCTTTCCCCAAGAGACTCAAGTGGCTGCTGCAGATACGGACCACACCACCTGCCCATTAATAGGATGGCTATTACTACTGTGGTGGATTCTTATTGAACTTTAAAGCTTCAAATAATAATGGTTTCAAATTGCATCTTTTGCATTTCATAGTCCTTTCACCCCATTTTTCTCTGCTTTCTTCACCCTGTGCATGTATACATGGATATGCACTCTCAGCCAACTGAAGATAGCATTTCATATGGTCATTAAATAACCTTAAATATGTTCAAGGTGCCACAAGACTCTTGGTTGTATTTACTGCAACAGGCTATTAGAGATAGCCCTTGTAACATGCAACACGTGTTCTTGATCACAGCAAACATCCTTTGCATTGGTGGTCACATAATTGGAGATGTCTCTGCTGTAGGCATTACTTTAGTTGTCAGGTACTTAGCTCGGATTCTGCTTAGCAGAAAGGCAATAGCAGAAATGAAACAGTTTGTACCTGAGCTCCACTATTTTTGCTGGTTTCTATGTAAAGATATGGTGAGCAGGGTAGAGAAAGATGATAAAGGACAAGACATGGTCCTGTGTGTAGAAGAAGGGGTGAGGCCAAGTTTGCTCTTCAAAACCTTCCCCTTTTCATTCTCACAAATCTCTGGGCTCTGAAACACAAATAGGGAACATTGCTCTTAAATTTGTCTCATGGGTTTGGATTGGAGATGAAATGCTGGCAAGATGTTGCCCCTTTTCCGAAGAGCAGCCTTCAGAAGAGAAAGGGGAGCCTTTCTATCCCATTCTCCACAGCATCACTGTTATCAGATCACCTATGATCAGGTAATAGGCAAGCATGTTCCCATTGCAGTATTGTCCACAAGCTCATTTCCCCATAGGAATTAATAGCAGCTTTTCACATGTACTGCATATGAGAAAACAAAGGGTTGGAAGGTGTATCTGAGTTGGGAGATTATCTGATCTCAGCCATTAATAAGTCTACTACGATCTGATTAGTTTTATCTGCATATTTATGTAGAGTATGACAGAGAATATTGTCATAGTTGCCCGTAACGTTGGAAATTAATGATGTGTGTGCATGCAAACAAAATGATGCAATGGGACAGAACTAGTTTCTCCCTTTTTTCGCAGTGATGCAATTGCTGAGATTAGAGCTGTTTGTATTGAAGAAATTGGAGTGTGGATGAAAATGTACAGTGATGCCTTCCTGAATGATAGTTATTTAAAGTATGTTGGTTGGACACTTCATGACAGAGTAAGTCCTGCATGCTTTGCAAAATATGCCCTTTTCCTATATTGCTTCTCATTTGTTAAAAATACAAAAAACCTTGCTTCCTCATATTTTTCTGGTATAGTAAAGAGTATTTTAGGATAACTTTAAAGGATTCAGTATCTCCAAGGATATTGGAGAAGGGCCAGCTAGCTGAATTGTCATCCACTCCATGGAAGGGCCCCCAGACCAGCCCTCCAGCAAGCCAGAAGGCAGCGTTCTTGACTGAAGTCTGCAGAGCTCAATGTTACCAGTTTAAAATTTGCATTTTATTTATTTTATCCTTTATTTTTTCCTCTGCTGTCCACTTTTCTCCTCCCTATAAACTTACAGTTAGGGCTAGAGCCTGGTGACATTTGGCATCAGGGACTTTTGTATGTCTTTCTGCCCATAGCAATGTTTCCTAGGATATGGGCAGCCTAATCCTGAGCCTAGCAGTGCCCAGGGTTCCAACGGCATCAAAATGGCAACCACCGGATCCTGGCTATGCCGGGATACCACTGGAGGTCGTCTTGGAGGAAGGGAGAATTTGCTGGTGGAATGAGTCTCCTCAGCTCTGCATCCATGTTTGAACTCTGTACCCAAACTGAGGAGGCCTGTGTCAGGCCACCCAGGTCTGGAGGGAGTTCAGGATACCGTGGCAGAAGCTTCTGCCATCCTCGCCCCCCGCAGGCCTGATTTTCCCCTCCTCCTCCCCTGTTCCACCTCCTCTGCTCTTAACCTCCTTTCTGTTGGACAGTGCTGATGGAGCACTGGCCAGTCTCCCACTTGGTGATGAGACTGGGTGCTAATTAGCACTGGCTCAGAGTGAGCAGTGGTTGCTCGTGTGGTGTTGCAAATGTACTTTATGGCACATTTGCAACACTTTTAGCCAGTGGTACAGGCCTCTGGATTGGGCCCTAAGAAGGATCTGGGAGTAAGTGATAGATGTCATTCTATCTATCTAAGTGATAGATGTCATTCTTGGTCACTTCAGAGTGACCAAGGGAGGCCCTGGTTTCAAGAACTCCTAGCATGGTTCACAGTGGGACCTTAAATTTTAGCAAGGGATGATCTGCTGTCACATCCACAGTACAGTGCAGCAACAATGAAGTGTTTTAGTAAAACACTTCAGCTATTTTGACATACCTAGGCATCAATCCACACAAAAGGTGCACAGTTCCATGTGGAACCTTTAAGCAGTCAGGCCTGGCTTGGGAAGTATCCCCCGATCTAAGATCCAGCATATTTCCAGATCTTTTACAAGAGATTTGGATAACAGCAACAATACACCCCCTTCCTTTTGTCATCACATTTCTCCTCCAACTTTAATTCAAGGCAGTTTACACAGGCAGGTTTTTCTAAACCCTAGTAGAGATTTTCTAATCTTTATTAGCGTGCCTTCATTCCAGAATGGTTCCTTCTCAATCTGGTATCTTTCTGGCTGCCTTTGCCTCCCACACTTATAGCAATTCCTCATTCTCACTAAGGGTGGTTGGGATAAGCTGGGATAACTCAGTTTATCAGCAGCTTTGTCAACAGCTCTCATATACTTCCAGTTGTTTTGAACTTGCGTCCCCAGGTGTACTGCAGGCATCGTGGGCAGCAATTCTACCACTCAGCCAGATTACCTGCCCAGATCTCAGAAGGGCCTGAGCTTTATCTAGCACTTTAAGACAGCAGCTGGCACACACAATGACATACTGGATAAGAAGGAAAGTGCCTTTTCTTTCCATCCAAACATAGTGTTCCTTGAACAGTGTGATGCTTCTGAAGCCACTCTCATTGCTCAAGTTCCTTGTCTGGAATCTTTACTGGGAGCTCATAGTTCTCATGGGATCTCCCTTTGAGCCCTTGGTAAAGGGACAACTGCCTTCAAGACTTTAGTTTCTGTGTATGGCAAAAATACACATGAAATTAAAAGACGTTTACTTTTTGGGAGGAAAGCTATGGCGAACTTAGACAACTTAATAAAAAGCCGAGACATCACCCTGCTAACAAAGGTTCGCATAGTCAAAGCAATGGTTTTCCCAGTAGCAGTGTATGGATGTGAGAGCTGGACCATAAGAAAGGCAGAGTGCCGAAGAATAGATGCTTTTGAATTATAGTGTTGGAGAAGACTCTTGAGAGTCCCCTGGACTGCAAGGAGATCCAATCAGTCAATCCTCCAGGAAGTCAAGCCTGATTGCTCCCTGGAAGGACAAATCCTGAAGCTGAAGCTCAAATGCTTTGGCCACCTGATGAGAAGAGAGGACTCTTTAGAAAAGACCCTCATGCTGGGAAAGATTGAAGGCAAAAGGAGAAGGGGGCGGCAGAGGATGAGATGGTTAGATAGTGTCACCAAAGT
The DNA here is from genome assembly GCA_029204185.1 of Lerista edwardsae. NCBI lineage: Eukaryota > Metazoa > Chordata > Lepidosauria > Squamata > Scincidae > Lerista > Lerista edwardsae. The sequence goes on from JAJKFI010000002.1 coordinate 29,232,007, forward strand.
GATGAACATGAAATTGGGCGAACTCTGGAAGCTAGTGGAGGACAGGGAGGCCTGGCGTGCTGTGGTCCATGGGGTCGCAAAGAGTTGGACACAACTTAGCGACTGAACAACAACAATGGCAAAAATGACTGTCTCATTGCCTTAACACTATCTGTCCATGTTAGCCTGTTCATTTATTTTTGAAATATATCCACATGAGGCTAGGGACCATGTTCAGAGAAGCGATGGCGATAGTTCTGGCTTTTCCAGAAAACGGGTGCCTTTGTTGAGAAAGAGACCTGGTCCTGTCTCCATGTTCCTGGAAGGGGTTTCACTAAAGAATCAGGAATGCTCTCCTTTTTGTTCTCAGGAACTTACAATGAGAAATTTGTATTTTGTTCATTTTACTTGATAGTTTTAAGTGAACCAAACTATTCTGAAGCAATTAAATATGGCAACAAGTGTGAAAACTTAAATGAACCATTGTGTCAAGAATGTTTGATAATTTCTTGTGATAAAGTGGTGTATGAAAAGAATTGATAGAACATGATTTTCCTGTGCATTTTATTGCTCTCTGTAAATTCTAGTGTGCTTTCATTTAGCAAGGTGAAGTGCGATTGAAGTGTCTGAAAGCTTTGCAGAGTTTGTACACCAACAGAGAGTTGTTCCCCAAATTGGAGCTATTTACGAATAGATTTAAGGTAAATTACCCTTGTCTTATTTTGCTCATTTTGATGAAGATTATCAAAAATTTGTTGCTGTAAACATTTAAAATGGTTATAGGATAATTTCTAGTTGCAGAAAAGTCTGTATTATAGCATGCCTTGACCATATGCTAGCTGTGGCATCACTTTTGCTGATTTCTTCCATTATTTTCATAATGAATTTCTAGTGTCTATGATGGCAACTTCCTTGGGTTGTAAACTACAGTGGGCCCTCTGCTCCAGAAACCCCCATAGATAACAAAATAGCTGATACGTGAACCAGCGGATTTTGGCCCACTAACCATTCAAACCCAACTGGAGCACGGTTCTGGAGGATTTTCTAAGGGCCTGGGAGGCTGCATGCAACTGCGCACGGCCTCACTGATCCTCACAATGTCTGAAACAGGCAAAACGACACAACTTCCTGTTTCCTTAGGGAAGTTGAGTATTTATGTTCTTATAAGGCATTCTGAGACCCAGGAAAGCCCTTCATGGCTTATAAGGGCATAAAAACGCAACTTCTGATTTCTCGTGCAGGGCTTTCCTAGGCCTCAGAATACCTTGTAAGGGCATAAAAATACAACTTGTGGTTTCCCAAGCTGTTCTTACAATGGCAAAAAGCTGTTTTGGGCATGCTGAGGGCCTGGGAGGCCGCTTGTGACTTCCCCAGTCCTCAAAAAAATCCTTCAGAGCTTACAAGAGCTGTGCTCTGGTCAGGTTCAGAGGGTTACAGGTAGCCTGCAATGAGCAATTCCACAGACAATGCAGGTGCACCTGTATATACATTGCACTAAGTCAGTGGTTCCCAAACTTTTTTGACTGGTGGTTCTCTTGACCTGTTGTAGACCCATTAGGGCTACAGTCCTATATATTGTGTAGGTGGCGGTTTTTTTGGTGAAGATTCTGGAGCTTCCATGGCTGGTTTGTGCGGCTCCCCTGGAAGCCACAGTTAAGGAACCACTGTCCTAAGTGATCAGGTTGCTTGTGAGCATGTGCAGCATGTGGTACAAGCTGATCTGCCACCCTGTTGGCTCACAGCTCAGCATCTTCACCATTGCCACCAGTGCGCATTTCATAATCCTTTTTCTCTTTAACTGCTGCTTTTTGTAGATTAACTGGCAGTGGGAAGATCACCACTGTCCTCCCCACCTGCCACTCTGGCTCTATTCTCAAGCTATCCTCTGTCATCACTCAGGAAAAGATACCAGCAATGCTGAGAAGAGGAAATGCACTTCCCCCATCTTTCTCTTGCACATTTCAAAGAGAATAGGGCTGGCAGGCAGGTGGTGAAAAAGAGAAGCTGGTAGGCAGGCAGAGGTAATCCTCCACCAGCTCTCTGCTTCCTTCAGCCCATGAAGCGATGGATTTAGCTGACCTCATGGCTAGGTAGCCCTTGGTTTGGTATGTCAATTGCTGTGCATAACAGCAGACGCTTCCAACTTCATGATTCTATAAAAGAAATGGTCTGCTGAGACCCTTTATTCCTTTTCTGCTGAGATTCTTTATCTTATCCTTTTTTAATCTTTTCAATGACCGATCATCAAGTACCCCCCCCCCTTATTTTTAACTTTCCTTCTTTGTCTCAGTCAGGACATTCCTTTTTAACATGCAATGCTTCTCTCAGGGCATCTCCCTTGCTGGCCAAACCATGGAACTGCTTTATAGAACTGAAGCTCATATCAGGGTGGGTGGTGGGAGGAGCAGTGGCTGGGGGTGGCTTTCACTTCTCCTACTGCCCCCCTCCAGCTTGTCACAGCATTTATTCACTTCTTAGTCACTCCAGCAGAAGCAAATAATCTGCCTCCTTACCATACCCCATCATGCAGTTTTCTCAAACCTATAAGTTTGGGCCTTCCTGTTTGCTTTAAAGGACTGTGCAAACTGTTCATTTGCATAGTCCCTTTAAATCAAACACACCTCTGGATTTGAGAGTGTAGCACAATGGAGCTTGGTAAGTACGGTCTCCCATACCACCAAAGGCTGCTGAAGAAACTTCACAGTCAGGGAATAAGAGGGCAGGTCCTCTTCTGGATTCAGAATTCTCTGAACTCTGAATCCAGGAAACAGAGAGTGGGGGTCAGTGGGCAATTTTCACAATGGAGAGAGGTGAAAAACGAAGTGCCCCAGGGATCTGTCTTGGGGCCGGTGGTTTTCAATTTGTTCATAAATGACCCGGAGACCGGGATAAGCAGCAAGGTGGCCAAGTTTGCGATGACACAAAACTTTTCCGGGTGGTGAAAAACAGAAGGGATTGTGAAGAGCTCCAGAAGGATTTCTCCAAGTTGGGGGAATGGGCAGCAAAATGGCAGATGTGTTTCAATGTAGACAAGTGTAAAGTGATGCACATTGGGGCAAAAAATCAAAACTTCAACTATAGGCTAATGGGTTCTGAGCTGTCTGTGACAGCTCAGGAGAGAGATCTTGAGGTGCTGGTAGACAACTCAATGAAGGTGTCAAACCAGTGTGCGGCGACTGTGAAGAAGGCCAATTCAGTGCTTGGGGTGATTAAAAAAGGGGTTGAGAATAAAACGGCCAATATTATGCCATTGTACAAATCGATGGTAAGGCCACATCTGGAGTATTGCATACAGTTCTGGTAGCTGCAAAAAGGACATAGTGGAGCCGGAAAAGGTGCAGAAGAGAGCAATGAAAATATGATTACAGGGCTGGGGCACCTCCCTTATGAAGAAAAAGTGTTTGGGACTCTTCAGTCTGGAAAAAAGGTTCCTGAGGGGGGACATGATTGAGACATACAAAATTATGCATGGGAGGGACAGAGTCGATAGAGGGATGTTCTTTTCCCTCTCTCACAATACTAGAACCAGGGGACATCCACTCAAATTGAGTGTTGGGAGAGTTAAAACAGATAAAAGGAAATACTTTTCTACCCAGTGGGTAATTAATCTGTGGAACTCCTTACCACAGAAGGTGGTGATGGCATCTGGTCTTAGATACCTTTAAAAGGGGATTGGACAGATTTCTGGAGGAAAAGTCCATTGTGGGATATAAGCCAAGATGGGTTGTGCAACCTCCTTAACTAGTAGTAAGCTAGTTAAGGGAGTGCCCGGTACAAGGGAGTGGCAACAGGATGCAAGCATCTTGTTGTCTCGTGCACTCCCTGGGGCACCTGGTGGGCCGCTGTGAGATACAGGAAGCTGGACTAGATGGGCCTTTGGCCTGATCGAGCAGGGCTCCTCTTATGTTCTTAAGCAGCTTTTTTCCATTCAGAGCATCATGGCAGATTTGGCTGAATCAGGTGTGTTGCCAGGTTACACTGCCACAGACCTCCCCTCTCTCCATTTCTGTAATTACAGCAATAGCACTTTGTCGCACCTGAATGCAATTTTGTTGTGCTCTCAAAACACCTTTTTCTGAATAAGAGTTCCCTGGTATAGGAAAAGGGGATTCCTGACTGGTTGGGAATGCCCTTGCACTCTGAACAAGGTAGGGTCAACTAATGGTCTCCTTATACAGAGGGGTGACTGTAGCTTCAGTTTGACCCTACTTTGCAAAGAGATAGGACGTTGGCTTGAGAACCATCTGAGGCACTTACTTATTTTAGGGACTTTTTAAAAATAACTTACTATTGTTGCTTTTGGACATAAGTATGATTTATCTGTTTTTCAGGATCGCATTGTATCAATGACACTTGATAAGGAATATGATGTTGCTGTAGAAGCCATTCGATTAGTCACACTAATACTTCAGTAAGTATATTTTAAAGTAGTACAACTTATTTTCCAGCAATATTTTATATCAGTAGAGGTGTTTGCTCTAGTGAGTAAGATAGGATCATAGCCTTACTGAACACAATGGGATTATTCATAAAATGAATAATACCATTTTCAAACATCTCTATATATCTGTGATATCATTATTCTTGGTGTGATGAGAGACATAGCTATTTACGGGAGTAGTTCCCAAACTGGTGGATTGCGACCAACCATTGGGTGCCAAAACTGGGCCATTCTCCCTTAAGGGGTTTGTCCAGTTATGGGTGTCGCGATGGCGCCACAGCGATCACTGCACCACAGGCACCCAGGGGCTTGTAAAGTACCTGAGGGGTCTTGCAGACCATTAGGAGAACCCAAGAGGCCTGCAGTCTCCTCTGCGATTCTCCCCGTTGTTTAAAATAACTCTTTTTAGGTTCAGAATGCACTTCTGGTTTTCACGTGAACATAAAAGCAATAAAAGAATGAACAGAAACCCATAGAACTACAGGTATGGCATTCTGTACCTTGTCCGAGCTATTTTGTTTTGTATAGCAACCAACTGGTTGATGGAAGAAAAAGAAAGTTGTTGTGCTTTCATTTCAGTATAGGCTTGAGAAATCCCTAAGGCAATGCATATTTTATGGCAACAGTTTTTACTAGAGAACTTAGAAAAATGGTATATTATTCCATATGTGTAGTTCACATGCAAGAGCTTGAGATTTGTTGAATTCATGTTCTGGACTGTATACATGAAAAGCAAAACAACAATTGGAAATGTAACAACTAATATCTCCTAGTGCAGTGGGTCAGACTACCAATGGGTCGCATCCTGCTTGTGGGTCGTAAAATTGGCAAGCTGATAGCAGAGAAAGGAAATGTATTGAGCACTATGGAAAGTGATACTGAGCTGCACATGTGCATTTACACATGAGTAGATAAGTATACCCCCCAACATGGAGCTCAACAATGCTCCTGAAGGCAGTAAATAAAAGGGATATAACCAGAAGCTTGAGGAGCTGGTAAGGTGAAACTGAATTTTTTAGTCTCATTAAAAGCCCCAATAAAGTGTCGTTTGAAAAAATGGGTCCCAGTGCTAAAATGTTTCAGAACCACTGTCCTAATATATTTGAAATAGGAATCATACATATTAAAATGTACTGAATGGAATCCCACCAGTTGTTTGCTCTGTGTTTATAGCTGAGAGGGACCTTGATTCATCTGAAGACCAAGGGCCTTTGATGAGCATAATTGCTATTCTAATTTTCTATGCGTCATTGCATGTAATTAATAGAGAAGGAAATTATATGACAGGAACATCAGTAGAGGTTTAGCTACCTCAGGTTCCATCCTAGGCTCCGTTCCCTGGTATGTACCTTACCTGGTAATGTTAAGGGTTATCTTGCCTCTGTGAAAGAGTAATCACAGATCAAATGTTATAGTCTCTCAAATAAAATACTTTTAAACTGAAAGCATGCAACCACAGGACATTATGTTTTTTATGTGTGAACCAGTTTCTTTTAGTGGCTGTGTGATCACTGTAGCGCCTATAATGTATAGGATTGTAGCCTTTCTCAAAAAGGTTTGAGAACTTTTCACATGGTGGCTTCCCCCTTGACTTACTGGCCATGGCTCCCCATTAGGGCTACAATCCTATACATTATAGGTGGGGATCATGAGGATTCTGTGGCTCCCCTGACTGGGGAAACCTCACAGTTTGGAAACCACTGCTGTAGGGCATTTTCCCACTGTAATTCAGCTCTTATATCCAATCAAATTTTATATAATAATGATGACGGAAAAAATATTATTCTTTAGAACCATGTTTGCTTAAGGCAGTCTGACTGAATATATGATCGCTTCCTATGCAACTATTGGTCCAATTAGCTCGGTATTATACACTGAGCAGTAGCGCTCCATTGTTCCAGACAGGCCTTACCTGGAGATTTAACCAGGTACCTAATGCATGTGTTCCACCGCTGAACTGTGCCCCCCTTAAAATAAGTCCCAATTCATTCTGTAAAAGAACTTATTTTGTAAGATACCTAGATTTACATGAATGCAATCACCCTGTTTATTATACATAACCATCATTTTTGTTTGGACTACTGTTTTTAGTTTGCAATCCTAACCTGGAGTTAGTCCGGCGCCGGTCCAAGGGCTTTGCAAATGGATGTGCACCATCTTTCTTGACTCTGAGAGTGGTCCAAATGTGCTTTACAGTGTGTTTTCAACACTCCTAGGTCGGCACAAGTGACTTGTGCTGGTCTAACAACTCCAGGTTAGGATTGTGCCAAATTTCATTATTTGGGTCCTGTTCATATAAAAACCTTGGTGGATAGTGAATTTTGAATAAGGCCCAGATAGGCCTGCATGTATTTCATTTTCTAAATGTAATTTAATGGGAGGTGGTGAAGCTGAGTGACTTGATTTGGGTGAATATGTTCTTGCTTTTTCAGTGGAAGTGAAGAAGCTTTGTCCAATGAAGACTGTGAGAATGTTTATCATTTGGTGTATTCTGCACATCGGCCTGTTGCAGTAGCAGCAGGGGAATTCCTTCACAAAAAGTAAGCCTATTTAATCTGTCTGAAAACTAACAAAATGTTTTAGAAAAACTAGAGAATTTTGCCATTAAGGTTACACCGGTGAAATGGCTGTAATAGTCCTTAATATTCCCTGTTGTGCTCTTAGCCATGCTAATTTCATTGTAATTAAATGGAATTTTTACTCTTCAAGCATTTGTTTGCAAATTGACGGCTTAACTTGAATATAGGTTGGGGATTTTGCCTTGTGTTCCTGCAGATGTGCAATCTTTAGCATAGCAGAGCATAAATATAAGTTGGTATCTCACCCTTGGTACATATCTGTAAAACGGAATGTCCATGGCCAGCTGATTGACAAGATGGCTGTGAGGGTGAATGAGTATTGTAAAATGTTTTGCAGAGGGACCAATCCTATCCAACTTTCCAGCAGCTGCAATGCAACCTAGAGTTAAGGGAACAAATGTTCCCTTACGTTGAGGAGGCCTCTGTGACTGCTCGTTAAGTGGAGGATGCAGCATACACCCCATTGGCACAACTGCATCAGCTCTGGAAAGTTGGATAGGATTGGGCCCTCAATGTCCTATATTAATAATAAAATATTCACATAACCTGCAATGTTTAAAGATCATTATTGCATTTAACCATACCAATTTATAAAAGATGATATTCAGAACATCCATTCACTAAATAACCAGTTTTACCAGGAATTTTGTACTTTCCTGCTCTGATGTTATAAGGGGCTAATAGATGTCTAATGAATGTCTGATGTCTAATAGAATGAATATTGATGGCCAAGAACAGCATATGTGAAATGGACCCACCCCCACTGATTTTATTTCTTCTGATTAAGCAGTATATTTGTACCGCAGTGTCACCTACAAGACTAACATTGCAATCTTATGCATATATACTCAGAAATAAATCCATTGTGCTTAACTGTACTTACTTCCAGGAAAGTTTTTATAATATTGCAACCTGGGGCATCAGACTTGTTGAAAAGTGCTGCCTTCTGTTTCTAGACTGTTTAGCCGGCATGACCCTCAAGCAGAAGAAGCACTAGCCAAGAGGAGAGGACGGAACAGTCCAAATGGGAACCTTATTCGAATGCTTGTTCTTTTCTTTCTTGAAAGTGAGGTAAAATTATGCATTAAGGTCTTACATGTATTGTTCAAGAACGCATTAAACTCTGTTTTATGCATTGGTACACATTCTAAAAAGGATTTTGGTTCTCTTGTTTGTTCTGCCTCTAGGTACTGTAAAACTGATGTATCTGTTGCTGATAGAATCATGTGATAAAGCACATAATGTCTAGGAGTACAGATAGGTTTATAAATCACCTTCTAATTTGGTTCCATATTATAAATTAGATCCTAAGGTTGAAGAAGATGTGGTTTAAAAACAGTAGGTGAATGCTGCTCGCTAGAATGTCTTGAGCTAAAGTTTCTATTCTTTCGAAGATGTTGTGCGCTTTATAAACTTACTGTTGAATTTTGCGTAACTTCTCATATACATGGAGTAGAAATTAGCCAACCCAATACATATGTAGAAATTAGCCAACCCAAATACTGGAATCATATTGCTGTCCATGAAACTTCCTATTCATTCTGTGTTTCCAGTTGCATGAACATGCAGCTTACTTGGTGGACAGTTTATGGGAGAGCTCTCAAGAACTGTTAAAAGACTGGGAATGCATGACAGAATTGCTGCTGGAAGAACCTGTCCAAGGAGAAGAAGGTACTTCCCACATGTTAAATTTGTGAAATTGGTATTATATGTTCTGATCTCTTCAATTTGAAAGCATGGGAATACCTATATGTTCGGAAAAGCTATAAAATTCTCAATAAAAATATTTAATTCAATGCAAATTATCATTTTTACAAATAAGCAAATGCAATAAACTCTTACCAACATGCGAAGCATATCTGAGAATATTTATCTTATATTCTTTCGGCTAAAAACTTTTCAGCATGGTTTACTTTCAAAAGATACACAGCCTAGTCCTAAGCTTCACCAGCACACAGTAGTACACTGGTGCCAAATGGCTGCCACTGTATCCTGTGGGACCATGAAAGCTGCCCAAGGGTTCCTCCAACAGGGGGGGGGGTCTGCCCATCTGGACACTCCTGCTGAGGTGAGCGGCCAGCCAGGACCCAAATAGTGGCAATAGCCCTGTCCTGTTGTTCCTCCACAGCTACTGGTACAGGTAGATTATCACTTATCCTGACATCCAAAATCCAGGCTATTTTGAAATCCAGGCATTTTTGTCTAATACTTTTATTTAACTTGAGTGTGAACACTAGAAGGTCTTGTGCTCATTCTCATATACAGGCTTTAAGTTCTAGTCTCTGCTCTGTGGTATGTGCCTATACAGACATTGTTGAAAATGAGGCCAGCAGACTCCCAAATGGGTAACAGTGAAAAGAGCAGAGGAAGAATTTCTCATTATATTTATGCAATTATTCCAAAATCCAGAGAAATCTAAATCCAACCAGTCCGGATAAGGGATACTTAGCCTGTATTCAGATGCATACTAGCCATTGTGACTTTCAGCCATATGTAAACTTTGTGAATTTGTGTAAACCCCTTCTGAAGTCATCTAAGCTAGTGGCTGTGCCACAACTTGAGGCAGTGAATTTGTCAACTAATAATACATCACATGAAGAAGTGATTCCTTTAACTTGAATCTCCTGCCAATTATTTTCATTGAATGACCCCAGATTCTATGAGAGGAGAAAAAAAATTCTTCCTCAACTCTTTTTATGCCATGCCTAATGATATAATCCCTGATTTTATTCTCCACAAGGTCAACTTTTCTCTAAACCAGGGTCACCAAACTAGGCCCACAGGTTGGCTCTGATCTGCAGCAGTGGTTTGACTGGCTCATGGGCCTGGACTGATTTGTTCTCCCCTATTGGAATTCTCCACCCAATCCTAATGCTGAACATAGTTGTCTGAACTTGGTTGTCTTTTGTGCAGCTAACAAACCAGCCTCAGGTGATAGGAGCCACTCAGGGACTTCTCAAGTGGCTCCCCAATATACAAAATGGAATCCCTGCTTCCATAATAGTGTGGAGACCAAATAACGGGGGGGGGGGGGGAGCGGGGAGCTGATGAAAGGAGCATGTGTGGAAATAAACTGGGATTTTATTTGGGATTAAAATCCCAAATCAAGTGGGATTTTAAAACCTCAGCTGTATTCCAGGATGAGGTTAGCTAGGTGAAGTGGAAAACTGGGTGAAGGCTCTCTCCTGACAGAAAGGTGGGTAAGGAAAAGTCCCAAGGATGTGGTTCTGCACCAGTATCACACATCTCTAAAATCCAAATTTGTATCATCCAAAATTGCAGTGTTATAAAGTAAATAAAAATGGAAGTGATTTTTGATATTGATAATTCTTTTCACTTACCTAATTTACAATTTAATATAAGAATGGCACAGCAGGGTGGTTTTTTGAATATACTTTTTTTTTCTCGCCAGCCTTTTTGGGTCCACATCCCAAAACGTTTGGCGATCTCAGCTCTAAACTAAAAAGTCCTAAGCATTGTACCCTTTCTTTGTAGTAAAGTATCCATTGTACTAAGACCCAAAGATTGTTTTGGGTTGCCCTTTTGTGTATTCAACTTTTCATAATTGGTTGTCTGCCTTTTATTGCTACATTTTAAGATCTTCCTATCTCTGTATGTAGCAATGTCTGATCGGCAGGAAAGTGCACTTATAGAGCTGATGGTATGTACAATTCGACAAGCTGCCGAAGCACATCCTCCGGTGGGCAGAGGAACTGGAAAGCGAGTAAGTGTTACTTTTCACTAAGAACTTTGTACAGTTGAATGTATTGTTAGGATAATTATATATGTTTTTTTCAAATAAAATGTTCTTTTTTTCTTTTTTTCAGTATCTACTTTTTATTTTATTTAACTAATAAAACAAGAAAAAATATAAAACCTTCTCAAACAGTTACATAGCAAAGCAATAAGACATAATTTCCTGTCCCCAAAAGGATTCACATTCTTTTAAAAAAAGACATGAGAGATGCCAGCAACTAGTCACTGTGAGGATGCTGTGCTGGGATGAGTAGGAATAGTTGCTCTCCTCCTGCTAAATAGAACTATCAATTTAAAAGGTGGCTCAGGTAGCAGAGTTAGTATGGATTAATACTTACCTAAGGCATGTATTTTACAGATGTACATTAGTTTCCTAGTAGGGACCACTAATTCAAAAACACATAGAGCTGACCTACGTCTTAATTGAAGATTCATTCCAAGGTCAGCTTGTAAAGCAAAAATTGCATATAGTCAAAACTTCCTTAAAGCCAACAAATACATACTGTCTCTTTAAGAACTAAAAGCGCAATATGAGAAACATGTGGGAACCAAGGGAACAGCAACTTCATTCTCCTATTTCGGACTCCCTTTGGGGCTTAAACAGAGTAAGTGGAATGGTGGGTGGAGTTGTTTGCACTATTAAACTGCTAGGTTTTTTGGGGGGGGGGGCTGAGTATGTATAGTTGAATCCACATGAAAAATGCGGACTGACTATAATGGGAAGCAATATCTGAAAAATAAGAACAACTGGCACTTCATGTAGCTGTTAGCGTTCTTATAGCATGCAAATTTCTATTGGTTATTTATTGAAAATTCAAAACATGCTCACATGTTATGTGCAGAACAGTTGTGTAAGTGTTTGCTTTGATGAACATGAAGGAAAAGGCACGTTCTCCAAAAGCAGGGGAACAGGCATTTTTGTGGGTGCGTGTTTCTTGTACACATTTCACAGTGGACACACTGGTATGTCTGGCTCCCACAAAGTGTGAAGTGCTCTCAGTTAGTTGCTCTGGATCATCTCAGGATCCCTGGTGAATTTGATCATTACTATGCTAGAGATATTTAAGAATATTAGTGATCCGTTGAAGTTGGGATAGAAACATGTTCTCCTGTAGCTTTCTCTTGAAATATTTATAACCCATCACAGAGAAGAACATTCCACAGATCAGACCTTGTTTTTACCACATTACATTCTTTTGCACTAAAATAGCTGGTGCAGCTTTAATGAAATAATCAGTTTCTATATAATAAACCATATTAATATAGACTGTGTTTGCCCTGTAATATGGTGACTTTTTTGAGTGCTACTGTGTTTGCACATTTTATATTACAGTATTACCATTTTGTTTTATCAAACTAGTAAATTCAAGCTGCTAGTAGTTCCACTTATAAATTATTTGAAGAAGTGTTGCTTTAATGATTTATACTAAAGTAATCCCAGCTGAGAAGTTCAATAGTTTTGTCATGGTGATATTAGAGTGGAGTTCACTTAAAGCATTCAAGTATAACTTTAAAAAAAGTTCAAGCTGTTATAGCATTAATTTGGTGCTTTTTTTGGACAGTGGGCACATTGTATGCCTGTTACTTCAATTTATAGTAATCGGCAGTGTTTCGCTTTTTTAAAAAAATTGAAAGCATTTGCAGAGTTTCAGCCTAGAATTCACAATAGCTGTTTTTGATGTAATATATAATTTTTATAGGTTTTAACAGCAAAAGAAAGGAAAACTCAGATAGATGACCGAAACAAATTAACGGAACACTTCATTATTGCACTTCCCATGCTGCTGTCAAAGGTAATATTCTGTGTAATGTTAGTATTATGAAATAATAGTATATTATTTGTAAGTTGGTAATTTACTTTCCTGTTTTCTCTATTGCCAGTATTCTGCTGATGCAGAGAAGGTGGCAAACCTTCTTCAAATCCCTCAATATTTTGATTTGGAAATCTATAGTACAGGAAGAATGGAGAAGGTACAGTAGGCCAAAATAGTTTATTTGGTTAATTTCAAAATATCTGGTTACACATTTGTATTGTTAGGGTTTTTGTGTGTGTGTGCTGTCTTGTGGTGCTTTAATGATGTATTAAACATGGGGAAATTCACCATATGTTTAATAGTGTAAAAGAAACTGACAAAGCTTCCTTTCTGCTTCACAGCATTTGGATGCCTTGTTGAAACAGATTAAATTTGTTGTGGAAAAGCATGTAGAATCAGATGTTCTTGAAGCCTGCAGCAAAACCTATAGTATTCTGTGCAGTGAAGAGTATACTATTCAGAACAGAGTTGACATCGCTCACAGCCAACTCATTGATGAATTTGTGGACCGATTCAACCATTCTGTAGAGGATTTATTAAATGAGGTTTGTTTGAATCTTCTGTATTCCTCTGCACAGTAAAATATCTGCCTGCTCATTAGTACCAGAACACTAATTTCAACTATTTATTTTTTTGTTTATGTCCCAGAACACCAAATGAGAACTAAGTTTCTATTGTATTGGGGGTGTAAAAGACAGAGGGCCTAGACAGAGGTGGGTGGAAAAACAACATGAACATGTTTACCTCAGAGAACAAATAAAGATGGAATCATTTATTTTTAATGATCCTGTAGTTCAGTTAGTTACAGATTATAGAACAATATTGATGCAATAAAATTGAAACTTCAGTGTTCTTGCTCCCAATGAATTTGGTTTATTTTGTTTTTCTCGCAAAGAGCTATCTGTTTGACAGATATGGAAATACACATCTAGGGGGTAGGTAGCCTGGAGCAAGGGTTCTTAACCTGAAGTCCATGTATAGGCTTTTGGGGGAGGAGGGAGTCCATGAACTGGGTGAAAAACGTTTTTTGTATGTATGTCATAGGGTGCATTTTTCTGTGGAGAGTGGCCCTAGTTTTCATCAAATTTGAAAGGGTTTGTGGTTGCCCAAAAGGTTAAAAAAACACTGGTTTGGAAGGACCAGAGTGTTTCAAATATGAAGCTTTAAAGGCACAATCCTAACATGGAGTTGGGCCAGCACAAGTTACTTGTGCCAGCCCAGGAGTGTCACAAATGCAACACTCTCGGAGTCAGGGAGGCCGGCACATGGACGTGCACTGTCCTCCCTGACTCGAAAGTGGTCTAAATGGTGACCACTTTTACAGTGGTCCAAATGCGCTCCAGGTTAGGATTGCACCCTAGGTGTACCTTGTGTAAAGGCGTTTTTACATAGCCATTTTACAGATATGACTTAATCTTGTTGCATTTGTAATTTGAAAGGGAAGTGAATGGAAAGCCACTTTTCTCATTTATAATATGAACTTCGTACATTATCATGTAATGAGTTTGCTCAACTTTTACAGAAGAGGTTATAGTGTGTTACTGTGTAGCAATCTTCCAGTGCCATGATAATATAATCGGACAGTAGACTAGGTGTCAGTTAATTCATTTCTGTTCATCTCTCAGAATCTATGCCAGCTTGTTTACTTCTAGGTCTTTAATATGGCTGTTAAATACGTCGAAGTATTAACTTCAAATCCCAATAAAGGCATCTCTGCATGTCTGCTGATCCAGTATCCATGGATCCTGTTATCTGTGGTTTTCTGCAGCCCCCAGCACCTCTGTGTAGGTGTTTACTGCTGGTGCCAAGTGAAAATACTTCTTCCTTTTACAGAACACTATAAGCATGCAAGCTTATAGCATGGTGTGCAGGCAGGCAGCCCAAATGCTTGAAGAGACTAGGCTGAACATTGACAGGAAGCAGAAATTAGGAAGTTAACTACTTCCTGTTAATGTTCAGTCTAGTCTCATCAAGCACTCAGGCTGACTGCTGCACATCATGCTATAAGCTAGCATGCTTATAGTGTCTTGTAAAAAGGAAGAAACATTTTCGCAGTGGTAAGTACCTAAATGGTGTTAATGAGCGCTGGGGTGTGTATGTGTGCCTGCGGAGATAGGGTTCCCCCATATCCGCAGTTTCCGTATCTGAAGGGAGGGGGCCTGGTACGGATCCCCCATGGGTTTGGGGGGATGCTTGTACATCCAAAACTCAAAATATGTACTTTCTCTCCAAAGGCACATTTTCAAACAAGTCTTTTGTTGACTTGTTCACATTCAATTCTGTTTCTTTTCCAATTTCATACCAGTAGTAATTTAATTTTGTGAGGCTACTCAACAATGTCGCAAAAAGTGCGTTTCTTCAAAACCAGAAAAAAGTTCAACTAAGAATTGTAAAAGCTTTAAATAAAGACTTGTTTTTCTACTTGTCTAGTACAATGTTGTCAGATTAGATCATATCCTGTTTTCATTTTGTCCCTATCCCTAGGATGCATAATATTCAGTAAGGGCTTCAATCTTGCATAGCAGCATTCTGGGATTCATGGTAAATGTGTTTCCCATTGACCTGACAATGGGGTGCACAGGTGTGACAATGCTGAACATCTAATGGAGGTCCCACAGTAAAACTTTCTGGCTGCTGTAGGAGCAAATTTGGATGGGAAAAGAAATGGGGTAGCTGTAAAGTCCTGGGCTGGTGCCTGGCATAATTCATTATAAGCTGGCCTTGAACTTCAGAGCTCATTTAGGCTCTGCTTGTAATAGGTTATGGGATTGGGGGAGGGGGAAGGTTTGAGACTGGAAAAGTTAGTTTCGGGAAGCGGGGAGAACTCTCATTCTTTGACAACATCACTAGTTTTAGTAGTATCTAAATACATGAGTGTAGTCTCATGAAGCATGTAAATAAAAAATAGTATAAATTGCTCAATTCTGGATCTAGTATGTTCCACTTTCAGGGAGAAGAAGCTGATGATGACGACATATATAATGTTCTTTCCACTTTAAAGAGGTTAACATCATTTCACAAGTACGTAGCTTTTTTTTTGTTAGCCAAATCAAACTGTAATTTGCATAGCCAGTTCTATCTGCTCAGCATTGGGAAAAGATGTGGAAAATAAGTTCTCTGCAGCTTTTGAAGTATTAAGTCTGGACGGCTTCCAACCTTATATAATATGTAAGCACATATGCTGGCATTTATTAAAGTGTATAATTTTTAAACATGATTGGTCTGGAACATATGTGTTACGAAGTAATCCACATTTTATACCAAGATATTATATACAGTGGAGCTATCAGTCCACCTAATCATGGTATTGAGTTTATTCATTGTGACAAATTACTTGTTAACAGTTTAATCCAGAATGCTAATGTTTTCTTGCTCCTTTTTTCAGTGCTCATGATCTTACAAAATGGGATTTGTTTAGTAACTGCTACAGATTACTGAGGACAGGTATTGAACATGGAGCTATGCCAGAGCAGGTAATGATGAAAACATGTGACACAAACATTTCTTTAAAGAAAAAACAAATACAAAATAAGATATGTTCTGACGCATGATTTTAAGATTCAAGCACATTTTTAATTATTGTTTTATAAATGTTAGAGGAGCAAATGTGATTTTTAGTCATTCTGTTTTCTTTGAATTAGTTCACTTTTCTTCAAGTGGTAATAATAAACAATATGTACTACTTTTTCAACAAAAACGTTCATGAAGCTGTTCATATAGCTGAACAAATGATTCTCTGTTCCAAAAGAGTTCATTTCTGGACAGGGATTTAAACCTGGGTCTTTCTGGCCTAAATCCAACCCTTTAACCTCTATACTGCGTTGTCATTGTACTACACTGCATTGTTTCATTATGCAAAGTCCTCTGATGGTCAGGGACAGCTTTTGGGGAGCACAGAATGTTGCTGCAGAAGAGAAGGAGCAAGAAACCCCATTCTGCAAATGGTTTGTAGGGTCCAATCCATTGTTACAAGATAATTGTTATTTTGCTAGCCCTTGTAAGCTAATAATTAAAAAGCACCCACCACATCTATAATAAGCCATAAGTAAAAATGCAAACTTCAGACCGAAAACAATCCAGAGATTATAGAATAATAGCAGTCTCCTAAGAGCAGCACATTGCTAGTATAGTATGTATGAAACATGCACAGCAAATGTTTTACTGTCTGGGGAAATTTTTAGAGCTGTGACAAAATACAAACAAAATATTGTACTCAGAACTTTTAAATTAGCACCAAAGACAAATCAATGATAGATACTATTATATGCATGAAAATAAATTTAGTGGTTGACTGCCTTGAGAGTAGAAAAGGATGAATTTTTGTAGACAGGACTCCAGCCATCCAGTGTGCCTATCCTAACTAAAACATATTCTGAGAAGCCAGCCTGACTCATTACTGTTTATATTAATTGCCACAGGTTTGTCTCTAATAAAGAGAATACCTTGCAGTCAAATGTGTTTCTAACTTCCTTATGCTTTCTTCTCATTCTGTGATGCCTCCTTGAGGTCAGTCATGGCGGTGTTAATCTTCTGTCCGAGCAATCAGTGTTCCTATTATCAGACTAAATTCCAGTTTAGGAATTTAGCATCAATTTTTAAAGTGGAAGTGCTCCGATGTTGTGTGGTGTGTGTTATGTTTAAAACTTATCTTTTGCTTTACATAACTGTATAGAACAAGTCTTTCATTTAACTTGGCTTTCTTTTCCAGCTGTCACCAGTTTTTCCTCCAAAGACAATTAAGCTGTCCCTTTAGACAAAAGTATGCTAAACTAAGAAAAGAGTTACTTGAAAGTGTTACACAAATTGTGAGAATGCTGGACCTGGTATCTTCATTTTGTATCCCTTTGTTTTAGATAGTGGTTCAGGCTCTTCAGTGTTCCCATTATTCTATTCTCTGGCAGCTGGTAAAGATCACAGAAGGATCACCTTCAAAAGTAAGAGATCTTCTGGTCCTAAAATTTCTGAAAGCAGTTCCCATTGAATTTGATTTAATTGTACTCTAACCTTTGTGTGTTTCTGCATATTATTGCATCGGTTGGTTTTTAGTATCTTGGCACTTGAACTAACTCCTTTAATTGTGAATAAATTAAGAGTTACAAGGTGGCTTAATTTAAAGTTGGGAGTCTACTCTGTATGTGAAATATTAATGCATTTGTATTTCTCTGTCCTGCTAAAGTAGCACAGTCTTCCAGACAATAGTATCTTAGCTGGATATTGGCATTAACCCAAGCAATATAGGTATCCTCATGTATCCCCAAATCCAGTATCTGCAGACGTGTTTCTCTGCAGCCCCCTCCTTGCTCTTTGTGCTCACCGCTGGCACCAAGTGAAAATGTTTCTTCCTTTTACAGGATGCTAAAAGCATGCAAGCTTATAGCGTAATATGCAGGCAGGCAGCTTGAATGCTTGAAGAATCGAATCCAGTGATTTTTACCCTTTTTCATCTCATGTCCCACTGACAAGGTTCTAAAATTGTCAAGGAACACCATCAATGTTCTGACCATTGACAAGGCACACTGCACTGCTGATGTGAGGCTCACATCCCCTTATGGTCCTACTAAGAAATGGCCCTCACCCAAACTCCAGTGGCATACCTGCAGGCCATTTGCAGCACATCAGTGTGCCACGGCACACTGGTTAAAAATGGCTGGTCTAATCGAATATTAACAGGAAGCCGGTAGTTAACTGCTAAACAACGTTAATGGGCACGGGGGGGCTGTGGAGATAGGGTTTCCCTTGTAGTCATGTGTTGTGAACAAGAGAACATCTAGGCCTGGGTCTGCCTCCACTTTACAAGTTCATCTTGTAGCTGAGACAGCCTCTTCACAACTGGTGGGCATCAAGCTCATTAGGAGCAAGAAGGAATGTTACCTGCTTCCCAGTGGCCAAGGAAAGCAGGTTTCCAATCCAAGACCTTGCTGGCCAAGGTAGTTTGTTAAGGAAATATTTGCTGCAGCTGTGAACCTCAGGTTGGGATGGGGATGGAGCAGTGACCCAGAGTAACCACTTGCCGCATCCAACTTCTGGAAGTTTTGGACCATCTTGAATTCTGATTGGCTGGAGCTGGTGATGAAATTGCTGCCTTTGCCCCACCCCCGCACACATTTACAGCACTGCAAACTCTCCCTGAGAGTTTGAAAACCACTGGGCTCTAGGGCCTTGTTGAATAATGCTGCTATCATCTATTTGTACATTTTTCCTTGAGATGACAAACTTTAATATTTATCAAATGTATTAAATTTAATATTTAATAACATTAAATATTTTTAATGTTTACCCTAGGAAGATTTGTTGGTGTTGAGGAAAACAGTGAAATCTTTTCTGGCTGTCTGCCAACAATGTCTGTCAAATGTCAACACTCCAGTTAAGGAACAGGTAAAAGAAATTCAATTCATTACCAGCCTCAATTCAGAGTCTGTTTATTCCAGTCCTGGAGAACTGAGGAAGTGCTGGAAGACTGGAGGCAAGCTAATGTGATCCCTTTCTTGAAGAAAGGGGGGGAAAGAAGATCTAGGCAACTTCTTTATTGGTCAGCTTGATGATGATACCCGGGAAGGTGCTGGAGTAAAACATTACAAGTCTGTGAGAATTTTGAAAGGAGAGTAGTGATTAAATGCCAGCATAATTTTCTCAATTTCAAATCTTGCCGTATAAAATGTATCTCCTTCTATGATACACCAACTAGCTCAGTTGGGGATGTGGTGGACATAATATATTTGAGAGTGCAATCCTATACTGCACTGGATTAGCAAGGCTGGCAGGAATAGAGGGAATGCTAATCAAACCTACAGGTGACACTAAACTGAGACAATTCCTAGATGAGATCCAAGATGATACTGACATGATGGAAGATTAGGCAAATGCAAACAAAATGAACTTCAACAGATATAAAGTTCTACATTTGTATAGCAAAACCCAGAACAGTGCACACAAGATTGGAAAGGCTTGCCTAAGCAATATAGGTTAATTATCCCTTATTCTCTTTGCTTCGAATGGAAATGTTTCTGGATTTCAGATTTTTCTTGATTTTGAAATAATTGCATAAATATAATGAGAAATGCTTCCTGTTGCTCTTTTCACTGTTAGCCATTTGGGTCTCTGTCATTTTTCAACAATGTCTATAGGAACACACTACACAGTAAAGAGTAGAACTTTAGCCTGTACATGGGAATGAGCACAAGACCTTCTTTCTATAGAAAGTTTTAAAAAGTCTTGGACAAGATATCTAGATTTCAGAATAGTCTGGATTTTGGATGTCCGGATAAAGGATCATTTACCTGTAATACATTTGAAAGAGATCTGCACATTTTTGTTGATAACAAGCTAAGAGCCTGCAGTGTGATGCAGCAGCAAGGAAGATGAATGTGATTCTAAGCTGCATCAACAGTAGTCTCCAGATCATGGGAAGTAATTGTACAGCTGTATTCTTCTTTAGTCAGACCTCATCTGGAATATTGTATCCAGTTCTGGGTGCTGGTAAGAAGGATATTGACAAACTGGAGCAGGTCTAGAGCACGTTTCGCAGACTAGTATGCTGAGGGTGCTGAAAAGGACGGGTTGAAGAGTTGGGCATCTCTATTTTGGGGAAGAGATAGTTAAGGGGTGACATAGCTATATAAATATTAGAGATGCTCACATGGAAGAGGGAGCAAATTTGTTTTCTGTTGCTCCAAAGAGTAGGACCAGGACAAATGGGTTTAAATTACAAGGAAGATCTTGTTTAAATATTTGGAAGAAAGTTTCCAGCAGTAAGGACTCAGCAGTGAACAGTCTGCCTCAGAAGGTGGTAAACTCTCCATTGTTCGAGGTCTTTAGGCAGAGACTTCAAAGTCTCTATTGCAGATCTGTAACTGTCGACAGTATGCATTGGCAGGGGTTGGACTCAACAAACTTTTAAGTTCCTTCCAATTCTATGATTCTGTTACTTTTAAAACCCTAAATGACTTGGGCTCAATCTAAAGACTATCCTTTCCTGGTACAAACCTTTGTACATTATAAAGTCATCTGGTCTCCTGGATGTTTTGTCAGTTTCAGAGGTACAGAAGTTCCCCTACTTACAAACAGGTTTTAAGTCCAACATCATCATGATCAGTTGTGAATAGTCCAGTCCAGTCCTTTTAAAGGGTCTGTTTTGAATGTAGGAGGTCTCCCATTGGTAGGGGAGTGTTTTTGGTGATATTTTTTCCAAAATTTATTGATTAAAATGTGGTGTTATATTTATTCTACATTCTCAATCCAAGTTCTCATTTTTATTTTAAATGCTTTAAAAGTGTACTAGGTAGATGATACAGGTTATATAGCAGATGCAGCCACAGTATTATTTCTAATTGGAAAAGTCTATTTTAATTTCTGGAAAATATATTAAACACCAAAATACGGCATTTTGTATTTTTATTCAGACACTTTAACCTCCAAAAGGCGGTTGTTAACTCCCAAAAGATGGTTTTCAACAATAAACCACCCCTGCCCATTGGTGACATACAGAAGAATCCCCAGTTAGTTTAATCCCCAGTAAATTCCCTAGTTTCCCTAGACTGCAACAGTGGCTGGATTGGAGTCCTTCATGATATAGAAACCCTGACCAGCTACGTTTGTAAGCTGGAAGTACATAACTAGGGGAATTTCTGTGTGGGCATATGTCGCAGTGGTCAGGTTGTAGAACTCGTTACACAGAGTATAACATGTAAGAAGAAGAAAAGCCAGGGTATACATATTTTTAAAACACTAAGTTAATTAAATTGCACTCTGAAACTTTTGCAAATGTTTGTATAATTGTGTTATCCCTTCATATATACAGGTGACCTTTGTTATCTGCGGGATTCCATTCCCAGAACCCCTATGGATACCAAAATCCATGGATGTTCAAACCTATGGATTTGGGCGCCTCCATCCAAACCTGGCCTCTGCACTGCTCAGAATGCCCATTATAGGCAAAAAAAATGCAATTTTTGGTTTTCACCGAAAACTGTCATCAGTCATGTTTTTTGCCCATAACAGTCATTCTGAGGCCCGCAAAGGCCATGGGCAGGGCCTCTGCAGGCCTCAGAAAGCCCTCTGGAGGCGAGTAGAGTGCAGCCTTGGTCATCTTCAGAGGGTCCAGGTGGGTCTGTCCCAATGCGTTTGGAACCTGCAGATTCTGAAATCTATGGATATCGTGGGCCCACCTATATGCTTTGTGTAAAACACAAACATGTTTCTAAATTAACTAAAACATTAGCTCTTCTAAATTAACTAAAACATTAGCTCTACACTCCTGTGGAACTAATTTCCCTTTTAAAATTTAGGGGACAGTTGAGTCCTCTTTTCCCTTCCCTTCTGTGTGGTATTTTGCTACACCTAATACTATTGTTGTTCATGTTTTTCTGAAGTTTGCTACTACTGAATGATTTGGTCTACCAGCTTATTTATAATTGTGTTAACTTGAAGAGAACTGGGAACCTTTCTTTGAAATGTCTTATATTTAACATTTTTTAAATGCTTCTGGTTGACTGCAGATATCTTATATTCCAGGCTTTTATGCTACTCTGTGACCTCTTGATGATTTTTAGCCACCAGCTTATGAGTGGAGGCAGAGAGGGTCTTCAGCCTTTGGTTTTTAACCCAGATTCATGCCTCCAGTCAGAACTCCTTAGCTTTGTAATGGACCATGTCTTCATTGACCAGGATGATGAGAACCAGAGCATGGGTACGTATTGACTGATATGTACTCAAAAAATAACAGGAAAAATACCATCTCTTTGTCATTTGGCTAGCTAGTAGTGCATATTTTATTTATTTGGTGCATCTTTCCTTTGCAGTGTCTTTATGTTTGAAGTTCTTCCCCACATTACTTTATAGATGTATGAAAATGTCATGTCATGAGTAGGGATGTGTATTTCTGGCGAGTAAGGTAGGATTACAGTCTAAGTCATGGGCTTACTTCTGAGTAAAGTACACTTCAAACCCCTCTAGTCATGAGTAATTCCATCTATTTTGGATTGTTCAGCAAGCTTCTAAAACATAATTTAGTTTCCTCTCCTCTGCAAACCGCATGTTGTATTATCCTTCCATCATTGTCTTGTAGTTGACCTTGTTAACCAACAGTGCTTTTAAAACACATGTAAAATGCACACGGAAAAAACAATAGTGAGCAGGAATCTAGTTTAATGGCCGTGGCATAATTATATAATTTGGCAGTGAACGGGAAATGGAGATGAGGGTGAAGGTCCATGACAGTTTACTAAAGTGCCCCAAAACAAAAGAGAGAGTTCATATTTGCCTAACTGAGTTAGCATACATACACTTATCCTAGACAGGGGGAATTCTAATGATCGCAGAGAGAAAGCTTACAATCACACCAGCAGTGGAGCCCTGGGGAAATGGTTAGAAGGAGAAGAAACACAGAGAACAGAGGAGAGAAGGGGCAGAAGAGGGGAAGATTAAGAAAGAAGAGGAAGGATGTAAAGAGATTAGCTGGGCTTCCCAGATGAACCTGGGAGAAGAAAAGAAAGGTTTTGGGGGTGCTAAGAAGGGAGAAGGAAAATGGGAAGAGTTGATGAGATAGAAAAGAGTTCATGGTTCAGGCAGTGCAGAGATATGGTATCTAGGGTATGGCGAGGGGGGGCAAGAGCCCTGGGGCGCCATGTGCCTGGGGGGCACCCATGGCCCTTAGCCTCCCCTCGCAATTTCCAAGGAACGCCTTCCGCCGCAGCTCGCTGGCTTCTCCTTTGGCACTTTAAGGCTAGCGGCAGCGAGTAAAAGCCGGCAACGGCAAGCCGCAGCGCGCGCCCCCGCTCTACAAATCAGAGGCGAGGGAAAGCTTCACCTTCCCCCCGCCTCTGATTCCCTGCCCGCCAGGAGGAACTGCGCGTGCCCCTTGCCGATGTTTCCCGCCGGCAAGGGGTGCGCAGGGTTCCTCCAGAGGGGCGGAGAATCAGGTGGGGGAAAGCTGCAGCTCCCCCCCGCCTGATTCCCCGCTTGCCGGGAGGAACTGTGCCTGCGCACGCCCCTTGCCAACGTTTCCCGCCGGCAAGGGGCGCGCAGGGTTCCTCCTGACGGGCGGAGAATCAGGCGGGGGAAAGCTGCAGCTTCCCCCCGCCTGATTCCCCGCTCGCCGGGAGGAACTGTGCCTGCGCGCGCCCCTTGCCGGCAGGAAACGTCGGCAAGGGGCGCGCAGAGTTCTGACGGGCAGAGAATCAGGCGGGGGAAAGCTGCGGCTTTCCCCCGCCTGATTCCCGCTTACCGGGTGAACTGCGCACGCACACGTGCAATTCTTCCCGGCAACGTCATGGCGTCGTGATGTCATGACGTTGCGTGCCCCTGGGTGCGATTGCGCCCAGGTACGCACCTGAGGCAGTGGCAAAAAAACCCAAAAACACCTGTTGGTGGGAACGGCTCTCTGTAACCTTGAACCGCGGGTAAAGGGAAGGAGTGAGCCTAGAAACTTCACCCACTTTCATACTCTCCTGCCAAACAAGTGTTTGTAACTAGCACTTCAAACCTCCAAGGGAAGTTGTTTCTAAACTCTTGTATGGGTTGCAGGATCCAAGGGAGTTCCTTGGGAAAAGGACTGAGGCTGATCTCAGGCCTCCCACAAAAATCTGGGAAAGCTTTTACACACACAATTGCACAACATTCACAGAAATAAAAGATAGAGACAATCGCTAAGGTTGCCGTCAATTTGACTTCACATGCAACAAGGATATGGAAAATGATGGGGTTTTGGCAAGGCTGCACTGCACTTACCTATCCTGTTTCCGCGAGGCTTGAAAGCATTGAGTTGCAGGGGTTATGATGGTCAAGGGCGAGCCATGTTTCTCCTCCCTGGCAAAGAACGGTTTAAAGGTGGAAAAAGTTCTATGAAATAAACCCTAAACATGTAATAAGGCAGCAGCCTGGCAGTAGGGCAGGAGAGCTGAGCTGCCTTTCTTAAGATAGAGGACAGGGTGCGTGGAGGAGGGGAGAAAAGTAACCTGAAAGGTTAACTCAACTGGCTCAAAAACGTCAGTAGTCCTCCGGAAAGCAGAGAGGGCTGCTGAGTATTACTGGTACTGGGTGCTGGCTAGCAGGATGGCTCTAAGATGGAAGCTAGAATAGGGGGTGACTTGACCAATGGATTATTATTCTACTAGTCTAACAGCAAGACAGGTCAGTTTGTGAAGAGAAAAAAACCAATGTAAAACAAAGAACACGAAGCTCTGAAGTCATTGTTTTTTATCAGTTTTTGCCCCACAGAATCATAGGAAGGATAACTCAATCAGGGGATCGCATGTTGCTTGTCAAGAACTTTTGCTGTGATGAATTCCATGGATTAATTTGGGAGGGGGTGATAGACATGGTTCAATGAAAAGTGTGGCCTTCCTGTCCTCTGGATCTGTTGCCTCTTGCCATCAATCCTGTGCTTAGACATTACTGATCTGGCCCTCTTCTCTCCGAGCAATCACCTAATGCTAACTACATGTCTTTGGTTGCGTATGTCCTGCCTCAAATTAATCAGAATCAACAGAAATAAAATATTGACCATACCATAACCTTGATAAGGTGGTAGCTCTCAGTAGCATAAGTGTCTTTAAAAAAGTAGTAAGTGGAATGGCTTTAATTTAGGTTTTTTTGCAGTGAGTTAGTGTTTTGGCACATGCATTATAGTTGGAAAAAGAGAATAATTTGGTGTATTAACATTTTTGCCTCTAAGAACCTTTGTTGTTAATAATCTTTGCTCCTGTTTTTTTTCCTCATTATTGGTGAATACATTTGGTGAGTCAAGAAGTTGAATATGGTTGCATGGGAGAGTGCAGCTTACATAATTCATATTCTAATTGCTAGTCACAATTTGCTTTTCTGATGTAAATCATCATTGAATTGCCACCTGATGGTGATCACAATGGAGCCATCTAGTCATATTTTAGTGATTTGTATGCTGCCAGTTGACTTAAGGTTCAGCACTATACTAAAAGAAAAAATGATTTTTTTTTATTCTTTAGAGGGAGATGAAGAGGATGAAGCTAATAAAATTGAAGCTTTACACAAGAGGAGGAACCTTTTGGCTGCCTTTAGCAAACTTATAATTTATGATATTGTAGACATGCATGCAGCAGCTGATATCTTCAAACATTATATGAAGGTATGCCTCCATAGCTTTCTTTCTTCTCCTCATAAGTGTGAGTTGTATCTGAAAAATACAACTCTTCTAGTGTTTGGCTTTGAATGATTTTGTGCACATTGTCTATTCTACTTATGCTTGAACTTCGTTATTACCAAATAAAGATTCAAAATGATCTTGACAAGCTCCACCAGTGGGTCCATACCAACAAGATGAAGTTCAGCAAAGACAAATGTGAAGGTCCTGCATATTGGAATAAAAAACTAGAGGCACAAGCGTAAGATGCGAGGAAACCTGGCTTGGCAGACAAATTTGTGGGAAATTGCTAGGTATCTTAGTGGACCGTAAGTGAAACATAAACCAGCAGTGTGATGCAGCTGGTTAAAAAGCAGATGCACTAGTCTATACTGCACTAATTAGACCTCACTTGGAACACTGCATTCAATTTTGGGCACCATGATAACCTTGAGCAGATTCAGAGTAACAAAAATTGTGAAATTCCAGATATCTGGGAACCAAATCCTGTGAGGAATGGTTAAAGGAGCTTGGTATATTTAGCCTGGAGAAGACTAAGAGGAGATACGGTAATCATCATCAAGTATCTGAAGGGCTGTCACACAGGAAAACGTGATAATTTGTTCTTTGTGATTCCTGAGGGCAGGGCAAGAACCAGTAAGTTGAAGTGAGAGGGGAAGTAGATTTAGGGTAGACATGAGGAAGAGATTCCTAACTGTTAGAGCAATCTGGCACTAGAACAGCCTGCCTCATACAGTTGTGGGCCCTTGTGCATTGAAAGAGTTTTTTTTTTTTAAAAAAAGACTGGATACTATATGTCAGAGATACTGTAGTTGCCTGTGCTGAGCAGGGGGTTGGATTAAATGACCTCCGAAGAACCTTACATCTGTAGTATCCTATGTTTCTAATATTGGTGAATTACATTGGCCTATGGAAGTGATCACTGGCTCTTTGGCAGGAAGAAAGATCTATCATGCAAGTTCTGGCCCAGCCAGTATAGCATTTTGCTAAACTTTGTATTTTAAAACAAACCAACAGTTTATCTGTTGGCTTTGCTTAGTCCTCTCAGAGTCTTCCATTTACTAATGAAACTGAGCTTTGACAGCTGAGTGGAAGCACAATCTGGAAAAACCCCACACATATTCAATACAAATTAGTTTGTATGTTTTAAGAGTACCCTGGTTTTAAAATGCTCTAAAAAGTGTTTTCTTTCTTCTTTAGTACTACAATGATTATGGGGATATCATTAAGGAGACTTTGAGTAAAACAAGACAGATTGATAAAATTCAATGTGCAAAAACCCTCATTCTCAGTTTGCAGCAGGTAAGCATCTTGATATGATTTTCACATCATATCTTACATAATTGCACACACTCTGCTTTACTTTGTCTAAATATTCCACTACTGCTTTTCACTGTTTGTGAAATGAAGCCTAATTTCAGCATTTATCAGCCACCACAATATTCTTTTATAGCCAAAGGTCACTGGAGAATTTTGAGAGTATCCTCTGGCCACCCTGCTTCATAGTTGCTTAAATAATCTCTAGGCAGGAAAAATAAAAGTATACATGTACTAATAAACTGCATTTATCAACTGTCGGGTCAATATGCTTAGCACAGAGGACTATCCACGCCATGCTACATATAATATGCATATTTCCAACACAGATTAATAGCAGTATAGAGAATTGGAACTTGTTAAATAACCCTGAATAATAGTAGCTTTCCTGGCTTGCTGTAGAGCTTGGAAGGATATGACCATCTCTCATTTCCATCTGTTCCATTTCTTGGTGTCAACTCTTCTTCTTTTTTGCCATGTATTAGAATAATTAATTGGCAATGTAACATCAATTCATTTCAACACTAAATGTCAATTCTGTGATAGCTAGCACTGTTGCAGTCTTTTACATTAAAATCATTATTTTTTTAAGGTTTTAACCATTCAATTATTTGTTTAGCTGTTTAATGAACTTGTTCAAGAACAAGGTCCCAACCTGGACAGGACATCGGCCCATGTCAGTGGTATTAAGGAGTTGGCTCGAAGGTTTGCTCTCACTTTTGGCCTGGACCAGATCAAGACAAGAGAAGCCGTAGCCACATTACACAAGTGAGTGACAAAGAATATATGAATAAGCAATTCATATATATGTGAGCTTTTTTGTAATAGAGAGGTATGTCAACTTATTGAGCAAACTACTTACATGTTTGTCTCTGGGCAGCAAGCAGATATTTCTGATAAAAAGGCTAGTGAGGAATAATTATCCTTTTGTATTAATATTTTAAAATTGGTTGACTAAAGTACTTGTCTTGATCATTAAGCAAATGACTATTGATAGCAATTAGTCACAAATTACAAAAGGCAATCGAAATATCATATATTTGAGTTGTACTTTGCTCCAAAATATCTTGTGGAGTGATGATCTATAAATAGGAAGATTGCATATTTTCACTGTGTGCTGTGAATATGGGTATAAAAACACTTACTTATATTACACTTTTTTTTTTACTAAAATGCTTAAATTGAACAAGCTTTGAA
Organism: Lerista edwardsae; assembly: GCA_029204185.1. Lineage (NCBI taxonomy): Eukaryota > Metazoa > Chordata > Lepidosauria > Squamata > Scincidae > Lerista > Lerista edwardsae. The sequence goes on from JAJKFI010000002.1 coordinate 29,260,204, forward strand.
CTATTTTAAAATCATTTCAATAGCAACTTCTATAATAAAATACTTCACAAAACATTTTAAGGAATCTTAAAAATGGCTGCAAATAAGCAAAAGCTATGCAAATTCCAGAATTCTGTTACATCAGTGTGAAACTAATTAAACATGAAGGGTCCAGCCCAGCTCTACAGTGAGATCATTGCCAAGTAGTAAGAGCCCATGCTTTGCATACTGGAGTGAAAAAAAAAAAAGTTTCACTTTATGAGTGTCTCAAGCCTCTGTGGCTATAATGGTGATTGGGCAGCAGTTCTTCCCCCACACAGTAAATCATTTAATTCTTCATGTGCATAGATTAATCTATCTTGTCAGTTTCACAAACCACCAAAAATTGGGTCATGACTCATCAGTCACCCCAGACCCACAGCTTGAGAACCACTGGGCTAGAAGATGTGGTTCTCTTCAGAACCAGTTTCTGTTCTGAAGAAACAGAAGAAGCCAGTGCAGATGCCAATTTATCAAGGCCTAGAGAAATATTGGTATAAGTTGAGTGCAGGTAAACCTGCTTTTGCACAAGAATCATCCCTTGCTGAATCAGGATTAAAATGTTTACTTCACTTTGTGTTTTAGAAATGTTCCTTGCACTTATGTATTTAACCAAAAGATTTGAGACTCATAAAAAGTTTCTCTGTAAGATAGTAAGAATCTTATGGCTGCTTATTTGTTTTGCATCTTATTATAGAGATGGCATAGAATTTGCCTTTAAATACCAGAATCAAAAAGGACAAGAATATCCACCTCCTAATCTTGCGTTCTTGGAAGTGCTTAGTGAATTTTCTTCTAAACTCTTACGTCAAGACAAAAAGACAGTGTAAGTTATAATTTGCTTATTGTGTTCTCTTTGAGAATTTATATTCCAATAAAAATATTTCTAGGATCAGTAATTAATTAGTGGTGTACATGAAACTAAGTGTGGTATGCTGCGTGAAAGTATTTTTAATGACAATTTCTGTAAAAGGATTTTAATGACAATGCTTTGGACAATGACAATGCTGTAGTCAATATTTAAGAAACTAAAAAATTATTTTGCCCACCTTAGATGTGCACCTCCTCCAAACAGTTAAGGCAAATTTGCCTCCTAAGGGATAGCAGGAATCTCATCTATGTAGGATATCCAATTGTTTAATTGCAATGCAAGTTATACTGTAACTATAAGAAGCCTTTTTATTCCTCTTCTCTTCCTACTCTCCAGTCACACTTATTTGGAGAAGTTCCTAACAGAACAAATGATGGAAAGGAGGGAAGATGTATGGCTTCCATTGATTTCCTACAGAAATTCATTAGTTACAGGCGGTGAAGATGATAGGATGTCTGTCAATAGTGGAAGCAGCAGCAGCAAAGCTTCTTCAGTGAGGAACAAGAAAGGTCGACCTCCACTTCACAAAAAAAGGGTTGAGGGTAAGTACGGCTTTCATTCTGTGCAGCGGAAGTGGTTTGTACTGGACTAAAATAGCGGTCTCCAAACTTTCAGGACAAGGGCCACATTATACATCTGACATGGTACTGAGGGCCAGAAAATAAATTATACATACATGGAGAATCAATGTGCTAAGTGTTAGAAAACAATAAGTGGCTGGGGGTGGAATGAAGAGGGGGCAGCTGGAAAAAAGAGAGGGATGGATTTTGGAAAAGCATCAAGCAACATACGTTGCAAATCACAACTTTTATCTCTGTTTCTGCTTTGTATAAATTTAACATAGTCATTACTTTTAATTTCTATTTCTATTCTAGGTCTTCCAGCATATTTATATATCTTAGTTGGCCACTAGCAGTGTTGAACGTAATGCAATGTAATAATTTCTTTACAGTACATTGCATTACATTCAGCACCTCTAGTGGCTGAATATGGTATATTCCAGGCTAGGAATCCCAGAAGTGTCTTTTGAGCTATTTTTAGCTCCAGGAGACTGGAGAACGCTGGAGGAGAACACTGTAGAACTTTCTCTGACTTCGTTGTTGAAATAGATATTGAGGAATGGGCATGACACCTTATTAACAAACCAAGCTCTCGTTGCAAAGCAATTAAGAGTTAAAATGTCATTGAGACATTCCTCTGGCAGAAATAAAAGCAAAAGCTCGTATTCTTGCACTTCAGGGTTTGTAAAACTGATAATTCAATAAAGATGTACATGTTTCTGCTAATTATAGCAGTGATATTGTCGGACAAGTTTGTTTCAGATGGAAGACTAAACTTGCAGGGGAGACAAAGACAAAGAGCTGATTATGAAGCAACACATTTTTTTAAAGCAGCTGTAAGCACATTCGGTCGTATGAAAGACTGAAGCAAATTTATAGAATGGGAGTGGAGAAGTGGCACAGAAACCATTTTTAGGAACAGCAAGTACTGTGTTAATCACTGATTCAAGTATGGCCTCGTTAAGGGGATACACTAACAATTTTTGTATTTTACATATTTATTCCCCCACCATCCAATAAAAAACTTCTATGACAACTTCCAAAAAAAATCAATCAAATCTTAACACAAATACTCAATATATAAATAACACAAATAACAAGAACCAAAACAGATAGAAAGGCAACATAAAAAACCAGTCCTGTCCGAGATTAAAAAGCGGTCTGAGAAAATAAAAAGTATCTGCCTGGCATCAAAAGGCTATCAGACTAGGTGCCAGGTGTACCTTTCTGGGGAGGGTTGGCCGCAAAACTGAGCAACTCCTCCCCTCAGTCATCTCTCACTTCGGACAGAAGCCCCTGAAGAAGACCTCTGTGTATTGACAAGTTTGTTGTATGTTATGTTATGTTATCCTTCAGATACGCAGAGCTTAAGCCATATATGACTAGAGTACCAGCACATTACATTGTGCCTGGAAACAAAACTGGAAGCCAGTGCAGCTGTTTAAACACTAGAAGCATATGGTCCCATAAACTGGTTGGTCCTAATTAGCAGCTTAGTGTTTGCGTTTTGAACAAACTGGTTTCTGCACGGTTTCAAAGACAGTCTCCTTGTACAATAACTTTCAGCAGTCTAAAGGTTATTAGAGAATGAAGTCAGAATCTCTGTCCAGAGAATTGACACATCCACACTAGGATCTTCAGTGAGAAAGCAGAGTCTATAAATGCAACCTCATCCAGAACAAAATGAACTCCATCTTCCCAGGGGGACAAACTGCCCGCTGACAGTGGTTTTGAATTCCTTTTATTTCATATTTCTATTGTTTTTAACCTGGCTTGGACATAGGTGTCGTATAGCTAGGGGTAGTGGTTTTGTTTTTGTTTTGTTAAACACTGCATAAAAACACAAAACATCTTTTGGGTGTTAAAATATTTGAATAAGAACACCAGACACCACATTTTGGTGTTAAAGATATTTTCCAGAAGTTAAAATAGATTACATTTCCAGTTGGAAGTAATATTGCATCTGTTGACATATTATATCAGTGGGGGGTCACCCAAGGGAGTCACGAACCAATTTTCAGGGGGTCACAAAGAGCTTGGGGCAGCCATCTTTCCCCCTGCTAACTGGGCAAGAGGCACTTTTTCAAGTGGTGTTTCCTTATATTTAGCAGGGGGAGAGTAATTATCCCTCTTCATCCCTGCACAATGTCTTTTGTAGTGGCTGTTGCTGGTGGTAATCTGCATTTATTTTTTTTAGATTGTGAGCCCTTTTGGGACAGGGAGCCATTTAACTTTATTATGATTTGCTGTAAACCGCTTTGGGAACTTTGTGTTGAAAAGTGATTGATTGATTGATCTTATAAAGCTGAGTACCATAATCTGGGAAGCTTCTTTTTGGCTAGGGAAGAGGCGTCCCCATAAAACTGTCACTTCCTCAATGCTTGTGGCTGCGAGGGAAATTAGCCTTGCTATTGTGTGTGCGTATGTGTGATGAAGCATCTCCCGGGTCTCTTTATGAGCAGGCATGTCGTGCCTTCCATGTGCATGACTAGGTGAGTCTCAGCACATGGGGAAAAGGAATGTAAATACTCTGAACACGATATAAAATTTGGCTTTACCACCTTGATCAGCAATGGCATAGAGAAGCCACAATGTGTTGTGTGCAATGTTGCTCTTGGTGCTAAATCAGTCACTGAACTCAAAAGCATTAGACAAAGCATTCAGAACATTCTAAAAAGGATGTGGAGTTCTTTTGATTTTCAAAAAGTGTGACTTATTACAAACTCTGACATCACTTCCTGTTTAATGATATCACTTCCAGCCCTATGTCTTAGGGGGAGTACTGACAGGTGGTTGTATCTAAAAAGGTGCAAAAAAGGTTGGGAACCACTGACCTATATCATTTACCTAGTACACTTTTAGAGCATCTAAAATTAATAAAAATGAGAACTTGGAATGAGAATGTAGAATAAAAACACATAACATCGCAATTTGCTATTTTATTCAAGAAAGTCTGGAAAAAATATCACCCCAAAAACACGCCCCTATGCATAACTGATAAGCTGCATTTTTTGTCATGGCCAAGCATGTTCATATCTTTGGAAGTTCATAAGTTGCATGTTTGTAAGAAGGAGAGCTTCAGCATTAATAAATATTTTCATGATCAGCTCATGTCTTAATGGAGCAAAAATAAATTCATGTTGCTACATTAGAATTCAGCCTTGGAGAAGATTCTACATTTCATTTAATCATAAACCAAAGTGAACCAACTCAGAGTGGTATGAAGCTAGATTTTTTATTAATTCTGTGTTTGTTGCAAGCAGAACTCTGGTTCCAAATAAATATATTACATTAGCCTGCATAAGTATGGAATGAAAACTGTACTTTGCTGTTGTTGATTGTAACAGTTTATTACATCCTTATAGATGAGAATCTTGAGGGCTCCTGGCTGAATAGACACGACAGCATTCAAACTCCAGGTGCTCTACAGACGCCGCAGCTCACATCAACGGTGCTGCGAGACAATACTCGGCAAATTGGGGAACAGATTCAAGAGCATGAGTCAGAACCTGGTTCAGAACAAGACTTTTTACACAAGTATGTACAAACAAAATGCTTCTGCAGTGACAGCAGATATGAAAATTACTGCTGAACTGATAAAAATTAATCTTGCGTTGTCATGTTCTGCTTTTCAGCCAAAAAGTTCTTGGGGTGATTAAGAGAGAGAATAGTTCCCTGTCCCAACAGGACTCTCAGTCTAAAAAGAAACAAAGAAAATGCCAGCGGCATCCACCAGGAAAAATAATATGTTGGAATTAATAGTGATAAGTTGCTTTCCCCCTACCAAATTTAAGAGAGCCATCATCTCAAAAGGTTCCTCTGGCCTTGTTAGCAGGGTTAACTAGGGTACTGTTTTTGTGTTAAAAAAAAAAAAAATCTGAGAAGTGTTTTAGTTTAGGTGATAGAAGTTCACAGCCTCCCAATTTTGATTTTTTAAAGGAAAAAATATCAAAAGGCTAAAACAGTGAATTTTTGTCGGAACTGATTAACCTTTATACTGCATGCCAGTTTTGAAAACTGAAAAATGTTGATCAAATTATTAGGAGGGAGGAAGCTGCTTTGCTCGTCACAGATGATATCACCAGAGATATTGTTAATTCTTGTGATACTCTTGCATTCCCTTGAGGGGAATGTAAGTAATGAAGGGGGAAGTATTGCATTTTTCTTGGGCACAAGGAAGTGTTGAATGCAATTTCCAGACCACACTGAGGGAAGAGGTTATGTTTGTCACCCTATGAGTTGGCACACCTTTTGCAGTGATGTTGAATTTACAAACTGAATTTGTAGGAAATTATTACGACCTCTAGAAGTAGATTGTAAATCTAATACTACTGTAGGGAGGACCTTGTAGTACCTAGCTGTTTTAGACAATAATAACTGTACACGTTTAGCTACACTTTATGCATTAGGTTTACCTAGCGTTATTCATGACTGACTGGTATTTAGTACTCGGGAGTCACTAGTTCAAAGTTTGACTCTCCAGTACACCGTGCTGGTGCTTAATATAAAAGGTATAATATTAAGGATACACCCTGTGACTGACCTATTCAATCTTAAGTCCTCAGATGCAGATATCTTGGTTGGGACAACAGAAACTAGAAGACTTAAGTCGAAAGGACAGAACGGGAATGAATTACATGAAAGGCAGAAGTGGTGTCAGGCACGCAGTGTAAGTGATCATAATTCTAGAAGTGACAAGAGCCAGGGATACGTTTGGTGACTAATAATTCACTGGCTGGTTCATGGATGTGGCTTACCTGCAATACAGTGAGCGATTTTCCTTTTTTCCATGGCTTTTCTCAGAAAAGGCAGATGGCACACAGTGGGTTACATGCAATACATACAAACCAGTCATGCTGGTAGGAGTGTATCAGGCCTGGTGACATACAGACAATCCAAAACCATGAAGCTTTGAGACAGGTTAGGGCTTGTAAGAAAATTAACGTTAACTGATCAGTAGTGGAGACATTAAGTATGATTAATCCAAGGATGTCAAACATAAGGCCCACAGGCCAGATATGGCCCATGGAAGCTCTTTATCCACCCCTTGTGATAATTGGGCTTATCTCCCAGTACCACAATCAGCTGCTGAGCTGCAAAATCAGCAGAAAGTGCCACTGCTGTGAAAGGGTGGTGCTGGGTGAGTTCAATTGGCATTCAGGCTATTCTTTAGCAGCACCACTTCTACTGAGGTGTTCCTGTTGAAAGGGCAGTCCATGTGATAATTGGTTTCCCGTAGCAGCGCTACTTCTGCCAAAGCACTGGGAAGGAGATGTAAGGAGACCTAAGAAAGGGAGGAATGCTATGAGGGAAGGGGTGGACCAAGAGGGGTGGGAGGGAGGAGCTACAAAGAAGGGGGAGGGCACAGTTATTATGCAGGCCACACTTTCAGAAGCACCGCTTCTGCTGAGGTGTTGCACCTCAGCTGCTGAGTCTTGGCATTGTGCTGCCTTGGCAGAAGTGCTGCTGAAAGGGCAGCCCATGTGATAATTGGGCTCTTGAACCATATCTTGAAAATATTATAGAGATTTGCATTTGCAGTGAGTGAATTCATAAATGAGGAAAAAGGTCCTTATTTTTTGTCATCACCTGCTTAATGATGTCATTTCTGGCCCTCTGCAGGTGCCATGAATGGTGTTCCGTTCACTATACAAAACAAGTTTGACACCCCTGCCTAATCTGTAAAATTCTTGGGTGTCTTCTCAAAATTAAATGAACATACATTTTTTGGAAAACCTTTTGTGTCATGCCATATTTTTCTTAATTTGTATCGTCTGCATGTTATCAGCCCAGGTTCACTCCTGCCAAAATCATGGGATTGAAGTGGTTTGTATGTTTTGCTGGACAGAAGTAAAAATATTAGTGGTGGGGCTTTATGTTTTAAGTACGATGATGCTATGTAGGCCAATTTAGGGTTGTCAAATGCTGTTTTGAGGTAGTGATTTAGCAAATTTTGGTTTTATGTAAATAGATATAAAACCAACCATCTTGGTATAAACACCTGGAAATGGCTTAACATTGAGATGCTTTCACTTATGGATTGATTTAACCCTGATCAAGGCAGTATCCCAAGTAGGTCATGGGATGTAGCAGCATGTAGTGACTGCACTTCTGATTTAAGCAGATAATAGACACTGTAATAGATAATAGTTACTTTAAGGAACTGATGTGCTAAAAAAGGCTCTCCTATTTGGGGTAGGTGTGTTCCTAATAGAAGGTTGTGGTGCAAAGAAGATAGAAGTACTAAGTAGAGATTGACTCAGCTCCTTTTGGGAAGGAAGCCTAAGGTTTAAAATAGGAAAGCCTCTTTTGTGCTATAGTTATTACTATCCAGTATATTTATGGTTTTATATTATAAAACCAGAGCTGAGGATTGTACTCCTATCCCTGTAATCATGTTCCTCCTTTCTCCCAATAAGGCGGGGTCTAATGGAGGATGATGCTGAGCCCATCTTTGAAGATGTAATGATGTCTTCACGAGGTCAGTTAGAAGACATGAATGAAGAATTTGAAGACACCATGGTGATTGATCTGGTCAGTAGATCTTTGCTTTCAAATATAACTTTTAAAAAAAAAATGATGGCTAGCAGATAAATAATTATCTAAAGGAGGCTTTTAGGAAGCATTGCCAATATTGGGGGCATGTCATCCGTACATAATAGCCTGTCTCCTTTCAATCGCCATATCTTTGCTAAAGTATTTTGTTCTGAGCATTGAGTATAAGTTTGTTTTGGAATTGTGGGGGCACAAAGATTTCTCCTTTAGCCACATAATCATGGCAAGGGTAGTATGGAGCACTTTATAAGTCATAGTGCTGTATGAAACTGACAGCCCAATCTTACACTGCACTGGTAGGCCAGCACTGTATGCAGCACAGTATAAGAGGATATTTTCCTGCAAATCCAAGTGGCTCATTCAAGGCCTGAGGCCGGGATTAGGATCTGGGAATAAGTACCAGATCCTACTTCCACCAACTTCCCTGGGCCTGTCTGCCCACGAGCCAGTCCTCACTCCACATTCCCCACACCCCAAAACACCACCCTCCCCAAGTCCTGACACCGGCCAAACTTCGCCAGTGGCACTTAGCCAAGCTGGCACGGAGGCAGGTGCGACTACCCGCACCAGTGCATCTGCCTCTCGGAGTGGTGCAAACGTGATTTACGTTTGCAACACTCCTAGGCTGGCACAAAATTCCAACAGATTCCTCCAAGTGCTGGAAGGCAGGCATATTTAAGCCATCAGCTCTCACTAACCTGATTTCAAATTATTTGTAAAAATATTTGTACATCCTGTTAGAGGGAATAAGAAGGAAATAAAAACTGAAGTGTTGACACAGATAGAGGACGCAATCCTAAGCAGCGCCGGACTGGCGAGGCCGATGGGCCAGCACCATATCCAGCGCTGCTTAGGAGAGGCTGGAGCCTCCCTGAGGCAAGGGAGCATTCACTAAAGAGCGGGCGCCGATCCGAGGAGACCGCGTGGCCAGAATTGGGGCCCCGCTGAAGGGCTTAGGATACGGCCGTACGGCCACCTCCCAAGCCCGCCCAGGTCTTGCCCTGTCCCTCCCACCAATCCCCGCACCACTTCCATGCAGAGCTTCCCTCCTACCGACCTGCTTTAGTCGGCGCAAGAAAGGCTCAGCACCGGTTCTGCTGCTCTAGCACTGACGTGGGAGTGCTGATCAGCGGTCCCGCGTCAATGCTAGGGCCGACGCTATGACGTCGCATCAGCACGCCAGGCAGTGCAGGATTGCACTGTTAGAGGCCTAAAGGCCATTAGCTCTTCTGCCAAAGCCAGGGGGAAAAAACCTGCTCTGCTAGTGAAGGTTGGATGAGAACCTTCTCACTGGAAGAAGGGATGAGAACTGGTGATCTGTCCCACAAGAGGAGACAAGAAGTCTACTTGATTATCTCTTCCTCCAGAGTCTCCATTGGGAAGGGTTAGCTAGTCAGAATATCCTCCTTAGCTGCAAAGAGAAAAACATTTCATTTTGACTGAAAAAACATTTCAGTCAAAATGAAATGTTTTTCTCTTTGCAGCTAAGGAGGATATTCTGAAAAAACATTTCAGTCAAATGTTTGAATCATCTTTATCCAAAATACAACATAATTAAATATTTTCTTTCCAGCCCCCTTCAAGAAACAGACGGGAACGAGCTGAATTGAGGCCAGATTTTTTTGACTCTGCAGCTATCATTGAGGATGATTCGGTAAGATTTTACTAGACCTTGTTTTTTACTTAGACCTGCAAATTATTCTCTTCTGCTTTACTGATGCTCTCAATAATTTTTTTCCCTAGGGATTTGGAATGCCAATGTTCTGAAGTCTGATGAAGACATTATACAAATGTGGAACTCTGTTCTTTAGAGCTCAAGGCCTATATACTGTGATAGCTTATATGAAACCACATTTTTGATGTGATTTGGTTTGATTTTTAACCAAATGATTAAGGTCATTTCCTTTTTGTAATGAGAGATTGAGAAGAGGAGCTTCATAATGAAACGAGGAATATTGGCCAAACAGTCACCTCAGAAAGGCTGACCTACAAATCATTTGTTTCCCTGTCCTTGACAGTCCTAATACAGGTTTTTTTCCTGGATGGGGAGGAGCTTTTAAATTAAACAGTTATGGAAAAAAAAACATTGTTCTACACGTTTTCAGAAAACATTGAATGAAAACAAAACTTTTTAACTTTATTTTTCTGCTGTACAACTTCGAAATGTTTTAACATTTGCCTTTTTATGTTTTAGAAGCTAGCCATTTTTATTAAATTTATGCCTATCAGCCATTGACCAGCAGCGATGCTATCAGCCATCAGGCCATCCTGCCTGGAGAAGTGTTAAACACACTGGACGGGACTAGCAGTATGGGATGCTTCTAGGTCCTCTCTGACCATTGAGAGCAGAACACTCTTGCAAAAGAGGTTAGAAGTCAGTTGTGTGCATCTCTGCCAAAAAGTCAGATTCTGAAAAGAAAAACCCAGATTTTATACTTCTGAGAAGATTTATTTTTATTTATAATAGGGCATAAAATAAGAGATGTCCATGAAGCCACTTTTCCAACAGACGCTGTGTAACATTCATTTTATATAGCACTAGGGGAACACACAAAACAGCACATTTTCTATTGGTACTTGTTCTGTGCATTTTTAGCAACTTATACCAGCAAATAAAATATTCTCAGTAAAATAAACCAGTGGTTCTAAAGTAATCTATTTGCTGTTTCTACTATCTATGTCCTGCCCTATCAGATCTGAGGTACACAAGCAGCAATTTTCCGATGGAGCATAGATCACAGGGGATGAAGGGGTGGGGAAGGAGGGAGCAGGAGTCACACTTGCATTTTCAAAGCAGTTTTAACTGTACCATAGAGAAGTGTTTAACTTTCCATGCCGTAAATACCCTTTTGTGCTATTTTTGTAAATTAATTTTGCCAGTTAGATTTACTGTATGTGCTGCATAGAAACTTGTGCTTAGATGGTGACGTTCTTAAGCTTACAATGGAATACAGCTACATTCTCAGTGTTAACTGTGCATTATTAAGAGTAATTATTAAATGATTTTTCTAAAAAGCAGAACAATCCAAAAAGTAATCAGTTAATTCATTGTTCTAAGAGATTTTTGGTGTCTTGGATGATTTGGACTTTCATTCTGCTTAGATATTATGACTCTTCCTGGTAGCTGCTAATGTAGTTGAAGGACTGTTTCCCCCCCCCCCATGGTGCTGAGCACAGCTCCTGTTGCTAAGAACATCTCTGAAAACGAGGCCAAAATAGTTGTCTTTTGGAGTTTGAATGTCAGTGCTTGAAAGCAGATCTAAATTGACCCAGATTTCATCCATACACTTCAGAGGTGCTTTTTTATAGCAGCTGCAAAATGTGACAGTCTCCCTTTTTAAAAGGTTCTTTCAGGAGAAACAAGGTGCATCCAATGCTTATCATTTGGGAGATAGACAAAAACTGACATGTCAATCAAATCACATTACTTTCATCCAACAGTTGACATTTTTCCTCCCCTTAAATAAAACCTGTTTAGTTGTCAAATTGTGGTTGCCAAAAATGTTTGACCTGATAATTCAGTCATTCCATTAAGGCAGCTCTTTAGGAATTTTAACATTGCTAAAGTCTTGGCTTGGTGCTTCTGGACAAGGTGAAAAATTATCTCAAAAAAGTGGCCAGAAAGAGGTGCAGTCATATCACTTCTTTTTTGTGGACAGGGTGGCACCACTGCTTCTGGTCTGAGTCCATCACAGACAAACCTTGTGCTCCACAGCCCTCCATATGGAAAACCGAATTTTAATTGATCATAATAAAATTCTGTAACGCTAAAGCCGTTTACAAGTTACCTCCAGTGGGTTTCCAGTTCAGCTTGCAGTCAATAGGTTTTTTTAATGTGTCTCCTTGATTGGTTTTGCTAGTAATTCTGTAAATTGTACATTTACAATATGAGGTTTTTTCCTTTTGTACAATTTAAAACTGATGCTTCACTTTTCCTTTAATAAACTCCTCAAAATCACATGTGCAGTGGAGTCCTTTCCACAAAAGCATTGGAAAAATGAGTACTTTCTGTTGGGTCTGTCTTCCACTAAATATTTTCCCTTAGTGAAGCTTGAAAAGCTGTGTTCCTTTCAGTCCTTATGTCTGTTTATCATTGTTCTGCCCAGCATTCTGGGCAGAACAGATTTTGAGGGTTTTTTACTTTTTTCCTGGCTTTATTTTTTTAATAAAAGTGACCAAATGTTTCAATTCGCTTTTAAAATAAGAGCTTTTTTTTTTTTTACTTTCTCAAAACAAACTGCTAGTAAACAGTTGGATTTGGAGGGCATTTACTTTCCCCACCCATACCTGATAATGTCATTCAGGTAAAAAGCAGTTCAGAGTGTGTGGAGTTGCAAGTAGGGCTGTTTGAGACTTTTATCTTGCATAATCTGATAGCTGGCATAGGATCCTGGGGGCTTACTTAGACCGCTCCAGCCACTACATTGTTCACTTTGACAAAATAATAATCCAAATGTTACAAAACCTCAAAATAAAACCTAAAATTGATCACGTGGGAAGCTACTGAAATTATGGTATAATAGTGAACAGTTGTAGGAATTTTGTCTTGAAACGATGCGCTGAAATGGAAAGCTTCCGTGAGCTACAACTCACCAGAGACTATAAGAGCAATTGCAGAGCTCAAACAACTCCTTGGCATAAGAGAACCAGAAGGTTCTTATACACTCAGACTTCCAGTCCACCTCAGCTTCATCCTAGGTTGGAGTGCTTCTGACTGTTTGTATTTACCAGTTGTATAGAGAATGGGGGGATGGGGAATTAAGGGAGAAAACTTTAAAGGACTAGATTACCTCTTGTTTCTGGCTTGGTAAATTCCCTGATCATCCTCCTCCTAGGCTTGTGGCCATACGCATACATGCTGTCGTGATTATTAGTTTTTGTAGTTCTCTCATAAGAGTAGGGAATTATCATACTTTGACAGATAGGTTTTACTGGAGGTGATATTTGTTTCTTTAGATACTTTTATCCTGGCCATGAAGAAGCAGGAGTCATACAACATCTTCATAAGTTCCTTGATGTGAACCACAGCTGGCTTGACAGTTCTAAATAAAGTGGTTTCATCTTATCTGTCTGGTCTCTGCTAATCTTTATTTAAAACATTTATATCCTGTCTTCAGGCGCGTATCTTACCTATAGCCTTGGATGGAGCGAGCCATGGGCGCCGGGCAGCGCCGGGGCACCATTGCGCGCGGTCTTCGGCCCTCCCGCCCACTCACACTCCCTTACGCTCAGAAATGGAGCTTTCCGGGCTAAGGGAGGCATGTCGGGCGACGTCCTGGGGGCATGGTTTCGGCGCCAGCCATGGGCGCGCTTGGGCCTCTGTGCGCGCCTGCCTGTCTTTCACAAGGGAGGCATTCAAGACAGCTCACATGTTAATACTTTTTTGTTAAATAGCTCAATAAAAATATACAGCACCAAAAATCAAAATAGTATAAGTGGAAATGTAATAATTCTCAAGTAACCTTAAAAGATAAAACAAAAACATTTTCAGTTGCCTTCAGAACCATGAAAGTGATGGAGCTGATCTTAAATCTAGGGGCAAGCTACAACCTGCATGCCATGCATTGTCAAGGAGTCTTGAAAAGTATAAATCCTGCCAGATAGTGATCTGTCTTGATGGAGTAATGCTAATCTTCTACACCATTGGATCACCTTCAACCTGCCCAACAGAAAACCCCTGGTCCAATTTTGTCCAACACAGGGCGTAATGCAGTTATTAGTCGAGATGTGTCCCGCTCTAGGGACCATGGTTCAAATGTTGGTGAGACATTGGTCTTGATAAAAGTAGTTTACAAAATAACTCCCGTAAGTTTTTTCAGAAGTTACTTGTGTGTGTGGTCTATCCCTGCTTGAAGCGTTTTGCTTGACATTCCCGAGCTTTGGGAGCAACATGCCTACTTGTTGTCATGGAGGTGCCATTTGGAATTCTTTGACAGTACTCCCTGGATGCATCCGGCATCTCCGCCTTGCTCTTTTGGTGTTGGCCTGCCCATCACCAGCTGCTACACCTTGTTTTTTTAATACATCTTGGATAGTGCAACTAGGCTAGCAGATGGTCTTGTCCTAATTAATTATCTTGAAAGGCTTATTAAGATCTTAATGCCTGGTAAACCATATTTAGTATCCTTTCAGTTACAAGAACCAGAAGACCAATGCCTCAGTCTTTCTGCACAGGAAGCACAAATCAATACAGGAAGCTTTCATATAATGTAATGGATCTAAATTGCTCTGATTTCTTAAATGCTCCCCTTTTTAAAAAATACATTTCATTAAGAATTGTTATTTTCATACATACTGTACTCTTAAACGGATATTTGAGCTTACCTGTGAATTCTCTTTCTCAGTGGTTTCAGGATGGCTCAGTCGCTGGCATCTAGGAAACCCCTCCTGGACAGGCAGCATCAGATGATCCAATTATTCCTGATTTGGGGGCTACCCCAGATGTACCTCAGGAACGAACACACACACACACACACACACACACACACACACACACACACACAAAATATCTGGAACATTGCTTAGAGTTGTAGAATTGTAATGATTCCAGGCAAGATCAGAACTTGCATACAAAACTATATACACAGAGGGCTTCCTCCCCATAGTAGGAAATCAACCTACCTAGAGCATCACCAGCAGCTGCCTGATGAGCCTCAAGTGAGGGAGAATCTACCACCTCCATTGGGAACTGAACCACTCTTACTGTTGAGAATTTTTTCCTGATGTTCAACCAGCATATCCTGTCTTGCAATTTGTACCCATTGGATCTAGTTCCATTTGCAGCTGAGAGCAAGTATGTTCCTTCTATATGACACACATAAAGAATGCTATTGATATCCCTTCTCAGCCTTCTCTAGGTTAAACATACCAAAAGTCTGGCATAACTTCCAGCCCTCAGCAAGTCTCATGAATGGCCCACCGTATGAAATAAGTTTGATTCTATTGGTATAGGCAAAGTAATTTTGCATATGTTATCTAGCTTGGCAGATATTTGAGGAAAAAATCAACCCTCAATTTCGCAGGCTTGTGTAATCAATAAGACGACTGGAAGAGAAAAGGCCTTGTTATCCACCTACATTTAGACTAATCAAGCACTGACCACTACAGATCAAGATTTATGCTTAAATAACCATGAAAGGCAGATTGTGATGCTGTTGTGTAACAAATGACAACTTTCATCTTCTTGCATCTTATCTAGCCTGTAATTTACAAAATTATCCTTTGGATATACTTGTCAAATAACCTCCTCCAAGACATGTGTATTTCTTTTAAAGAAATTCAAATGCTTTATTTCCATAGTATCTAGGATCATGTAGCAATGTGCTGATTTGTGAATGAAACATACTGTAGCAGGATATCAACGCTGAAGCACTAGACCACTTCCCCACATTGTATACCTTTGTCTTAAAGGTATAACTGTGATTTTTTCTACTCATTCTAACCCACCTCTTTAGAACCATGGTTCCCAAACTGTGCCCCGCCGCAGCCTTCACAGGGATGCCCATGGGATGTCCCCGATGCTGTCTTCTTACTGGCACTCCTGGGTACTGCCATCTTGAATCATGCAAGATTTTGCGCAACTCAAAATGGTGTTGCCGTGACCATGGTACATTTGGGAACTGCTGCTGTGAAGAATATCGTTTCATGTATTTCACAAGATTCAAAGGCACACATATCTTGGCTCTAATGAACCTCTCCCTCAAAGATACTTTAGAGTGGAATGTTAGCATGCTTCTTCCAGGGGTTAGATTGTCTCTTGCTGGCCAGAACATCCAAGTCACGGCAAATTCTAAGCCGAGTAGTAGATGGTTGGATTATGTCATCCACAAACCCTGTTAAACAGATTTTAAAAGAGCAATTATTTCTAGCGCTATGCAAGTGAATCTCTGCCAGAAAGTTAACATACTGCAGACAGCTGAAACTGCTTCATATTAGCCCTTTATTAAACCAGAATAGATCTGAATTTTTTTGTAAAAACTGCTAAAAGGAGATGCTTTTTCACAATAGGTACAGTCAAATTAATACAAACATGATTAAGTGGCAAATTAAGGGAGGGGTGTCTTGATTGCTGTTATCTACAGTAACAACAATTGCCCCGAGTCAAATAATTGAAATACATAATTGAATAGAAATGGTGATCACTGATTTAATTTACAAATGAAAATGCATAACTATCAGATCTAGAAGTTTCTCACTCAAAAGCCTGACCCAGGGCCTCTTGAGTCTGCACCACTGATTTAGCTGGCACTGAATCCCCATTGAGCAAACTGGGGCAGTACTCAGGGTATGGGGGCAAACATCTCCTTACTCCGAGGCGAACTCCAGCCTGCTTGTATTCAGCATAGGATACAGCGGTGGCTGGGATTTATGCCCAAATAGGCACAAATAAGATTGTAGCTTTAATCAAGGACAGCACGTGCCTCCATAGTGCCTGGATCTGCCGCCAAACCTCTCCCATGCTGATGATTTTGGGATTTCATACAGATTTTTTTCATCCTCCACAACTATGTTGCTCATTATGCTGCTGTTATATCCACTTAATTCAAATACAGGAATGGCCCACCCACCAGGAAGTTTGGTCTCTAGCATTTGGCAAATTCAAAACATTGTGTCCCTGACCTTTGAATGGCCAATATAAAAATCAGCCCTTTAGGTTTACCAAAATGAAATTATGATCAGGAAATGGAAGAAAGACTTTGAAATAATAATAAACAAGAACATGAAAAGGCTTTGAGGATAAAATGCCCAAAGTTGTCATACCTCTTATTGCTGCCGGGAAAGGATTTGCAAACTTTTCCACATACTCTGCTTCTGCATTGTTCTGTTTTCCTCTGAAAATGATCTGGACAGCTCCCTAAAGACAAATATCCAAAGTCATAACATAAATAACGAAAGAGCCAAGCTGCATCAGGCCAAAGGTCCATCTAGTCCAGCTTCCTGTATCTCACAGTGGCCCACCAGGTGCCTCAGGGAGCACACAGGACGGGATGTCTGCATCCTGTTGCCACTCCCCTGCATCAGGCATACTGAGGCAGCCTTCTTCTAAAGTAAAGTGGTTACACCACCCATCATGGCCTGTAGCCAGCAATGGACTTTTCCTCCAGAAATCTGTCCAATCCCCTTTGAAGGCACCTAGGCCAGATGCCATCACCACCTCCTATGGCAAGGAGTTCCACAGATTATCCACTAGGTAAAAAAGTATTTCCTTTTATCTATTCTCACTCTCCCAACACTCAATTTTAGTGGATGTCCCCTGGTTCTGGTGTGAAATAGGGAAAAGAACATCCGTCTATCCACCCCATGCAGAATTTTGTACGTCTCAATCGTGCCCCCAAGGTGCCTTTAGACTGAAGTCTGTAAAATGACTTGTTTTTCTTCTTCTTGAAGATTCTGGAATGTGGGGTTTAGTTCACTTAAACACTTGGGCAGCCCTACTGCTGGCACTGTGCCTCAGTGAGCAAGTGGCAGCATTGGGGAGGCCAGCACCGCCCCATCAACGCTGCACAGCGATCCCCAGCCACCACCAGAGCTCAGGTAAGCCTGAGTGGCACAGGGGCGTGGGGAGAGTGGCAGGAAGGTGTGGAGGAGGCATTTCTGGGTGGTGGGGGGAGGCTGGAACAAAGCAAGGGATAGGCCTAATAGTGGAATAAGACTGGCCAAGGCATCAGCTGTCAAATCCTATTTCCCACGTCAGGCTTAAAAGCCTGACACAGGGCTTCTTGAGTACACCAGTGATTTAGCTGGTGCTGAGTCAAGACATCCCCATTGAGCAGGCTGGGACATTATTCAGGGTAAGGGGATGAATGCCCCCTTACTCCAAGGAGAACTGCAGCCTGCTTGAATCCAACGTAGGATATAGTGAAGGGCATTTTAGCCACTGCTCGTGTGCTGGATAGAATTGGGCCCCTAAGCAGCCTGTAAATAGGAACAACATTCAACGGAAAGACACTGCTGAAGGATGCTTCCTGCAATTACCTTTGCACCCATTACAGCTACTTCTGCTGTTGGCCAGGCATAATTTGCATCTCCTCTTAAGTGCTTTGAACTCATCACATCATAGGCCCCACCATAAGCCTGGATCAAGAAAAATAAGAAAACTGTCAGTCAACCACAATTCTGCCATAAATCTCTCCACCCCTATTTCTATGCTACGATACTGCTGAAAGGTTATATAACATGAAGAGAATCATTTCCACTACACCAATTTGTGCTATGCATAATGACATGTGCTCTTTGATTTCAGACGTTCTTCAACATGCATTCACCTTTTAGGCTATGAAGGAAGCAGTAAAGCTGAACTATGTAACTAGAGCAATGGTTCTCAAACTGTGGTTTGGACCTACCAGTGGGTCTCCATTTCAGGTGGGTCGTGAAGCACCTAGAGCAGTCATATGGGAAGATGGGATGCTGGTTATTTTGCTTGTATCAAGGGTGTAAACAGGCTTTTTTCTTTGAGTCACTTTGCTATTGGAAAATGGATGAGAAATAACCCAACTTATTGCTGCATTATCAGGAACGCAGCAGGCTCTGGCATCACAATGACAGCAATTCCGGCCATGATATCACTTCTGGTGGGTCCCAGACAGATTGTCATTCTAAAAAGTGGTTCCCAGTGCTTAAGTTAGCAACAGGCATTTGAGTGGCTATGTGTTTGGGCTGTTTTCATAATTGTTTCCAGTGTTGATATTATGTGCTGCATCAAACCTTGGAACAGCAACCTATAATTAAGCAAGCAACACTCGAAGCGCTGCAAGAAACCATCAGCTGGCACAGTTTAACAATCTAACACTAGGGATATTTGTCACAGCCAGGGCAGCAACCATTTCCCAGCTGCTTCAACTATAACACTGTGACAGCACAGTTGGGTTCCCCAAAGATTGTCTAAAGACAGCTTTCATCAGATACAGCATGATATTACCATCTGTTGCCTTATTCTGGGATAGAGAAATGGCCCTAGGGAACAAATAGTATAAACCTGTCAGTGTAAGTTTACATAATGACAAGGCTAGAAAAACACACACACACTTGTGGAAAGGCAACATCAAGCATTCTGGAACCCAAGTAACAGAAAAATTTTTCAACTACTGAGGTTCCAGCATCACATTTTTTATAAGCCTGGTCAGGTTACAGACAGAAAATACTGGGAATTAGTCCTGTGCCAATCTCATTGAAATGAAAAACAGCATGCACATAGACTATTTCTTAGAAGGCAAGAAGAAAATCTCTGATAGCAGCAAGGAGGAAATGATTAAACCCACCTAAGTAGAATCCTGCTCTCCTTAAAATTAAGTATAAACTCCAACCTCAAAGGGGAAAGATGATAACAAAGTGTCTCTCTGTGGAGCACCGAGAGTTTCTTAAAAACCTTTGACTATGATTTTTTTTAATGTAAATTAGAGCTGCCTGGATGCATTCACAATAGAGCACAATTAAAAATGAGAAAACAATGCAAAACAAGCAAACAAAAGCAAAGTGAAAACAAAGAGAAAACAAGCAAAGTGATTAGGCCAAGGATTCTTCATAAATAACTGGCAGAAACTAGATTACTGCCAAATAAATATTCTATAGCCATATTTTTTAGAAGTCCATATGAACCAAACATTATGAGGTACTCCTTCCCACAAAACATCCATTATGTCACTGCAGCCTATTATTGTTCTAACACAGCTACAATATTTGACTAAAGGTAAATAATAAAAGATAGTCTTAAATGTTTGACTCAGAAGTAACTGGCAGTGATGTCAATGAAGGCCAAATGCAATGCGACAAACACCAGTAAGACGGGAAGGCTTACTTGAGCTCATGAGAAGGGCATGCTGGCACTCTGCCCACCCAGCGAAGCCTCCTACTGCTGCTTGTCGCAGCAATGCTGGTTCTGCTCTCAGGTGGGAGGGTCTAGAGGACCCCCACATACCCCTGTCCAACACCACCAAGTACCACTGATAGTACAAGTATCGCTGGTTGAGAAATGCTGTCCTACAATAAAGGGATATGTAGTTATCCATTTTTTACCCAGGCAGTTTTAGAAAGAAACTTTAGGGTGGGGCAGGAGAGTGGAGGAGACATTTGCTCAATTTCTCAGCAATTCTGTTTTCCTTTTCTAGAGTATATTTAGGAAGATCCCTGCCCCCCCCCAAAATGCCCTTGCATTGTTTTTATGCCTCACACGTCTTCTCTCCCCACTCCTTTAACTATTCTTTCCTCTTTGACAGCCTCTTCTAGTAATAGTTATTACTTAATAAATACAATTATAATTAAAAATTATCAAAAGCTACTTATAAAAATAGTTAGCCTAATATTAACAAAATTAAAATCACAAAAAACACACAGAAGAGTAGCATTTAAGAAAGTAAAAATAAACTTCAAATAAATCTGTAAGCATTAAAAGCCTCTGTCAATTTTAAAACGTCTCAGCCCAATGCCTGGAACTCATTAAGGCTGCAACCTGTCCACACTTACCTGGGAGTAAGCCCCATTGACTCTAATGGAACTTACTTTTGAGATAACATGCATAGGACTCTGTTTGGTGCCAGGTGAGCAACACCACAGTCAGAAATACTACACAGCCCGAGAGACTTCAGGTGTGGAGTCATTAAAAATAGAAATTGGTGTTTGTGTTATAATCAGATCCTGAAGGTAAAGAGCATTAAGTAACAATTGTTCAGGCAGAATTAGGCTCTGAACATAGCATTTTAAAAAAACAAAAGAGGCTTGATTATGAGGGATGTAAGTGAATTAGCAGCAGCAGTAGTGAAGCAGAGAATGTAACAAGAATTCCAGAGGCAATATAATACAGATAACTTAGGCAAATCAAAAGTGACAGAGCTTCAAAGCAAAAGCACTAATTAGATGAGCTGAGCCTATCTCCTCTAAACACACTCAATAGTGAGTAGCTAGTAGCTATAAAATGCAGTCTTACTTCACCTTCCTCGTGATAATAGTGATTTTTGGCACAGTCGCTTCTGCAAAAGCAAAGAGGAGTTTTGCACCATGCCGTATAATTCCACCGTATTCCTGAGCTGTCCCTGAAAACAGAGACCAATTAAAAATTGTTAAATGAAAGTCACTTTCTCTGGGAAAGGATGTTTGATAAAAATAAGTTGTTATAACAACTCAGCATTAAGGAAGATAGCAGTCAAAACCTATTGACAAATAATTGTCAAAAGTATTTAACAAGTGGAAAGCATGATTGCAACAGGTGGCATAACAGATCTACAACTTTGTGCCACTAACACATCTTTTGCTATCAATCTTCCAACACTTACTGCATCTGCACTGGCAGAAGGAATAGAGCCATATACACAACCCTCCATAATTCTGCATTACTAAACACAGAGCAGTGCCATGAAACCTGACACACGGCTCTCATCCCACCGTGTACTATATAAAGCAATAAAGGAGAACAAGAGTCTGTCTAATAAATATACAAATCAAAATATTACTTTCTGCTTTAACACATGGTTCATTAAAGTAACTGGATACTTTTACAAAAGAGTTATGGCAACTTAGGTAGATAAAAATGTAAATCCTTGCTCGTTTTTCAGTGCATATGATGTATTTTGACCGGTTAAGTCCACACAATTGCATTCAGCAAGAAATAATTGTGCATTGTGTGAATGTTAATCTTGACTACAAGTAAGAGTAAGAAATGCAGTTGATGCATATTCCACATAAGCAACAGAAAATACGTTCTGCAATAAAAAGTCCTCATTTATAGTTAGGTGTTGAACAATGGCTTTGGCAAACCCCAATTCCTTAAATACAGGCTCTGAAATGATAGCTGTCATGTCATTTTTAATAAAGTCTTAAGATCAATTAATGTCCATTATTGCAATCAAGAAGGATGCAGAAGACCCTACCTGGTAAAAATCCAGGCACATCCACAAATGTTATCAGAGGAATGTTGAAAGCATCACAGAAACGAACGAAACGAGCTCCCTTCACAGAAGAATTTATGTCCAAACACCCTAATTTTGGAAGGAACAGCAGAAAATACGGATTTGAGACTTTTTCAAGATACAGTATGTATCAACATCATTTTGCAGTAGTGAAGGCACCACTTCTGTAATACAAACACACAATACTAACTGTAATTTAATTCCATCTCAGTGGCATATACTGAACCATATTTCTATGTTATCCAATCTGTATAACTTCATATAGCAATCCACACAAGCTATTTTTAGCTATACCAATTTTCTGATTAAAATTTAGTTTAGGGAATTGTTTACATTTAATGCAAGAGTTCTGGGGGAATAAAAAATGACAATATCAACCAGTTGATCTTGTTCCACCTCAGTCCTCAAAAAACAACTCACTACATAAAATTTTAACATTTGTCTTCAGAGACCAAACTCCTATGTATAAATTTAGTAAGATCATGTTTATATCTATAACCATAATTGTAATTGTCCCTCATCACCCCTGCGCAGTCTTTTTGGTGGCTGTTGCTGGCGGGCTGCCTTTTTTTTTTTTTTTTTTTTTAAGATTGTGAGTCCTTTTGGGACAGGGAACCATTTAACTTTATTATTACTATTTGCCTATAAACCGCTTTGTGAACTTCGTGTTGAAAAGCGGTATATAAGTACCTGTTGACTGTTGTTGACTGACTGACTGTTCAAAGTCTTTCTATAGTAATGCATTTTGGAACTAGCAGTTGTATCAACACAATTATGAGAAGAGCAAGGGAGATCAATGGATTCCAAGCATTTACATGGAAGGCTGTGCTATGTGCCAGCTCAACATACTACATACTTGCATCAAAAACTCTCATGAAAAAACCAGCCTCATTTCCAAGTTCTCTGCATGCTGGCTGAGTGTACTTCCATGGCAAAAACCAGTAATACACAGGGACATAAAGCAGTTCAAACTCCGTTTTACAGGATGTACAGCATGTTCACGCAGCCCCAGCCAGCCACTCTTTTAAGGGCAAAACATTCTTAAAACACTTCAAGATACTCCAGCAATGGGCTCATAAGAGATGTTAGGAATAGGAGTTTTCTAACCTCAATATGCAGGTTTCTAGCAGATGGCCCCCCTGCTCTCACCTGATGCTACTTTGGGCTGATTGCCAACTATTCCAACAGTTCTTCCATTCATTCTGGCAAACCCAACTATGATGTTTCTGGCATAGGAGGGCATGATCTCAAAAAATTCTCTCTCATCAACAATCTGCACAAATAAAATTCAAACATTTCATTGCCGAAGAGCGGGAAAATATAGGGGGGAACATTTACTCATTTCTATAGATATCAGAACAGCTGCATCACACAAAATAGATTAAACATCTAAGGGCACAAATCTAACCAGAGTTTGAGCTGGCGCAGGCACAACCTATATGAGCAATGACTCTAGAAGTCTCCAGTCTCTTAAAAGCCCTCAACTGTGCTACAACAATGTACTCCATCCCAATCAAACACAGAAGCACTCCTTAGGCTGCAATCCTAACCTGGAGTTTGGCCAGCACAAGAGACTTGTGCCAGTCCAGGAGTGTTGCAAATGCACCATAAAGCGTGTTTGCACCACACTGAAACAGGGAGGCTGGCACACAGATGTGGGTGTACGCTATAACACTAGCTCTCATCAAAGCCATCTATGCTACTGGCCACCAGCACTCCTTGCAGCAGTGAATTCCAGCAGTGGCATTTTTAACATCAACCATGAGAGTTTGTTCATTTTCTAATTTTAATTGTTTTAATGTTATTGTTTTACATGATTTTAATGTTTATAATTTTAATATTGTAAGCCACCTTGGGTGCCCATTGGGGCAGAAAGACAGGGTAAAAATTCATTAAATAAATTCCACAAACTATGCACTGAATAAAAAAGTAAACTGTGTGGCATTGTTGTAAGGACTCTAAATCTCTTTTTGTCTCTGCAAACACTGGAAGTTAAACATGGGAGGGTATGGGATAGGAAAGATTCAGTGCATTGTTGCAAACGTTGGGTCTTTGGTAACTCAAACACCATGGAAATAAGCCATCACATACTACAACATAGCTATAGTACTGTATGAATTTGCACAGAGAAATCAAGGGTACATAAATAAGCATCAAAGTGATAGTCCTTCTGTTATAGTGGCATTACACATTTAGAATTAAGACTGGCCCAAAGACTGGCCTAATCTTTTCTTGTCAAATACTAAAACTAAGAGCTCAATCCGAACCTGGAGTTAGGCAGGCACAGTTAGGCCAGCATAGCTTGGCTGGCACAAGGGACAACATATAGTATGTTTGGACCACTCTTGGAGTCACAGAGGCCAGCACAAAGACGTGCTCCATCCTCCAAGAGTGGTCCAAACGCACTTTACTGTGACCTTTGTGCCAGCCTAACTCCAGATAGCACTCTCAGCCTGAATTAATCCAATTATACTTTTGTCATTTACACCATCATCACCATCTTTATTACAGTCATAGACCAGCACAAAAATTAATATATGGCATGGAAAAACATAATATACAGAAAGTGTCACTTTAGTAGTACGATAAAATCCATTTACACTAAGCAACAGATTTCTAACAATTACAATATAGTATTTTAGTATCCTGCAGATGAGCAAGGTGAAAACTAATTGTAACAACTGTAACAAATTGTATCATCTTGTAACAACTCTTGAGATGCATCTTATGTAAATTCAAATTTGTGTCCCATCAACCAAATTTCCATAATCCACTTGTGTGCAATGCTTACCGAATGTACAATATCCACCATGTCATAAGCTTTAGTAGACTCCATTGGGACAATTGTATCCAACTCAGGAACTAACCGGTTACTTTAAACAAATGGAATCAAAAAGAAGCAGCTTACTTATCATCCATATGAGTAAGTAATTCTGTAAAGATACAACCATTTAACTTTCTTTGCTTATACCAATGTGAACAAAGGCACAGATCCTGATTCAGGCTACAGAAGGGATGAGAGAAATATTTATGATCTTTCGTTTTTAGCAGCTACCTAGCAAAGAACAGCCTCTCATTTGTATACCGGCAAAAGCAACTAAACTGCCTACTGGTGTTAAAATGGAGGGAGGGAGGGAGGGAGGGAGACAGACAGACAGACAGAAAAGTGTGATTTATCAGTGAAGTGCCACCATAAAGCAGGACAACTGCACATTATAAAGGACCAACCTGGACATTCAAGGGAACTACATGCTTGCTACATACTTTTGCACTGTTTGATGTGATGCGGTCTATTTTTTTAAAACCAAAAATAAGTGTGTAGGGGAGAAAAGTAACATTCACCCTCCCCCACCTCACCAGGCTTAGCTACTTTAAGCCAGTGGTCTGGGAACAGGGGTAAATTACCCCAAATGGGGTAAAAATGAAATTCCTGGGGGTAATGGACGGTCACGCTGCCGAGACACAGCCGGACATGCATATGAATCTATATGCATGCCCAGCTGTGTCTTGGCAGCGCGACCGTCCATTACCCCCATTATGGTTCCATCGCTGGCTGGCTGCTCCGTTTTGTTTGTTTTGCTCCGCCCACTTTTGCTGGCCGGCAAAACGCGCCCCAGACAGCTCTGCGCCTGCTCTGCTTTTCACACCACGGCAGTTTAGAGCACATGGACGCAGCGAGGAGAGCGGCAGAGTGGCGGCGCGTTGGACCTGCGCGGCAGCGGAGCAGAGCGGCAGTGAAGAGGCAAGCCAGGGACGGCCGGGCATCGGAGGTGAGGGAAGGCACGCGTCTTTCCCCCACCCCCGCCTCCATTGCCCTGCCGGGGCATGCATCTTCTCCCCCTCCATTGCCCTGCCAGGAGGAACTGCGCACCCCTCGCTCAGGCTTCTTGCAGAACACGCAGCCCCATCATTTCGATCGCTGCCCAAGGCCAGATGTGGTGCTTCTTTAATGTCCCGAAGTGTCCGTGTGTGATGGAAGGTATCTCCTAAGACTGGGTGCTGTTGCCAGGGGAGGGGCTGATTGGAACGGAGGGTTTTTTTAAAAACTGATGCCTAAGAGTGCAAGTCTAGGAATGTCTACTTAGAAGTAAGTCCCATTATAGTAAATGGCACTTACTCCCAGGTAAGTATTAATAGGATTGCACCCCATCTTAATTAAAACTGCAGTCCAATGCACACACTGCCCCAGGAGTAAAGCACATTGAATTCAATCTGACTTACTTCTGAGCAAACAGAAGTTGACAGACGCTGGCTGGCCACTAAATGTAAGGAGCGTGCAGGCTGGGGGAAACGCAACTGGCTGCAGAGTAACAGTCTGAGTCAACACCAGACTGTCCTCCTCCCCCTCAACTTGTAGCCCGGTGCAACAATCCTCCGATCCGGACTGGGGCTCAACATGTCGTGGGGTGTGTGGGGCACGTGCTTGTGCGCAGGACACCAGAGAGAGGCGCCAGGCAAACATACAGCGTGAGGCGAGGCGAGAGGGAAAGCGAGCTGCAGGAGACAAGATGTAGGAATGCTTGCTGCATTTCTATATTAGTACTATTTGCCTTCTCCAGAATGGAAAAGCAGATACTGTGCTGCTAAGTTGCATAGCCCCCTTTGTATTAGCACACATTAGGAATGGCCCTTGCCGTCTCCACAGCTATGTTTCTGTGAAGTGGGGAGGAGGGGTCAAACTAATCGGGCAACAGATGTATTTGTTTTGCTCCCATTCATCCTGTTAATATTTAAAGTGGAGAGGATCTAATTTTTTACATTAAGAGATGTTTGTATGAGGCAAGCTGAATCTCCTTACCTACACGCACACTCCTTGTGATGTAAAAATGAGGTATTCCCTGTTTTACAAGTGCATGAAACAGATATCTACATTAAAAAAATGGCTACTGCTATCATTTTTTGGTTTGATCTAGAGTTGCAAACAAATCTTTTAAATTCTGAAATAAGTCTTTGGAGGCTGCCCCTTTATCTTACTTTCTGACCTTAAAAGTGTTTTTCTTTAATCCAGTACAATGGCTCTCAAACTTGTTATCACCGGGGCCCAAAGGAAGTGATGTCATCAAGCAAGAACATTTTAACACCCCATATGACAAAATCAAATCTAACTAAGCAGATTAGATATTTACAATAAGAGTAAGATCAAAAAATATTTAAAGAACTTTCTAACTCTCCCAAACCCTTTACAACTTCATATTTACATAGCATTAATTAAGCTCATTAATTAATCAAATAAAAAGCAATGGGTTCCAATATGTAATTTTTTGTCTTTTGTTCTGGCGGGGGGAGGGGGGGTAACGTCAGTGTATCTAAATATATTTTGGGGTAAAAGGTAAAAAAGTTCCCTGACCCCTGCTTTAAGCAGTTTTCTCCCTGCTGAGCTCATTTCCAGAACTGAAGCGAAGTTGGGAGATACATACTTTAAAGCAGAATGCAGTAAGTTTGCCTCAACCTGCAACAAGCATCATTACAAAGGAGAGCTGGAACCCTTGAAATGTTTAAAGAGATAAAAGCTTTGCTATAAGGGCTAAATGAGATGTGATGTTATTAATGTCATTTGGACCCTGGATTAGGATCATGGGAGGGCACTTTACTCTTTTGCCAATTTGGATCAGGAGGACCACACGTTATTTATTCTCTCTCTCTCTCTCTCTCTCTCTCTCTCTCTCTCACACACACACACACACACACACACACACACACACACAAATGACACCTCTAGTTTGGCCTTACATTAGGAAATCCTGACACAACAGAGGGTTGACTAGTTGAGACCTGAGGCACACCTTGATTTGCTGCATCATTTGTAAAACTATGCCTACTTACCTAGGATCATGGCATTCGCGGACAGGAGCAGGATCCTTGTTACTAAGAGGCAGGTAATTAAAAAGTTCTCTGAGATTAAGCAAAGCATCTATGTCATTCTCAAAAGCACAATGCGCAACTCCTACAGGACAAAAAAAAAACAGAACAAAACTGACTTTGCAAAGACTCCAGTGAGCTTTCAAAGGTCTAACAAAAAAGTTATTAATTTTATTTTTTAAATCAATCTGCACTAAAGGGTAATGTGCTGCCAAGTTTTCAAACCAGTGTAACAAGAATTCACTTAAGGTCTAGAACAGGGGTGGACCAAACGCAGGATCACTGCATAGTGAAAAACCCTTCCCGATCCTGAGAGGCACTTACTGTTCCATTGAAACATTGCTCCATTTCCAAGCTAATCTGGTGGTAGGGATGCTCTAGGCAGTCAGGTCTGTCGCCCAGCGTCCCAGAAGACTGTGCAGCAGTATGCCAGACATAGACATGATTGCCCAGAGCATCCTTGCCCTCAGATCAGTTTGGAAAGGGAGTGGCACCTCAATAGAACAGTAAGTGCCACTCACAGGTCTGGCCCGTGGACCAGGATTTGGAGAGCCCTAATCTAGAAAATCAAGTGTGGCCCCTCTCAAGACAGACAGAGGTTACTTATTAGATCCTCACAGCAAATAAGCTCTAAAATGTAATAGCATTAATTACAACGTCGGTTGTTCTTGATATCCATCAAAAGGGCCAATACCTCTGAGAATCACCTTAAATGTATGTCTCAGTTTACATTATATGGCAACATGTTCTCATGCAATAACTCAACATTATGTGGAAAAACCTGTACGTAAGTTTTGGATTCTTCCATTTTAATTACCCTTTGTTCACAAGCGAGAAGATACAAGGAGTTCACCATTGCAGTATCACTCACTATCAAGAGATTAAGCCTCTCCTTTATAACAAAAGGCAAAGCCACAGGACGTTTTAGAGTTCAGGAAAAGATTATGATTAAGGGAGACATAATAGAGGTTTGCAAAAATATAAAATGGTGTAGAAAACACTCACTGTATCAGAACTCAGGGTCACCCAATGAAAATGATTGCCAAGACAGAGTAAAGACTTCTTCACAGCGCCCAATTTGCAGACAAAATGCATTGCCACAGTATTGGCAATCATCCATATGATGTTTGCTTATGTAAAGATTGCGCCCTAACAGGACTACTAAATTTTCCAATCATTTTATAATGAGAGTAAGGGCCCAATCTTATCCCACTTTCCAGCACTGCATCCTGCAGTGGAGGGGGGGCAGTCACAGAGGCCTCCCCAAGGTAAGATAATATTTGTTTCCTTACCTTGGGGCTACATTGTGGCTCCATCTGTGCTGGAATGTTGGGTAGGACTGGGTCCTAAAAACCAGGAGAATATGCTAATGAAGCAATTTAGCCATATCTGACCTGAGACGGCTGTGTGTGTCTTGGCACCCCCAAGTTGCTCCTGAGTAACATCTTCATTGGTAACAGATTTGACAACATCAGGACCAGTTATGAATAGGTAGGATGTGTCCTGAAAAGAAAAGAAAAAACACTGCAAAAATCAATGTACATCAACTGCAAAATGTGTAAGATGCAACATTCAAGTGTTTGCATTCATTTATTCGCCCCTTAAATGTTTTCAATATATGAACACATGGTAGAAAAACTATACAAATATCAAATTTTAATGTATTTGTAAAACTAACAATGTATTTAGTTGCAATTCTCTCAACTTTATTTCCAATGAAACATTTGTTTTTCTAAATCTTTGAAACCAACAAAGAAATAATAAAATACAAAACGAAAGATATGTCACCTTAAATGCAGGTATGCAGTGGTGTTATCCTACCGGAATGCTGGGCGGGACATCCGGGTGATTGGCAGCCCGCCCGTCGCGTACCGCAGTGTTACGCCGTTTGCGTAATGTATGCAAGCGGCGTAATTGGTTATGCAAATGGCGTAATGCTGCGGAACACGATGGGTGGGCTGTCGATCACCCGGATGTCCCGCCCAGCGTTCCGGTAGGATAACACCACTGCAGGTATGGTACTACCGAGCTTAACACCTCCACTCTTCTTTCCAAACCCTCTTTACAGCTCAAGACTAACTGCATCAATTGCCATTTATGGCAGGATACAAGTAGGTGAATAACTTACAATTATAACCTGAAATGCCAAGGAAGTAAAAAACATGACTAAAGCCTTAATGACTAATCTGCCAATGGAAAGGTATGTTTACTTATCTCAGGGTAATTGCTTGGTTATGTATGGCATATAGGAGAAACTGATTTTGAATGATAAAAATGTGTAATTTTTTGAAACAGATAAGCTTGTTGCTTTATTTTCTTTGAACAGTTCACACACATGCTTGCAGGGCAGGGTCGGGGAATCTCAATACGCTCAATATCTGAGAGGTTAATGTATTACTACTTATATAGTACGATCAATGTGCACGCTTTACACAAAGAAAAGACTTGATCCTCTTCCAGAGCGCTAAGAATCTATAAATTCACATAAGGGGGACAAAAGAGGGAAGGAAAGAAGCAGGAATAAATAGGGGAAGCATACACAATTATTTCAGTTACACATATTTAATGGGCAGCCTAATCCTATACTGTGCCAGAACAGGTAGGCTGGCTGGCCTGCACAGTAGAGGAAGCAGCTGGAGATCACTGCAGGTCAAGTGGACATTTGTCCCTTACCCCAGGGTAAGCTCCAGCCAGCCCTATGGGGCTGCTCGGATCCGCACCAGTGAAATTGCTGGCGCAAATCCAAGTATCCAGATCAGGCCTGCACAGCCTGGAGACGGAGGTTAGGGGATGGCCAGATTCGTGCTCCATGCCCCATCCTGGGCCAGCCTGCCTACAGGTCCACTCTCCCTCCACCCTGTACCGCCCCCTCTTTCCTTCCCCCGCTCTAGCAAAGCTCCGTGCTGGCTGAACTCAGCCAGCATGAGGCCAGCTTACCTGGGTGGCTCCATGGCACAGCTGGGTTGACGCAAATACCCACACCAGCCTAGCACCTTTTGTGCTGTTGAAGATGTGCCTTACAGCACATCTGCAACTGCCCTGGGCTGACGCAAGCGAGATGTGTCAACCCAGGGATGCAACTGGACTGCGCCCTTAGTTAAGTACTCAGGAATGTGGATGAAGGTGCGTGGTTAAAGGTTTCGTGGAAAAGGTGTGTTTTCAAAAGTGACTTTAAGTGAAGGAGAATCCCACAGGTACTCTGGGAGGTGGTTCAAAGCATACTGGCAAGCAAGCAAGAAAGGGTAGCAAATAAAAGGTATTCACAATATGCTGTTACTTGCAAGAGTGCAAATTACCTGTTCTTGGGGAAGGGAGATAAATACAGGAGTTGTCTGTCTAAGCATATTCATGACTTTTATTCAAAATAAAAGTGCCTCTGGGCACAAAAGGCGGAGTAAAAATCTAATAATAAATAAATAAATAAATAAATAAATAAATAAATAAATAAATAAATAAATAAATAAATAAAGGCAACTAATGCTCCATCCTTACCTTGACCATGAATGTGAAATCTGTTAAAGCGGGCGAATAGACAGCACCTCCTGCACAAGGGCCCATGATAAGAGAAATCTGCGGCACTACCCCAGAACATAAAACATTTCTCTGCAACAAAAAACACACACTTGTTCATTTACAAATTTTTATCTCAAGTCAAGTTTCCAAAGTGGTTACTGTTATAGAAGATTCCACATTCCTGGGTTCAGGTTTCACAATAAACAAACTGCATATAAAATAGGGGCAAGCAGTAGGAACATCTAAGCTTACAAAAAGAAAAACAGCTCTATTCCAGTTTTCTGGGTTGATCCACAAACCAAGATCTCAGGTTCCTGTCTCTTTCTTTACCATATTAATCAGACTTCTTTACAATTGTGTGCGTCACAAAAGAGAACAAGAACATTCATTCAGAGAATAGGCATTGGAGACGAGGGTCAGTTCATATAGCAATCTTTAAATGAGATTCCACAAATACCAAATCCTTCAACTGTCCATAGCAGCTGTTGCTCCTGACAACTGATAGAGACAGACACAGCTAGAGCCCTGTTTCAGCCCTCTTGTTACCCTGGAATTGCACTCCCAGAAAGGAGAACGATGCTGCTGTCATTTAATTTCATCGATCCAACATAAAGGATTCCTTCTACTTGCCTGGAGGATAAGCGAGCAGTGATGGCTTCAGCAACTTTCTCCTTGCTTATTAAAGCACAGGTGCAGGGCAAGGAAAAGATTAAAATGAAACACTTCATATACATTGCAGTAGCTTAAAAAATCCACCATATTATGCTACTAGACCACTCAGGTGGCTGGGGGAGAAACAGCACTGTGCCTTAACAGCTCCACTAACTTTTAACCCTTTCAGGGCTGTCCTTACCATGAAGTGACCTGAAACGTAGCAAAGTTAGAGGAGCACAACCAGACAGGCTCCCGGTGTTAGTCTGCTGCCCTCTCCAGCCCAGAAGCTCTAGTGAGGTTCTGATCCTCTTCTGGCTCACTGAGAACAAGTTGGAAGAGGATGATGGTAGTGGCAGCCCCCCTCTCCCTCCAGCTCTACCACAGGGAGAAGAGGAAAGAAAACCACCACCACCCCGCTCCCTATCCACTTTTAAAGCACCACGTTGACACACAGAAGTGATCTGGAGCTCACCCCCTATTGCCTTCCCTTCCAAATGGTGCTCCAATCAAACCACAAGTGGCGCAGAGGAAGAAAGGTATGCGCCATGATCCTGGTAAATGAAGAGATGGGCCCTTCTCTCTCCCTCTCCTATCCATAGGCAAGTGCACTTAATTGCTCATCCTCCCCTTCGATAGGGATAGTGAGCACGCAGGCAGGTGATGGGGTCCTCTGCTCACTTGCCTGACTGTCATTCCCCCTCCTCCATGGGGATGGTGGTGGCAGAACTGTGGGGAGAAGTACTGGGCCACCCCTGAACCCTTGCAATAGAAATTACCTCTTAAAAGATGCACCTCTTTAAAAATTACCTCTTAAAAGATCTTGTTTCAAAAGCTGTCTTCCCTCTAATGTCACTCTAGCAACAATGTTTAGAAATATCCTAACTGAGTATCTTATTAAGGCAGGTCTCAAAGTCAGAACAGTGGATGACTAACAAAGAGGCTAGAGAATGCACTGCTGCGTTCTTAGAAAATTAAATATTGAACTGACCAAAGTCAAGAAGTAAAACGTCAAAGAATCAGGATATAATTTTTACAACATATAATGATGCTGTGTTGTCATCAGCACAAATCTGTGATGTGCTATGGTCAACCAACCACCAGACAAACGCCGAAGTGTAACGATTTAGAAATTATGCAGGCACTAAGTGGTGAAAATGATGCACCAGGAGAGCAGCATTGCCTTCTTTTTGCATAAGACACAGAAGTGGGAGTAGACATGTACAACTCATGCTTCTCTGCCATTGCTTCTGTAGAACTTCCAAAGTGCCCCGTGTTATGTAATACTAATTATACTTCATATTTGTAGTGCCTGCTATCCTTACAGACTTCTTACCAAAAAAATATCAGCATAACCAGCCAGTGACTCTACTCCTTCTTGGATGCGGGCCCCTCCTGAATCATTCAGTCCAATCACAGGAGCACCAACCAAAACAGCCTGATCCATGATCTGGAGAAACCAAAGCTCATGATTAGCCTAAAGTAGCCCATGGTGACTTTTATCAGTAAAAGAGGAACTTTTTAAACTGAGTATCTCCAGGTTTGACTAGCAATGTCTGCTTTCTTGTATAGCCTCCTCAAATAAACAATTGGTTGACTCACTACCTTGGCTTACCTGGAAGTATCACTGCTATTACATTTGCATGTTGCTATTAATTCTGCTCACTCATGTTCATCTCACAAGCTATTTACCCAAGTAACGTCTTTATTACAGGACACTAAAGAGCCATATGATAATTGAAGCACATTAATATGAATAACCATTAGGTACTAGAATAAAGCAAACAGCTAGCTATTAGTTACTAGGAATAAAGCACATATTACATTATCTTCCAAAAACAGCTATTAAGAGAAGTGGAACTTTATCAGTTAACTTATTTTCAAGTCAAATATTGATACTTTTCTAAAATATTTTTACTAAATTTAACTAGGATCTATCCTGCCAATTATTTGGGATTGGTTTCTGCAACAAGAAATACAGAGGAAGACTGTTTGAAGGAAATGAAATTCCGTTGCAGTAACCAATAGGCAAGAAATTTGGGGACATGAGAAAGTTGGGATGTATGGCCTGAATGGGGAAGGGATGTAAAAGGAAGAGGCTCCCAATACAGTAATGCCTTCCAAACAACTGCTTCTTTTTAGTACTGTTTTGTTACAGTGCTTTCTCCTGGGTACAATTGAAAGCCAATGGGAACCATGTACTCTGGCTAGTACAGACCAATCAGCACCAGGTTTCCTGGCTGATCTTAATGATATCTCCTATAATGCTGTTTCATATAGCATGCAGCTTTGCAGAAACGTATCCTGTTTCTAATAGAAGGAATTACTGTAGTGGAGACATATGGTTGTTAAAATTGTTTTGAGAATAAAGTGTCTTAAGGTTTAAAAAGGACTGAGTAGGAGATGGGAAGAATCTTCATGCAAAAAGGATTCATGTGAACCAGGTATCTTAAAATGATAAGGTACATTCAAGCTATACAACCAACATTTGTTGTTGCATTTTGCATTGGCTTGCCTGAACTACCATGCTGTAGTCATCTTCAACAATGCATACCTTGCAGATCTTTTGAGCATGAGCTCCAGACAGGCTGCCTCCAAACACAGTGAAGTCCTAAAAAGAAACCCATGTTTTAAGATGAAATATAAAATTATCGCAATATGCCAAAGATTGGTGCAGGGTTCAGATTCTTCCTTGCCCCTTAACACCAGCTTAAATCTGGAGTAAAACATTGTTTTATTTTTAAAAAAAGATTTTAGTAGACTTGAAAGGAGCTGCCTCTTTAGACCAGAGGCACACTCCATCCCTGCAGAGGCACAGGTACCCATGTATGGAGGAACTGGCATAGGGCTCAACAGAGCAGTCTTCCTCTTCATATACATAGTACACGGGATGCATATGCAGCAAACCAAGGTACTACCTCCAGATAATGCAGAGGATGCCCGTGTCAACCTTCTGTATCCCCATCTAGACTTTAGCACTCACCTTACAGTTCAATACAGAATACACTATTCCTTCATACCATGTTTTACAGAAGACAGGAGACAACAGTACTTTTGATGCCAGGAAAAAACTGATCTAAATTAAAGAAATTAATCTAGCAGATTCTTCATCTTTTCCTTACCCACAGCAAATACCTTTATGACATTTATGAAAAATGCCAACTAACTTTAAACTTTCTTCAATTCACATTAGCTCAAAACCAGGCGGAATTGTTGACCTGTGCTAAAACAAACATCATAGTAAAATAATATGCTCTTATTCATAATGCAGCACAGGCATGCCCCAGAATCTGCTGAGGCTCTGTTTTGGACCCCATTGTGGATACCTGAAACTGTGGATACTGGGACGCCTTTTTAAAGACAGGGAAACATCAGTGGTTTTGCTGCGACAAGGGAAAAAAAGAGATTTGCTTCATGTTTCCCTATCTTTTTAATAGGCTTCTCAGTATCCTTGGATAACTGAAATTGTGGATACCAAATCAGTGGATACAGGGGCACCCCTGTATGTAAGTTTTTGAGGCACACAGAATACCTCCACGGGCTGGAAGAAAAGACAAAGCAGCCAACGTCAGCATTGTCTACATACATTTTTAAAACACAAAGAGTTAATCATGTAAGAAATGTAGAGATGCAGCCAAAAAGGCCGCCCAATTAACTTGGATATCATCAGTTCACCATAATGTTTCCTATACTGTACAAAGCTGTCTTGAAACATGCCTTGATTTGGCAGCAGGGCCTCCAAAAACAGACAGGATCACACATATGTCAGCATGATTGAATCTAGGCATAAAGCTCTACCATTAAAATGCATCAACATTAATAATTAACTTAAATTAACTGCTCATCACTTAGCCAAACATCCCAGAACTTCAGTCTGACGTTTTTTGCCCGATATATGACAAGACTACTTTTGATCGGAAATGACTTGTACTGATGAACCTGTTCTAATCACTGCCATGTAATTTTATACACTGTCATCAGAAGCTTTCCAACTAATCCATCACTTATATACAGTACAACTGAATACACACTTCTTCCACAGAGAAGCCAAGGATCATTTGTGTCCTAGATTTTAAGAATGTATCTAAAGAAATGAACAAGAAGTGCATTTTTTTAACATTAGAAAGTAATACAAGTATTAAAAATTCTGAAAAAGATTCCAGAAGGTTTTTGAAAAATTCCACCCTACTTCCACATGACATGAAGATTCGGTTGTACAAGACCATATATGCTGTGCAGTATTACACCTACAGCCTAAACAGCTTGGGATCAGGATATTTAAAAGGATTACCTTCTCCCACATTATCATGTCAACCCACTTGGGTCAACTTTGGGAGCCCTGCTTCTTGGCCCAGCACCAATGGAAACAAGGCCAGCTTTAGATGATATATGCCAGAGGTCCCTGACATTGGGCAATCCACCCCATCATTTTCTGCCACAGGAATTGTGGGATCCTACAAGCTGATTTACAAAAAAAACTAGAGTGAAGAGGTGACTCTAGATTTTATTAACTATGTGCCAATCAAACATCCAGGGATGGATGGTAAAAAACTGCCCCCACATTCTGATGGATCCCAGCCACAAGAAATGGGGGGGGGCGCCCAGGATGAGGCAAGTAGGGTAGAAGGAACAAGCTGGAGAGTGGCCCTCCAACAACCTGAGATCAGGATATTTAGAAGGATCAAGCCTACCCACTTGGGGGCCAACTTTAGCCCATCACCTGGACCATGAAGCAGGCCCATCATAGGATGCTGGAGGGAATGGGGGATAGGCCCTTTTCAGATACAGAATCTGCAGCACAATCCTATAGAGGATGTACTCAGAAGTAAATGACATTGTGTTCAATGGGATTTACTCTCAGGAAAGTGTGTTGTCATTCTTATGGGCTTGAATGACTCCACTGATGTGTTAAATCTTCCAGTAGTCTGGGATTTGTTTTTTAATAAAGGTGTATTTGTGTTATGTTGTTTTATTGCCCATTTTACTGACTGCCTTTGCCTTGATAGGTAGGTAGGTAGGTAGATGCATTTTATTGGTTATATAAGCAAAGTACATAATATATGCGTTATACATTAAACTAATTTAAAAGTAGGAGAAAAGGATTTCAAAAGAAAATTTCTCAATTGAAAAGCAATACCTGACTGAAGACATAAGCCAGTCTCCCATTAATTCTGCCTTGGCCAGTTACCACACTGTCTCCAGGGTACTGCAAAAGAAACAACAAATGCATAGTTCAGAATAACAACATTATTAAAAATGAAATGCAGTTCTTAGTCATATTTGCTAGCCCAGGGTTTCCCAAAGTGTGGGTTGCAAGCCCATGTGTAGTAGGTTGCAAACTGGGCCTTCCTGCCCACCCTGGGACAGTTTGGCTCCAAATTAGTGCCATTCCGGAAAGGAGAGGTGCCATCCCAGCAACACTACTGGCTGGAATGACAGACTGGGTACCTCTGGGGGCCTTTTGGGGGTCATGCCGGGCCAGAGACCCACTCTATTGGCCTCCATGGGCCTCAGAATAGCCCACAGAAGTATCCAGTAACTACTCCCAGAGTGCAATCCTAAACTGGAGTTAGGCCAGAATAAACTAAGCCAGCCAAGTTTGGCCAGCACAAGGGCTACCATAAAGCATGTTTGGACTACTCTCGGAATCAGGGAGGATGCCTAAAATGAGTTATGCCGGCCTAACTCATTTTAGGATTGTGCCCCCAGTTTTCGGAAGCAACTTCCAATTTGACCAGAAGTAGTTTCCAATTTGACCAGACTTACAATTCCATTTGGGATTGTATTCTGCCAGTGAACCCTATAAAAGAATGAGATGTGAACTACTACACCATTTCGAGAATCAACAATAAATAAAAAAGAGTCTGTGAATGTGGCCTATGAAGGAACACCACTACCCAATCCTACCAATAATCCTGATCCGTGTATTTACTAGAGAGTATCAGTAAGTAGATTCCCCTCCAAAAAAACATCAGAGTTCACAGCAGATCTGGCTAAACTCATACAGAAGGCTAAAGGTAGGATGCTTCAGCAGCTCACAGACTGCTGAAACGGCACAGGACTTCTAGGGCATTAGATGTGTCCAAAAATAAGGAAAAAGATACAAAAATTAGGGAAAAAATCAGGTCATTCATTTCATGGGAGATAAATTTTATGTGAGCATAAAATGACACTTTGGATGTGGCATGAAAGGGTTGGAATTTGGGGTTAGGGATAGCACATCAGCCACTATTTCAGGAGCAGATTAGATTGGGTCACACTGGGTATGAGAGTTCTCCCCACTATAATCAAAATAAAAATTTTAAACAGGTACCTTGTTTTTTTCAGCCTCCATCCCAAAATCTGCACATCTGTGTTCCACAAACATGTCATATTCAACAAAGCTGTCAGGATCCAATAAAAGGAGAATGCGCTCCCTTGCAGTCAGCTTTCCCTGAACACCAGGAAATAATAAGGTACGGCCAGTAAGGCTAGGACCAAACATCCTTAGATACAGAGGGACAATTCCCAATTTAAGATTTCATTCATACCTGTAAATTTATGCCCTCCCAAGCATTTACCTTAAACTCAATTTTGCAATTCCATTCCTTATTATCCATAGCTTCACATGTCTATCCTTTGATTGTAAAAATTGCTTCTTCTGTAATGACCATGTATAATTTATAGGTGTTTTTAAAGGCTTTGTGTCCTTTTAAACAAGCCAATTAGAGTTATATATTTTGCATTTTGTAAAAGATTGTGAGCCTTTTAGGAACAGGGAACCATTTAGTTATTTGACTTTTTCTGTAAAGTGTTTTGTAAACGTTTTGTTGAAAAGCAGTATGCAAATATTTTTAGTAATTCTAGATGTGGAAGATGAAAATAAATGATCCATAAAGAAACCCAGCAGAGGAGGGAGCTAGGAAATAGACATCTCAATTTCAAAACTTTCAACTGTAAAAAGAATGTTTTACAGCTGTATTGGCAAAGGACTGAATAAGAAGAATCAACTGACAGTACAAAAATCACATTCACATGTTTTAACTTTCTGGCTGCAATTATTAGACTACAAGTATGCCCTGGTACCCTCTGATTTAGTATCCACGGATACCATGGATACTAGGGTGCCTATTAAAATCAGTTCCACTGTGCTCAATGAGGCTTACTTACAGGAAATTGTGCATAAGAATGGAGCCTCCATAGCTTAGATTAGCCTCCAATTCCCACATTCATTGCCCTCTGCTCACAGCAACTGTGTCAAACAAAAGGGGCAACAGACACTAGCTGACTCTATGCTGCACTGAAGGGCAGGTTTGTAAAAATTTTCAATTGCAGATTGATTTTTGGCCCTATAGATGCAACCCATAAGTGGCTGCATTTCTCTGTAAGACTAAATAAAAATGCAGCAAGTGAGGCAGGACAGAGCTAATACAAAAATTGCCTTGCTACAGCATGCTAAGGTCAATTCATCCCAACATTCTCTCTCTAAGCAGTGGCCATCTAGATGCCTTTGGCTGTTCATAAGCACAGCATTATTATGACAGACGTACTATTTTTTGTTCCTGACATCTGGCACTCTTATGTGGATGCTCCACTGAGTTCCTTTTTTTTTTTTAAAGCAACCTGTGTTATTGACCATTACAACACCTTAACTAAATGAAATACTTTGTTTCCACAGCAGCTATTACATCTAATTTCTAACTGAAATCACCTGTAGGAAAATGCCTATAAAGGGGCTGTATAATGTGACATGTGATTGGCTGTATAATGTTTAGGGCGCAACCCTAACTAACTTTCCAGCACAGGGGTAAGGGCAGTACAGTTCTGAGGTAAGGGAACAAACATTTCCTTACCTTGAAGAGGCTTCTGTGTAGCCCCCCCCCCCCATGAAGCACATGCCCCATTGGCACAGCTACGCCAGTGCTAGAAAGTTGGTTAGGATTTTGGACCTTAATGTGAAAGTTATCAGAAAGATCTTAGGAGCTTTGCAACACATGCTTCTGATTCACATTTGACCAACTCTCGTGTTACATGGCTAGGTGCGCAGGGTCATTTTATTGCTGCTTTCCCTTTCTGAAGGAAAAATTAGATAAGTAAAGGAAGGTAACATCCATGGAGAGACTCAGGAGTGCGTCAGTATATTTAAAAACATCACGTGAAAGAGGGTGGCCTCAGCTCTTCCAGACGTAGCATTCCAGAGGACGAAGTTGCTAGTTGTTAAAGTAGGTGAACTCCCCCCACCGCCCGCAGCTGCTTCCTTTGTGCTCTGGAGCAGACAAATGAGAGCTAACCCCACAGAACCGGGGGTGGGAGCATATTCAAAGCATGAGAGGTGCTGGTGTTTTCAGATCCCCGTTCAGTCCTACTGGAATATGAGGAGGTCTCGCTGGGTCACGCACGAGTCAACCCGCCGCTCCAGTAATGCCCTCCTCCAAGGGGGGGGGGAAAGCCACCGAGCCTCCCTGGAATACACCTAACCGGCCTGCCCTTTCGCGCTTCGCGGAGCCTCCTCACGGTGGGCCACGTGGAGCAAGCCAGCAAACAGCCCGCCAGCTGCCACAGGCCGCGCAAAGGGGCTCCCTCGCCAGCTGCGCCCAGAGGGAAAGAGGCTCACCCGCCGGTGCTGGGCATCGATGCGGGCCTGGCCGCCCCCGAGCAGCGCGGCCTGGCGCTTCTCCTCGATGCGCTCGGGGACGGTGAGCGCGCGCTGAGGGGGGCTGCTGTTGCTGAGCTGCCGCGAAAGCCTCGCAGGACCCCGGAGGAGCCGAAAGGGCAAGATCCGTAAAGCAGCCATGACTGCCTGGGCTGCAAAGGAGCGTGCGCAGACTCGTTGGCGATCTTGGAGAGCTCCCCGCCTTCGCTCCGCCCAGAGGAGCGCCTCTGTTTGGGCGATTTCGGGGCTTTTTATTTGACCCGCGTATAAGCCGCATTGTTTTAAGGCTGCACAGGAACGATGACCCTGTGCCTTTTCTTTTCCCGGATTGGGCAAATGTGGCTCGATTCTTCTTTTTCACCGTTTCCAGACCCGGATTCTGAGAGCGCTTTTCCAGAAAATCGAAAAGCTCTCCCTCCTCTGTTGTGCCTATTTTTAGAATACGAGTCTCTTGTGTTAAGTAGTTACGGCACAGTCGCAGGCGCTGTGTTGTTTTTAATAGTCCTCTGCAATTCAACGCAATATCTGTGAAAAAGTTATTGTTTCCTGGGTGCAATCCAGAGACAATTTCCTTCCCGTTTGTGCTGTTTTCCGGTAGATAAGAGGATGCCATATGTTTTTGTCTCGGAAATAACGCACTACTTCCCTAATTAAGATAATGTGGCTGCGCTCCGCTCCTAACACACTTACCTCCCCTATTACCTGTAATAGGATTTGCTTCTCAGTAGACGTGCATAGGATTGGGCTGTTGTTGCTCCAGGGATTCGCGTGTGCAATGCACAATTATCATGAGCGGGATTGGAAATAGGATAAAGGCAGGCAATAGAAGACGGAATGTCTCCGCCTCCTCATGCAGAAGATAGAATTTGAACAGGTCAGGTGTATCTTAGCAAGCCACAGAATTCAGACAAGACTACTATACCCGTATCTGTTGAAACTTTATCTACTCGACTATTACCGGGTGAGAATAGTAACACCAGCAAGAAAGATGTGGACTTCATACATCACTGCCAGTGTTTCTGAAGCCACTACCACTGAGAGTTCTCAGAACTGGGAGCTATTCATACCCCATTCCCAGAGCACCCGTGGCAGTGGGAACATCCGTTGGAGTGGGAAGAGGACCATGAAAAAGGCCTGCTTCTCCTCCACCTCCCTTTGCTACCAGAGCTGTTGAGGGGAAGCAGAGATAGGAGCCCCATGATAGCATCATTCGACTCAATTGACAGCATCCGGTATTCTGAAGACAGTTTAAAGAGGCATATTGTGTTAAGTAGTTAATCAGCCAGCAGAAGACAGACAGGTGGCTAAGAAAGAAGGCTAAATCCAGAAAGATCCATCTGTATGAGTGTTCTTCTTGAAAGATAGAACGTTTCTGTAAACGTTTTGTGAATAAAAGTCTGCCTATGTAAACCGCCTTGAGTTACAGTCATTAGAGAAATCTAGTGATCTTAAGAAAGGTGGTATATAAATACAAGTATTATTATTATTATTATTATTATTATTATTATTATTATATATAAAAACGGACGTGTGTGTGTGTGTATGTATGTTCCTTATACACGTCTCCGTCCCTTGACCCACGGCCACGAAACTTGGCACACACGTACCTTGCAGCCTGGAAGGAATCACTGTGGGGGTCAGACCCCCCTACACCCCCCGGTTTTCGGGGAGGGGGCCCGGATCGTCGGGAACCAAGGGGATTGCATGGGGCTATAGGTCTGCTGCCACCCTGTGGTCACAGACGATTCTGCAGCTTGTATGGGAGGGCTGCTGCACCAGAACAGAAAGCGAAACTAAATGCTTTGCCTGCGTTGCCTGACTGGCCCAGGGTGGAAAGAGCAGGATCCAGGGAGTTCCAGCACCCAGTCGGATCTGAGAGGGGCCTATGTCCAGGGAGTTAACTGGCCACCTCTGCCTGTTTCTCATACGTCAGGGCTGTCCTGCTACACGACCTGCACACAGTAAGTGGGACCTTCAGATTGCTCTCTTAGTTGACTGTGTCCCTGTTTCCTCATTCATTTCACAGTGATAGTGTGCGTTTGGGTTCCAGGTCATCAATACTGTTTTATTTCAGGGACAAGTTCTATATGTCTAGATATGGATCTCACTATGTCATGCTGTTGAGGGAGGTTTGCAGATTTGTGTGTATGTTCCACCATTACTCTGGAACGCCTGGAACGATGTGCACCACATGTGGTACACTCCTTCCTTACAATCTGGACAGATATACTGTGGGGGTAGGGCCCCCCTTACGCCCCCAGAGGTGGGGGTGCACTGCAGAACAAACACATTCCTCCTCCTAATAGAGCCTGGGGATAATTTCTGCCCCCGGGCAACGCCGGGTCACAAACAGCTAGTTGTTGTTGTTGTTGTTGTTGTTGTTATCCACCTATGTGTTTCATTTTATATATGTGAACTCGCCTGAGAACCATTATGCTTGAAAAACAGGATAAAAATGTTTAA
This sequence comes from Lerista edwardsae, assembly GCA_029204185.1. Taxonomy (NCBI): domain Eukaryota; kingdom Metazoa; phylum Chordata; class Lepidosauria; order Squamata; family Scincidae; genus Lerista; species Lerista edwardsae. The sequence continues at coordinate 29,303,224 of JAJKFI010000002.1, forward strand.
AATAAAAATGCACACATCTTTTACATCTTGCTTTCCTAATTATAAATTAAGGACACAATCCTAACCAACTTTTCAACATTTGTCATAATGTCAAATGTACGTATTGGCAGCGTGCTGGCAAAGCACCATGAGTGTTGTAGAGGGTGTTCAAGGGTCTAGTAAGCGGCTAGCGGTAATTCTTGGTGGGAAACACTTCTTGGCTGGAGTTCAACTGTTGGCAGCCTCTTAGATGTGGCTTTGTACCCCATTGTGGTCATTTTGGCCTTCCAGGGAACACTTGCATTGCTATGCTCAGTGGTCAGATGGTCAATGGTTAGATGCACATAATGCAGGACCTGGAAAGGGAAGGTTAGACCAGGATGTTATGGAACCCCATCAAGGAGGGGAAGGCTGTGGACATCCTCCCTGTCCCAAACACATGTACAGACCTGACTCCATTTTGGATCTCATCCTGAGAGTTAACGCTATTAAGAATTGGTGCCAGAGACATCTGTAAAGTCTCCTTTCCCCTCAGTCTTAAGAAATGCACATTTGGTCTCTGACAAAAGGTTTATGCAATGACAAGTCCTGCCTAAAATTCAATCAAGTTCTTATCTGCCCAGGAGCTAGGCTCACCTGGACAATTCTTTTCAGACTCTGCTAAGAAGCCTCCCATCCTGAATCTAAAGAGGCACACACCCTGCTATACCCTGTATTGTATCTGTATTGCTTGATAAAGTTAAGTGTTTGCTCTTTTTGCATTTCTGTAAACTTCTTGTAACATGAAATTGTGCCTTTGTAATCCCCTTTCTCCCAAGGAGGAAGGATTGATAACAACACATTACATTGTTAAAAACCTATAAAATGCAACACCAAATGTAAGACTTTTGCACAAGCCAGCCCTTTGGGGCTGTGCTTTTTGCTGCTTGTGTCACTTTCTCAGTAAAGTTTCTCTTGGACCCTCAAAACCAGTGCTGGTCTTTGTCATCTTAGGATTTTAATGTTGTTTTGGCCTTCTTTCAGCTAGATTCTTTTCCTCCAGGTTGCGTGCTGAGCAGAAGCCTTCACGTTACTTAGGACTCTGGAGGGACACCGCAAGGTCATCTATAGGGATCCCGCATGCTGTAATAATTTCTGGTTTTGGTTTAAGAACAGTTTTGGTTTTAGGAATCTGGACACCGCGAGGTCATTCATAGGGACCCTGCGCACGACAACATTGGCAGTGTGCTGGCAAAGCACCATGAGAAAACAGGCTGCAAACCTATCCATATTTCCTGGGAGTAAGTCTCATAAGCACAATGGGATTTACTTCTGAGATTGTGAGATTGTGCAGTTAGAACCATTATTGTATTGTATTAAAAAACAGTATAGAAATACAATTGACTGACTGACATTTGTTCTTTTTTCCTCTGAAATCTATTCTCTCTATTATTTCTTGCACTGAATATTGTCATTACTACTAGGTCCTTTTATTTCCACTCTCAACATCTGTGCTATCTCAATCCCCCTCCCACTATTATGAACTCTCTGAACTCTTCAGCTGACGTGATTTATTTGCTCATCATTATGATCAAATCACATCACTCTGTCATTCTTTCCATTAACACCCACTTTTTTCCAATATCACTTTTATCTTCATCACTCTCTTACTGACTCATAAATGCCTTCATGCATTTTCCCCTTTATCTTATCTTTCTTTAATCTCTCCCATCTCCCAATTAGTCTTGTTTTCTACAAACCAAATACTGGATTACATCTTCAATATTAAGGTTGATCTTCCTTGTTGCTCCCTGCTATGGAAATGCTCAACGTTCTGACCTTTGGCTAATTTCCCTGTTCTGATGTTAAGACCCCTTATTCTTTCTGACTCATTTCAAATGATTTTAAATGTTGTAAGCCGCCTTGTGTGCCTTCGGGCAGAAAGGCGGGGTAGAAATCGAATAAATAATAATAATTTATATGGAATGCATGTACACGTTGTACATTAACCCTTAAAATAATTCCTACAATATGATTAAATCCAATGCAATAATTGTGATTATGTGGTTTCACTGAGCATTTACTAAACATATTCCACAAATAATGCTGATTAAGAATCTGACTTTGACGCTGGATAAGCAGCCTCTCATGGTCAAACCATGCATGTCATGAAAATCGCACATCTTTTGTCATTACTGCATTTTGTTTTTCTTTGCTACCAAGAAAAAATTATACAAGTTCTTCTGGGAAAAAGCTACTATGACATTTAAAACATATGTTTCATTGATAGAATAATGAATAAAAAAAGAATATGTATTCCATTCCACAATTTGTAGTGATGGTACCGTCAAATGCCCTTGAGCTCTACTGAGCATGCTCACTTTTTCTGGTCTGTTCATTGCATTTCTTTAGCTTACTCTCTCTCTCTCTCTCTCTTCTTCAGTGCCTCTATGTGCAGACAAAAGAGAGGGTTGCAAAAGAGAATCTGCATTTTTTTTCTTTTCCTGCATGCACCCTGAGCTGATAACATTTGGCTGTGTTCCTGGCTTTCTAGTACCTTTGGATTCACAGGCAGCTATTCCCAATTTTTGTCAGTTTTCTTATAATCTACAAGACAGAAATGGACACACTGCTGAATGCTGAGGAGCAGATTTCCTTTCTTTAACATCGTTCAGCCTTGGGAAAATTTTTGAAGGAACACTTATTCAACATATTCTAAATAAGAGGTAAAGTATTTTCCTCATTTGTTTCTCTCTCTCTCCCTCTCCCTCTCCCTCTCTCCCTCTCTCTCTCCCCCCACCCCCCACAGTAATAAAAAGACATCTAAACTGTGTTGTTCAGCATCTGTTTAAGCACCATTTTATTTCCATTAATGCATATAATATTTTAAAGAAACATGACTTTAGAACTGTTGTCTCTTCAGTCCATGAATGAGTTTCAGTGGGAAATATCACAAGCAACTGATCTTCCATCATCCCTAAGTAAAGATTCAACAACATTGCAGTGACTAACATTATAGCTGCAATTTTAACACTATCGTATATATTTGAATATCCTTTTTGTTGCTGAAACTGAATCTTTCTTACTGGCATCCACTAGCTCTGAGGATATCTCATTTCCTTCCTGTATTTTATATTGACATACAGGTCAATGTTCTTATATTCACCCCCAGTTCCTTAGAATTTAATAGCCTACCATTTCCTATACATAAATAGTAAGATAATGTTCTTATGCTATGCGTGTCAAGACTGCAATTAGGGAGGTGGGAGAAAGGGCAGGGAATACACTGGAGGACTGAAGTTAATCTTTATTTATGTAATAACAAGATGATATTAGAATTGGCCTTTTAACTGTTTTAATTGGCAGCTTTTGGTATAATACTTAAGAAAACTCATTCTTGTTGCTCTTATGAGTTTTAGATCCAAACTATTTGCCACCAAAAATAGTATTGTACTAGCATCCCAAACTGACCCCGATCATAGTACTAGGACATATCAGTGGTATTGGGAGCTAATATTATTGGAAGAGACACACAGTACTTTAACATGTGTGTACCTCTTGTGGTGGCCCATGTAATAGTAATATACCACAGTAGCTGTGTGGTATTTATACTTCTTGGTGCAAGATACCACAATAGCTGATGATGTCCCCATTGAAGTTATATATACTTGCAGGGCTCAAGTATGTTTAAACACCTTAATCAATGGTAAAAATATGTTTTGTGACATGTAGACATTATTTGTCATTTTAATTTTGGTGCAAAGTAGAATCTAAATATTTTACTTTTAAATAAAATTAGGCCTTCAGGATAAGCAAAAGTGTAATTAAAACGTGATGGGAAAATTGTGTGGACATTGCAGGAAAGGAAAACATCAACCATGTTTTTTAAATGTCTTACAGCAACTAATGCATTGATGATTGTGAGGCAGCATAATCTGCTGTCACAACTAATGTTTTTAATTGGCATTTATATCTAGACTCTGATTTCATTCCAAAACCAACTCAGTTTTCCTAAAAGGTTAATAGTTCATTGGGATTAGTGTTTAAGTTTATTTCATATTTAAATTATCCAGATATTGCCGCATGAATAGCATGATTATTGTTGAATTTGTTACATTTTTTCTTTATGACCAATCCTAGTTATCTGAGGAAATGGATATTTCACCATCAAAACAGTATCCACCAGTGAAAAAACGAGTGAAAATACATCCCAATACAGTGACAGTGAAATATACTTCCCATTATCCACAACCTGGAGAAGAGGAATATGAAGACACTACTGAAGACAATGAAAGTTTTTTGGAAGATAATCCAAAGAGAAGATTGTTGAGTGATGGACAAAGGAAAGGAAGGTCTTTCTTTGGGACTATTGACATCCCATCCCAGACAACACAAAAGCCAGAAGCCAACAAGGGTGGGCAAGGCCATCCATTTGTAGATGGAAGCATTTTTCAGTCCAGAAAGACGTGGGCTGTGCTTTTTGCATCTGCCTTGGCCCACGGCTGTGTGGCGCTGATTACGAGACTTGCTTCTGATCGTTCGAAAGTGCCATCTCTAGAACTGATCTTCATTCGTTCTGTCATACAAGTGTTTTCTGTCTTAGTTGTTTGCTACTATCACGAGGATCCTTTTGGGCCAAAAGGCCACAGATTGCGACTGTTCTTCTATGGAGTGTGCAATGTTATTTCCATTACTTGCGCCTACACGTCTTTCACAATAGTCCCCCCAAGCAATGGAACTACTATGTGGAGAGCTACCACCACTGTCTTTAGTGCCATTTTGGCCTTTTTATTAGTGGATGAACGAATGGCTTGCATTGACGTCATGACTGTAGTGTGTAGTGTCTTTGGTGTTTGCCTTGTCATGATCCCCAACATTGTGGATGAAGAAAATTCTCTGTTGAATATTTGGAAGGAGGCCTTTGGCTACACCATGACAGTTATGGCAGGCTTAACTACTGCTCTCTCCATGATAGTGTACAGGTCAATCAAGGATAATGTCAGCATGTGGACAGCACTGTTTACTTTTGGTTGGACTGGAACAGTGTGGGGAGCCTCCACCATGTTTTTTCTTCAAGAACCAATCATTCCCCTGAATGGAGAAAGCTGGGGCTATCTTATTGGCATCTGTATATGTTCCACACTGGCTTTTCTTGGTGTCTATTATGCCTTGAGCAAATTCCATCCAGCCTTGGTCAGCACAGTACAGCATCTGGAAATTGTAATTGCCATGATTCTTCAACTTCTTGTGTTGCATATCTTCCCTAGCATCTATGATATGATTGGAGGGGCTGTTATCATCCTTAGTGTCTTTTTCCTTGCATGTTATAAGCTAACTTGGAAGGACTTTAGAAAGCAAGATTATCAGGAGATACTGGATTCTTCCATTAAATGAATGTGAAATTCTTGAATTCTGTTTACTACCATGTACAATGAATATGCATTTTATGTATGTCTTTTGTATAGTGTTGTTGACAGCATACTATCTTTTCTTGTTCAATAAGGGACACTACTGACCTAGTATAGCTCAGTGGAGTTGCACCAGAAATTTCTGTCCTATATGTGAGAAATGTTTTAAAATGTGAAAGCTGTGAAAATTAATTTTATTCGTAGCTGGTATCTAGGAAGTGCCAACATTCAGTATAAATAGTTCCGTCCCTAGAGATCTCTAACTAGAATTTAATTGACACTACCAGATCTAGAGGATTTTATAAGTACACTGAGGTACTTCTGGCATGGAGTAGACATTTCAGAGTCCAAAGCAACCTATGGAAGGAAATATCAGAAACCTGGGGTCTAGTTTCTCCTAGAAAAGACCATGTTGACATTTAGATAGAAAGCAGAGTTGTAACTTTACCTGCTCCAGGTTTCCTGAAGGCTTTACAGATCGCCTTAGGACTGCCTACCTGTAGTTCTTCTTTTGAAAGAGCCAATTAGTGGTGTATAGAGCAGAATTTAACATGAGGACCTAACCAAAGTTTTAGCTTTAGGGCTTGCTCCAGACTGGAGGCCAGACGGTATAATTGTTACTACAGAAAGAAATGCAGCAGGTGAACATGGACCCTGAAGAAGATTATTATTTATGCTAACCATATACAGCCAGCCCAGTTCATACGCAAGGGTTATGTTCCAAGGTCAGCACATAAAGCCAAAATCGTGTATGGTCAAAACACTCTTAAATTCTACAAATAGGTTGTCTCTCTAAGAACTAAAATCACAGTATGAGACACACTGGAACTGACTAAGGGAACAGCAGCTTCATTCTTTCATTTCAGGCTTGCTCGGAAGCATAAACAGTGCAAGTCAAATGGTGGGTAGAATCATCCACATGATTTAAGATGCAATCCTAATCCACTTTCCAGCACTGACATAGCTGTGCCAGTGGGGCATGTGCTGCATCCAGAAGTGGGGGGGGGCAGTCATGGAGGCCTCCTCAAGTTAAGGGAATGCTTTTTCCCTTACATCAGGGCTGCATTGCCCTTATCCTGGTGCTGGAAAGTTGGTTAGGATTGCGCCCCCCCCCAACAGTTGTTTTTCTCTGTCTTTTGGGGGGTAGGGGCCTGAGTGTATATACTTGAATTTGCACAAGTCAATCACACATAAGACATGGGCCAACTGTATACTACTTGCTTGTAGTATGTAGTAATTTCGAAATGAGAATTTTGACATATATGTGCGTATAATAATCACAGCTATAATGCTTTTTGGTGCGTTTAATATGAATTATTCAAACATCAGACCCTCGGCTATTCTACTTCTCATTCTGCATATGCTGATCCTTACTGTCTGCAGTAACTCCCATCGTATCTCATGCATGCACTTCAATTGCAGCGCCAGTCATGTGAGCAGAAACAAAGAGCAATCACATGCTCCTTTACAGAAGGTGCTGGGGCACTAAAACAACTTCATGTCCATTTTGATCTAAGGCTTCCTGTGATGCTTCATGAAATAAATATTTTTTTTACAAGTGTCACCTGTGTAGATAAGGTGCATTCATTTAATTGCAAGGGCCTCTGGTTTCTGGAATAAAAATAAAACTCTTTGAAATGTGGAGTGTTATTTTAGGGAATTCCTTTCTCAGCAGAGAGAAGGAACCACCTGCGCTGGAGCAGCACCCCAGCACAGGTGCTATAGATGGATAGCGCTCCAGCAGAGCCAGCAAGCAGTGAGGCCCATCAGGGCAGGGACGAAACTGGGTAGGGAGAGGGGAGGATGGGGCCCAACCAGGGGGCAGGGGTGGCAGTGGGGCTGGTGGTGGCTTTCACCACTGGATCCCCAACACCTACATTGGGCTGGGCAGCTCAATGCAGGGCTGCTCAATCTGCCAGCAAAATAGCCAGCGGAGACTCGAGGAGTCCCATTGCGGGGCCCACAGCTTTCCTAGGGGAAAGGGGACAAACATCCCCTTCCCCTGAGGAGACTTCAGTACTTTGTTGACTGCAGATGGGATGGGAAAATCAGGGGAGTGTAAAACAACAACTCTGACAACATCCCCCTCCCATATACACACCAACACCTCCTTTTTCCCGTGGAGTTGTACCTGACTGGGCCAGTTGCTTCACAAAAAGACTTGTACTCAAGTCAAATGGGAATTTGGGGGGGGTGAGTAACCACAGGCACATGCTATGACTTGTGGACAAGTCAAGTCGTGGTGGTGGTGAATCGATTTGTGACTTGAACTCAGTGACTTCAGCCCATCCCTGCTATGTACAGCAGAAGGATGACAAGGATGCTACAAACATTTGAACTGAAATCCGTGTCCTCCTTTCATCTCAATCAATCAGAGCCTTTATTGGCATACAATACACAAGACATGATAGACAATACAAGGGGTTTAAATACAGTAATATAAAATGAAAAATAAAAATGAAATGAAATATATAAGATATAAAATGCTAAGGCAAGGATACTAAGATACCTTGTCTCTAGAATGTAGCTTCTGCTATTTCACATGATAGTATAAAAAGACTGCTGTATTCTCAACAACTACAGGATCATCTGCTGACAAGGCATTCTTTAGAACAACATGGTCAGGGTAGCTGCTCCACTTCCTCAGCAGAGGTGCTAAGAATTTCTTACAAGGGGCCGGGTGGAGTGGGCAGTGCAAGACCATGTGCGAGAGGGTTTCCACTCTCCCCATCTCTTTCATCTCCTGTGGCTGCAGCATGCAGGCTAATTTTGTGGAAATTATCACCAGGCACATGGCTCATTTAAGTGCATTGACTGGAAAATAGTTTTAGGTCATATGACGACCTAAAAGTTAGTTATAATAGTTTTAGGTCTTTTTTCCCATCCCCTATTTATTTTTCAAAGCACCAGTCATTTTACTAATAATTAATCTCCAAAATCAAACAAGCATTCAAAAGTGGATTTTAGAGTAATGCTCTTTGAAGAGAGGGAGATTAGTGCTCTACAGGAAGAGAAGTGAATGTGTTTTAAACACACACACACACACCATCTTCCCCATTTGCATCTCATCATCCCTCATATGTGCACCATACATGCATACAGAACAATAATTCAATTTTTTTAAGTATACCAAATATCCAGGAAAATGTTGGAACATTTTTCCCACTAGTTTTCCCTTGTCTTTATTGTAAGCGTTTCATGTAGAAACAGTGTGAAGCTTCATTCTCCTAGTGGGAGTACTTTAGCTAGCAAATCCATTCTTCCTCTTTACTTCCTGATGGAGCAGCTTCAGGGACAAGAGGGGCTAAGAAGCCATCTGGCTGCACAGGGAGGGCCAGAAGCTCAATTGGTCAATACAAGGAAATATGAGGGCAAAGCTATCGCCCATTGGCCGGCTGTGTTGCTATGGAAACCAGAGACGCGACTGCAGTGTTGCTGCGTGGGAGCCATTGCCGATCTGAGGAGCAGGTACCTCTTCCATCAGTTCTTAGAGCAGGATAATCCCCTTCGGGACAACAGTAAACAGTGAGAGCCCCCATTAGCTCTACTGGTTACATCTGCTCTTTTCCCTCCTCTTTAACCTCTCTAGCTTGTTTCTTTGGCTGCCAGGAATTAACCTTTGAAAGCCTCTAAATGCTGTGGCTGAACTCTAGTGTATATGAAGTGAGAATAAAGAAGGGTGCCTCTGCAAAAGTTCTCTCACTGAGGAACCACAGGATTAAAAGTCTTTCTCCCCAGTCAGAGACGGTGTACCTGCCTTATATGTTTGGTTTCCCCTCAAAGGACCATTCTAGGCCATCTTGTTTTAGCACAAGAAACATGCCCTTTGCTTTCAGATGCAGTGAATTAAGTGTGCACTGTCTCTCCAAAAACAATCCCGTCTCCAATCTAAGAGAAATCCCTCCTCAATCTAAGAGAAACCCTGTGCAGCGCTGTGCTAAGAGGAGATGTGCTAGGTGCTTAGAAATAAATCAAATAAGTTACTACTAGTGCCTATGTGGAGCCCAGTGGCATTTCTATGGGGGGAGGGGGCAAAACACTGTTGCAAGAGTTTGAAGCTATTGTATGTTGCTTCAGTGAAGCTATGTTGTTCACTGAAACTTGACAACTGAATTTAGGTTCCACCAGTGGTGTTCTCATAGGGGGGCAAAATGCTTTGCAGGAGCCTGAGCTTCTGTGTCACGTGGCCCCTCCCCTTCATCTTCGGAGACATTCTCAGTTCAGAGAAGCAGCTTGGAAGCTTTGATCTTCCAGGTGAGGGAGAGGGGCCACATTACCCAGGAGCTCACCTGCAAAGCACTTTGCCCCCCTATAGGAACACCACTGGTGGAACCTGAATTCAGTAGTCAAGTTTCAATGAACAGCATAGCTACTCATTTCTCCCTTTGTTTCTACTTCTAGAAATTGGATCTCCTCATGTGACATCAGTTTGAGATCCAACTTCATTTCCCCACTGGCTCTTCTTCATGGGTCACCTATCCTTTCTGGTTGATTTCAACAATCTGGTGGATTTCCTCCCTCTTCAACAATCTCCATCTCAGTTTATTAACTGTCCCCTGCCTCCTTTCCCACATAGGCAAGGAAAAGAGGAAAGTCATTAGAGATTAAGGTTCAGCCAGGCTGAAACAATGAGGATTTCCTCCATCCCTCCTGGTTTCCCTGAGGCAGGGGATAATAGCTGCAGAGGGTAGGTATCTCAGGGCCCAATCCTATCCAATTTTCCAGTATTGATGCAGCTACTCCAGTGGGGTGTGCGCTGCATCCTATGATGGGGGGCAGTCACGGAGGGCCTGATTGATTGATTGATTGATTGACATGTTTTCCCCTTATCTTGATGCTGCATTGTGGCTGCATCAGTGCTAGAACATTGAATAGGAATGGGCCCTCATACTGCAGACAAGAGGGTTCTCAAAGTTCAGGAGATGGGCCTAGTTCTGCCATTAACTTCTGGCTTGAATTTCCACTCCCTGCCACCCAATGTGAAAGAAACATGAAGGCAAAATAATTTTAAAAAGGAAAGTCTGTAATCCTACGATGTGCGGGAAATCCCACTGAACACAGCAGGGCAAACCTCAGAGTTAATATGAAGTGGTTTATATTGCAAATGTCATTGCTCTGTGTTTTATACCACTAACAATGTTTGTTAACAGAAAACCGTAACTATGCCAGACTATTATGTAGTATTACATAGTGACAATGCTTTGGTATTTTGTTTTGTGTTTGACAGCACAATGACCAGCAGAAAGAAGGAATTAGCTTTGCAGGTTAGTAAGAAAGTTGGATGCTCCAAATTTCATTCAGCACTGTCTGTCCTTGATATTTCCTGCTAGTATGGAGGGAGTTTGGTCCAAGCTTGCATTATACTCTTCTAATGAAACCATTCTACAAAGCAGAAATTCACTGCTTACAAAAATAGAAAGCTGTAATTCTAAAATGGATTTACCAGTATCCCAGGGCAACAGCCAGTAATGAAATTTTCTTTACATTGGAGACTAATCAGAAAGAAAATGTAAGAGCTGAGTTAAACTAATCACCACAGTGCACTTTCCTGGGAAGAAATAGCTGTCATAAAACATTGTTCTGTTCAGCAAAATAAGTAGAATAAAAATCAGTGGCTGACAGTTCGCTTGCACAATAACCAGAACAGTCTACCTCTACATAATTTCTGTTATCCTCAAATAGAAATTAAAGTGTCTCTTTAAAGAGGATAGTACATATTACTAAACCACTGAACATATTCTACAGTACTATTAATTGGAAAAATACGAATGGCCTATGCTTCTCTGGAGATCAGTTTATATAATCTCAGTAGCACTTTAGGCCTAAAAATATTATTACTCCATTAATATACATCTTTATTCAGCACATACGTGCATTAACAAAGCATGGTTAAAGACAAATCTGATAAGAATAGTAATATATTAGAAATTTCTTTTTCAAACAATTTGGATCCATAAGGAGTATAATCTCTATAAATCCTGCCATCAAGTGGTCAGATGAAGAACATTATTGCTTCAATCTTATTAATCACCTATGTTAGAGTAGACCTATTGATTTAACTTGAATTACTCCCAAATGATCAAGTCTGAGTATGGTACTTAGAGACTGATATTAAAGTGTCCTGCTGAAAATAAAATGTAACGTTTTGTCAAAGTATTCAGTGAAATTTAATTTAGCTTAATTTATCCATAGATGGTGGTCAATAATGAGGAACTTTGGGAAGAAATGCTGAGCTCCAAAGGACTAATTGGTAAGACCTTTGATGCAAATGTGACACAGGACTCATCCCTGCCGCTACCCATCAGTATTCTAGATGCTAACAATCTTTGTCAGACAGGTTAGAAAAGTAAACCTCCTTTTTGTTCCTTCTTCTGTTAGAAGAGGTTGTTCTTCAGTTTCACTTCCATGTTTATATCTCCTTCTTAACGTCCCCCAAAGTCTGGTCCACACACTACAGCCTCCATACTGAACAAACTTGTGTAAATGCTTCTGCATTGTGGCAGCTTCTTATAGGGGTCATGCAGTATCACACCACTAACTACATGGAGAACCTCTGCATTTCCAAGTCGGTGTTGCACATTCATGATGTAGGTGGCCAATATGGTGTACAGGCTACCTATGCGGCACGGAGGCTCTTGGTAAGCAGATACATGGTAAGGTTCCTCTACAGAGGTGCTGCCATGTGGCAATATGTGGGCAACAGTAGCCTCTAGGTGGGTTTGTAACGTTTAGGTGGACATTGAGACTTGAGTCCAAATGGCTGCTTCTCCAGCTGTACTAAGGCTTTGGAGACGTCAAGCTGCAGTGCAAAAGCACAACACAAGAAGCCTTAGGGGAGGTGAAAAAGTAACAAAGTAACACTTGCGGCCCCTCACATTATATTCCCCACAACCATCATGGCAGCTTCCCAAGTGTAAGCTTTTCGCAAGATAAGATTAGTAGAGCAATTTAGGCAATTCAGTCATATTACAGAGCAGTGAGAATTACCTGATCTCATTTGAGTGTGCTTGATTAAACTCTGTGTATTCTGACCAGTAATTCACCTCAGGCTGCAATCCTATACCCACTTTCCTGGGAATAAGTCCCATTGAACACAGTGGGACTTACTTCTGAGTAGACATGCATAGGCTTGTGCTCTCAGACAGCTTAATCTCTTTGCAGTGGTAGATGTTTATCAAGGCTGGTGTGGACCATGTAAAACAGTCGTAAATCTCTTCAGGAAAATTAGAAATGAGCTTGGGGATGACCTCCTGCACTTTGCCGTGGTAAGAACTACAGAGCTACAAAGAATAGTTGGTAAAAGAAAAAAATCAGCCTCTGTGAGGTAGATAAACATACAGTATGGTGTAATCTCAGAGTCTCAGAGCATTGACCAGATAATGCAGTAATCCTATGCCCACTTAGTTCAGGATAGGTCCAAGTGAACTCAGTAGAATTTACTTTCAAGTAAACGTGAAGAAGTAATGCTTAGGGCACAATCCTAGCTTGAGATAGAATGGGCAGGCCACATTGCCTGTGCTGTATCCAGCATAAGGTAGGACCAGGCTGGGCTGCAACTCTGAGTAAAGTGATTCTTGTCCCCTTGTCCTGTGTCATGCGTTAGCCAGCAATTTGGGGCTACTTGGATCCATATCCATGATTTTGAGGGTGCAAATCTGAATGGCCCATGTAACACTGGTCAGGCTGCGGCTGGTGGTTAGGATCCAGCCTGCACTGCTGCAGTTTGTCCCACCCCCCTCCCAGGGCCAGTTTGCCCTCTCTCCACTCCAAAGTGCCTCCTCCCCACTTCCATTCCACGCGCCCACTGTCCTCTCCAACTCCCTGCGCCATCCTGAGCAGGCTTGCACAAACTTAGCCTGTCCAAACACAGATCTGGCACTGCTAGCCAAGTACATATCCTTGCTCTGGCCTAGTCTGTTCCCGAGTATGAATGTGCGTTATGGCATATTTGCGACAGTCGGGAGCCAGAGAAAGGCTGGGCTGGCTGTAATTTTGAAAGATGATAAATGGGGTAAACACCAGGTGGAAAGTAATTCTATCCTGTCCTACTTAAATAGTGCTCTTGTTGCCATGATCCTTTGTTTTAAATAATTTTTCTCACTTTTTATTTAGGCTGAAGTAGATTCAATTGACTCCCTTGAAAAATATCGTGGAAAGTGTGAGCCTACATTTCTGTTCTATGGTGTAAGTTCATTTAGAATGCTGGAATCATGTTTGAAATATTAAAAATAGGTTTGACTTCAAACTTTCCCCACTAATTGAGTTCCTGCACATGTCAACCTCTCCAATAACCCTGCTGTCGGATTGGTATCACCCCTGGAGCTGAAATAGCAGCTTGATCACCTTGCTCCAAAAAAGCGAGATTAAACATTAGCCAATAATTGTTTAAACTGGTGGAGAGTTGACAGCAGTTGTAAGAGGACAGTGTTTTTAGGAGGGATCGCACAGTTGCTGTCTTCAGGTTGCTATACATCACTCCCTTCCTTAGCTATGAATTAACGATTTGCTCCATCCATTTCATCCATTGCCATTGAGTCTAATAAGAGTAGTCTGGAATTCCTTCTTTGTCAATACGTTTCCGGCATTTGCATATGAAATTCTACCAAGACATTGTTCAATCTTATTATTCAATCTACTCCGTTTCAAAGCATTCAAATGAAGATATATTTGCTACTGTAATCTGTTGGTTCCTGCGGAAGAGACAGGTTATTAAGTGATATGAAAATCAAGGAACTTGATTTTAATAAATCAAAGGATAAAAATCTTCCCTGTGGACCATTCTATGATGCTTCAGTTCTCTGATCCCATTCCCACAATTATCTTTTTTCAACTAAATATAGTACTTTCTGTATAACAGCCAGTCCATGCTGGGAATTTAAATTATTGCTTGCTATTTTTATAACACCACATTGTCTGCCAGTAGTAAAATGAATCCCAGACTTTGCCATAGGTAATATTAATGGTTGGTTAACATATAAACTGCATTCACAAGTCAAATTGGTTATTAATTTCTATTTCCTTTCAGGGTGGAGAGCTAACAGCAGTTGTAAGAGGAGCAAATGCACCGTTGTTACAGAAAACCATTCTAGAGCAGCTGGAGGCAGAAAAGAAGGTCTTGGATCATGGGGCAGAGAGAGTGGTGGTAATCCAGTTTCTTACCACTTAATTGCCTTCTCTTAAGTAACATCATAAAGTCTAAAGCTGTCTGTGTATCAAACTGTGTGTAAAGAGAATGCGTGCTTTGCATTTCCATGTGTGTTTTTCATAAATACCAGAGACACGACCCAGATTGGGACAATGGCATGGGAAGCTGGAAATTTTAATCCTTTGCCTAAGTTCCTGAACCACATTTCTCTCCTCCCCTTGTGGCTATTTATGCTGGAAAGATAGCTCCTGTAGTTAATTGCAAGAAGTGTAAATATTTCAAATGTTTGCTTTTTAAAAGCAGTCTATAACCAACACACCTTGTCATGCTGTTAAACTAGATCCAGGATGAGGCCTTCCCTAAGGAAGAAGAGAGTACTGCTGTTGAAGAAGAGGATGAAGATGAAGAAGACGAAGAAAGTGAACAAGCTGAAGCAGGTACGTTGTTCTGCTCAAAGGTATGACCCACCACCACTCTTATAGTATCAATTTTCATTATACAAAACAGAGTTCTCAAAAGCTGTAGTTATTGTCATCTTTTCTTCATGAGATTACTCATCCCTGATAGAGCAAGGTTGAGCTTCTCCTTTTCTCTACCCAGATGTGACTACAGTATATTTGCTTGTTATTGCTCAACTGCCTAGCATTAGTTCTCATTGTTTCACATTTATTTTCCATTTTGATTGATTCAGTGATGGCAGGTTTGTTTCTTTTTCTTCGATTCCTTGCTTAAAACATGTATTTTACAAAAGAAAAAGAAGCATTCCGTTCAGAAGAGAATGTGCAACAAATAAAATAAGCACTGAGTCTGTCCCTTAAATTGTTCCAAGGTGCCAAGAAATGAGGTTGCAGCCACTGTGCCTCCTCCTCACCCATTTCTCCCTTGGTCCTTCTGCCTCTCCTGCTGCAGCAAACACCGCTCCAGTGCCATTTAACCCAAAGTACTGGACCTAGAGTTAGGCCAGCAAAGTTTGGCTGGCCCAAAGGACACCATAAAGTATGTTTGGACCACTCGGAGTCAGAGAGGCCAGCACACAGATGTGGGTCATCCTGCCTGACTCTTGAGAGTGGTCCAAACATGCTTTATGGTATCCCTTGTGCCAGCCAAACTTTGCTGTCCTAACTGTGCCGGCCTAACTCTAGGTTAGGATTGTACTCTTAATATAATGTGTAGTTTGACCTTGCTGAAAACTAGTTTACTCTTGTTATAAATTGAGCTTCAGGCTTGGTATAATTGACCAAGTAATTGACTCGGTATAATATCTTGCTAGTATTTGAACTTTTAGTGTAAAAAATTACATACAAATTGAAACTGAAAGAGTGTTACATTTCACTGTCATACAGGATAATTTAGAAGGCTGAAACCATTTTTCAGTTTAAAAAAAAATCAAACGTATCTTTCTTTTGATGTTGCCTTTAAGATTTACACTTGATCTCCTTTTGTCAGTTTTCTCTTATCTTTTCTTTCTAGATTAATTCACCCATTTATCTTCTGGGATTGGCATTCCAACTGCCATTTTGGGAGAGGATAAGAAATGCAAAAGAAAAATTTTCCTTTTTTAATGAGAAAAAAAGGGCAACAGTGTTGCCTATTGTTAATTCTTGTCAAAGCAGCAAAAGTGTGTTTTTAAAGCAGAGATTATGTTTAAGTGTCCAAATAGTTACGTTACCAGTTTAGCAAATTACTGCCTATTGCTACAAAATTGGAATCGAAGGAGGCTGAAATATGAACCATCTCCTTGGTTTCTCCATCTCCACACAAAGTTGGTTTTATCAGTGGAATTCATTTTCTAACACTAAGCATGTCTACTCAGAAGTAAATCTTGTTGAATTCAATGAGATTTATTCCCAGGTAAGTATGCATGGGATTGCAGACTAAGGGTCCAATCCTATGATCGCCAGCACAAGTGGTACAGGTGTACAGCCGAGCCGTAAGGCACCTCCAGTGCAGGATCCCATTGCCTGGAGGTGGCAACACAGCAACAGAAGCTGGTGAGTGTTACCGCCCAGTGTTGCATGATATCTAGGTGGCCAGGGAGGGTGGAATTGGGTGGAGGAGGGGCAGAGCAGGGTGGGACAGGGAGTGGCCTCCAGCACTGGATCCTGATCTCTATGTTGGGCCAGGCAGCCCGACACAGAGGCCTTCAAGTCTGCGCCAGTTAAATAGCAGCACTGACTCAAAGAGACCAATTGATAGGTCTCTGGGCTTACCTGGAGGAAGGGGACGTAGGTTCCCTTCTCCTGAGGTACCTCCAGCTGCTGCCTGGCTGCTGCAGGATGCAGTGGAAGCTGTTAGGCTACTGCTGCACCCACTGTACCTAGGCAGCTTAGGATTGGGCTGTAACTCTAGTAGGAGCTGAAATATTGATTAACATTACTTGCCAGACTGATAATATGACACAGGTAGACCCTTATTTATTGCAGCGTTTGCTAAACTTTTCAGTAGGAAAGCCACATAATATAGTTATAGATTTTCACAGGCTAAAAAAAACAAACAATTATTTATATAGGGTGGAGATGAGTGATACATGGCACACTGCCTCTGCCCAATTCATTGTAGAAATCCAGTTTATGATTTCTTTATGCAAAAATGATGCTGTTTTCTCACCAAGATAAAGTTACTCCATTGTTGAAAAGTCAACATGCGAAAACCCAATTTGTTTTATCAGCAGGAGTGAGGTTAACATTGAATCATTATGGTTTGAGGGTCTTAAAGCATCTGGCCCAAGGGTGCAATCTTAAACTGAGTTAGGCCGGCATAAACTAAGCCAGCAAAGTTTGGCTGGCACAAGGGACACCGTAAAGTATGTTTGGACCACTCTCGGAATCAGAGAGGCCAACACACAGACGTGCACCATCTTCCCTGACTCCCAGAGTAGTCCAAACATGCTTTATCGTGGCCCTTGGGCTGGCCAAACTTTGTCGGCTTAGCTTATGCCAGCCTAACTCCAGTTTAGGATTGCGCTCTGAAAATGAAAGTTAGTCAAGCTGACACTACACTGGATATATGGAAAGGAATGCAGCAGACAGAACTGCACGTGTTATCTGTCTGACTTCATCCTTGGGGAAAAAATATTTTAAATGGCTGTGGGGTGGATAAAATCTTGTGACAGGTTGGATATGGCCCCAAGCCGTAGTTTGGAATCCTCTGATCTATTGGATAAAGCCTTTGCTGCTTATAGCAATACGTTATTACAATAACATTTGGAAATTGTATTGGTCTTATATCACACTCTTATCTGCTCTTGAGAACTTTTACAATTCTTGTATGTTGCTGGTATTTTTCTCCTTGTTTATACTTGCATCTTATCATTGTCGTAATAAAAAAATTCAAGTTCTGTATTCAGGAATTTAATTTTTTTACATTAATTTTCTCCCCTGCAATTTGAATCGGGGGGCGGGGGAGTGTTGCTTACTGTCTGTTTCTCACCTGGGCTCTGTTTCTCACCTGTTTCTCACCTGGGCTCACAAGATGCCAGCAGTTACTTCATCTAGGAGGAAAAAGATGTGCAGAGGTGAAGAAGGAGAAGAAGGAATGGAAAGACCCAGGTAATTACAATGATCCTGCACTTAGCAGGCCACGGAATCCCTGATTGAGTTCTGTATTAAGTGACCTTAAGGGAATCATGGGATGTTTCATTAAAGTGGAATTATGAGAATTTATTTGTGTAAAGGAGATGTATCACTTACATTTCAACCTTATAATATAGTGGTTCTCAAACATTTTAGACCAGAACGTACCTTATAGAATGACACTCATGTCAAGACCCACTGGAAGCCATTTCATAGCTGGAAGTGACATCATCAAGCAGGAAGTGCTGTCATTGTGACATAATTAAATGATACTCCTGAAATGCAGACTGGCATTCTTGGATTGCAGCAATTGTACAACCATGAAACATCCCTGACAGAAAGCGAGATTAGAACAAAATATTATGTAAAAGTACTGAACTAAAAACAAAATCTTAAAAAAAAAACACTTGAAAATTCAAACTGTAAATAGTCACAAAGCATAAGAGTAAGGTCTGCAGCTTCCAGGATGGCTGCTCTACTCTCAGCTTTCTGTGATCCAGCTAACATCAGATTGCGACCCACCAAGTGGGTCCTGACCCACTGTTTGAGAAACACTGCTATACTTACCTGGGAGTAAATCCCATTAAAATCATTGGGGCTTACTTCTGTGTAGACATGTGTAGGGTTGCGCTGTAAAATGCTGTAAAATGCAAGAACTTTCTAGCAGAGGAAGGAAGGAAGGAATAACTTTCTATGTATAGCGGAACCTTCTGTCCTGTAGTGCTGTCCTGTGACAAAGTGCCTGGTAAACAAGTGAGTTACGCAACTGTGAAGGAGGGAAGGGGGATCCTTGAAAAGATAAGGTAAGTGTTCTTCTCACCTGTCAATCTACTCTAAGATTAGGTTTAAGGTTGAGTTTATTTTAAGGAAAGGTTAAATTTGAGTAAATTTTCAGCTTAAATGTAGCTACTGTAAATCTACTGTATAGTCTAAGCAACTTTACATTTGGGTAGGAGTGAGATTAAGCTGTGACCGTAAAAGTAGAGCTAAAAGTGTGATCTTATAAGTAGAGGAGGATGGTGAAGGCCCAGTAATCAGGGCACAGAAGCCAGATAGGGGAAACACATATAACCAAATAGGCACAAACGAACATAGTAAAAGCAGCTAGTAGTAGCTGACAGGGAGATGATTCTGTAGAGAATTACAGCTCAAGCCTACACAGGTCTATTCTGAGTAAGACCAGAGTCTACTTGTGAGTAAGACCCAGATAAAACATAGGGAAGAATAAGAACTGAAATAAGACAGAGGTGAAGCCTGAGCACAGGAGGGATAGCACTCTTGGTGTTGGGAACACTTTGGTGTT
This sequence comes from Lerista edwardsae, assembly GCA_029204185.1. NCBI lineage: Eukaryota > Metazoa > Chordata > Lepidosauria > Squamata > Scincidae > Lerista > Lerista edwardsae. The sequence continues at coordinate 29,322,610 of JAJKFI010000002.1, forward strand.
TAGTCTTTAGTGTTTAAACTAAACTAAATTAAACTAATTAAACTAAAGTTTTAGCGTTTTAAACTATTTGGAGTCTAAAGTACACTTTTAGCCAAAAGCTCAGGCATAAGGCAGCATAAAGTGGAATATTAAGGAGCATAGTTGCTAGGCCAACTAGGGAGTGACCCAGTGGTGTCATCCAAATGATTTAGGAACAGGTACTTACTTTTGATTGGCACTTGTCGGGGTCCGCCCACCGGAAGTGACGTCATAAGCCGGAAAGTGACGTCGTGGCAGGAAGTGAGGTCATAGCCGGGAGTGAGGTCATGGCCGGAAGTGAGGTCATGATTGTTGCCATGGGTGTGATCATGTTTGTAATAACTTCAGCTTGTGGTTAGTGTTGATTTAACTTCTATTGCTTTGCTTTCTAGATATGTGTATAGACATATTTTGCTTCAAATGTTCCCTGGTTAAATAGCAGGCTAGACTGTACTAGATTGTGAGCCCTTTTGGGACAGGGAGCCATTTAACTTTAATGTTAAATGCAAGGAGCCAGCAAGGAGCAGGAGGGGGAACGGGCGACCCAAAAAAGACCGCATGGGTGCTGGGGCTGGGGGGAGGCTGCAGGAGGAACCGGGACGCTGGATCTGCACGGCTGGAGGGAGCGGGAGCCCCAGGCAGCCTACCTTCTCACGCTTGCTGCCTTATTCCCGGGTCTCCGTCGCTGCTGCTGCCGCCGCTGCCGCTGCCGCTGCTGCCACCTCCGGTCCTCTCGCTCCGCTGCTGCCGCTGCTGCCGGGGCTGCCGCCACCACCATGCTGCCTGCCTGCCTGCCTGCCTGCTCACAGAAAGTGCAGGCAATGGCTGCGGGCGTGCAGTACGCATGCGCAGCTGCTGAGCCAACCAGCCGGCAGGGCCAGCTTCGAGTGGGTGGGGCCAACTCAACTTCTAGGAACCGGTACTTGTGTAGTGGTGCGTAGTGGGTGCATGATATCACTGGAGTGACCCCTTTCAGAAGGTAATTGCGTTATCTGAATTCCTAGGGCAGCAATCAGCCTCTATTGTCCTGGTGTGGACCAGCCCTCTTCAGGCAGGTAGAAAGGAAGAACTTTCTAGCAGAGGGAGGAAGGAAGGAAGGAAGGAAGAACTTCCTATATATAGCGGAACCTTCTAGCAAGTGCTTCATGAGTTTGTGCAAGTATCTGCGCGAGTTAAGCAGCAGGGTGAGGAAACCAGGGCCCCAAAATCTGTCCTTTCTCTTAGAAGCAGGGCAGCTCCTTCCTAAACAAACACAGAGATGGAGGCAGACAGACAGCAGGGGAGTGGGGGCTATCCAGTGTTTTTCACAGAGTATCACATATATGACTATATGCCTCTGGGGCATAAGTTGTGGGTGTGACCTCGGTGCAAGGAGCTCCAGGGACTCAGGGAATGCGTCTGCTCCCTAGAGGCCTTGGTTGCGGACCTGGAGAAGCAGAGGCAGACAGCGAGGGTCCATGGTGAGACATCCAGGGACTTGCAGGCTTTGTCCCACCCTCAGATGGGCAGCTCCTCAGCTGCTGGGGAAAGGTGTCTCAGGGCTGGAGGATGTCAGCCTGGAACAGAGGGAATCAATCCCCCAGTGGGGACCCCTTCTTCCAGTGATGAGCCGACATCCAGTCGCACTAAGCATGTTCCTCGGCGGGAGGGGGGTCGTGGTCTCCTTGTAGTGGGCGATTCTATAGTTAGGAATATAGAGGGGGGGGTCTGTGATGGATGTGAGGACCGCACGGTGACTTGCCTGCCTGGTGCGAAGGTTGCGGATATCACGTCTCATCTAGATAGGCTGGTAAGGAGTGCTGGGGAGGAGGTAGCAGCCGTGGTGCATGTTGGCACCAACGATGTGGGGAAATGTAGCCAGGAGGTCCTGAAAGTCAAATTTAGGTTGCTAGGCAGGACGCTGAAGGCCAGGACCCTCGAGATAGCGTTATCAGAAGTGCTACCCGTTCCACTCACAGGGCCAGCTAGGCAGGCAGAGCTCAGGTGTCTCAATGCGTGGATGAGACGGTGGTGTCGTAAGGAGGGGTTTAGATTCGTTAGGCACTGGGCAACGTTCTGGGACAAGCCAGGCCTGTACAAGAGGGATGGGCTTCACTTCAACCAGAATGGAACTAGGCTGCTGGCACTTAACATTAAAAAGGTGGCAGAGCAGCTTTTACACTGATCCCTGGGGGAAAGCCGACAGGAGCCGAGTGGCGTCCGGTTCGGAATTCCTCATCCCTACGGGAAGAGGAGTGTGGAGGAGTACCATAGAGTAATGAAATAGAACTTCAAGCGTGAGTATAAATGACAGTTTGTCCATCAGAAAGAGAGGTAGGGAAAAGGGATCAAAAAAGAGTCCCTCCTTAGGGAACCCCATATATAGGTGTTATTATGCAAATGCCCAAAGTCTCCAAGCAAAGATGGGAGAACTGGAATGTTTGGTGGCTAGGGAAAACATTGATATAGTAGGCATAACGGAAACCCGGTGGAATGCAGAGAACCAGTGGGATACTGCAATCCCAGGCTATAAACTCTATCGGAGGGACAGGGAAGGGCATGTTGGCGGTGGGGTGGCCATCTATGTCAGAGAAGGGATAGAATCCAGCAGAGTAGAAACTGAAGGTGGGCCGGACTCCACCATAGAGTCACTGTGGGTTAAACTACCAGGCCATAAGAGCGAAGTAATAGTGGGGGGGTGCTATCGTCCTCCGGATCAAAAACTTGAAGGTGACCTTGAAATGAGGAAACAAATCAGGGCGTTGACCAAGAGAGACAGGACTGTAATCATGGGGGACATCAATTATCCTCATATCGACTGGGTCAACTGGTGCTCTGGTCAAGAAAGAGAGACCGGCTTCCTTGACGTGCTGAATGACTGCGCCTTAGACCAGCTAGTGATGGAGCCCACCAGAGGACAAGTGACTCTGGATTTAATATTATGTGGTACTCAGGACCTAGTTAGGGATGTAAGTGTTACTGAGCCATTGGGGAACAGTGACCATGCTGTGATTGGTTTTGCCATGCATGTCCAGGAAAGAATGCAGAGCAAATCTGACACAAGAACCCTTGACTTTCGAAGGGCAGACTTCCCTCAGATGAGGAGGCTAGTTAGAAAGAAATTGAAACGGAAAGTAAAAAAATGAAAGGCAGTCTCTCCAGGCAGCGTGGAGGCTGTTTAAAATAACAGTAGTAGAGGCCCAGCGGAAGTGTATACCGCAAAGAAAGAAGGGCTCGACAAGGTCCAGGAGGGTGCCTGGTGGCTGACGTACAAAGTTAGAGAAGCTGTAAAGAGCAAGGAAGCCTCTTTCCATCAATGGAAGTCTTGCCCCAGTGAGGAGAATAAAAAACAACATAAACTCTGGCAAAAGACAAGTAAGAACGTGATACAGGAGGCCAAGAAAGAATTTGAGGAACATATACTTCAAATATGTTAGAAGCAGGAAAGCTGCCAGAGAGGCGGTTGGCCCGCTGGATGGTGAGGGAGGGAAAGAGGAGATAAAAGGGGACTTGGAGATTGCAGAGAAATTAAATGAATTCTTTGCATCTGTCTTCATAGCAGAACTTGGGCAGATACCGCAGCCTGTACAGCACCTTCCTAACTAAGGAATTAAATCAGATAATGGTTAATAAAGAAGATGTTTTAGATTGAATTGATAAATTACATATAAATAAGTCACCAGGTCCAGATGGTATACACCCAAGAGTTTTTAAGGAACTAAAGAACCAAGTTGCTGACCTCTTAACTAGAGTATGCAACTTGTCCCTTCAAACAGCCATGGTGCCAGAGGATTGGAGGATAGCCAATGTCACGCCAATCTTAAAATAAGGGAGAAGGGGGGACCCTGAAACTACAGGCCGGTCAGCCTAACATCTGTTCCGGGTAAGATGGTGGAAAGCCTCATCAAAGATAAAATCCTAAAACACGTAGAGGAACAAGTATTGCTGAAGGAAAGTCAGCATGGCTTCTGTAAGGGTAAGTCTTGCCTCACAAACTTTTTGGAATTCTTTGAAAAGGTCAGCAGGCACATGGTTGTGGGTGAACCTGTGGATATCATATATCTGGATTTTCAGAAGGCGTTTGACACAGTCCCCCACCAAAGGCTGCTGAAGGAACTTCACAGTCAGGGAATAAGAGGGCAGGTCCTCTTATGGATCCAGAATTGGTTGAGGGCCAGGAAACAGAGAGTGGGGGTCAATGGGCAATTTTCACAATGGAAAAGCGGAGTGCCCCAGGGATCTATCTTGGGGCTGGTGCTTTTCAACTTGTTCATAAATGACCTGGAGACAGGGATAAGCAGCGAGTTGGCCAAGTTTGCTGATGACACAAAACTTTTCCGGGTGGTGAAGACCAGAAGGGATTGTGAAGAGCTCCAGAAGGATTTCTCCAAGTTGAGGGAATGGGTAGCAAAATGGCAGATGCGTTTCAACATAGACAAGTGTAAAGTGATGCACATTGGGGCAAAAAACCAAAACTTCACCTATAGGCTTATGGGTTCTGAGCTGTCTGTGACAGCTCAGGAGGGAGATCTTGGGGTGCTGGTGGACAATTCAATAAACGTATCAATCCAGTGTGTGGCAGCAATTAAGAAGGCAGCATTCCATGCTTGGGGCAATTAAAAAAGGGATTGCGAATAAAACAGCCAATATTATCATGCCATTGTACAAATCGATGGTAAGGCCACACCTTACCATCAGTTCTGGTATTGTGTACAGTTCTGGTCGCCGCACCTCAAAAAGGACATAGTGGAGTTGGAAAAGGTGCAGAAGAGAGCGATGAAAATGATTACGGGGCTGGGGCACCTCCCTTATGAAGAAAGACTGCAGCGTTTGGGGCTCTTCAGCCTAGAAAAAAGGCACCTGAGGGGGGACATGATCGGGACATGCAAAATTATGCATGGAAGGGATAGAGTCGATAGAGGGATATTCTTTTCCCTCTCTCAAAACACCAGAACCAGGGAGCATCCGCTAAAACTGAGTGTTGGGAGAGTTAAAACAGATAAAAGGAAGTACTTTTTTACCCAGCGGGTAGTTAATCTGTGGAACCCTTTGCCACAGGAGGTGGTGATGGCATCTGGTCTAGATGCCTTTAAGAAGGGTTTGGATGGATTTCTGGAAGAAAAGTCCATCATGGGCTATAGGCAATGATGGATTGTGCAACTTCCTTACATTAGTAGTAGGCTACTTCAGAGTACTGGGTGCAAGGGAGTGGCAACAGGATGTAAGCATCTTGTTGTCTCATGCCTCCCTGGGGCACCTGGTGGGCCGCTGTGAGATACAGGAAGCTGGACTAGATGGGCCTTTGGCCTGATCCAGCAGGGCTCTTCTTATGTTCTTATGCTTATAGGAATCCTGAAACTCAAAATGTCATGGTGGTGATGCCTGATCTTAAGATACACTCTCCAAATAAGTGTAAAATTGTGTTTCCGCTTTGAGGTCACCCACACAAACCTGTTTGCTCACATAGTAGTGTCTCCTTCGATTAATTTGGCCTGTACTTAGAAGAAACTGCTCCGGACTTTGGGGCAGATTCCACCACCCTGAGTTGCACAAAGGAAAGTCATCCTGATCTGTAGAGTTATTTTCTCAAAATTAAACCCAAGAACTATGAGGTTGAAATGCACAAGATACTAGTATGTTAATTATGGCACCAACCAAGAACTAAATAACATACTTATCACTGGTTGAAAGATTGTTTAACTTTTTTTCATTATTATTTGCAAACTAGATAGGCCAGCACAGTGGTTCTCTAACATTTTAGCACTGGGACCCCCATGTCAGAATGACAATCTGTCTGGGACCCACCAGAAGTGCTGTCATTAAGGTGCCAGAGCCTGCTGCATTCCTGAGAATCTAGCAATAAGTTGGGTTAGTTTTCAGCCATTTTCCAACAGCACAGTGAATCAGAAAGGAAACAAAGCCTATTTACAACCTTGACCCAAGCAAAATAACCACAAAGCCCCCCCCCCTTTTCCTGTGTCCCATCTTCCCATATTTTCAATGATGGCTGCCTAGGTCCTACACAACCCACCTGAAATTGGCTTGTGTGACCCACCTTGTGGGTCCTGAACCACAGTTTGAAAAACACTGGCCCAACACTTGTTTGTGAGGCAGTTTTCTCTAATTTTATTGGTAAATGTTCAGAAATTAGCGTTTTGGACTCTTATTTCTGGCTGTCTACGCGCAGAAAAGTGGGAGTACTTAAAAATGGGGTAAACTGATGGCTGGAGAAAGCTATTTAGCAGCACAGTTCATGCAGGTTCACTCTGGAAATAAGTCCCATTGCGCCCTCAGTGCATAAAGAGTGTAGCCTCCGCAAGTCACTCCTTCACAGACACTCTCTGTTCTCAGATGATGTAGGGAGCTTTTCTCCCGCAATGCTAATTCTAAAGCGCAAAAGGCTTGGCTCATCTTGTATCAGCGTTTACATCTGGAACATGCGACACGATCCTGAAACCTCTTGAGCGCAGGTGTGTTTTAATTTAAAGCAGCCAGAAACGCCGCCTTTGATTTTGGCTTCCCACCACGGGGGGGTGGGGTGAGGGAATAAAAGGCTGGACATACATATACTACCATCACAGCATTTATAAATATTGTTGATCATCACATTGAGCTTATGGAAACTTTGCGTGGGAGGCGAGACTGAATTTAAAATACAAAGCAAAACAATCCACCCCCTTTAATCACCCGCTAAAAATCCGAGGTCCAATTAACAACACAAAAACACGAAGAAGGATTTACGCAATCGGTGGCTGCGCTGCATCTTTTCTTGGAGCCAGAAGGGGGAGCTGTGAAATCGAAGCCCAACTGAACGACGCCAGATCGGGACCTTTAAGCGGACGTCGGGCGAAGAGGCTGAGCTGGCTCGGGCGGAAGTAAGCTGGTGGGGGTTAAGGTGCTGGTCGGGGGGCTTCGGCTGATTTTCCACCCTGCGAAGCATCTCCTGTGTATGTGGCCTGGTGGGATTTGTTGTCAGTGGAGCGTGCGTTGGGGGAGCCGAAGGACAGCGCCTCCTTCCCTTTCCAGCGGAGGGGTAGCCTGACTGTTTTGTCAGGAGCGGTGTTTTGTTGCCTCTTCCTGGACTGGGGTCAGCCGCTCTGCCGATAGCCAAGAAGCCCAAAGCGCGGGCCACGCTCACAATGTGGGCGTGCGACTTTTTATTTAGCCAGCTTCAGTGTGGCTCAGCAATGCTACGTGTTTGGTATCAGTGGCGTTCCTAGAGAGGGGGAAATGCTAAGTTTTGCAGGAGCTTGAGCTCCTGGGTAAAGCAGCCCCTCGCCTTCACGGCCATTCGTGGCTGTGAAGGCGAGAGGCTGCTTTACCCAGGAGCTCAGGCTCCTGCAAAACTTAGCATTTCCTCCTCTCTAGGAACGCCACAGTTTGATATAAGAAGAACTGGAGCATTTGGACATGGAGAGCTTCAAGAGCTGCTCTCTTAGCTGGCCTTTGTTGTACCTGCGCCCTGATGTTTGGGACCCAGAGCTTACACTTTGTGGGCAGTGGGTACTCTTTTTAAGTGCTGCTTGCCCATGTGCCTGACGCCACTTATTACCCCGGAGTTGGTTTAGTATTGTTCCCCGTCTAATGACAGGTGAATTGGCGTAGGGTGAAGCAGTCAGGCAATCTTTCGTGACCTGATCAAATGGCACATCCTTAGAAGTGTGCTGGACAGAGGCGTTTCTACAGGGATGGCTACGCTCTAAGTTTTGCAAGAAGCCTTACCCTGTCATGTAAATCCGTCCTCTCCCTTGCTGCTGTAGCCAGTAAGCAATGCCAAGATGTTGCTGTTCCCTGTGAGGATTGGCTAAAACAGTGCAGGAGAGGAGTGATTTCCACTGCAAGGTAAGGCTTCTTGCAAAACTTAGAGCTTTGCCATCCCCGTAAAACGCCACTGGTGCTGGATGCGGATCAGTAGACAGGCCCTTGAGAGGCCATTGAACCTGGAAGCGTGTGAGGATGGGCTAGAGAAGTCATCCTGCCTAATCTCCAAGCGTCATTTGTCAGCTACATCACCCGCCGCCCCTGAGGATGGTGTAGGCAGTATCTAGTGGGCAGCCTAACTGCGGGGCCTATCTTCTTTCCTCTCTCCCTTTATGTCTTTGTTTAATGTTAAACTCTTGGGGACAGGTGCTTACCTATTCTTGTCTATATAACCAGGACCATCTGCCAGTCAGACTTTGCTAGGTGGAGCAACTAAGAGCTATGGAGCATTGTGTGCACTTGACACTAGGTCCCCTTGCAGGTGCAGCACAATGAAGTGATAGCAACTTGTCCTGCTGCCTAAGGGGATTTGGCCTGGCCCTGGGTAGGGATTTCAAATATGAATGGGGAATCAGTAATTTCTTCAACATAAACTTACAAAATGGGCTATGTGGAAGGCAAAGGTAGTGCAGATGGTACAATTCTGTACAGCTGGAAGCATTGGCCAGAATTAAAGGCTAGTTGCCCAGCTAATTGGAGTATGCCCAGTGGTTCTGTTCTTCTCCTAGCCTAGGTCTTTATACAGTGCAATGTTTTAGTCCTGGAAAGGAGGAGTGTCTGCTGCTTCTGTTCTCTTTCCATAGCAAGGTTGTTGTTTGGCAAGGAGATACTGGATTGTAGGACGTGTGTGCATGTTTATGTGGATAGGAGGTGCCAATATGTTTGTGTGATGTTGTGTGTATGGGAGAGTCTGTCCCCGCGTGTATGTATGTTTTGATATCTTTTGCCATTCATTAATGCTCCTGGAAAAAAAATCCTTTTAGCCATCATGATTGTGACTTTAAAAGAGTAATGGATAACTTAGCATAGGTATTTTTCAAGATTGCTTTGAGCTACCTCTTACCCTCTTTAAGCACCCTGTTCTGATCACACTCATGATGAGTAACACAGAGTGTGTTATTTCAAGATCATTTCAGTATAAAAAGAGTATAATATTGTGATCATTAAAAAATCTACCCTGAGTCTGAGTGAAGCTTGGGGATGGAACTGTGAGATTGGGTGGGCAGAGTTTAGAGCACTATTGTACTTTTGCGGGAAGCACCAGCAGCCAAATAGTTTGTTTTCAAACTACACCTGTTATTAAAACAAGCTCTTATTATTTGAATAGAGGCTTTGTTTTTTCATGTCATGTTATGAAAAAGCTGGTTTCCCTCCAGTAGGTGGGTGCAGAACATCCACTGGCCCCACTGTTACTATAATTCTCTACAATCCTCTGTAAGAACACTGATGTCTAAGGATGAACATTAACATAAATCTAATAGTGCCAAACTGGGGATGTTTAGAGTGGGAAAAGGGAATATATATCTACTCTAGTAATCATTCATAATAAATATGCACTTACAGAATTTATAAGAGTGAAATACTGTTTCAGCCATGGCTCTTTATGTATGTTCTTGCTTATTTTTGTCTTTTCTGCATTATGCTGATTGATAATGTATAGATTTAAATTGTTTATAATAATATAACAAATATATATCCAGTAGATCATGGAGAGGAAATGAGATGGAGGGTTGAGTAGGGAAGAAAGAGAGATTGTAGGATAGGAGTAATTTGCAGTAATAAGATAATTTTGGAGTGGATGTGGACGCTTTTGAGAAAGGGTAACTGATTGTCATAAAGGGAAAGGTGTGTGTGAACCGGTGAATTGCCATTTAGGTTGTGAGCCTTTTGATCAGGAAAGGGTTTTCCGTTACCTCAAACTACAATTTGCTTGAGGCCAAAGAAAATACTACTTTAACATTGTTCAATTATGAAATTGGCTGCTGCAAGATGCAATAAAGGCATTAAGGGAATTAAACATATCTTTGGAGGACAAGTCTAAATGCTTCCACCAGATCCAGACACATAACAGTATTCTGGGGACCAACAGTGGGAGAAGGTTTTGCTTTCATAAGCATCTGATTGGCTACTGTGGGAAACAAGATTTTTCCTCTCTAATCCAGCAGGGCTCCTTATGAGTAGGGCTATCAGATTACAAATGTGCTCTTTGTCCTTCGAACCACCAATGAATCCACCACTTCTGCCAATCAACCCTCTCTTGGTCCTTATTCTGTCCCCTCTTCAACCTACTGTAGTCAGCAGGACTCCAGGAAAGGTTTTATCCACCGTTGGCCAGGTCAGGATAGGATGGGGTATAATTAAGAAAAAAATCTCAACTTCCTCCATCAACGCAGAATTCCTCTGCTCATTCATACAACAGACGGGGAACAATATCTAAATGTAGTTTTAAATGTACTAAATACAAAATGTAGCCTCTAAATGCTGTAACCCTGAATTGGTGACTGAGACATACAGTACCTGATTCTGATTTTGTAGTGGAAATGCTTAATCAAGAGTGCAGGAAACTGATTTGGTAACATTCTAATTAGGATTTCTTAGCCACAAACTGCTATGCTTAGACTTGCTGTCTGAACATTGTCCATTGTCTTTCTTAAATAATAGCCATATGCCTCGCTGTTATAATATGCGGCCCTGCGCATGTTGATTACAGGTCTTTGAGCTCTGCAGTCAGGCACTGTTTAACCTTCTGGTAGTCAACTGACCAACTTTGAATGGTGGGCACTAGAGAGAATGGAAGATGAATTGAAGATGGAGAGTCAGAGCCTAGATCCTGATCAAGGTCCTTGCTCTGTGACAGATGAACTAAGTCAGCAGCCATTGTGCCCTTCCCCAAAGCTGTCTGTTTTTGAACTGAGCAAGGAGTTAGAGTCCAAGAATGAGCTGGTAAGTTTCCATCTTCTATTTGTATAACACAGATGGTTTAATTTTGGGTACAAGATTGTCCTGTACCCCTTGCAACTGATTTTTTTTACTATATGTACATGTAGTTCTCAATTTAATGATGTCCCGCTTAAGGGCATCCTGACTGCCGCACCTGTGCTTTTCAGGCGAGGTCTGTCCAGCATTGTGCTTTTGCATTTGCATCACAAACATGTTCCAGCATCGGTTCTAACCTCTGGACAAATTTGATGGCTAAGCAAGCTCAATGGAGCTTCATTATATGTGACAACTTTTGCCTGTGTGTTAATGTTGGCCTTGTAGTACAAAATCTTAGCTGGCGTAGATTCATCTAAGCTAGAGAATGCCACACCGGATGTAGCAAGCATAGGAAACTCTCATCACAGAGCAGACAAAACAATTGGAAATGCATGTGGAATGAAGCCATATTGGTTACGTCAAACCTAAAGATAGAAATAAAACTCTCCCGTAGAAGTGATGGAGTTAGGTGCAAGCGGGCAAGGCTGCATGACGACAGCAAACCTGATGCTAACTTGGAAGAAATAGATGACACAGATGATACTAGAAGACTTCAGAAAGTTTGTCTGTTACATTTTGGTAGAGAATATTTTAGCAGGATTAACTGTCTGCTTCAATGCTATTAAGCAGTTGGCAGAAAAATTTGAGTGGACATATTTCACCATGTTTGAAAGTCTATGTGGAGAGAGAAACTTTATCAGAGCAATATGCTGCTGACCTTAATGGTGATGACTTTGGGAAAGAGGTTATGCATTTACCATCAGTGCATAAAGTAAATTTTGGAAATGTACAGTTAAGGCCCTTTAGATCTATTGAATGTATTAATCAGAGTACAGACTTACCAAGTTTCAGACTTACTAAGTAACAGGTTACCAAGTTTCCAAATGTTTGTATTAGCTTAAGAAAACTATTATCAATTCTAGCAATAGTAGCTTCTGCAGAGTGGTCATTTTAGCAAACGGAAGCTAATTAAGACTAATTTAAGATCTACAATGTCTCAGGGACATCCTGTGGATTTGACCATGCTAAGTATCGAATCTAACACTGCCAGAACAATTAATTTTCTTGTTGTGATTTGAAATTTGTCACAGAAAAAGGCCAGGAAATTTCTTACTGTAAGTAAATAGTACATTTCTTACCAATACTTAGTCTTCTCATTATCAGACCTGCATTTTAATATAAAAAGATGCTTCAGTGTGAATTCTTTCTCCTTATATTATTGCATAAGCAAAGTTGTTCAATCAAATGCATTTTCTTTTATTTTTATTTATTCCTCCCGTCTAGATAGATGACAAGGAGTTTGATATTCCCCAGGTTGATACTCCTCCAACTCTGGAAAGTATTTTAAATGAGGTAAGTTGAGCAGGGCACTCCTGAGTTCCCCCTTTACATGCTGTGGCAAAGAGCAAAACACAGATGTACGTCATTGCTTCCTAGAATAGGAAGCTACTTTCAAAATGACCCTGGTAAATGAGGTGATGTCCCTCTAAAAACTGATATGACTTACAGCACACTCCTAAGCAGGTTTCTTTAGTAATAAGGCCCTCTGCTTAGGTCAATGGAGCTTGCACCCGACAAGTATATATTGGATGGCAACCTTTATCAGTGGTGTGCAGCTATGCGTTTTTTTCTGGCTTTCCATACCCACCAGTAGTCACCAGTATTTTATTCAGAGTTCTTGATAAGGAATGCTATCTTTTGGCATTACACAGGGTAGAGTTTAGCTACCAAACATAAGCAATATTACCGCAAATTATATGGCTAGCAAATTAAATGGTGCTCCTGTTGTGTTGGAAGGCTGAATATAGCATGACTAGCAAACTTCTCTTATCCTCTCTCTCAGACTGATGATGAAGAAGAGCCATTTGTTCTTGAAGATCCCTCTCTTTTAAATATTGATAACATTGACACTCACTCATATGATACTTCTTCTGTAGCAAGCTCTGACAGTGGAGATAGGACACACCTGAAAAGGTAATCTGTTTGTCGGCTGCATTTTTATATGGCATTTTTTGTTATATTGTGAGAGATCCTTGTTCAGAGTAAGAGAAATGAGCATGAAAAGTCTGTTGCTGCTGACACTGATTCTAGATTTGCATTCAGTGGTTGGCAGCGTGCAAGTTTTTTCAGTGTTGGTAGCAAGTTAAGTACAGATAGATAAGACAAATTGCATAGTATAGAAATCTGTTGTAACAGTATGGGTTCAGCACAGTTTCCTTCTGTGCTCAGTTCAGCAATAGGTTGTTCTTTAGGAATACGGCAAGGTTCAAGGTTTGTTACTTTTACAGCTTGGACAATCAGTATTCCATCCCTGTGTAGTAAAGTGTCTTGAGTAGGCGTTTTTTCTTTGATTTCGTTCTCCAGTTCCAACTCTGAGCTCTTAGGTTGAACTGATCTGCAGTCCAAAGAGGGCGATATCAGTCTAAAATCCCATGGAATCTCCAAATGAAGAGTTGGAAACAGTTCAGTCCGTTAATTGTGCAGATGAATGCTATCTCATTGCCCAAAAAAGTCAACTTTCTTATGTGTAAATACTAATGTACTCTTCGTAATGCCTTGGCCAATTGTCAGATAAGGGTCTCTTATGCCCCACTCAGGCTTAAACTTTCTTCTGTGTATTTTATATTCAGGCAAAAAACAAAATGGCCACTTCAGAGTATGGTATGGTAAGATTTCTGCTGGCTTGTAGATTTTTAATTGGCCTGTTGCCTGGGTGTAAATCTGAAAAGGTTTTCCTGCGCTTACTTTGGGTACTTCTCTTTGACAAAGAGGTTCATTTAAATAACACGCAGGGTTTTGCTGGGAGTTTCCATTCCTCTGTTTTGTCTGAATGCTTGCAAAAAGGTATGACAATTTTCTTCCAAAATTGTTCATGCATGTAGCAACTTATTTGGTTGGTTATGCGTGTAAAAGAAAGAATTACTATGTAATGACTGGCTATCCTTACTTTACAAAGGAAGAAGAAACTTCATGATTCTTTCTCTGTCCATGGTTCAGTTATACGGCTGTCTCTTCTGAAGGGAATTTCTGCACAGATAGTATCTGCAGCAGTAAGTGCTTTTCCTTCCCCTTTCAGGATAATCTGTTGTGGCAAAGAGACAACATGGGTGGGACATTAATTGGGAATGGCAACAGCTCAGTAGTACAGCATAGGCTGTGCACATACGAAGTTCAAGATTCAGTCCTTGACACATCCAGTTAGGATTTTGGGTACCTCTCTGTTTTTTGGAGAAGACAGTATTATAGAGCTAGAGGGACCAATCATCTGATTCAGTATAAGGCAAATTTGTATGTTTTTATGAGTGTTTTAGTTGGAGTAGCTCCAACTGGAGTAGTGGGAATTATAGATCAAAGATGTTGAGCCAAGACATGCATCTTAAATTTAAAATATGAAAAGAAGCTTGACCTTTGTACTTTACATTTTTGAAGCATTAACTTATACATTCTCTGTCTTAGGCCAAAGTGGATGCTGGCTTACCCACTGCAATAGTAAGTTTATGAAGAATTTTAGAATATATTGGGGTGGTTCTTGCTATTTATATCAATTTTCAAATGCTTGGTTTAGTCCCCTTATGTCTACTTAACATTATTTATATTCTTAAAATATGCTCTGCAAGTTACAATATTTTTGTGTTTTCTAGTTTATTCAAAATTGTTTTATGTGTATCAATATAGAATGAGTAGATGTGATCCAAGGCAAAGTACCTAAAGCTATGAATTTTGGCCTTATAGAAATATCTGTGGCCTTTCCTTATGAATCAAATTGAATGAAGAAACAAAAGCCTGATTGCCCCTCTAACATGTATACCTGCATAGTGATGATGGAGTCACCTGCTTTGTTTATACTTCTCCTCAGATCAGTTAGTATACTGTTAGTACAGTCCTCTTGTGTCAGTTTCCTGTGTTAGAGCCAGTTGTCTGACTTGGCCACTTCTGAACCTTTTACAAACCTGTTTTATAGGTGCCAAAACTAGTAGAACAGTTGCTGGTTTCAGCTCTTGTTGACCAAATCCAAATCACCCCCTATTGCTACTTCACTATTGTCCATACCACTGTTTTTTTTAAGTTTCTAACTTACTTATCTGAATTATTTTTTGATGTCTTCAGGCAGCATCAAGTCTCATAGCAGTGGGAACATCCCATGGGCTGGCTCTGATATTTGGTAGGTTGGCGTATCTTTTCTGCTATTTAAATATTAGCAATTCGTTTGAATTAGTCCCTGTAGCAAATTCTGTGTATTACTGTGAACAACGAAGTTTATATGCCAATATAATGTTGTTTATTATATTGGCATATAAACTTGGCGATAGGAAACCTGTATGCTTCATTAGTTGGTACTGTAGGCTTAGTAGGAAATTCTACATATCAGCAGTATGATATATTTTTATAACCATTAGAGCTGCTAACGCAAGATCATGTTGCAGGTTTTCTGGATTAAAATGGCTGAAGTTCAAAACTCCTCATTTCTAAGGCATTTGAAGAATATTTTGTCAGAGTGTGTTGCTTTTGCCTCTTTTGACAAACGCATTGATATGGACCTTACTTTTCCAAAGAAGAAACTAGTTTGTGGTCACCTCTTCCTGAACAGAGTTATTTTATTATTGGTATTACTGTGAGGTATGTAATTCTGTCTCCTCTTTTCCTTCATATTGACTTCTGGCTTTTCTTTTTCTTGACTTTTTTTCCTCATGGACTGAGAAGGCAAAGGTATTGTACTATTGCATTGTGCATGTAATTTGCATGAACAGCTTCACATTTTAATCTGTGCAGTGATGCTCTGAATTCTGAAATTACATATAATTCAGGGCCTATGTTCATAGTGTTTGTACAATGATTTATAGTGAAGTTCAGTCTTCACTCTATATCTTCACAGTCTATAGTGAAGTTCAGTGCCTATAATTAGAGTTTGTGCTGGGACACGAATTGAAGAGACGAATTGATTTGCGACTTAACAATGTTGTTTCTGTCTGGTGTCTCTCCTGGAAATAATTCCAGCCTGTGCAACATTTTTTTTGGTGCCTGTTTCTGGCAGTCCAGAATCTGTTGGTGGGATCCAACTTCTCCATTTTGGAATTACTAGTTTATGCAGTTTAGGAAGAGGTACTTTCCTTAAACTGTAAGGCATAATCCAACCAAAGTTAAATAGTTAGCATGTGTTTAATTTCACCCATTGAAATCAGTGGCAGGATTGTGCATGGCAGAAGTGTCATGCAATATGGCAGGTAGTTGCAGTGGTTGAAAATGCATGTAGGATGTTGCGTGTGTTAGTTCTACCTTTGGCACCTATTTTATACAGACGGAAGCTTCTGTTTGTCCTATTTCTAATTTGTGATTAAAGTTAATCTTGATTAAAATGATTTATGAAGGTCTTCATGGTTAAGTAAATCAAATTCAGTAACTGGGGGGGGGACAAATG
The DNA here is from genome assembly GCA_029204185.1 of Lerista edwardsae. Lineage (NCBI taxonomy): Eukaryota > Metazoa > Chordata > Lepidosauria > Squamata > Scincidae > Lerista > Lerista edwardsae. The sequence continues at coordinate 29,338,760 of JAJKFI010000002.1, forward strand.
GGGGGGCAGCTGTGAACTGACAAGGGTTACTCCATGTCTGCCCACTGCCTACCAAGCCACTACAGTTGACAGTATGCCTATTGCTTGCTGAGAGCAAGTGGGAATAGGAGCAAGTGGCAGCAGTTCGCCTCTTCAGTGCCACCTCTGTAAGCTGTCACAACAGTGGAGCTGCAAGAAGAATGAGTGTAGCAATATTTATTTATTTAATTTTTACCCCACCTTTCTGCCCCATGGGCACTCAAGGCGGCTTACAATATTAAAAAACCACAAAGTATAACAATTTAAACAATGTTAAAAAACAATATTAAAGCAGTTAAAAATTTAAAATGAGCAAGCCCCGTGAATCCCATAATTACAATTTGATAAAATTTAAAATGTAAGATGAAAAATTTAAAAATGCCAGCCAGCCTGTCAACAATTGAAGGCTCGCTTAAATAAAAAAGTCTTCAGCCCCTACCGAAATATTGCCAAAGAGGGAGCAGTTCTTAGTTCTAAGGGGAGGGTATTCCATAGTCGTGGGGCTACCACCGAGAAGGCCCTGTTCCTGGCTGCCATCCCCCTCACCTCTCCTGGTGGCAGCACAGTCAGAAGGGCCCCCCCCCCAGATGACCTAAGAGTACGGGTAGGATTGTATGGAAGGAGGCGGTCCCTCAAATACCCCAGACATGAGCCGTAAAGGGCTTTTAAAAGTCAAAACTAGCACTTTGAATCGAGCCCGGAAAGGAACTGGCAGCCAGTGTAGCCGCTGAAGCAACGGCCCGACAGAGTTGAACCGACAAGCCGCAGTAACCACACGGGCAGCCTGGTTGCATCAGTTCTGCACTAGTTGCAATTTCCGGATGGTCTGAAGAGGCAGCCCCACGTAGAGCACATTGCAGTAATCTAATCTGGATGTCACTAGGGCATGGGTCACTGTGGCCAGGTCTGTGCAGTTCTGTTTTAATACTGTTCAATACTGTTTTATTTGCTTGCCAGTCTGGCAAGAAGCAGGGAGAGCCCATGAACTTTAACCCTCTTTTTGTCCTTGCCTTCAGTCCATTCCCACTGCTTCTTCCCTCTTACTCCATCTGGATCTGTGCAAACAAACAGGATTGAGTGGAGCATGCTGGGAGTACTCCCAGAATGCTTTGCTCATCATAGTTTTTCAAGGAGAATGGCAGAAGCTAGAGGGAGGAAGTGGCAGTAGCAACCAGAGAGTGAAAATGGGGAGCGGGTTCTGGATCACTGTGTGATGCCTTGCCTCTGTCTCTTTGCCCAATTACTATGCTAAGCAGCCAAGCAGGTGAAGAGCAGGTAGTAGCAACAGCAGTGGTGCTAATGCACATGGGTACTTTTTTTTTAAGGGAGGCTCTTACAAGCTAGCAGGGGATATGGATTTGCCCCAATTCATGCAACAGATTAATTTGGACTGCTCCTGTCAGGGGTAATTTGTTTCCAGTAAGATTGGATTACAAGCATAAGTCTTACTGAACACAAGGGCCTTCTGAAATACCTCTATTTGTGGGCTATATATGACTTGCAAGCGCATTTGGACCAGTCCACTGATCCCAGGGGCTTTGTATTGCATGCACCCACCCCTACTCCTTCCTCCTTGTCCACCTGTCACCATGCACTACCTTCTCCTGAATAAAACAACTTTTGGGCTGGATTGCTCTTGCTGAGAGCAAGAGCAAGAACTGTGGTGTGGGAGTGGAGAGATACACAGTAAGCAGTCTTGCAACTGCAAATTTATCTTGTTAAAATTCTCAGTTATGTACAATATGTATTCTATTTTCTATAATTGACTCTTTCTGGCCCATCATAAGAGTAAGTTTTAGCTCTGGCAGCTGAAAGTTTGGGGACCCTGTACTAAACCCTGGTTGCATCTGAATCTTAGCTTTTTAAAAGATGTATGTTTGCGTGTGCCATTCATGCAAGTATTTATTTTGTCATAAGTACATGATTTGCTGGAAAAGATTGTCCAGCCTGAATACTTATTTAATGAACCCTAACCCTTTCCCCTACATTTGTGGGCTTCCAAGGCAACTCACAAAATAACAAAAAGAAAACAAATATAAGTCGTCATTAAAATTTACAAATTTTCAGTATATTTAATTATATTTGCAGTAAAAAAACCATTTCTCCAGGTTCTCTTATTGCAGTGTCCTCTCTCTCTCTCTCTCTCTCACACGCACGCACGCACGCGCACACACACACACACAGAGAGAGAGAGAGAGAGAGAGAGAGAGAGAGAGAGAGAGAGAGAGAGAGAGAGAGAGAGAGAGATGTGAAATGGTCTGATGTGGCTTCATTGTTGACTAATTGAGTAATTAATGCTACTTGGTGTTCCCATAATTTGGAAGAAACCACCACCATCTACATGCCATACAAATAAGCTTAAAACTGTACTTACTACGAAACCAGTTAATCCACCAACCCATGGTTCATATTCCCAGTTTCTTCTTTTGTCTTTTTCCAGTGTTTTCCTCTATATGTCAGTTTCATATGAGCAGTTCAAATAGCTGTCATCATAAACTTGAATTCTGCAATGCCTTTATATTAAGCACAACACTAAATCCCCAGGGGTACTCTGGAAGGGGACACCAAGCTTGGAGTAGAACTTACCAGGGAATGCAGAGGGGCCTGCTGCTGGAAGGGAAACTGAAAAGCAGAAAACAAGAAAGAGCATCTGAGGCAATTGTAAACTTACACAAACACATGGATAGAATTGATGCTCATCTTGGTGTTCTACCTCATTGTTATTCAAACTGTGGGTTGGGACTCACTTGGTGGGTCGCAACCTGATGTCAAGTGGGTCGCGGAAATCTGGGAGCCACCATCTTGGAAACTGCAGACATTACTCTTGTTATATTCCTTTTGTGAGTTTTTTTTTTAAACTTTGTTTTTAGTTCAGTGCTTTCACATCATATTTTGTCCTCATCTTGCTTTCTGTCAGGGATGTTTCATGGTTGTACAATTGCTACAGTCCAACAATGCCAGTTTGCATTTCAGGAGTGTCATTTTATGTCACAATGACAGCACTCCCTGCATGATGATGTCACTTCCTGCCACAACATCACTTCCAGGTTAATGGCATCACTTCTGGTGGGTCCCGACATGAGTTCTATTCTAAAAAGTGGGTCCCCGTCTAAAACGTTTGAATCCCATGTTTGAATTCTATGTTACTGCTAAAAAGGCCCTGTGCACACCAAACACAACATGGCACTTTAAATGCTGACCAGCTCTGTTCCCTCTAAGGTGAACGTTTTGTTCTATAGACAAGGGCAGTGGTTTCCAAACTGGTGGGGTGCAACCCACCAGAGGAACTGGAAGAAGGCCATTCCCCATTAAGGGGAGTGGTCCAGAAATTGGCAGCTACACAATTGCCATGATCATGCTGCTGCTTCTTTAAACTTACCTGGGCGTAGCTCTGGATCTCTGGAGGATCCAGGGAGCCTGCAACCCCCTCTGCAGCCCTTCCGTTTCACAACTGCAACTGGAAGTGGGTATGTTTGTTTGCTTTTTACAGTACTTTGGAGGCATGGGGAGGGCTGCAGAGGGGATAACAGGCTCTCTGGTGGTTGTGTTGCTGCCCACCCAACATGCAACAACTTGGTTCTCAGGGTTCTCAAACTCCAAGTAGAACTTTGAGAACCACTGGACTTGAAAAGGAAAAAGGTTTGAGGTGGAGGAATGGAACACATAGCATAATTCTCCAAAAACTGATTTTGAGACTTAAGAATGCAGTGTCTAATTGAGCTACTTCAGGATGTATAGCATTCCTTTTGTTTTCAGGGTTGAGTGAATATCTGGATTTGAACGCTGAGATGCTAATCCACATTATTTACACCCATCTAGTAGTAACTACATTTGCTTTTGTTTAGATCCCAACCAGGCGCTTCGGCTTTGTTTAGGCAGTACTGCAGTTGGAGCACAGTATGGGGCCATATCTGCACTTAGTATCAACAATGATTGTTCAAGACTTCTGTGTGGTTTTGCAAAAGGACAGGTAAGATATACAGCACAACTGTATGCATTTTTAGTAATAAGTTGCAATCAGTAGTACTAAGTTTGCATAGGATTGCATTGTCAGTTTGGCCATGGTGATTTTTTGTGTAGAGACTTCCTTGAATTCACATGATTTAAGAACTGGCTTCTTCTTTGTACTGCAGCTTGTCTACCAGCACCTTATTATCTACCAGCACAGACACAGTACTATCTAGAGCAGGGTGGTCCAACACCTGCATGCAGCCCCTGAAGCCCTTTTTGGCAGCTCTCAAAAGCCTGGCCACAGCCGCACCTCCTCCCACTTCAGAAGCTTTTAAAAATCTTCCTGCCATGCTTTTAAAAATCATCACCGCCATTTCCTTCTAGATTAGCACAGCTGGGAGTTACACAAGTGTCATGTGGCCCCCTGCTGCTGAAAGTTGGACCGCCCCAATATACAGTAGAGTGTAATTACACCAACAAGGACAAATGTGGTCTAGTTCAGTGATTCCCAAACTTTTTCAGGCCAACGTCCCTGTAGTTCCATAAACTCACCCCTAGTGCACCCTACCCTATAAAAAGTATTATTTAGAATACAGTGAGAGAAAAAACTATTTGATCCCCTGCTGATTTTGCACGTTTGCTCACAGACAAAGAAATAATCAGTCCATAATTGTAGTGGTAGGTTTATTGTAACAGTGAGAGACAGAATAACAACAAAACAATCCAGAAAAACATATTTCAAAAAAGTTATAAATGGATGTGCCTTTCAATGAGTGAAATAAGTATTCGATCCCCTATCAATCAGCAAGACATCTGGTTCCCAGGTGTCTTTTACTACCCTTAGGGAGTGCTCCTAATCTCAGCTTGTTCCCTATATAAAAGACACCTGTCCACAGAAGCAATCAATCAGATACCGAATTCTCCACCATGGCCAAGACCAAAGGGCTGTCCAAGGATGTCAGGGACAAGATTGTAGACCTACACAAGGCTGGAATGGGTTACGAGACTATCGCCAAGCATCTTGGTGAGAAGGTGACAACAGTTGGTGCAATTATTCGCAAATGGAGAAAACACAAAATTACTGTCAATCTCCCTTGGTCTGGGACTCCATGCAAGATCTCACCTCATTGAGTTTCAGTGATCATGAGAACGGTGAGGAAGCAGCCCAGAACTACATGGGAGGATCTTGTCAATGATCTCAAGGCAGCTGGAACCATAGTCACCAATTGGTAACACACTACACTGTGAAGGACTGAAATCCTGCAGCGCCCGCAAGGTCCCCCTGCTCAAGAAAGCACATGTCCAGGCCCATCTGAAGTTCGCCAATGAACATCTGAATGATTCAGAGGAGAACTGGATGAAAGTGTTGTGGTCAGATGAGACCAAAATCGAGCTCTTTGGCATCAACTCAGTTTGCCGTGTTTGGAGGAGGAGGAATGCTGCCCATGACCCCAAGAACACCATCCCCACTGTCAAACATGGAGGTGGAAACATTATGCTTTGGGAGCGTTTTTCTGCTAAGGGGACAGGACAACTTCACCGCATCAAAGGGACGATGGACAGGACCATGTACCGTCAAATCTGGGGTGAGAACCTCCTTCCCTCAGCCAGGGCATTGAAAATGGATCATGGTTGGGTATTCCAGCATGACAGTAACCCAAAACACACGGCCAAAGCAACGAAGAAGTGGCGCAAGAAGTACATTAAAGTCCTGGAGTGGCCTAGCCAGCCTCCAGACCTTAATCCCATAGAAAATCTGTGGAGGGAGCTGAAGGTTCGAGCTGCCAAACGTCAGCCTTGAAACCTTAATGACTTGGAGAGGATCTGCAAAGAGGAGTGGGCCAAAATCCCTCCTGAGATGTGTGCAAACCTGGTGGCTAACTACAAGAAATGTCTGAACCTCTGTTTGCCACCAAGTACTGTCATGTTTTGCAAAGGGGTCAAATACTTATTTCACTCATTGAAATGCACATCAATTCATAACTTTTTTGAAATGCGTTTTTCTGGATTGTTTTGTTGTTGTTCTGTCTCTCACTGTTACAATAAACATACTATTACAATTATGGACTGATCATTTCTTTGTCAGTGGGCAAACGTACAAAATCAGCAGGGGATCAAATAGTCTTTTCCCTCACTGTAGCGATTTGCATGACGCACTATGGAAGATAACATTAAAAACTGTAACGATTAATTGCATATTTATTCAAAATCCAATTAAAACTTTTTAGTCAACAAAATTTATTAACTTGGTTCAGCTTTTCAAAGTCATTTAGCAAGAATTTTAGATATCACATTAAGCATTTAGCAAGGGGAGTCCAAAAGGAAAGCCCACATAAAACAAATTAGTGCACAACTATGTTAAAATATGCTTCTGAGAGTATTCTAGTTTATAGTGCAAGGTGCCATAATCCCATATCTCCAGCGCCCCCTGTGGCCCCCTTGCCTCTTAGCACCCCTAGGTAATTCCTCCGGTATCGCCCACTTTGGGAACCACTGGCCTTAGATCAACAGAAGGCAACAAAAGCATCCTGCAAAACATTTTTGTGTGGGACTTTATTTGTATACTAGGAATTATACTATTCATTATACATTTTTTATTTAAAATCTTCAAGTTCTGCATGTCCAAAAAGCTCAGAAAATAGAATGCAAACAAATAAAAAAGTATATAAATAATATTGTTCACAGTGCAATTCTATGCATGTCTGTTCGGAGGTAACCCTTCTGTTCAATGAAACTCGCTTCCAGGAAAGTGTGCATAGGATTCCAGTGTTAATTGCTTACATTTATAGTCTACTTCCCAGACTATGAGCAGAATTCTTGCTCAAAGTTATTGTCTCAATTGTGGAAACTGATTTCTGTTCTTAAGCTGGTGGGCAGGGATTGATCTGTTTTAGGCATTATGCTCCATGACAGCTCCAAACCATAGTTTGGCAGTGCTTGCATGATCTTTTTTATATTCCGTCTACTCCCTCAGATTCCTGCACCTCTCTCCTTGATAATTAGCTATAATAATGATACATGCCATTGAACATGTCTTGAACTCTTGTTAATTATAAGTCTTCTTTCAAACCAGAAATTGAAACTGGGATCTAATCTAACATGTGCTTTCAAAATGTTGTTATTGGTCATTAGGGTTCTGGGAGTTAATTAAGTAATACTTGGGAAACCTCGAGTCTTGATGTTTGGTAATAAGACCTTGAATTGATGAAAATTAATGGTCTTTTAGATTACAATGTGGGATCTGGCCAGTGGAAAGCTTTTGAGATCAATAACAGATGCTCATCCTCCAGGAACAGCAATTTTACACATTAAGGTAAAAACATGTACATTTGTTCTGTTTAGTGAGCTGCATTTCTCTTACGTTTTGTTTTCAGAAAACAAATTGGATGTGTTTTTTCTAACCATAACAAACCCTAAATATGTATACAGCTTCTGTTCTTTTGGATGACAGCATTTAAATTGCATCTTCCCCCCCCCCTTTTTGGGAGAAAGGAGGAATTTGGATGGGAAGTGGGAGAGAGGCTGACAGATAGACCTTATGGAGAATCAAATAATTGTGAAACATGAGGCTAGTGTGGCTTATTGGGCAGAAAGCAAATATGGTTTTGAAGAGCAGAGAAAGATTTGTGGGAGAGGGGACATTGAAGGAAGTCAGAAAGGAGGAAAGTCTTTTTCCCGCCATCATGTTATTGTTATTTATTATTGTTATTTATTATTCTCAGTTATTGTGAATATTTTCATGAAGAAAATTAATGTTCTATTCAGTTTACAGATGATCCAACTCTTGCAATTTGCAACGACAGTGGAGGCTCTGTGTTTGAACTGTCATTCAAGTAAGAATATATGTGTATATTATTAAAAACTCTAAAATTAGATTCTTAATTTTTTGTGTTTTGTAAGAACTCAAGAGTATTTCGAATTCCATGCTGTGCTCAAGCATGGAATTCGTTAATTTTCAAAATTAATATTGAGTAAAAAAACAAATGATTTACTTCAGTGATGGGTTATTACCACTGGACTTCTGATCAGTGGTGTCACTAGGGTGTGCAGGGGGTATGGACTGGGTGATGCATTCAGGGGTGTATATGTGACACAACTTCTGGCTGAAATTGTAATTCCACAATGAAACATACTATGCTGAAATATATGTGTTCTGTCAAAAGTTATGGCCTTCCTGGGCCTGATTCACTTCCACAGATCATCGTGGACTTGTGCTAGTTTCAGCTGTTTGGGTCTATCTCAGGTCAAGGAGGCAATGGTCAGCCTTACCCCAGGGAGACTTCCAGCTCATGGGGTACCCTCATGGGGTACAGTGTAGACGACACCAGCATTGCTCCATTGTCACGTTGGGATTTATATTGGATTGGGCTGTAACTCAATGAACGACACTAGCATTGCTCAGTTATTTCAATAGGCACTTAAAAGCATTTTCCTGCACTACCTGTTTTTGCCCTCTGTAGCTTCCTCAGAGCCAAGAGTTGGGAACACTGGAGCAACAGTTTGAGAATAAAACCACAATTTTTCTCTGATTGGTATTATTGGTGCTGGATTTAAAAATACAGTTCTTTATCAATTTTTGGAATAGCATGTAACACATTTAAAAGGATACGGTTTATATTTTTTATAGATTTCTGTAGATACAAATTTTGCTGCAATTGGCTATATTGGTGTGCCCCTGTATCCACGGATTTGGTATCCACAGTTTCAGTTATCCAGAGATACCATGGATACTGGTACACCTATTAAAAAGATAAGGGAACATTAAACAAACCTCTTTTTTTACCTTGTTGAAGAAAAACCACTGATGTTCCCCTATCTTTAGACAGGTGTCCCCAGTATCCACGGTTTCAGGAATCCATGGGGAGTGTGGAACAGAACCCCAGCAGATACGGGGGCATGCCTGTATTTGCTTATGTTGTGTGCTTTGTTTTTAGGAGAGTCATGGGAGTAAGAACATGTGAATCGCGCTGCTTGTTCAGTGGTTCCAAGGGTGAAGTCTGCTGCATTGAGCCTTTACATGCAAAGTCTGAACTGAGAGACCATCCTATCACACAGTACTCTCTGTTGGCAATGGCTTCCTTAACAAAGGTGATGACTTCCTTCTATACAGCAACCTTTAAAAAAAATAATTACTGGCAAAATATAATAGAAAATGGGATACTTACTATTTTTTAAACTACAGATTCTTGTCATCGGGTTGAAGCCATCTTTGAAAGTGTGGATGACTTTTCCATATGGTCGTGTGAGTAATTTCACAAACTTTTCCTTTTAGTTCAAAACATAGTGATAGTGAATGTGGAATATTTGTAGAAAGCATTAGCTTGAAAGTCTAGCACTACCTTCTGTAATTCTACAGGATCTTTGAGGATGCAATCCTAACCTGGAGTTAGGCCTGCACTTCACTTGTGCCTGCCCAGGAGTGTTGCAAACGCACCATAAAGAGCATTTGGGCCACTCTTTGTCACAGAGGTCACTGGCTTCCCTGACTCCGAAAGTGGTGCAAATGCGCTTTATGGTGCATTTGCAACACTCCTGGGCTGGCACAAGTGATGTGCTGGCCTAACTTCAGGTTAGGATTGCACTTCTTCTTGCACAGGAGTGTTACTTGATTAGTATGAGAGGTTAGTTTCTGTGTCTTTGAAGACTCCTGACTTTCAACATCTTCCTAAATGTTGTGTTCCTTTTTTCTGCATTGTATAATAGCTCTTTTTCTTTTCACTTTGCAGAATATAAACACCTAGCATTTTCTGTTTTCCAGATGGATCCATCCAGTGTTCCATTGTTGGCATGGCATTTTGTTGCTGTTCAGACATCTGTGAATCCTGTACTTGCCTTCTGTCGTGGAGATGTTGTGCATTTCCTTCTAGTAAGGTTCATTTTATCTGTCAACTTGGAAGCTTGCTTTTTAAATAGTCTATACTTCTGTAGAGATCTCGGCTATTAACTTAAAATACCTGGGGTTGCTTGATGTGAAGAGCAATCCTACTGTGAGATGAGTCTTTATGCTTACTAGTTTACTGAAAAAGCCAAAGTGTTTTTGAGCAAAGAGAATTGTGTGGTGCATTTCAATTGCTGCTTTTTGCTCCCTGTCTTTTGTTATGTTTTGTTTTTGTTCTGTGTATGCTAAAATTAATGGGAGTTGCCCTTTGTACTGTGAATAGTTTGACTCCATAGCTGTATGTGAAGCAGTGAGATACAGTTGGAATAAAGGCTTCCATTTGCTGTAACATGCTATTATTAATAATTAACATTGCAAGAGTTATTACAGAACATAAGAGTGGGTGATATTTCTGTAAATAAGACACAAAATGATTGCCTTTCTTGTATGATTTATGTTTTGATCTGCCGTAAGTCCTTACAGTTTTACATTTGATTTTCTGTCAAGCAGGTAATACCTTAATATATTAGCCCTCCTGCTTTTGAGTGGGCTTACATTTTGTCTTAATGCTGTCATACAGGCTTGGATTTCAAAAGTACTCAAATGAGTAAATTAGTCCACACCCACCAATAAGCAGAGTATTTTTGTCTGCAAGGGATTGATCAGAGAAGAATGTAGAAAACTATCTAATTCTATCATCAGGTAAAGAGAGATGAATCTGGAGCAATACATGTCACAAAGCAGAAGCAGCTACATCTGCATTATGACCTCATCAACTTTACAGTAAGTAATGATTTTTTTTACTATTAGAGCGCAATCCTAAACTGGAGTTAGGCCAGCATAAGCTAAGGCAGCAAAGTTTGGCCAGCACATGGGCCACCATAAAGCACGTTTGGACCACTCTCGGAGTGAGGGAGGATGGCTCACGTCTGTGTGCTGGCTTCTCTGACTCCGAGAGTGGTCCAAGCATACTTTATGGTGGCCCTTGTGCTGGCCAAACTTTGCTGGCTTAGTTCATGCCAGCCTAACTCAGTTCAGGATTGCGCCTTCAACAGGTGTCACAGTCGGGTCTCAGACTGTTCATCCATATCCCTGTCTCACAGATTTAACTACTCCCAGTGAGTCAGAGATGCATGTTATCTTACTATCTCTAGGGCCACAATGAGGTAGCAGGGTACAGTTCTCAGGCAAATAAGCCTCACATTCATTTTTTGCGCAACTCCACCTCACTGTCCTAACTCCCCAGTCAAATGGGTGTGTGGTTTATCAATTGCCCTTCGGTAGGTGTCAGCAGCTCTTTTAATAGCCAGTCCTCCAGGTATGGAGAAGCTGGTCCTAAGGTCTGCCTCCCCAGGCCTTGTAAATTCTGAGCCCCACAACTCCTGGGATTCAAGCTCAAAGCTCTGGTTCACTTTCGTAGTCTGTCTAAGTGGCCTAGGTCAGATGGATCAGTTCCTTTATCCTCGCACAGACACAAGCCTATAAATTTATAATGGTTTATTTAAAGAATAGAAATATGGTTACAAGTTACTGAAAGGCATTTAGGTATTTGAGAGAATAAGTACATACACAAAGCTCTAAAACAATAAAGCTAAAACAGTAAAACTAAGCTCCTTGAATTACTCTTAACACTCACCCGAATCTTCTAATTCCTGAGCATTGCTGCGTAGCTGACCAGCATGCTGTCCCAGCACAGAAGGGGCCAGTTTCATTTCTGTCAGCCACACTGAGAATGATTGTGGGGTGGGCAGGAGAACCTATCCACCTTGCAGCCATTCTCTGCAGTGGCATGCCGCTTGGAGTGAGATTGGCTAACAAGCTGCTTTCCCATGGCTGGTGCAAAATCGCTTCTGGCCTACAAGATGGGGTCAGAGTCAGGCCTAGACAGTGATTTTACCATGTTCTTCACAGTAGTTATGACTTAAGACAACTATGTTCCTTATCTTTTACAGAGCATATAATTTCTATAGAACATATTATTTGAAAAGGGGTTATGAAGTGGTAACAAGCCAAATGGCCTGTGTCTGTAACAAATAAAAGCATACTTTCTTATAGATCAAGGCGTTTTGTTTGTTTGGTTTCCAGTTTTTAATCTCTGGGGTATCTTGGCGATTAAAAGGGCAGCCTTGCTTTCTGCATCCATGTATGCCTGTGCATTCTCGGCTATAATGGTAGATAATTTGTCATACAATATGAACAATAATTTTTGTACATAAATGGGAAATCTTATGCTACTGGTTCTGGTTATATTTGTAGGGAACTGACCTTCCATTCCCTCCTTGTTTGTTTTGAGACCCCAATCTGAACATTTAATTATTTTCGACTTCAGTGGTTCTCAAACGTTTTAGCATCGGGACTCACTTTTTAGAATGACAGTCTGTGTGGGACCCACCGGAAGTGATGTCATGACCAGATAATGCCAGAGCCTGCTACTTTCCTAGAATGCAGCAATATGTTGGGTTACTTCTCAGTCTTTTTCCAATAGTAAAGTAAATCAGAAAAAAGCCTATTTACAACCTTAACACAAGCAAAACAGCCACATAGCCCTCCCCCTTTCCAGCATCCCATCTTCCCATATTTTCAATATGGCTGCTCTAGGTGTTTCGCGACCCACCTGAAATTTCCTCCTGACCCACCGGTGGGTCCCAACCCACAGTCTGGAACCATTGTGCTATTTTAAACTGAGATATTAGGGTTTGGGAAGCTTTGCTTAGTTTTCTATGGTATCACCTGTGGATTTTTTGTATGTATACATATTAATTGTTGCTGCTTGTTTGCTTGGTCTTTAGTGGATAAACTCCCGCACGGTTGTGCTTCTGGACAGTGTGGAAAAGCTACATGTGATAGATCGGCAAACACAAGAGGAGCTTGAGACTGTGGAGATTTCAGAGGTTCAATTGGTGTACAACAGCAGCCACTTCAAATCGCTAGCAACAGGAGGCAATGTCAGCCAAGCACTGGTACTACTACATGAGGCTTGTACTTAACATTATAGTAGTTCCTTTGATAGTATTTCTTCTTTGAAAACTGGTGGGTTCTGAAACTCCAGCTAACTAGTCGTAATATGCCTCTTCAGAACAAAACTTCACATAGCAGAATAAATGGAAAAAATGGTAATGTTTGCCAAAAGTACTCACAGTCTTAAAAAAAAGATGTAAAAGACACAGCAGCAACAGCCACTGGACATTCAATAACATTCTGTCTAGTTTTTTGTTTTGTACAGTAGGTTTTGTGTTCTGTTTGATATGGCTGTTTCAAACGTTGTCTAGTAGTACACAGTGCAGTATTAGTTAGATGCTGCACCGTAAAATCCCACCTCCATCTAACTATATCTTTGTTTATTTTGCCAGATTTTTAAATTTTGCAATAGCTATGTCCATTCTCACTCATTTAGTAAATCTGATCAGAAATTAGGTTCCTGTTCAAATTTCTGCATTGTGAATTATGAAATTGAAACATATTCAACCTGTTGGATAAGTATGAGCTATTTTATTGATAGAGACCCTAACTGTAATTGTTTCACTTAACTATGGTTTTTCTGTTTGTACTGCACAAATGAAAGGATGAACAGCCTAATCCTAGACTGCCCGGCCCCTGTAGGAGCAGAGATGGCAACTGTTGCATCCCATGGAATCTGCAGCAGCTGCTTGGGTCTTCTCAGTGGAAGTCCAGACTTCCACTATTTTGCTGGCACTATTTTGCTATTTTGCTGGCAGAGACTCGAGCAGCTCCATGTCGGGCTGCCTGGCCTGAGGCGGGACATTGGATCTGGCAGTGGAAGCCACTGACAGGTCCCACCTCCCAAGCGGGCCATCCTCCCTTCCCCCCACCCAATTCTGCCTCCCCCCGCCCTGAATATACCTATTAGTCGCTGGCACTGCTGGAGTGCTGGTAGACCTTCCATTCATTGCTGAGCCTCGTGCTCACTAGCACCAGCCCAGCACTGGTGCTCCTTCCTCTCTGGGTGGCACAAATTTGCTTTGCGGCATGTTCGCAACAGCTTTAGCTGCCAGTGTTATGGGCCATAGGATCAGGCCCTGAATGTCCTACGTTGCTTTGTATAATAATAAAAGTAATACAGACATTGTGAAATGCTGAACAGATGGGTTTTATAGTCCTCAACTTTTGGAAAAAAATATCGGTGCTGTGCTCTTCTCCGAAATAAAATACTTCATTTTTTATAGGCACTGGTGGGAGAGAAGGCCTGCTACCAGTCAATCAGCAACTGTGGTGGTCAAATCTTTTATTTGGGCACTAAGGTAAGCCTGGCTAATATTTCTTTCATGTTTTTTTGTTCCTGATTTTATTTGCTTGGTTTGTTAATTGATCTGTCTCGTTTGAGCGGTTAAAACGCAAATATATTTACATATTGTGAAAGCTTTGATTTAGGTACCTTCTTGAGACATGGAAAGGAATCTAACAATTTACAATTTAGTAGAATACATTTACCACTTATTCAAAGGGCCCTCTTTGAATACTTCATTTTTTTTGTTCCTGATTACCGTAACACAGAGAGTATTTCTGCTTCCTGTTGTTGTTGTTGCATCAAAAAAGAAATATATTCACCATAACCTTTCTTTGGTTCCAGACTGTTTCTCAGAATGATGGGAAAAGCCAATTTTCTAAGGGCTTTTCAGGGCTTATGACTCAGACATGTAAATGGGCATAAAGACAGTGGCATGGGTTATAAATAACCTTAGCCAGTTTTGTAAAAGGACTTCATCCTGGAAAACAAGATTTTAAAACATTGGCCACTAATTATATATTCCATGATATCAATAATTCACTTTCAAGTGGCTTCTGGAGTCAACATGTATAATAATTTGTTTTGATTCAGTGATTCCAGCTCTAGATTTGTACATACTTAGTTACTGCTCAGTCCTGAGCTGCCTGGCACCCCGAGGAGCAGCGGTACCAAAATGGTTACCACTTAATCCTGAGGGTATTGCAGCAGTTGCCGAAGTCTCCTCAGGGGAAGGGGACATCTGCCCCTTCCCTTGACGAAAGCCATGGCCCCCGCAATGAGTCTATCTGCACTGGCTATTTTACTGGCGCAGATTTAAGAACCCCTGTGTTGGGCTTCCAACCCCTACATGGGGGTTAGGATGTGGCAGCAGAGGCCACTGCCATGCCCACCCCTCCCAGAGCCACTCCTCTCCCTGCCCAGTTCTGCCCTCCCCCTGCCTGCAAAGCTGCTCTGCTGGCCCACAGTTGCACTTACAGTAGTCGGCGGTATGGTAGCCCCTCAGCACTGCTGAGTCTCAGCACCACTTGTGGAGGCCTAGCACCAGTGATTACTCCATCGGGTGTGCTGTGAAGTACTTCAGGGCTTTTCGAGGCAGAGGGAAAGTGGACGGGAGGCAGGGGCAAAATGGGGAAGGCAGAGGGAGGGTGGCCCAGGGAGTGGGAGGAGTCAGGATCCTAACCACTGTCCCCAAGCCTCACGGCCCCAATCTGGGTTGCTCCTGGCTGCTCAGATTTGCACCTTCTATTTATCAGGCTCAGATCTGAGCAGCCCCATCAGGCTGGCTGGGGCTTACCCCTTGGAGAGCTCCAGCCACTGTCTGACATGTGTTAGGATGTAGTGCCTGCCTGACTGCTCCTGCACAGGCTAGGATTATGCTGTCCCCTTCTTACTGAAAATATTTTGTATGCTGCTTTTCCTTTTCTGAAGCAGATGCCCAAGGCGGCTTACAATTCTCCTCTAAAATATGCAATATGTAAAAACCATAAAACAGTAAATAAAATCACAATAACAATCGTAAAACAATTTGGAGGAGGGCAAACTGCTGGGAAAGATCGAAGGCAAAAGGAGGAGGGGGTGGCAGAGGATGAGATGGTTAGACAGTGTCACCGAAGCAATGAACATGAAATTGGGTAAACTCCGGAAGCTAGTGGAGGACAGGGAGGTCTGGCGTGCTGTGGTCCATGGGGTTGCAAAGAGTCGGACATGACTTAGCGACTGAACAACAACAAACTATTTACAGCCAAGGTACTGCTACAGAGGCACAGGAGGCAGACAACTCATCAAACGCCAGACAGAACCAAAACAGTTTAAGTCCTTGCTAAGAAGCCATGAGAGAGGGAATATTAGTTGTCTGATTTTCTTTAACTGGTCTGCAGCAGATCAGGTTTTTATAACATACTAGCTTTTTGTCACCCAGCATTGCCTGGGTAATAAATTATCCCAAGCTTCTATTCGACAGGAAAAGGAATGAATTCTACCAATCAGCTCAGCGACGCCGAAAACTATGGATTTGACACTGTTGGTCATTTTGGACATTTTATTTTTTGCCCCTTCTCACCCCCCATGCTTATGGGGTCCGATCTCAGACCTAAACGGCATCGGGAGCGTCCCCATTCCTCTCGGTGACCCCAGAAACTATGCATTCGACACCAATATTGGCCGTTTTCAATCATTTTTACACAGCACCCCCTTCGCACCCCCACCCTGGGGGCGCTAGGGGGACCTGCCCCCCGCAGTGTTTCATTCTAGGCTGCAAGGCATACGTGTACCAAGTTTGCTGTCAATCGCTCCAGGCGTTCCAGCAGGTCATGGTAGACATTTTGTTTCGCACCCCTTCTCGCCCCCCATGCCGAGGGGGGGCAAACCCAGACTCCAACGGCGTCGGGAGCATCGCCGCTCGTCTCGGCGACCCTGGAAACTTCGGATTCGACACCAATTTTGGCCGTTTTCGACCATTTTCACATGGGGCCCCCTGCGCAACCCCACCCCCAAGGGTGCTAGGGGGGCCTGACCCCTGCAGTTTGTCGCCAAGCCGCAAGGCATGCGCGTACCGAGTTTAGTGCGCGTCGCTCCAGGTGTTGCGGAGCCTATGCGGAACATACACATACACACATCCGATTTTATATATATAGATGACAGGCTGCAGTTACATAGATCTGTATATAAAACTAAATATTCAGAGCAATGTTTTTCTTTATTTTGCTTATTTTTTATAGGGCTTTTCTGCGTTATCAGCTTAGTGCAAGGTTGTTACTGGAAAGCTGAATTTAATGTAGTCTGTAATTGATATGAAACAGAAAAAACTATGAGGAAATGCAGGATTGCCAGTGAAATATCTTCTAAAATCCTTTCAAAAGGGGAATTGGGCTCATAATTGCTTTATCACTTCCAACAAATCTTGCCTCACCATTCTTCTTGTGAAATTATAGAGCTCTCTAATTATTGTCAACACTTAGTCATTTATTTACTCATCGTCTTCCTTTACTTCCAGTCTGTTCATGTGATGACTCTGAGGAGCTGGAGAGAGGTAAGTGAGAAAAAAAGCACACACTTACTGAAACACCAAACTTGGTACTTTGGGAGAAGCAACACTTAAATGATAGGTTATTAATAGAAAACAGCAGTGTACAGATTTGTGAGCAGAATATTTTCACCAGTGCTACTTCCTAAAAAAATATACCCCCAAAGGCAGATTTTGTTGTTTGCCAGCTATTTAAATAGCTTTTTGTTCCATGATGCATTGCAGCATCATGTCCACTTCCAGCAGTGCTATAGCGGTATACCAACCCGAAAGAAACGCCTAAAGATCTGAAAGAATTGTTATGTGGATAACTTTCTACCAGTGAGATAATCTTTAAAGTGGGTTGATGACAGTAAAGATTCTTCTTTTCTGTCAATAATTGCCCTGCTAATAATTTCAGTTGCAGTATTCTGAATGACAATGTGATGGGAAACCACATCGATCTGCTTAAAACTGTTAACTAATGCTGTTTTGCATATTTAGGTTGTACTCTTTCAAGCTGGGTTTAATTTGTATCTTGTAAGACATGCCCTAGTATCTGATCCAGAACACACACACACACACCCCAGATACCTGAAACCGTAGATTCTGGGATACTTTTTAAAGATAGGGGAATATCAGTGACTTTGGTGCAACAAGGTAAAAAAAGAGATTTGTTAAAAGGTTCCCCTATTTTTTAATAGACATCCCAGTATCCATGGATATCTGAAATGTGGATACTGAATCAGTGGATACCAGGGCACGCTTGTATTATTGAAAACTAATGGCAAGCTTCCTTCGAGGTTAGTCTTGGTGAAAAGGTGGGACAGAAATTCGTTTTATAGTAGCATTGCAAATATTTATTTATTTAAGGTCATAACGAAGCAACTCTATGATTATGAATGTAATCGTGTTGTGATGGTCTGGAATGATTATTTTACTGCTCCATGTTAATCAAGTGGTGATTATTTTGATTTTATGATTTGATTCCTTTTGCAATTAGTGCCTCTTCATAAATCAGATACATGGAGCTTCTGTGTTAGGGTAGGTGACTAGAGTGTGAGGAACATGGTGTAAGTGTGGCCCCCTTTTTTTTAATAAGCCAAAGGCATTTTTCTAAGTTTTGCAAACACCTAGGACATTTCTAAACTACAAACAGAATCATTGCAATTATGTGTTAAATTGTTGATTGGAACTCATTAGTACACTGATAATATTTATTCTTAAACCTGGCATAATCTGTGATAATGACTGCTCTTCTTGTGTGTCTGATTTTAGAGAATAGATCACCTGCTGAAACAAGAGTGTCTTAATGAAGCACTGGCCCTTGCTTGGTCCTTTCATGAAGGGAAAGCCAAGGCTGTTGTAGGTGAGTTTTATTACCTAGATGTTGTACTATCTGGATAAATAAAAATGTAGCTTCAACTAAAAGTTCAATCCCCTTTTTCATATTGTGACAGTATATAAAATGTGTGATCACAAATTTTAAATAAAGAATCGTGAATATTACAAGATGAATAGGTGTAGCTCTAGCCCAGTGATGGCGAACCTTTTGGGCTTGGCGTGTCAAAACTTTGGAAAATGCTTGATGCTGCTGGTGTGTCAACCCCCCCCCTCCAAACAGAAGACAAAATTCTTTCTATTTATGTATTACAGTCCAATCATGTGTGGTGCTATGTATTATATAAAGAAACGTCAAATAATTACAAAAATTAAATAAAGATGACAAAAACAAATTCAGCTTTTTGTCAGGCGTTGGTGAACACTGGTGTGTCACCCCAAACGTTGTGGCATGTCACTTTTGATATGCGTGTCATAGATTTGCCATCACTGCTGTAGCCTGTACCTGCAGAATCTCTTTGTGGTACTCCTAAGGTCTGTGGTACTCAGACTAAGGATCCATCTAGTTCACATCTTCTTACCTCCGGGGGCCAGATTGATGACTATGGGAACCCGCCTAGCAAAGCAGTGAAAGGAAGCCCCTTCCTCCAGCGTTTTATTCCTCTCAGCTGTTCTTCAGAGGTATATTGCCTCTGGATTTGGAAGTGAGAGCTTGCTGTTATGGCCAAAATCATTGAAAGACAGATGCTCCTCAGCTTAATCTCTTTTAAATTCATCTAAGCTGGTGGTTGTCACTACGTCTTGGCACAAACGCATGATATTGCTCACTGAAAGTGGAATGATGAGTTGCAAGAACCTGTGAGAAAAGGGCTAGGTGCAAAGGGCACATGAAACTGTGCAAAGAGCTCAGGCTAATATGCAGTAGGTCATGATGGAAGAGCAGCTGTGAACTTGCACTTCTCTGATATTTTTTATTTAAATTGGAAGCAAAAAAACCCCATCCTATTCTGCACTCCACTTTCAGTCCTTTGCTTAAATAAATCAATCGATAGTATTTATGTACCACTTTTCAACACAAAATTCACAAAGCAGTTTACAGGCAAATAGTAATAATAAAGTGAAATGGCTCCCTGTCCCAAAAGGGCTCACAATCTTAAAAAAAGATTGCCGCTGTCGCTGGCGGCAGAGCAGCTCAGAATTGGGCTGATAGCCAGCAGGTGATCAAAGCAATGACTATGCCAGGCAATGACTTTTTTTGTGAAAAAAGGAAAGGAATTTGTGACTTTTTCTTTCCTTTACACCTGACGCAGGCCATGCAGCCAGTTACTATGTAGTGTTTAGATGCCCAGGTTCACAGTTTTGAGCTGTTACTGGAGTCACTGCTGCATGTGGAATTTCCAGTTTTAGTGACAGCCAGGAGTTTATTTTATCCACCTGGTGTGAAGGCTGAAAATCTGCCTTTCAGATTTGAACACATGCAGTAGAATGTTTTGTGACCTCAAGACTATGATATTGTTGTGCTCCTCTATTTAACCTGGCTCTTCAATGCAGCCAAGTGTGTTATGAGAAATGAAGATCCTTTTCATCTGGAAAAGAAAGTGACATTTTCTTTTTTCCTTTTAACAGGATTGACCGGAGATGAACATAAACGAAAGGCAGTTGTTGCAGACAGAGTGAGTTTTTTTTCCTCTTCTTTAATCAATACTCGGATCCAGCCTAACAGTGCTCTGGATTGCTCCCTAAAATGTTTTTTGCTTAACTGCTATGCTTGGGGTTGCACTCCCTTGGCAGGAGTAGGTTTGCAGCTTTAGAGGTCCTCCTGGATTGGCAGGTGACAACAGTGGTCAACTTTGCCTTACTAAGGCTAGTGTACAAGTTCTGGCTATACCTGAGTCAGTTAGGTTTAACCACAGTGACCCATGCCTTGATGACCTCAAGCCTTGACTATTGCAATGTGTTTTATATGAGGCTGCGACTGAAGACTATTCAGAAACTGCAGAATGCAGTGGCTGGGGCTTGGCAGTGGCTGCAGTATCTGCAAATTTGAATCTGAGCACAATTCAAAACTTTAGTTAAAAGCTCTTTTATGGTTTGGGACTGGGGTATCTAAAGTCCACCTTCCTATTAACTGGTTTCCCTCTAAGGTCATCATAAGTTGCATGTGCTGTCCCAGACTGAGACCATCTCTCTGATGGTATCTCATTTGTGGAACTGTCTTCCTTATGGGTTAAGATCAGCACCCTTCCAGCTATTGTTCCAGCAGTGCTAAAAATCTTTCTCTGCGGGGTGAAAGAGCAGGGCATGAAATCTTTTCAACAAATAAATGCCTTGTTTTTGGATGACCCTGTTTGGTGTACAAACTGATAGGAACCACCTTACTATTTAATATGCAGATTATGCAGAAAGGATTTAAAGAAGCTTGTAAAACAGTCTTAACTGCTGTGGAGTCTTGTGCTACATATAGGATGTTTTGTTTCTCCTCCTGACCATACGCACATTCCTTCATGTAAAGCATTATAGATAATCCCTAGCCTTGTTGTTTTTCTCTCCCACAGCTGGTTGAGATCCTTATCCATTATGCTGATCGAACTATGAGAAAATGTCCTGACCAGGGTAAAATTCAAGTTATGGAGCAACATTTTCAGGTACAATATTTTGGAATGTTTCCTCTAGCTATTTCTACTTACAGTTCAAAGAGCAGCAACAGATATGAATAGCTCCATAGAAATTCAAACCCCTGAATCGAAATCCTTTTGCCCTGCCTAGTTTATTATTATGCTTTTCTTGGCATTTCCTGGTGATTTCTGGTGGTTAGTATTAGCTAACCCTTTCTGGCCAGAAAACAAAAGCAGTGGAAAGCCTCAGCTCTCTTGTCTGCTGCAGACAGTATGCACAGAATAGGGCCTTCCTAATTCTGCTTCTTTTCCTTATACCATTGGTTCTCCAATGTTTTAGACCAGGACCTACTTTTTAGAATGGCACTCATGTTGGGACCCACCAGATGTGATATCATTAACCTGGAAGTGATGTCAAAGCTGGAAGTGACATCATCAAGCAGGAAGTGCCGTCAGTGTGAAGTAATCAAATGGCACTCCTTGAATGCAAACTGGCATTCTTGGACTGAAGCAAATGCACAACCATGAAATATCTCTGACAGAAAGCAAGATTAGGACAAAATATTATGTTAAAGCACTGAACTAAAAGCAAAATTTTAAAAAAAACCTTCACATGAAAATTCAAACTGTTAACGCTCACAAAAGGAATATAGCAAGAGTATGGTCTATAGTTTCCATGATGGCTCCTCCAAGCTTTCCACAACCCACCTAACATCAGGTTGTGACCCATCAAGTGGGT
Organism: Lerista edwardsae; assembly: GCA_029204185.1. Classification (NCBI taxonomy): domain Eukaryota; kingdom Metazoa; phylum Chordata; class Lepidosauria; order Squamata; family Scincidae; genus Lerista; species Lerista edwardsae. The sequence continues at coordinate 29,360,549 of JAJKFI010000002.1, forward strand.
CCCAACCCACAGTTTGAGTAACACTGCCTTAAACTGTGGCAGTGATAAGGCGTGCAGCAGTACTTTTGGATTCTTAGTGATATTTTCTATGTGGTTCTTCCACAGGATATGGTGCCTGTCATAGTTGATTATTGCCTTCTGCTTCAGCGAATGTAAGTGAGAGCTTGAAAAGCTGCCTATTGAATTTAAGGGGCTTGCTATACATTCTGCATCAGGGAAGCTGCCTGTTCTAGTCTAGCAGACTGCCTTAATGACAACCAGCAGGTGTTCTGAAAGAAAAGTGAGCTCTGATAGCTGACAATTATGGAATAAAGGGACATGGGTGAAGCTTTTCTGTATTTTTCCTTTCTGAGGTATCCTGAATCATAGCACTGCATGTGCAATTGCTTATTTGTCAAGCAGCAGGTGGCTAATGGTCATACCTTTAAAGCCCCACCTGAAGGCTGAATGAAGAAAGGGTTGTTCCCTGCTGGGCCTACTTAGGAATCAACTATAATAACTAGCTAAAAATAGTTTCAATTTTCAATAATGTCTTTATTAACCATTTGTTGTTTTCTTTCTTCTAGGGATCTGTTGTTTAGTCAGATGTATGACAAGATGAGTGAAAATTCTGTGGCAAAGGGAGTCTTCCTGGAATGTCTTGAGCCATACATTTTAAGTGATAAATTGGTGGGAATCACAGCTCAAATTATGAAAGATTTGTTGCTTCACTTCCAAGATAAAAATTTAATGGCAAACATGGAGGCTTGCATTGTACATATGGATATCACCAGCCTAGACTTACAGCAGGTGATGATATTTTGGAAGTTCTGTGAAGTTTTTTGTCTGTGTTTAATAGGTAACTTATCCAGTGTTTTAAAAAGTGCTCTGCACTGGACTACGCTGTCTAATCTATGTTTCCTGTCAAACATGACCTTGTTACTCACATTAGACCGGCTCGTATTATCAGAATTAATTGCAATTTTTATCTCGGAATGAGATTTCTGTCTTTATGTCTTTATGCATTAAACTGCAACTCTGTAGAGTCAAAAGATTTCACTTTTGAATGTAACTTTATAACTGATCCTAAATAAATGCATATAGGCCCAAGATGTGCAAAAATGGTTGCTTCATGTTTAGCAAAATCAAAGTGTGTCAGTCAGTGACATGCATTGAAGTGAATGGCTGGTGAGGCACTTGGTGTGGTACTGCAATGCATTCTGGGGGTCACAGCAGAGGCCGAGCTTTTACTGCCGCATATCTAGTCTTGCCCTGTATAGAAACAAGCATATGCCTATACTAGATTCTGCAGCAGATGAGTTCAGCCTCCTTTGCAATTGCACAACTACTCAGAAACCAGGCAGAGCGCATGCACAATCACAGGCAGAGGCATAGTGGGCAGAGGGAGAGTTGCCCTGGGTGCAAAACTCTTAGGGGCGCAAAATTTTGTGCACTTAAGTATTCAAGTCTGGGAGAGACGCCCAGAAGTCGGCAGTGCCTCACCCCTGAGGACACCACCGGGGCAGGACACTGCAGGATTCTGTGCACCTCTCCCAGCTTCAATTGAAGATGGGAGTTTTTCTGTGTGAGAGTTCTTTGCCAGGGTTCTCTTGGGTGGGTAGGATGAGGCAAGCTTCTGCCCATCTCTCCAAGCTTCAACTGCTACCAGGAGAGACACGCTGACACCCTGCTCCCCAGGAGAACATAGTTGGTGTTCTCCTGGGTGGGCAGGATGAGGCAGGCTTCTGCCCACTTCTCCCAGCTTCAGCAGAAGCCAGGAGGGGTGTGCTTAAGCCCCGCCCCCTAGGAAAATCCCACCAGTGTTCTCTTGGAGGGGCAGGATGCCGCTGGTTTTGGGGGCACAATATGTGCCTTTCCCCCAATGCTGGCAACGCATGCTACACTTTTGATCACAGGGAAGACTGAGGATGTATTTTCCTTTGCGTGTGGCAGGTGAGGCTCTGCCTTCTCTGACTGCACATCCCTGTGTAAGTCCCATTCCATCTAAAGTTCGAGACCCAAGCAGGGTTGATCCAAGCAAGTTTTTACAGTTTGGAATCATAAAGACAGAAATGGACAACTTCTTCAACACAGAGGATTTTATCAGAAGTCTTTAATCATATATTTAAATTCATTTCTACAGTCATGAAGCTTTATAAAAACAACTTTGTTTTCAAGATACTGTTGAATACTGTAGTCTGTGCAAGAGTGTTGAAGACCATAAAAGTAATAGGTAGCCATGTTGATCCAGTGGGCAGGGGGTCAGGTAATAAATATATTATTTTGGCTTTTGAAGATCACATACGGCCCACAAGCTATTTTGGCTTTTGAAGATCACATACGGCCCACAAGCTACAAGTTATCTGTCTTTGGATTAAGAACGTTTCTGTTCTGTGTTATATACATATAGATATATTGCTGAATGTCTTCACATTTGTATGTGAAGTGTTAATTCCTGCGTCTTCATATTTCAAACTTGAAATGTTTCTTTACTTGTGTTCCTAGGTTGTTCTCATGTGTTGGGAAAATCGTTTGTACGATGCTATGATATATGTCTATAACAGTGGAATGAATGATTTTATCACTCCAATGGAGGTAGGAAGATTGGCATCAGATGCCAAGTATCTATCTTTTTTTAATTTAGATTATATTCAAATTAGTTGCTTTCCCTCCCAGTAATATTATCATCTATAAATGTTGGTGTCTGAGCATTACATTTTATTGAAGATATTTTGCTTTAGATTTGAACAGTCCAGTTTTCCTTCTCTTAATTGTTGCTATTTATTGTGAATTGTGCGCGTGTGCGTGCCTGCCTTCCCACCCGCCCAAAAGGCACAGTCAATTCTCCTGGAATTCTTCCATCAATCTATACTCCAATATCAGACAACTCAGCATGTCATGAATGAAAATCAAAAACAATTGGGAAATATGTATGTTAATTTACTGTGCCTCTTTTTCCTTCCCCTTCCCTCCCCCCCCCCACATTATTGCAGAAATTGTTCAGGGTCATTGCTCCCCCGCTTAGTGCTGGAAAATCTCTCTCAGGTACAGTATACTGAAGCACTTTTCTTTTAGATGCTTTTTCTATTTCACTGACATCTTGTGTACTTTTTGGGACATTATTTGGTCTGATATTCTCTCTTAACTGAGAGAATATAGGACAGTGTGTGCAGTCTTGTTCCTTACCCCCTGCTCCAAATATATCCTGGGCCTGTTGCACTAACTGATAATTTGCTCTGTCTGAGAGCTGCTTCAACGATGACCAAATTCGTCAGTGGAGGTGATGTTCATGTACACGTGGTTGTATGGTGATCCCACACAGACTTTGTGTAATTGTGAACTTCAGTGCAGTGACTAAGAAGGGAACCTGTATGTTGTCCCATCCTTAAGACAGCGACTGGCTTGGAATTGAAGAGCTAAAAACCTGTACCCTTTCCCGTGTCTCAATACTTTTTTTTTGTTTTGTTTTGATATTGGCTCCTGTTTTAAGATCCTGGTCTTGGCTGTGCTTCTGGTCTCAGTAATTGGAAGGTGGTATTTTTTTGTCACCTTTTTTCAACTACAGTGAAAGAAGGAAGTGTACAGGATGCCGTAGCATAGTGTCATTCTGAAGCTGATCAAAGCAAGGAGGGTGCTTCCTTCCTCCATGCAAAGGAGAAATTATAGATGGAAGAAGGAATGGCAACTCCTGGGAGACCTAACAGCATCAGTTACTATGTCCCCTTTTGAGTCCTGAAAATTCCTGGAATGACCTCCAAACTTCACATCCTGACAATTAGAGAGTGGGTTTAGTTCCGTCCCAACTTTTAGCAGGTGATGAGATTGTAGCATTGACTGTAAACCCTTTTGAACAGTGCAGTGTCACTTCTTGTTACAGTCCTTTCTACTTTACAGATGTTCAAATAGTGTAGTAGTATGACATTGTCAAACTAGATAATTGATTCTTGAATTTGTCAGACTACGGTACTTCTTACTGCAGGTAAATCTACATTCATGCATTGTTGAAGATTTTATTAAACGAATGCATTGGCTCTACAGTAATATTGACCAGTAATGGATTCAAAAAATGATGCAGGGTTTTGTTTCCCCTTTGTGTTTCCTTAGATGAGCAGGTCATTATGGGCAACAAGCTTCTTGTCTATATAAGGTAAAGTACTTCCTGCATTTAGTTGGTAGCTAATTGCTTGTTACTTTTGGTGGTAACACAGGCTAGTTTGTGACAGAGTTGTCTGACTTACAGCCCAATCCTAACTTGGGCAGGAACAGCAGGACGGATGCCCTGCCCAGCATCCTAACCAAGGTAGGACACAGATGTAGCTCACCGTGGGCCAAGCGAACATTTGTCCCCTACCCTGCAGTAAGCTGCACAGTAAACCCTGTGGGGCTGCTCAGATTTGCACCTGCAAAATAATAATAATAAATAATAATACATTTATTTATATACCGCCTTTCTTAATATCACTAGATTTCTCTAATGATTGAACTCAAGGCGGTTTACATAGGCAGACTTTCTCACAAACCCGAAGGTTTTTACAATTTACAGAATGTTCTGTCTTCCAAGAACAACACTCCTACAGATCTTTCTTTCTGGATTTAGCCTTCTTTCTTTAGCCACCCGTCTGTCGTCTGCTGGCTGATGAGGCTTCCCTGCTGCCACCAGAGATGCAGCTGATTTCAGCACACTCCTCCTCCCACGAGGCAGCTGAAACTCAGCTTGTAATCAGCCGCAGTTTCCAAGGTCTGCTGCTCGCAGAGACTTCCGGCAATCCCGAGCTCACGACCTTGAGATCTTCAGGTGTTATCTTCGGGCAAACGGAGGCATTAACCCTCTCGGCTAAATCTTCTGCCCAAAATAGCAGGCATAAATCCGAGCTGCCCACAATGGTCTGGATCGGGGCTCGCATGGCCCAGGGATGGGGGGGTTTGCATCTGGCATAACTGCAGAATTGCATTTCTGGTGCCCTGCCCATGGGGCTGCCCTCCTTCCTCCGCCCTGCCTGTCTTCCCCCTTCCCTCCGTCCCAAAAAGCCCCTGGGCTGGCCAAACTTGGCCAACGTGACCAAGTTACCTTGGAAACTTACCTGCCACTTCCCGTGTCATCTGTGGGCTGCTGCTGCTGCCTGCATCGGCCCAGCACCTATTTGCATGGCACAGACATGACTTATGGCACATTTGCAACCCCATTGGGCTGATGCAGGCGACAGTCTTCAGCCCAACAGCAGAATTGGATTGCACACAAGCTCAATTTTTTCACACATGGCTTTCATCCTTCACTAGTACTAATTGTTCAGTGAAAAGTAATTTGTATCTGATGCTGAATGGATGCTTCATCAGATGAAAGAGCACACATAGCAGGAGTACTTGGTAGCACTAATCCAGATGACTGCATGTGTTCTTCAAGGTACCAGTGTCAATTGTGTCACAGATGAGGTGCCCTTGTACAACTCTCAGCCAAACTAGCATTTATCTTTCAGTTTCAGGTCTTGAGGAACTGGGGAGAATATTATCCTTAGAAAATAAAGTTGACCTTTAGTTTGTAAATGCCAAGATTTCTCTGCGGAAGGAGTACGTGTTCTCATGTGCTCATAGTTTTTAGGACAGGGAAAATAAATGTTTAGTTTCTCATTGAAGCTCAATGTACATGTGGGTGGATTTTGAGCAAAGCTTAATTTCACTGTTGTGACCTTTTTTTTGCTGTAGAAAGCACATCTGATACTGCTAAAAGAAACAACTTTTATAAAATAAGTTCAATAGAACTGGCACCCAGTAACAGAAATGAAGGCCTTTGCAAATGGGAAACTGTTTTTAATAACACTTAATAACTCATGCAAACAATCATGTCTTGTCTTCAGTTGTAGTTTGGCAGGTCGGGCTTATCCATTGGGCAATATTCCTGAAGATCTGGTGCCTTTGGTTAAAAATCAGGTGGGTTAAAAATATACCATGAAACTTATCAGAACACCATGACATTTTTTTACTATTTCAAAATATGGAAGTTGTTTAGGCATGTGTTGAAAATTGCAGATAAAAATATTACCGAAAGCATCATTGGCTGCTGATCTCCCTTCTCTCAGGCATCTTTGTATAGTAACCACCCACTCTGACCATGGTTGTCACAGCAATACCCCAAGGTTTTTCTGAGCTCAATTTCAAACTATTGATGCATGTTTCAAGGTGTTTCTATAGAAGAAATGAGACACTCTTTACAATAGGTGATTTCAAGATATAGCCTAGATATAGCAGAAAGCAAGATCAAATAAAAAGCACTTGTGCTCTGTCTTATTTCTGCATCATCGTTTTTGAGAAACTCTATTAAATCTAGTAATGCTAAGAACATAAGAAGAGCCCTGCTGGATCAGGCCAAAGGCCCATCTAGTCCAGCTTCCTGTATCTCACACTGGCCCACCAGATGCCTCAGGGAGCACACAAAACAACAAGATGCCTGCATTCTGTTGTATTGCCAGTCCTTTGCACCTGGCATTCTGAACTAGCCTGTTTCTTATGTAAGGCCTATATAGCCCACGATGCTGGATCCTCTGCATGTTCCTCCCTTTTTTGCATATTGTTCCTTATTTTTGGACACTCCTATTTCCTGAGAAGCTCCTGTGCGGTTCAGCAGCTACAATGGCTGGATCAGCCTTTTACAGCAGCCTTGTGCCCTTTGTTTGGAACTCCATTGCCAGTATACATTTGTGGATTCAAATCATTCCTGTTAGCAGTAGCTAGCCTCTCTAGAGGTTGACATATTGGTTAGTCACCTAAACCTATCTGTCTAGGTAAAGCAGTGGGATGGTGTGGCTATGTAGGTTCCACTCCTCCAATCAGGTAACTTGATGGCATCATCCACCCTAAGTTATTTACATCCATGCACAGGGACGTTCTGTTTATTTTTGCTGCCCTGTCTGCCATGAAAACCTAATGCCTGGTATGTGGAAGAAACACTCACTGACTCTCCAGTAAGTACAGGAACTGAGAATTCTTGGGACAATATAAGCAGTTAGGGACAGTATTTGTAGCAGGACACATTCAGGGAATTCTATTTTGCTTTGTTTTTGTTTGCATTGGCGACTTCATGAATTTAGAAATACATAAGGGGTTTCATTGTGCTTTAATCTTGAGTTGCATCCCAGCTCTATCTGCTGGGCATTGTAGTGATTGCACCTAACTTAATCAAGCTTTTCTGTGTCTTTTATCTCTATGTCTATTAATTCAGACATTTTCCATCAGCCTGCTAATAATTTTATCTACTCCACTCCTTGTTTTTAGTGAGCGGAAACTACCAGAATGTCCCCTGTTCAGCTGCTGACCCAGTAAAAAGGGAAAACGGGTTTTCATTCATTCACACCAACTAGTTCCTATTCCTCTTTGTCGCCCTGTGTTCTCCTGGGTCCTTCCTGGACAGACCTCGCCCCCCCCCACGTATGTTGATGTACCTAAACCAGTGTTAGTACATCACTGTGTTAGTACATTAGCATTTTTCATTATATTGCATATATCTTGTAAAAAGCTCTTTTAGCCTATATAAAAGTTGCTTTGTGATTATCTGACTTTATCTCACTGTGATTGCATCAAAGCTCTTTGGAACAGGTAGTTTAAAATTGTCTCCCCTCTTTTCATTGAGAAATAGAAAAGCTCCCATTGTATTTAGTGGGTCACTGTGTAAAGCATTGCAGCTGTGATGGTAAATTAACTGTTTTTTATTCTGTTACTTTTAAGCAATGCATATGGATATCTATTCACATATATTCATATTCACATTAAGAAAATTTGTATTATGTGCAGTATTGCAAAAACATATTGTCTTTGTAAACTGTGTTAGATGAATAGAGTGACAAATAACATAGATGTAGGCCAGATGCATCAGACACACTGGTTATAAACCTCAAGCATTCTTTCTGTGTGTTCCTGCTGCTAAAGCTCCTTAAACTGTTGCTAAGGTATAAATTGCCCTAACTCATGCCTTGTTGTTCAGGTTGGTTGCATGACCTACTTACTGCATCGCCATTCTTGATCCTAAATATTTGCACCATTCTGTGTCTGCCTACAGCTCTGATGTAATGTCATGTTTTGTGATGTTTCATGGAAGTATTTGCTGTTCTAACTGTGATGTCCCAGACTCAGGCATGGTCCATGTACAGAATGCCTCAAACTCTAGATTTTCTCTTTTTCTCTCCTGCATGCCATATTTTTCTCTTTTTTAACCTTGAAATTTGAATGACATGATTTCTGGTCAGTCTCAGTTTTTTGCCAGGTGCAAATTAGATATTTATATTTGTAGAATATAAGAAATGTAGGAGTGATAACACATGCTGAAGTTCCCAAACGAGAGATTGGATACTAAAAAGAGAGAGAGATGGAGATTGAGGGGAGGGGTAATTGCACTTGGGCCATATTTAGTCCCTTCCCCCACTGAAGGGTCATTTATTACTGAATCTGGTAGACTGGAACATGACTGTTATTGTGCAAATAGATTGGGCAGTTTTAATGTTCTTAAGATACACATAATATTGAGATTTCCCTACAGATCTAACTTACGTTCTTCTATTTATTTACTGTTGGCCTGTAATTCATCAGATTTACATGGTTCATTGTCTGTTTTAGATTCTTTTAGCAGTGGCTTATCATCTGTTTTTCCCTTATGTCCAGGGACTTGATTCAATGAAATAGGAATAGACTTATATTGAAAGGGAGGCTGAAAGGCAAATGTACTTGTAGCCTTTGCCAGAATTCATCATTTGGGGAACCTGTGGTGATAATTTCCATTTGTATATCAGTGAGCAGCAATTTTAAAAATTGTGAAAATGGATGTAAATAGAGATATGTTAAGCACTTTGCTTACTGCTGCATCATTGAACTTGTGCTAGGAAATGAACTTTTAGCACAGACGATAGTATTAAAACAACAGAGAACACTGAAGAAAATTAGTTCCCTACTTAGGAAGTTTTCTGGGACTGGTAGGTTTGGAACAGTTCCTTTAGCTGTTCAAATACTGACTATGTGGAATGATGATTAATCTTTTACTGCAGGTATTTGAATTTCTTATCCGTTTGCACTCTGCTGAGGCACCCATAGATGAAGAAGTGTATCCCTATGTACGTACACTGCTGCACTTTGATACTCGGGAGTTCCTTAATGTTCTTGCGCTGGTAAGTTGCAATGTAGCTTCCCCAAATAGTATTAAGGGAGAAATCTCATTATCTCTTACATTGGATTAAAGTTTTATGCCTTCTTTGTCAAGTCGCTACTAATCCAGAAAATTCATTCGCCTACCGTTAGATTTGACAAAATGAAAAGCAACATTTGTTAATCTTTTGACAGTACAATCCACAGCCCAATCCTCTCCATTTGCCACTGCAGATTCTACTCATGGTGTAGTAGCTCTAGAAAGAAAGAGGATTTAAGTGCCATTGGAGCAAAGTCCCCCACACAGTGTGTGTGACAGTCAAACTTCTTGGACTTAAAACCACTATAGAAACATTGAATGTTAGTAAAATAAGATGGACAAATATACTAATCATGACTTAAATAGCTGCTTGGGTCTAAATTTTCTGCAAGATCAGTACAAGAAAACCTTTAAACTGGAAGATTCTGTGGCCAGAATTTGTTAATATTAATGCAACTCAGCAAATGCCAGACTAGATTATGCTGATGACCAATTTGTCCAGTTTTCTGGATTCCTTAACTCTTCTGTGGGCAAATTTATAAATAACTATGTGGCAGCACCTAACTCAGTGTGTTATTTATCACGTAAAGAGATCCGAAGACTCTCCGTATAGTTGACAATGCACTTCTGATCCAAAGAAAAGAAAAGCAACATGCAGTTGCCTCTTTTGGAAGCCAGAGGCTGCCCTGACATCAAATACAGCAGTAAAGAACCAGAAGAGACTCTCTTATTCTTTCCATTCCTCCTTTGTTATCCAGAGTAGAAGGTGTATATATGTGAGACTTGGGGACGAGGAAACCGCAAGAGCTAATTAGGGTGAAGTCCCCTTTCCCTGAGTAAAGGCCCGGGCCCTGCAGTGGGGCTACTTGAGTCTCCACTGGTTCCCATCAAAATCTGTGTCTTCCAGTTCACTTGTACATAGACTTCCAGCTTCAAGCAGCACTGATGAAAGAACAGTGCTGGGAGAATTCAATTATCATGCAGGCTGTCCTTTTAGCAGTGATGTCTTGGCAGAAGCAACACTGCTGAAAAAGCAGTCTGTATGATGACTGGCTCTCCCAGTGTCACCCTTCAGCAGTGCTGCTTTTAGCAAGGTGTCATGTCACAGCTCAGCAGCTGAGAACAGCTGATGGGGGTTCTGGGAGAGCCCAGTTATTATGTGAACTGGATAAAGTGCTGCTGCAGGCCGTATGCAGCCCACAGGCCTTATGTTTGATACTCCTGCTCTAGTTCATCTCCTGCGTTGACGATTGCAGCCTAATAATAGTCCACAATGCTGGTCCATTCATGAGGCCAACTGTGAAGCGGTCACCTCAGGCAGCAGATTGGTCGAGGACACCCATCTCTGTCTGCCTAATTGCCTCCACCTCTGCTGCTCCTCCTTCCACTCCCTGGAATGGAAAAGGGAGAGAAAATGTGAAGGGGAGTGGGAGCAGCAGCAGCTCCAGGCACATCATCAGTTAAGGAGGGCCACATTTGGCATGCTGCCTCAGCCATCAGGAGCTCTTGGGCTGGCCCTGGTGGTCATAGTAGATAACCCTGGCTTCCTGTTTTTTTCAACTTAATCCTCTCACCTCTATCCAAAATCATTAATGAAGGGCAAACTCCCCACTGAAGTCATTTTGGATTTTTTTTGGGCTTTCTCAGCTCAAAAATTAATGGGGTTTTCAAGGTTTTCCTAGAAAAGTATGAAATGGGGAAAAAAAAGAAGCACCTGATATCCCCGTTTCCTCCCCTATCCTTTCCAAGCCATGAAACACTTGATAAAGGTGAACCTGTGGTGAGAGAGGGCTTACTGTCTCTCTACCCTCCCAGGCTTCATTTATATTTGAGTGTTGAATTGCTATGTTTTACTTACTCCTCATTCTGTGAGAATAACATTGTGGCCTTCCTCTCGCTACCCAAATGGCGTTCTCCAACAAAGACGTTTGAAGACTTTAAGAATGACAAACAAGCTGTGGAGTATCAACAGAGAATTGTTGACATCTTGCTAAAGGTAAATGTTCCCTTGTATTAGTTGCTTTGCAATATTTGCTCTGTGATGGCCGTAGGAAGGGATGCATTTTTTCTGGACTGCACACATTCACTTGTTTGAGGGGGGAAAATATCACTAGCTTAGAATGTTTCCTTTGGGAAATTGGTGAATGTGCCTCTTGTACAGCTTGTGCATTTGTAAGAAGTGTCTAGAATTTGCTGTACTAAATCATCTTGGAAAGTACTTTGAGATAGTTGGATGAGAAACATTTCCTGGGTTTTAATAATTCATTGCTACTACAAGAGTGTTTGTTCAGGGACACTCAGCAAAAATTTTCTAGGAGAAGGTATAGTTTTGCTTTCCAACAAATGGGAAACATTAATACACATCAACATACCCTAAATGAGTTGACAAATTCAAAACTATAAATACTTCCAGTAGGATCTAATAGGGCTCAATTTTAGATTTTTTGCTTTTCAGAGTTTTTTAAAACTGTTCTTCAGGAAATCAGAAAATGGTGGACTTGTGAAAAGATTGTCGCTTACATTGGTAGATAATGGAAATTGTAATGATAGAATAGTTGTATAGAATTGTCTGTTTTTTGGTTGGCTTAGATCCTTAAGAGAAATAGTGGGCAGGTTTAACATGAAAAAGTAAAGGAGGAATTGCTTCTAAGCTATGCCTGCATGGAAAAGTGCACAGAAGCAGTTCCTTTGTTTACCTCGAGGGGGAACCAGAGAGTCTTTAATAAAGATGTACCCAGGCTCAAACTGATAAGGAGGAAGGGCATCCCAGCTTTCTCCTTAGATTTGGGAAATATAAGGAGAAAATCTCCCTCTTGAGAACAGCGTTTCTGCCAGTGTTTTGGTATTAAGCCATGAGGCTGCACTGAACCACCACCACTGACCCCTGTGTTCATGAATTCAAAGCAACTTGAAATATCATGTGATACGTTAAATAAATGGAATATGTTTTAATCTTGGAAATCATTTTCACTGAAAGAGAAGAAGGGACTCTGAACAAAACACTGTAGGTGCAATACTGTTGCAAATGGCTCCTCAAGGAGATATGTATAGTAAACAGGAGAATTAAGACCTCTGTCTGTAGCCTTATTACTCCTGAAATAACCTTCTTTTGGACTGAACACTTAGCAGAAAAATATTGCAAAAGAAAAAAGAAAAAAGAATGCAAGTTTTGTATGTGTGGGGGATTTTTTTTTTAAGGATGGAGAAAGCCTTATTGTAAAAGCCATTGGAATCTGTGTACAGTGGGAATCTATGTTCCCACTGTACACAGTGGGAAACCTATGGGAATCTGCATTCCCAGAAAGAAGTCTGGGTGCACTGGAAGGCTCTTCATCCTAGTTTAAGGATAAAGAGCTGCTGCCTAATAGAAGACAAAAACATTTAAATATAGAAATAACTTTTAAAATTAAAAAGTGAAGCAAAAAATTGGGGTCTCTGTCACTTGATACCGTTAAGGGCATGTTGGAGAGATCCTGCCAAACATTGCCTCTTCCCAGCATCTCTCTTGCCCCCCCCCCATGAGAGCCACATTCCATTTGGCCTGTGTGAGGAGAGGCTTCATCTCCTGGTAATCATTGCAGCTAGTGCTGCCTGGCAGCATGCTTCCTGGGGGAACAATATCCTCCGGGCCTGTCACAGGTACCATAAAGGCAGCAGCAAGAACATCAGCAAGGGAGAAGGTTATGTTATGTTCTCATTATGTGTCTCCTCCCCCTCCCAACTCCTACCCCAGCAACTCTTACCTACCTGTCACCAAGAGATGAGTTAATTTCTTTCTATTGTACATGTATTATAAACTGGGAGATCATTTGATTGAAGGAGAAGGATACATCTTTAAACATGTGCAGTAAACAATAAGTGAACATGGCAGAATAAATGAAGAAAGAAAGTTGTTAGCATTCTCTATCTTTTGGTTCTGGTGGATGCCGTTTTTCTAATGCTGTACAAGAGTTCTCTAGTCTGGGGGCATGTTCTGAGGTGAGAACTTTTAGTATTACAAGATACAAAAAAAGCAACTACATTCCAGTTACCCGACACTTTCATCCAGAATTTTTGTGTATCCTGAGTTATGTTGAGGACACAAAGGTTTTCTAGACAGTGCGTCTTAGTGTGTCCAAGCTAGTATGCTTTTTGTTTTTGTTCCAACATAGTTTCAGGTTGTCAGGTTGTATAAGCATAAGTCTAGCTGAACAGTGCGTGACAGTTGCGGAAGAATGAGATATCAGTCTAAATATTCTTGGCAATAGGACGACAGTCCTTTGGATAAGTTGAGGAGCCTGGAGCAGGTGTGGCTATTTTGAAAGTAACTCAAAGTGCACTTCGTCACCTATGGGAGCAGCAGGAAAGAAGAAATAATTTAGGAACAAGGCTGCTGACCAGTTTAGCATTTTGCAAGTGGCTGGAACTGGAGTAAGCTGGAATTGAGCTCTGTTGGCTGTTCAGAACTATTCCTACCAAGAAAAGCAGGAAATGGTGTTTGCCTATTGCCAGAGCTTTCAACCTGATTGTAGGTAATTTATTTTTGAGCATGAGTCATATTGGGGTGTGCGTGTGTGCGTGCGTGCACGTTAAGCTATAAGACAATGATGTTTTATCAGCGACACTGTGACAGGACTTTGATCTTTTCATCCTTGGTCAGCGTACCCATTTTTATGTTTCTTCAAAATGTGTAACAGCCTTTTTATACTCATATAGATCAACCTGGTTAATTAAAATAGTCCAGCATTTTAAGCAAACATTAAACATTAACCCTCAAACATTAGCCAAAGTCTAGAAGCAATAGTATCCCAGTTTCTGAGTTAATGCATATCCGGGAACAAGCTTCTGAATTCTCCTGAAGCCTTAACCATTGGGGACGGGGATGTGCGTGCACATACTGTGGGCACACTACCCCTCCACTCCTCCCATGGAGGAGGGAGCAGTGATGTCATGCACCCACTATGCACCACTACGCGAGTACCGGTTTCTAGAAGTTGAGCTGGCCTAAATCATTATTTGTTTGGCATTTGGACAAGTGCCAATCAAAAGTGAGTACCTGTTTCTAAATCATTTGGATGACACCACTGGGAGGGAGTCCACATTGTAGGTGTTGGGGAAGGACATTTGGGAGAGGCGGCTGGAAAAAGAAAGGCCTGGAAGGCTATTTTCCATCTGCTGAAGGTTGGTTTGGCATCAGGATTTTTTCAAGAGAAAAAGGCCCACCAGGTACAATTTGTTCACCTTCCTTGCACATCATTCTGCCAATTCTCTAACCTGGCTCTGGTTAAAGGAAAGTGTTCCTCATCCTCCTCTTTACCCAGTTTCAGTCTCTCCTGCCCCTAAGAGTCTGGGTATACATAGTTCCTGCCTCATACTTTACTTTCCCCCTGCCCTCCTTGTTTCCCTGCTGCCAGTCTTGTCACACCTATCCCACCTTGCCTCGCTCCATGTCTTCTCATGGTTTCCCCTGTTCCAGCTACTGGCCACCTCAGGTGGCAGTTAACCCTTGGTTGCTTCTATAGGACTCCTCATGTAACTAACCCGCTTCCTGTCTCTCCTTCGGTTGTTTTTCTCCTTGTTTTCTCTAGCCTTCTTTGCTCAGTCTACCACCACACCTTCTGCTTGATGGGCTGTCCTCCCTTGTGCCTCCCTCTCCTTCTCTGCTATCTCTTCCTTCCTCTGTTTTATTAATGTTCCCTTCTCCATGCCCATTCCTCCCTGCTGAAAGTGCTTATGGTTGCCAATGAGTTTCCAACTTATGGGGTTGCTTGCCAATCAAAGGTCCACAGAGCTGCTGGGTCTCCATTGTGGTAGTTGGGCCAGATGCCTTCCCCCACCATACACACAAATTCTTTGAATTTTGAAGTACCACCACTGTTCTGAAAGTCTTGAGCTGGTTCCTAAAGAGGAAAAGTAAGCACCTCAGTCAACTCTCTAGCTTTTGCATGTGTCTTTATTAGGTCAGGGGATTATAAATTATTCCATTAATACGGTGCAGCAAATTGTGTGTGGCATTTCTCTTGCTCCTCTGTTTTGCCCCTCTTTATTCCTGGTGATGTTAAAATTGGTAAAACTGAAAAACATTGCATAATTGAGGGTAGATTATGAGGGCTTGTTGTTTTTAACTGTATTGTTTTGTTTTTAATTCTATTTTAGTGTATGGTTTGAATATTGTTTTTAAATTGTTTTTAATTTTTATATTGTAATGCCGCCTTGTGTGCCTCCGGGCTAAAAGGCGGGGTAAAAATCTAATAAATAAATAAATAATAAATAGATACCCTGAATTTACCAAGTAATGCTCTTACTACAGTGTGCACATTAACTGTGGGGGAAGCAGGTTGTCTATAAGATACACTTGCACAATGGGGAGAATTTCACCACATGTTCATACTCAAGCAGGGTATTGATAAAATTATGCTTGCCATAATATGACAGGTGAGGGACTTCATGTTTATGGGCACACCATTACAGTTAATGTTTGCAAGTTCGAAATCCTTAAACGTATGTGGCATTAAAAGACCATTTTAGTTATTTTGGTCTGTCTAATGGACAGATTTTGTTAGAATACACAGATTGTATTTGGGCAGTCGGATCATTGTACAGCTGATGTCCCTGATCATTGTACAGCTGGATGTTGTGGTTTAGTTTTGTTTGCTTCTGTGTGAAGTGATAAAATGTAGTGACCTCATAATCTGAACTTTTCAACCCCATTTAGGTTATGGTGGAAAACTCTGATTTTACACCATCGCAAGTTGGATGCCTTTTTACATTCCTTGCCCGGCAGCTTGCTAAGCCCAACAACACACTATTTGTGAACAGGACACTATTTGACCAGGTAAAGTGGGCAAGCACAAATTGGGGAGTGGGATATATGGCCAACAACTGTTTCTAAAGTGCCAAAGTTGTTTCTGAAGTGCCTAAACTCTTATATGAAGTAATAACATAATACAATACGACAGGACTGTGTGCATTGTCTTCACTAGTGTAATTTGTGTAATGCACTGAAAAAATGAGGGGGGGGGGAACTTGGAAATCCTGGTAGTTGTACATTTATACAAGATGTATGAAGAGTAGAACCTGAGAGACATTTGTGACCTAATCCTACCCAAGGCCTGTGTCAGTGGAACACGTGTACTGGCAATGCAGGTTGTCGTTGTGCAAGGAATTGACACACCTGGGAGCGACAGAACCCACTGGAGCTGGTAAGCCTGGCATGGGGCAGAGTAGGTAGGGGGTTGAGTGTGGCAGAGGTAGAGATGTGAAGGCCCAGGAAAAAACGGGTTTTTTCTGGTTTTTTCCTGAAGCATTTTTATTTTTTTCTGAAAAATTGGAAAAATTGAAAAAATAAAACAAAGAAAAAAATGGTTATGGAATATTTTATTTTAACATGATGAATAAAGTATTTTAAGACAAGGTGTTCAAATATTTTCCAAATAATTTCTAAAAAATATGTATGGTATCAGATTATTCTAATTTCTGTGCACTGAGTACAATCAAGTCTTAGGTTACAAACTGAACCCTCCAATGTAAAAACTGGATTTTTTTCCGAGCTTCAAAATTTCCAGAAATTTTACATCTCTAACACAGCCTCTGACTCCTCTTGCTTCTCGCCTTCTTCAGACTCCTCCATCCTCTGCAGCATGTGAAAGAATCTGGTCTATGTTTGGAAACACTCTAAATCAAGAAATAAACTGACATGTGAAAGGGTAGAGAAGCTTGTTTCAATCCAAGCAAATCTTCAGTTTTTAGAAGTCCATAATTGTGATAATGACAAATACAACAGAGTAGCTGCAGAAGCAGAGACTGAAACTGATACTAATAATTACAGCTCAGAAAATGATTCTGATTAAATTTCATGCCATTCATTGAAACTTAAACCCACTCCTTTTTATACACTGCCCCCCTCTTCAATTCTTTTTATGGGAATGGGGTTTTTTTTTTTAATTTAATGAACCTGCCCCATCCTGGAAACAATGTGTGCCAGTGATATCATTGCATGTTGACCTGTGAACAGTTGCTGGGGCTTACCCCAGGGCAAGGGGACAAATGTCCCTTACCCTGAGGGGACTTCCAGTAGCCAAAAATCCCCTTTGGGGTGCAGTGTAGTCAGTGCTGGCGCCACTGCATTACTGTGCTGGGATTTAGTTTCAGATTGGATTATTACAGTGGTTCCCAATCTGGGGGTCAGGGCCCCCAAGGGAGCCGGAAGTCTATTTTCAGGGGGTTGCAGAAATCTTGTAAAGCTTGCAAATCTGGGCGTCACATCTTGAAAACCTAACTATCATCTGCCACCATCTTGAAAGGCAAATCCTGTATAAAAATGTGCTGGGTGAGAACGTGAGGTGAGGAGACGTGAGGTGGGAGAGATTGAACAGAGAGAACTTGCACTTTAGTGATGATTCTTTGAGTGATCGTTGGTGGTTAGCATGTTTTCTTTATGATCAACTCTCCAAACTGCAGTACTTTGTCGTCGTTGTCGTCGTCCCCCCCCCCCAACACGCTTTCCTTCCATCCATCCATTTCTCCAAATGGGGCTGTTTATGAATGGGGGTGGTAATGAGTACAACTTAAAAAATGTAATTTATTTACATTTTTAATGTAATTTTATGACTTCTGCTTAATGCAATCATTTCTGGCCCTGCCAGCACAACAATGCCACTTCCTATTCCCTGCTTAATGAAATCACTTCAGGTTGTTGTACCTAAAAAAAGGGGTGGTGGTGCTAAAAAGCCTGGGAACCACTGGACTATTAGGAAGAGAAAACGTGACCTCTTGTCTCTCTAGTAATTACTGTATGGTTCTAATTGCCTTATAAGGTTTGTTTTCCTGAATTCACATGTCATGTAATTCATTCTGTTATTCTTCCAAGATGTTACGGTAGTGCAATGTATCCTTCATCAAGAAATGATGGAGCTCTATTTTCAAAATGTAGTAGTGTACTTTGGGGATGGAACAAAAATATATAATCATGTTCTTTTTTTGCCCAGGTCCTTGAATTTCTCTGCAGTCCTGATGATGATTCACGACACTCTGAGAGACAGCAGGTATGACTCCTTAGAGGAATGATTCATGCTGTGAGAGTGATGCATGATTAAGAAAGGAAGGTCATTGCTAAGACTGACCACACTATGGAACAGGAATGCTAAGCCTGGGACTACAATTAACACTGAGAAATTGGCAAAGTTGGAGGCTATTAAACTGACTTCTATATTTTATGAAGACAAATTGACAAAATCTGCATAGCTATTGTATGAATTGCATTTGAATATGTTAATAGTTTTGCAGATTGGTCAGGCTTAAAACATAAACCCACAATGCAAGTAAATGCAACCAAAAATAACACCCGCATTGATTCATAATGTACGGCCCAGCCCGGCTAGCTGTGCTATAATTTTCAGCTGCCAGAGATTCTCCTACTGCCATTAATTCCATTGGGAGTCCTTGGAATGCAAGGGAGTATATATTTTCAAGAGATGCCATCTCTGTGCATGCTGTTTGTTTTTTCCACCAAGCTGGAGAACTCTCTTCCCAGATGGGGGAAATTTTTGAAAATCCAGTGGAGAGCTCAATGCTCATCTTGTTTCCTCTCCATCTTGGATCATACAGTATCTGTTCACATTGATATGACCGAGGGAAGCACAAAACTGCATGGATAGAGAGACAGGGACATGGCAGGTTGTGGATGAATAACTGGGAAACAATTTTGAAATAATTTTTATCTTAATGGGACATAAGATAAGAGCTAGATCAAGCTTGGGACTGGTAGACCACAAATGTTTGAGCCAAGCCTGTCCACATTTTGACACCAACTGCCTTACAGTTTCATTTTTCTGAATAGCCCTAGCCATTGGTCAAGTGATGTCTTTAAGAAGCAAAGCATATGGTCCGCAGTGTAATGAGATGCATCTGTTGCTGAATTGAATGATTGCAAGGCTACAGGTGGAAATCACTCGTATAAATGTTTCCCCATTAAAAAAAATTTCGCTGCATACAATACTAGTAAGAAGGGTTCTAGACTAGCCTAACTATATTTTGGGAGAGGGAAATAAAAGAATGCCTCAACTAGAAGAAAAGTAACTTAGTGCACTGATAGAGCAAAGCTTGGAAGTACTACAAAATGTGGAAGTGTCTGAAGTGCTCAAGCATAGACATGGGGTTTTTTTGTCCTGTGATTGTACAGAACAAGTGTTGTGAAGACCGTGCTTGCCTAGGCACTATCACAATACATATTATGATTTAATGCTAATAGGTTCTTCTGGAATTGCTTCAAGCTGGAGGCATTGTACAGTTTGAAGAGAACAGACTCATTCAAATGGCAGAAAAAGCTGAATTGTAAGTTTCGTTTTCTGTATTATTTTCCCCATTTCCTATATCTTCCTTCCTTTTCCTCTAATTTTCTTTCAGCTTCCCATCAGGTCACATCTGACACCCACTATCTTTTGACATAAAGAAACAAAACTTTAAAAGATTTATTTTGTTCTAGAACAGTGGTTCCCAAACTGGGTCAGGACCCACCAGTGGGTCATGAGCCAATTTCAGGAGGGTCGTGAAGCACCTAGGGCAGCCATATTGAAAATATGGGAAGAGGGATGCTGGAAAGGGGAAGTGCTGTGTGACTGTTGTGATTGCGTCAGGGTTGTAATGGCTTTTTTCTTTCTGATTCCCTTATCTATTGGAAAATGAGTGAAAAATAACCCAACTTATTGCTGCATTATCAGTTAAGCAGCAGGCTCTGGCATCACAATGACAGCACTTCTGGCCTTGGCATCACTGCTGGTGGGTCCTAGGCAGATTGTTGTTCTAAAAAGTGGGTCCTGGTGCTAAAACATTTGAAAACCACTGTTCTAGATCCTACCAGATTTGGTGTTGTAGCCTTGGTCAAGAGTGGCTTGGTTCTCTACACTCTTCAAGGTTATGTGTAAACACCTATCATTTCTTGTAACAGTGGAGAGATGTGTCGGTGACTTGATAGTGCTTCTGCTATAATGTCATTCTTTTTGCTTCTTCTCAGTTCTGTGCAACGAGTCTAGTACATTGCCTAATGTGAAAAGGGCAAGTTGCTCTTATGATTTCTTCTAAAACTGTCTAAGGCTAAAAGCTCTGAACTAGCATCATCTGCAGAAGATGGATGGATGGAACTAGGAAAAGCACATAAGGTGGTTGCTTGGCAACCACTTTCAGCAGTGAACCCTATGTTTATGCTTAGGTTGCCTTGTCATTGGAACTAGACCTGGATCTTTTGCACACTACATTGTATAATTGTCTAACCACAAGACAAAAGTTTCTGTTGACTACAGGGAGGCCACTGTCCTCAAAATAAAATTTTAAGTATGTGCCTTGAGTTAAGATGGCTGCTTCTGCTGCTTAAACTTTCAGGAGCAGATGTGACCAATCCAGTCTGCATGCCATATGATATGCTTATTATTTAATTCTAATTTGGGGCTACATAGAAATCTGCATAGCACCAATTGTGCCATGGAGAGCGGAAAACTTCTATTTAACATTTAAAGGCATCTTCTGTCTTTAAGGACGCACTCCTAACCAACTTTCCAGCACCATGGTAAGGGAAATGGAGCTCTGAGGTAAAGGAACAAACATTCTCTTACATCTTGACCATCTTGACTATTACTCCACTGCAGAATGCAGAACATACCCCATTGTAACAGCTATGTCAGTGCTGGAAAGTTGGGTAGGATTGTGCCCTAATAAACAAATAAATCTGGCTTATGCAGTCTCTCTTGTGAAACATTATACATAGTCTTCATACCAGTAGACAACACTCTTATAGCATGAAACAGCTTAAAACAAAGAATGCATGAAAAAGGTGGGAGTTGGGCTGGCTTGGGAAGGCTGCAGCTGTTAGGCTGCATCCAAATCCCTGTCCTGCACCACCCCAATTCAGGCTGTGCAGTGTGCTCGGATTTGCGCTGCTAAACCGCAGGTGCACATCCAAGTAGCTCAAAGGCAAGGGGACAAACATAGCCCGAGTAGTCCTACCCCAGGGCAAGGGAACGAATGTGCCCTTGCCCCATGGAGATTCCAGCCAGCTCCCAAGCTGTGCTGGATACAGCACAGGTCTGCCGGCTGGCCTGTTCCAGCACAGCTTAGGATTGTACCCTCAGTGGCGTAACCAGCTGGCACACCGCCCCTGGACACCGCCGCCTGCCACCCCCGCCCCCACCTGACCCAAAAGTAATTGTGGTGACATGATGACATCACCGCAATTATTTCCAGCATGGCCAACCAGCTGTGCTGAGGAAGGCTCCAGGGTTGTGGCATCTTCCTCAATTGGTTGTGCCTGAAGTAATTGCAGCCAATCAGCCACACTGAGGAAGGTTACAGGACGACATTCGGCCTCTCTCCCAGCAATTGCACCGAGGAAAGCCGCTTCTCCCTGTGGGGGGGGGGCAATATGGCTGCTCACCTCCACAGCAGCTTCTAGACTATTGCCACCCCCATCCCGCCCCAGGGAGGTGCAGAAGGCCATTCGGTACCATGTGGTACCATTGAGATGTCCCTATGCCACAGGGCATACTTGACATTGCTCAGTTTATCACAGCAGTCATATTGGTTGAAAACATCTCAGAAAACGTAAGGACTTAGCTGGTATCTTTTCAGCCTGTGCTATCAAAACCCAATATCTCTCTGACCTCATTTCTATGTTTCAAAACACAGTCTTCCTAGAATGAATTAATGAATGAATTGTTTTGTTTCAGCTACCAAATCTGTGAGTTTATGTATGAACGGGAACATCGCTATGATAAAATCATTGATTGCTACTTACATGATCCATTGAGAAAGGTAAGTATGAAAGGATGCAAAAATAATTATTGTGATAATCCAAATATTGCTTCATTTTAAATTCAGCAGACTTGGTGTGGGTTGGTTTTCAGTGAAAGGCTTTGAATGTGGGAATGGCGCCTTAAAATTCTTTATGAAACATATCATGCTTTTCAATTTTATTCATGATGGTTTAGCATATAATGGATAATACGGGAATTTACCCTTTAGACTTGTTAGGCACATTCTAAAGTAGTGTGTGATAATTTTCATTCATTCCCTTATAGGAAGAAGTTTTTACCTATATCCACAATATACTATCTATTCCTGGGTATAGCACTGAGGAAAAGCAGTCTGTGTGGCAAAAAGCTATGAAACACATTGAGGTATGACTTTAATTGACCTATACATTTTAAGGTAACTTAATTTATTCACAGCTGTCCTAATTGTGTCTGGCTGCAGGCTGGGTTGTATTACATTTCCAGATTATTTTTTAATTATATATTTCACTGTGCCTAGAGGCATTTGAGGCAATGTGGAGTTTTAAAAACAAATCTTATATCTTAAAAGGTATAAATACAATAAACAATACATTTAAGCATGTTGAGGCAAGTCTGGCAACTACACATCAATCTTTTGGAAAGATCTACTCAGATAACTGCAACATTTTGGCAGATAGTTCCTAGAACCTCATTGTTACATTGTCCCAACTTCAGTACATTTTTTTGTCACAAATGTTTTTTGTTACTGATTTCATTATCTGTTTGTGATGGAATCAAAAGTCTTTTGCAATTCTAGATTTAATTTTTGCTTTAGCTTTATCTAATTAGTTTATTATTATCCTTCAATTATAGCCTTCAGTAAAAAACCCAGTATACTAAAGAATAACACTCCCAGATTGTGACCTCAAGTGACCTAACTAGCGGAAACACCAATATACCACCACATATGCCAATGCATAGACTGCCCCACCAGTGTGGCAGCCGCTCTGCCAGTGAGCACTACACAGATGCCAGCACAGCAGCTGAAAAGCTGCGCATTACCTTTACTTCAGTGTGACGCAGACTGACCACCAGCACAACTTCACCAGCCGAGAGGTTGCAACAGGGCAAAGAGTTATGGGGAGGTGGGGGAAGAGGCGAAATTGGCTGAATCCCCTTTCTGAGTTGGACACTCCTTCAACAGCTGCAAAGCACTGTAGAACTGGTGTAGCTCAGAGGAATCCCATAGGGGCCTATACAGAAGCTGAAACAAGTACTTAAGCATGCACCCCTAACATTGCACCTTGACCAGCCACTCCTTTGACAGAGCATTGGATCTGCTAAACATTGTACCTGTGCCCCTGCACTCTTGGTATGGCAAATATATAGGTTTGGGCTGTTTGTCACATAGGGCATAGCTGTTTTGGAATTACGGATACTAATTTTGCCACAGCACAAGGAAAGGCTGGCTAACTACTTGAGCTGCACCCATGATGTCCTTAAGATCCCAAGAAAGTTTGGAAGAACCTACTGACATAAATTTTAAGATTGTCCGGGATTTTGAAGGAACTATAAGATTTTTCTTTTTCAGCAACATTTTGATTGATCTTGTTTTGTTTCTCTGATAGCGTGTTGTACCATTACTGTTGTGCAATGGCATTGTTGTATATTCTGTTCACTGCCCTGTGCTCTGGAAAGTGTAATATGTAAATTTGTAGGAAAGGCCAAGCTTAATTCTCCGTTGTGTTGCTTTTTATACACTTGCAACATATCTATCAGTTTGATGGACCATATTTTGGCCCCTGGCTGTATACATCTCTCTTCCAGGGTGGAGGGTGTGTGACCAGAAGGCAGGGACCTGCATTGGGGAAGCTATCTTATGCTGGGGAAAGGAGGCATCTCTTTCCTTTGCCTTGTGTCCAGGTAGTCTGCTGAAGGCTAACTTGCCTCTACAAGAAGCAAACCAGGAGCAAAGACCCATTGGCAAGACTGCTGTCATCTTTCTATAGGTGGAGGCAACATATCTCTTGGTTGCACTAGACTTTCTAGTATGTATATTTCCCACAAAGGGCATATTGCAGTGGAAGCCAAAGATGACTAGGAAACCAGTGTGTATAAGATGTATAATGCAGACTAGTGTACATTGCAACCTGCTCCATCTTGGGAGTCATAAGAGCAGAAAAACCTCATAAAAATTTCTGCATAGTTCATAATGAATCCTGCTGGGTACAGTCAGTGGAGAAAGAAAGTAGATAGATATTGGGAGGGAGAAAAATATTCATTCTCTTTTAGCCTCTGGACATGTTCCTGTAAGATGAAAGCAGGACTGAGTGAACCTGAATGCCACTTTAATTGGCACACAGGCACACACACCCATTTGTATTTTGTGTACTTGGTATAGCAGTATAAGCTACTAACTCACCAGAATTACAGAGAGTGAACAAAAGCGGGATACAAAGTGCACCCCTGCACACCCTGCTTTTTCTAGTGGTTGTTGCTGGTAGTAGTCTGCATTCTTTAGATTGTGAGCCTTTTGGGGGAAAGGGCTCACTTAACTTTATTACTATTTTTAACTTGGTTATTATTTTTTGCCCATAAACTGCTTTGTGAACTTGTGTTGAAAAAGAATATATAAATATTGTTGATTGATTGATAAAATCTGGATAAAGATGCACACACATCCTTACAAACTTGCTCTTTGAACTTGCTCTATACTCAGTGGTTCCCGGGGGAGCAGTGGTGCCAAAATGGCAACTGCTGCATTCAGAGGCTGCCAAAGCCACCACCGCGGTCTCCTCCCTTACCCTGAGTAACACTGCTGCGGTGCCTCCTCGGTTCTGTGCTCACTTTTGAGCCGGCGAAGAAGAATCAAGGAGGCCCATGTCAGGCCGCCCTGCTCACATGGGGAGTTAAGGATTCAGCAACAGAGGCTGCCACCTCCCTATCCCCCTCGACCCCATCCTCCCCTTCCTCCGCCCTCCCTCCACCCCGTTCAGGCCTTACCACTGGCCGGCGCTGCTAGAGCGCTGGCCACCTGTACTCCCCACACTGAGGAGCAGTGCTGACTGGCGCAGCTCCAGTGCCAGCATGCCTTCTTTCTTGGATGCCGTAAACATGCTTTACAGCGCTGCTATGCTTGTATTGATACTATGAAACTCCTTAGAACTGGGCTCTCAGTCAAATTATTTTAATTTAAGGTGTATTTAATTCTATTGACTTCAATGGTGTTCCAGTCTAAACATATTTGTATGGCAAGAAACCCTATTAATTGCAGTGGAACTATTTCTATGGATGTGGACTTAAGGTAGCCCAAGTAAATATGCATACAAATCCTCTAGTTGACTCGGCTTATAGGCAAGACTGCTGGCCTACTACAGTCCAAAACAAAATTGCACGTGAAAACCATTCAGTGCTGTTGTCCCACTTGCTGTGCGTTCGGAAAATGCTATCACACTGGTTGACATCCTGCCTGCTCAGCAGAAAGTTAAGCTAACCTGCTTGAATGTGCACAGGAGGTGATGAGGCTTTTATAGGAACTCATAAAGGAGCATTAGCCATTTTGAGACAGCCAGTGTTTTTCATCTGCTTGTTCTGTTCCGTGGAGAAATATAGCTGCATCTCTGAGGTTCTTAATCTGACAGTTAAAAGTATGAGTTATTGTCTTGTTTGTCTTGAAAGCGTTCAAAATAGTAATTCCTGGATTTCTTCCATCAGAAGCTTATTTGGTGCATGTATAAATTACATAGGTGGACATGCAAGGACAATGTGTGTGTTTTTTCTGCCGTCTTTGCTTAGGAACTCCTACTGGTGAGTCCTTCGAAAGCAGCAGATCTAATTTCCATTCACTTCAGTGACCAGATTGAACAAATCATTCAGAACCTGCAGGTAAGCACTTGGTAAATTTGTTCTTAATTATATTTTCTTCATAATTATATCTTCAGAAAATATACCAGTATCTGCTTCCGTTGGTGGTACATGAGTATACCTCCTACAGCCCTGGTCAAAATCTAGATTCCCATGATAATATACCTTGCTTTGTATGCTGGTCTCTGCTCCAACAATCCTCCTCCTCTCTCCTTTCCTTGGTCACTCCATTTGGCGCATGATCATCGATTGTATTCTCTTCTTCCTCCTCTGGTTTTTATCTGTTTTAATACTGTATAACTCTGTATACAATTAAGCCTTAATTTTATGCTGGGTACTCTAGAGTTAGAAAGGGTAGTGGGGAGCTAATCCTTTTCAGGGCAGAAGATTTTAGTTGAGAGGCCTCCATTTGCCTGAAGATAAGAGCTGAAGATCTGAAGGTCGCCAGTTCGGGACTACCGGAAGTCTCTGTGAGCGGCAGACCTTGTAAATTGCAACTGATTAACAGCTGAGCTGTCTTCGGCTGCCTTGTGAGAGGGGGAGTTATGCCGAAGTCAGCTGCTTCTCTGGTGGGAGCAGGGAAGCCGCTTATCAGCCAGCAGAAGACAAACGGGTGGCCAGAAAGAAGGACTAAATCCAGAAAGATCCATCTGTATGTGTGTAGTTCTTGTACGATAGAACGTTTCTGTAAAATTGTAAAAACCTTTGGGTTTACGAATAAAGTCTGCCTATGTAAACTGCCTTGAGTTATAGTCATTAGAGAAATCTGATGACCTAAGAAAGGCAGTATATACATCCAAGTGTTGGTGTTGTTGTTGTTTTGTTTTTTGTTCCAAACTCTAGTCATTTGGGTTAGCCCTAATGTGTTCACATATAAACCCATGGGTGGGTGGTCTAGTTTTTATAATAAAAGGAGCATGAGACTGAGGGGATCTATGCCACTCATTACACCATCATGTTGCTACACCATCAATTCAGGAACTTTTCTGCTTCTTTTCAGACTGGGCTGACCAAAATGAAGAGAGGTAGTGTGGGGAGAAGATTCACCTTAGACACTCATCTGCACCTTTTGTTGCGAGGAAATCTGGGGAGGGGAGAGCCAGTCCATGAGGAGCTGGAGGGGGAAGAAGATGCTCTGATGCATGTCGGAGCTTGGAAATAGGCAAAAGCAAACTGAGGCCAGTGATCACTGGGGGTGGGCAAGCTCAGAATGCTGCCCCCGATCCTCTGTCATCTGAGATCACATGGTCCCCTGGACCTCCTGCCAAGTATGCCACTGCTAGCAAGCTGAGTGACTCTGTTTCCTCCCTAGACATTCCACACAATCCCAACATTGATATCAATGTTTGAACACCAGTGTCTTCAGAGATTTATCTAGGAAGCTCCTAATCTCTAAATGCAGAATAGCATGAGGATGTTGGGCTGTTGTGCTTGTGCTTGTAGCAATAATTGCATGAATTCAGAAAACAAACAAATTAGGTTTGGACTTGCTCAGGAATGGGGTGACTACTAGCTATTTTTCACCTTGGGAGCAAATTATCAAGGAAGTTCTTATTCATTTTCTTTCATTTGCATATTAGACATAGGCTTGTAATGCTATGAGGTTCAAGGGTTATTATTCTTCCTTTTCATATCTTTTTTGGAAGAAAATTATATCCTTCATGTAAAACGATATCTCCTTTTTCTTCCTTTTCTGTCAGGATCAGTTTTTGCTTTTCCAGTTTTTGAAGAGCCTACTTGACCCAAGGTATGTAAACGGATTTCTTATTTAATCGTATTTCTTAAAACATAAATATTTTCATTAATTGTTTTTAAAATTAACAAACTAAGAGGAATTGGCACCTGAAGATAGAGGAGGCTACAACAGAAGTAGATAAGACTGTGGCCAAGGAAATCTTAAGCCATGAGGAAAAAGAAAGTGAATGTTCATTCCTGACCAGGGTGCAATATCGTATTGGTTTTCTCTCCCCCGCCCCTTACCCATCTTCCAAATGATGCTGAATATACAGGAATCATTTGTCCACATAACCCTTATCCCATGGACAGTGGCATTCCTGGGGGGGGGAGGAGTGCCCCCTCATCGAGTGGCAATGGGAGGGTGTGAACGAGGCTGGGAGGGGCAATTTGGCTGCCCCTCCCAGCCTGGCACCCGGGGGCATTTGCCCACTTACCTCCTTGGTACTCCACTACACATGGATATCAGACTTGTTTCAAGAATATAGAAGAGAAAAGAGCAGGTCAAAAGAATTATTGTGTACTACTTCCCTGGTGATGGCCAAGCCTTAGGGTCAAATTTGGTGTTTTGATAAAGTCCTTGCATGCTTTAATGCTTGTATTTTGGAGATCATTGCTCAATATTCATGGGTAGCTTAGTGTGAATCAGATCCATGATGTAGGGGTACATTTGTCCCCCTAATGGTCTTGATTTGTGACTCTTCCCCCACCCTTTCCTTGGACAGAAAGCTGCCATTAGTGCGACTTTAACTCTCCATCCATGTAAAATAGAAGCTGTAGGGTGGGGTAAATCCAGATCAAGGCTGTGGTAGGGGCAAAAAATTAAAGCTCTCTTCCCCTATACTTAGGAGCAATCAAATGGTGTGTGGTGTGTCTGTTTTGGTGTTATCTTAAAAAGGGGGGCTGAAAGATGTGTTATATGTTTTTATTCCAAATTAACATTTTAATCAGTTTTAAAGCATTTTTATCAAATTTTAATTATTGTCATATAGGTGGCGTATACAGTATGTGTTTATTCCTGTGGCTATTAGAAGACATAGCCACAGGCATGAAACAGGCTTTTCCTTTTGTCCTTCTTACTATGGTGGGGTGTGTAGGGGTGCCTTCTGGAGTGTTTGTTGAGCCCCATGCTGAGCCTTCTGGAGTGTTTGAGCCTGTGTTGAGCTCCATGATCAGGACCATTCTGGTGGCTTTGCATGCCCCTTTGCCTGGCCTCCAGTTGGAGCCAAGGCATGTTTGCTTACTCACAAGTAAACACGACTGTGTGGCTCAGTTTGGCTTTCCATAGGGCTCAGCTTGTCACTTGTCAGCTTGGTGGACAGGGACTTCTCGAGACTCTGCGTTCATCGGATCAGGGCCACTCTGGTGCATTCCTCTCAGCCTGCCTTTCCAATTGGACTGAGGCATGTTTACCTACCTACTTGCAAGTAAATGCACAGTGCAGCTCAGTTTCACTTTCCATGGGGCTCCATGCATTTACCTTAGCAGCTTCTGAGCATGCTCAGAAAACTACAGCCAGTTAGGAGAAAGCAGCAGACCTGCATGTGAAGTAGGGGCTTGGAAACACAGTCAGAAGCACTCAGAACAGTCCACAGGTGCTCCACAGTCACTTTGCTAGGTACATTTGGTGTTAAATTCATTAATTGAGCAGGATATTGGATTTTTATCATTTTTTAAGCCCAATTTGATGTTATTTCATGATTTTTTATCATTATAGACTGCCCCTATCTATACTTATCTGGATCTGGAGCCCTACAGCTCCTATTTGTCACAAAAAGACAGAGCAAAAATCTCATGTGTAAAAACTAACCATGAGCTTCAAATAATGTGTTAGTCCAGTTCCTTACCAGCGCACTTACCATATCAAATCAAAAGAATTCAAACGAAAGCCCTCTCAACTGGATTCGACAGTACTAGGTGTGCATATTGCCAGGATGAAACCCTGGGAAACTCCGAGTACCAGAAGTGGGCCATTTACAAGATGCCATTCTGAGAATAGGCCAAAATGCATTGAAAAGTCCTATACGTAAACTGCGCCAGTCCCAAGCTCGGACACAGTCCAACCACAGGTATGACTGCAGTTTTTCTCAGAGCTGGGTGTGCACATTGCAGGAAAGACAGTCCAGGAACTTTGGAGTATCCGGGGTGGGCCATTTCCACCAGGTCCCAATCTGTAAATGGGCCAAAATGCATGCAAAATCCTAAAACCTCAGACTGGAACCTGGTGGAAATGGCCCACCCCGGGTACTCCAA
>JAJKFI010000002.1:29390381-29426280 GCA_029204185.1 Lerista edwardsae
ACCTGGTGGAAATGGCCCACCCCGGGTACTCCAAAGTTCCCGGACTGCCTTTCCTGCAATGTGCACACCCAGCTCTGAGAAAAACTGCAGTCATACCTGTGGTTGGACTGTGTCCGAGCTTGGGACTGGCGCAGTTTACGTATAGGACTTTTCAATGCATTTTGGCCTATTCTCAGAATGGCATCTTGTAAATGGCCCACTTCTGGTACTCGGAGTTTCCCGGGGTTTCATCCTGGCAATATGCACACCTAGTACTGTCGAATCCAGTTGAGAGGGCTTTTGTTTGAATTCTTTTGATTTGATATGGTAAGTGCGCTGGACTATGTAGTTTGACACTGAAGACCAAAATTGGGCTGGCCAGGGTCTTGTCTGTGCGTGTTGAAGTTTGAAGGCCTGGCTGTGAATAGAAATGCGTAGAACTATTGGTGTTGCTGTCTTACATTGGCAACTCTGGCTGTATCTTCTCTCTAGCCACAAATGCACTTTTCAAGTACAAAGTCATATCTGCTTTCTGTCCGCTTCATCTTTCCAATTTCATATAAAAATCTAGTGACACTGTGTTGATGACTTAAGATCTTAGGCTGTGACAACTTTTTGATTTAGGGTCTTAGAAACATTAGACCTTTTATTCTTGTGAAGGAAAAAGGTTTGCTATATGAAATGATGTTCTACCACGTAGCTTATTATTGTGTTAGTGACGTTGCCATCTCTTGGGCCTCTGTTCATTAGATCGTGGCACCTCATTTTAGAGAGCCAGGGTTTAAATGGATTTGGATTTTGGAAATAATTTATTTTTGTCTTGTAATTAGGAGAATGTTTTGCTGTGTCTTTCTGGAGTTGGACAAATACATTAAAGAGCAAAAATGGGAAACTTACATTTCGCTTATATAGGTTAATTCTCCGACTAAAGTGGGATTGAATCTTTCTATGTGCCACTTAGATGTATAAACTGTCTTACCTTCTTTGTAAGACATAAGACAGTATAAACTGTCTTACTGTGGCATCTAGCTAAATAATTTCTTTAAAAAAATTCTTATGTCTTATCTACTCTCAACTTCAAGAGCTGTAGTTGCAGTGATGGTACTGCACTCTGGCAGGTCGAGCATTCTCAGGATATAATTCTCTTCAAGTGGTGTGTCACTTTTGCAGTGATCTTAGCAGAGAAAAATGGTTTAGAGTTGAAAAACTGTGACCTGAGTTATTTTTAAGAAATGCCTTGACAGGTTCTTGATTGTTCAAGTAGCTTTAATTGGGCATTCATACTAGTCACATTGCTACCTGTAATTTATAAAACTCTTCTTTACACTTTGAAAATTGGCACCTGTTTCATTTTGCCATTTTAGATTGTTAAACTGCAGCAAGTCACGTGGATTACCAACGGAGGCAGTAGGTGGTGGATTTGTGGAGGGGTCAAATGTTGTAATGAAGGATAAGCATGTTAGGGGAGGATATTGTTTGATCTTGCTACTTAAGGAAAGAGCATATCACCTGCTGTCTTCTCAGAATTCTGTAATTTGTATTTCTTTTATAGATCAGGTTTCTGCTTGTTCGAAAAAAAATTGAAATGCTGTTTGCGCACATTGCTAAAATATGAGAAGTGAGACCCAGATGCACGTTCTTTGCACACTGTGGAGTTCTGCAAATGTTTTTAATGCAGTGTCCTGCATGAGGCAGTAATATATAATACTGGCTGCAGCATTGGTCTGATTCCTGCTATGGAGAGATTCCATACCAACCCTACTACTTCCGAGAGGGAGCTGATGTTGACATGGTACAGTGGGCGCAATCCTACCCTGTGCCAGAACAGTACAGGCTGGCGGGCCTGTGCTGTATCCAACCAGGTTGGGTGCAGCCTAGAGCCTCCATGGGGCAAGAGCATGTTCATGCCCTTTGTCCCAGGCAGGGTGGATTTGATTTAAATCAAGTCGATTTAAATCATGATTTAAATCACTAGTAAAAAGGCTTGATTTAAAACAACTTGATTTAAATCATAATTTTTAAAGAGCAACTGTCATCTCTGTCCCACAGCGGCTCCTCCTCTGACCCACTGTTGACTCACCGACAGTCCCATTCACTTTAATGGGACGGCTGGTGATGCAGGAGTGACACCAACAAGGTGAGGGATGTGGTGGGCAGCAGGTGAGTGGATACCCGCTAACAGGCACTGCCGTGATGGATCTGAAATGACAGGGGTTCTTTAAATGTAAGGACTCATTCTTGCTGGTAGTTAGAATCTTTAATATTATTATTTGCAAACAAAATGAAGAATTCCTATTTAGAATAATAAGCTTCCAGGTTAATGAAACAGCGATATCAGAACTGATTTTAGGTTAATAGGTTAATCACACATAGTTGAACTACTCAAATTCTTTTATTTAATTAAAACAATAACATATTACATATTCTTGTATTTGCTTGAACATGTTTTGTTTTATGATTTATCTCATGGTTACTGTGAAATTGTGTGAATGCATCAGTGCAGTGGCATGTTATCTTAGCTTGCAGAGCTTGGATTCATTGAATGAGTTTACCAAAAATGTAAATATTGCAGAATATACAGCCTCATGCTACATAACTAAGCTCCATTTCATGCTGAATAAACTAAATTATTAATGTATCTTAAATAGAGAACTATCTTTAGATAGATTTTTATTCCAAAAGCATTTTATTAAAATAAATTCGATAAAAATAAAAAAAATCTGATTTAAATAAAGAAATCTGATTTTTTTTAATAAAAAAAAATCATCAGTTTTTATCCACCCTGGTCCCAGGGTAGGCACCAGCCAGCCCTATGGGCAACTTGGATCTGCTGTATAGCAGGCGCAGATCTGAGTTCCCTGCGTGACTCCACCCCTCTCCCTGGGCCAGACCTCCCTCCCTTTGCCCAGAACTGCCCTGCCGCACCGGTAGCTTCTGCTAGTGCTGCGGGGCCGACACTGCTGCCTATGTAGAAAGGCTGACACAAAAGTACTTGATGGCACCGTTGCAACAGGGAGGGGCTGACGCAAGCGGTTTGTGTCGGCCTTACAGGCACCTGTGTGAGATGCTTGAATGAAATATAGCTACTAAAAGTTACCTTGTGTAAGCAGTTTCCATTGGTCTCTGTGTGATGCAAGCAACATGTGCCCCATCTCTCAGTTATGTGTACTTCTTGTTTGTGATAGAAATGCTTGCTTCAGAGAAGATTATCTTTGAAATGCTATGAGGTTTGCTTCGTGAACTGTAGCAATATGCATTAGTGGTGCAATTGTTCATGGACAAAAGTGCTCTTGGTTCTGCTTATTTTCCAAGGCAATTCTGTAACAACATTTCCCTCCCTTCCCCCATCCCCTGAACTTGTACTACTTTAGAATAAATCTCTAGCTAAATTAAATGTGCCAGACTAATCCCCACTGTAATTCAATTCCCTTCAGTGTAGTTACACCACAGAAAGGAATCTAGCCCCATTGCTGTCATGGAACTGTCTCTAGCTAAAACAATAGGCCACTCTCTTTGGGACAGAACCTAGGTTTAATAAAATCTCCATCCGGAGTGGGAGACAAAGAAGCATAGTGATAAGAAGGAAAATATTTGGCTTGTGGGTACACCTTCTATTAACTTGCAGGTTCATCTCAAAGTGTAGCAATTGTTATCCAACATGCTAATCTTCCTTGGCAAACTGATCCTTCTGTTTGTACCCTCAGAAATAAGCTGTCACATATTTCCTTAGGTAATATTCTTTTGGTAACTTTAATAAATTGCAGCCCTGCTTAATGTGATTTTCCACAGTTTGTAAGTGAAGGCACTGAGTAAGGTTCTCTGTGTATGCTCAGATCATCGGTAGTATTTTTACTTCCTTAAGTTCATGCATTGTGTCTACTTCTAAATTAAGTAACATCTGTTTCATTGTAGCACTCTTTTGTCCTGGGGTAATTTTTACGGTCCGTTCTTTAAAAGGTTAAAAATCCATAAAACCATTCAAAAGTTCAGTGTAGAAATGTCCAGCTGTTTGTGCTGTGCTTTCAGCCAACAATGTAACCGCACCTTTTCTAAACTGATGAGAGTTATGTACTCTGGCTAGTATGGAGCAAAGTGGTTGCTACCAGGAAATGCTTTGGGAGCAGAAACTTCAGGCAAGGGCAATCTACCTCAGATTCCTCCTACGTCAAGAAGCAGGTAGTCCCCAAGAAGGAGTTACAACCCAGCTCTTCCTTCTGAGAGTAGCTCTTATCATCATCTTTCACCATTGCCATGCAGGAAAAGTGACAACTGTGGTAGTCAAATATATAGAGCAGACTCTGACCTAATCCATTGGTGAGTACCAATGCGAACATACCTACATTAGAATTACCTCCTATAGCCCTATTTCACACAGCACTCTGTTTTCAAGGAATATAGCCACAGTGTTGTAGGGCGTACTGTTTCTGCCTGCCTTAATTTCTGCTAGCGTTGACTTTCTTGTTTGGACCTGCTAGCCAAAAATGTTGGTTTTTCTCACTCACAGTAGGTAACACAAACCAATTGTATTTATATTCCATTAACACTAATATTGTTTCTGTCTGAGTAGAATTTTTAAAATCTCTTCCTCCATGTAGTATGGCATTTGCATTTTGCCTAAAATATGGCAGTTCTCAAGTCTGTTGTATCACTTCTTGTTTCAGGGAAGGTATCAGTCAAGACTTGTTGCAGCTCTCTCCCTCTGTAACAGAACTGTTTATTGAGTTACTCTGTCAGTATGATCCTGACCAGGTTTTAGAGGCCTTGCAGTTCCTGGACTCCTACAGGCTGGAAGAAACAATTCAGGTAAAGCTGAAAAGCTTTCAACTGCCCATCTACAGTAGTTTCATCAAATTATGTCTGAAACTGTGCTCCTACTTGCAATCGTTCTGAGAATGTGTTTCCAAGTGGGAAGTATGTGTGAAAGATTGAACATGCCTCAATTCCATCCATGTTGTCCGGTATGGATGCAAGTTAGTTGATATTCTGCCTAAAGTGACTTACTAGCAGTGTCTTATAGTGCAATCCTATAGATGTTTATTGAAAAGTAAGTCCCACAGTCTTCATTGGGGACTACTTTCAGGTAAATGTGTATAGGAATACGGACTTAGTTTAACCTGGAAGAGTTTTCGTTTTGGGATTTATTTTCTTTTATACAGTTAGAGTTCTATAGTGTGAGTAGATTTTGGCAATCACATTTCTGCTTGTCTCCATTAAGGAAGTAACAACAGATGAGACCTGAAACTAGTATTCTTTGTGAAACTAGGATTATTTGCATTATATTCTATTGGAAAGACATTGGAAAGTCTTAGGTCCCACTAATTGTCACATGAAGTTCTGTGTAACACCCTCTTCTGTCTAACCCAAGAATCAGAAGCTAGAAGTTGCAATTAGGAGAGAAGGAAGGGTTGGTGGAGAGGGAGTTCTTAATCTTTTCTATGCTGGCCATTTTTCTTAATATATCCCCTCTAATTTGCTTCTCCCCCAAGGGGAAATGTAGAGGGAGTAGTGAATGATCAATTGTATCAGGTTAGTCATAGCTTGTCCATATGAGAGTTATGAAGCTATATACCAAAATCAGTTCTGAAATACTTAGATGCTCAGTTTTCTAAATACAGAGAACAAATTAAATTAAATTGATTAAAATGATTTTGGGCGGATTTTCTTCAGGTCACAAAGAAACATCAACTTCATGAAGCTTCTTCCTACCTACTTGAGAAGAAAGGGGATATTCACAGTGCCTTCTTGGTTATGCTTGAGGTATTGGAACTTGACTGTGAAATTCTCTGGTTGCTCTCCACTGAAGAAACCAAACTGCAGCAGAATACTTGATTGGGCAGGGATTATCAAAATATTGCTGTAAAGAAATGCATGCATATATTTATCACATTTATTTTTGCCTCTATAATCTGGATGACACAGTGCTGTGGTATGATAACATGGTAGAAAATATTGTCTTTTGGATCATGACTTTAAATTTGGGAACAAAACCTTTTGCTTTCTGCATGAACCTGGTTTGGTTTATTTTTACACACATTTGATTTGCAATCTGGTTTGTTTTGACTATTCACGAGGTTATACTTGATGCTAATTGTCATTGTTCCTTTAATAGGGAGAGAGCATGGGAAAAGTGTGTGTATGCACTTTTAGATATGCTCATACATGTATTCACACATGGAAGGTGGCACCACATAGTGTGCAACGCATGTTATTGGAAATAAGATAGCCACTAAAAATGGCAGCACCATGTCAGGTTGAGGTAGCTCAACTTACCTCATGACCTTGAATCATTATTCCTTCTTGTTACCTGCAACAGTAACAATGAGGAATAAGTACAGGGAAACTCACATCATGATGATGTCAGGGCAAGAACCTGTGCCAGAGTAGAAAGAGAACTGGATAGAGAACTGTTTTTTTGAAATAGAGGTTTAGTATCTTTACTGTACTGGTTTACTGGGGGAGAGCAAGAGTAAATAGGGTAAATGCCAGATGCAGGGGAATGGCAGCAAGATGCAAGTATGCTCTCTGAGGCGTCTGGTGGGCTACTGTGAGATACAGGAAGCTGGACTAGATGGGCTGATCCAGTGAGGCTGTTCTTATGTAGTACAACCCCTAGTGCAAGTCAGGGTTGGTTCCTTATTCTGTAATCTATCCTATGAGTGTTTGTTGAAATTTCTAAAAAAGAACATATGAAGATATGAACATACATTGACTTTTCAGTGCTGCTTCAAGATACATCTGAAAGGGCCTCAGTAATGTTTCTCCCATGAGAATTTGCAAAGTTGAAACATGGGAAATCATTTCTATACAGAGGATGTTAGTGGCTGCCTTATTCAGTTATACTACTTGGTCTTTAATTGGTCATTGTGATAACATTCAAAACTGATGGTCAAACATGCAGCAGTGAGAAAGCATCAAGAAAAGAGAAAGATCCTAGCTTTCCCTTGCCCATTCCAAAAATAATGGAGTGGGAATTACATTATCTAGGGCAGTGGTTCTCAAATTTTGTAGTACCGGTACTGACTTTTTAGAATGACAATTTGTTTGGGACCCACCGAAAGTGCCATCATTGTGACACCAGAGCCTGCTGCTTTCCTGAGAATACAGCAATAAGTTGGGTTATTTCTCAGCCATTTTCCAATAGTAAAGTGAATCAAAAAGAAAAGAAGCCCATTTACAACCCTGACCCATGCAAAAGAACCACACAGCCCTCCCCACTTCCAGCATCCCATCTTCCCAATATGGCTGCTTTTCGTGCTTTGCCGCCCATCTGAAATTGGCTCATGCCCCACTGGTGGGTCCTGACTCACAGTTTTAGAACCACTGATCCCGGAGATAATATTTATGGAATGGCAAAATAGCTAATTGAAGGCTAGTTGAACTGCTAGTTGCCTCTTCTAGCCTCTTCTATTTTCTAATTGCCTCACATCCATTTATGTCTCTGGTCGTCCATTGTAAGCTCCTAGGGAAGTCAAGGAAATAAGCAGGCTTTTTGAGGAAGGCAGATATAACTGGTGGGAAATATTTTTTAAAAACCATTCAACTGATAAGTGTATTTTTTTTCTTAGTGGCTACAAAGCAAGCTGTTGGCACTTACACATGAAGCTGAAAGTAAGTTCTTCAAGTTGTGTTTACTTCATAATTATCATGAAATGTGTGTTTTTTTGACAACAAAGTTAAAAATAAAATTGCATCCAGTTAAGAATAGTAATGATTTGATTGCCATTTTATTGTTTTGGCAGAGTGAGTCCAGATCTTCCCTTGTTGCAGTAAATGTTGCATTTTGCTCAGTTTTTTGGTACTAATTTTCTCCCATTGAAGTATGTTCCCTTCTCCTGAATTTGTGGGATTGAGTTTTTGGTTAAAAACAAAACAAATGCAGTGGTCCCTCTATGTCCAGGGGGGAACCCCTGGGTAAGGAGAGCCCACTTTACTGATTTTCTGACTCCACAAAAATGGGGTGGGAACTGTGTGACTTGGGCTTGCACATACATAGACCTTCTCATGCAGCACCCACTTTGCTTGCTGTGTTGTATGCATGGATAAAGGATACGTAAGGTAGCGTAGCTACCTATAGGGCGGGGGTGTGGGGTGCCCTAGGTGTAACCCTCATGGGAGGTGTCAACCCAAAGACTCCAAATTTTGAAAATCACAATTTTAAGGAAGAATACCATTGTGTTATATACCATTCAATGCTGAATCCCACCAGGAAGTCAATGAAACAAACAGAAGCATATCTTCATTCTGTCAAACGTTACGGCCAAAAAAACTAACATCCAAAACTATAACTCCTTATGTAAAAATAGTGATATATTAAAGTCATAGTTTTTAGGCATAATACATCATGTTATATACCATTCAATGTGGAATTTCATGAGGAATTCAGTGGAAAAACCCAGAGTGTAATATCTTTATTCTGTCAAACATTATGGCCAAAAAACAAACAAAAAAATACAACTGTCTTATGTAACATTTATGTATGATGGCTACATTGAACCTCCAGATGGAGGAGCAGTATGTAACTGAGTACTATATGCAGAGGAGAAATAGCAGGGGAGGGCACTGATGTTCATCCATTGCTTTTGGGGAAATATTCATTCATTTATTTTCTGGTCATTATTACTATTCATTTCATGTCATGACTTTTACCATCTCTCAGCCTCACCTACCTCATAGGATTGTTGTGAGGACAAGAGAAGGGGAGGAACCATGCACACCACCCTGAGCTCCTTGAAGGAAGGGTGTATAAAATGTGAAAAATATAAATAAATTAATTTGTTGTATGGGGGGGTGTCAAAAATTTGTGGACCCCGGGTGTCAAATGACGTAGCTATGCCACTGGATTCATCTCTAGCATCCTCTTCCATGTGAGAAGAGTGTTATTTGTTAAGTGAGCCTTCTATCAGTTGCCATTAGGATAGTCTAGCAATAATATTTTGATTTCCTGGCGCAATTGTTACGCAATTTGTTCAGAACAATAATAGCCTCTATTTCTGTGTTCTGCAATGGACTATTGAAACCGTTTTCTGAAAGCAATTAACTTGTCACTTAAATGTTTGTCTTCAGGGAAACTGTGACGCTCACAAAAAAAATTGCTTGAGAGAGCCATGATTGTCAGAAAAGCTAAATGTAATCCATATTTTGAACATATTTTGCACTTGCTTTTGCACAAACAGTAGCAATTCAAAGGATATTATAATAAAGGAATAATAGGGCTGAAAACACTGAAGAGTCTGACTGCACTAATTGTGTGTTTGCTCTTTATCAAGAAGTAATTTCTTTAAGCTATCACAAAATCTCAGACAACTCCTATATTGAATGGAATAATTAACTTGAGTTGGTTTTGTGGCAACACCATACTCTATAATAGCAATTTTCAACCAGTGTTCCGTGGCACATTGGTGTGCCAAGAATGGTCCACTTTTGTACCATGGGAGTCTTGGGGGAGGGTCATTTATTAGTAGGGTCATTGTGGGATTTGAGCCCCATCAGCAGCATGCTGTGCCATGTCAGTTGTCAAAAATTTTTTGGTGTGCCCTGAAAATTTTAGCATCTTGTTAGTGTGCCATGATTTGAAAGAAGGTTGAAAAACGCTGCTTTCTAGCTATGTGTAGATACAAGTTTTTTTAGTGCTCTGATATACATCTTGGTCAGTGTGAGCAACACACCACCGATAATCTATCTCATGGGTTCCCAAACTTGGCAGTGCCACAACCTACTTCATTCTCTGCGGTGGGTCGTGATGTTCCTACTGGTGCTGGAGGCTTCTCCCAGCCCAGCAACCCACTGAACAGGTCTCATAATGGCCCTCAGAAGCCTCCATAAGCCACTTCCAGTTTTGAGAAGCAAACCGGAAGTGGCTTAGGGAGGTTTCTGGGGTGCATTCTGAGGCCTGCAGAGGCCTGTAGAATGGGTCACCAGGACGGGAGAGGCCTCTAGAGGCTCTGCTAAGTACTGGGGTGTGTGGAATGAATCCTATTTGGTGCCAAACCAGTGCAAGGGCTGGTGGGAGGG
The DNA here is from genome assembly GCA_029204185.1 of Lerista edwardsae. Taxonomy (NCBI): domain Eukaryota; kingdom Metazoa; phylum Chordata; class Lepidosauria; order Squamata; family Scincidae; genus Lerista; species Lerista edwardsae. The sequence goes on from JAJKFI010000002.1 coordinate 29,400,372, forward strand.
CCCAGATCATGACTTACTGTGCTTGCCAGCACAACCCACCAGTGGTAGCCACTCACACTTTGGGAAGTGCTGATTTATGTTGCAGAATAGTTTTAGTTTTCCACCAAAGAATATTAGCATGTGGGAGAGACAAACAAAGCCCCACAGTATAGTGGCACCTTTTCCCATGAATTGCTTCCTGCATTTCCACTTTCCCCCACTAATAAAAAATCAAATGGTATCATGGGGGAAACACTCTCATGCCTCTGCCCTACTATCTTTGTTGTGAGATTATATAACATTACTGTTAATTTGCTTGACCATCACCTCCCACGTTGACTTTTAACTTCCTTGGTTTCACTTAGATTAGTATCTAACTGCCATTTCTTATTTACATCCAGAGACAATAGAATTTCCTTCATTAAAGGATATTGACAACACTTTAGCAAAAACAATTGCGCTTTGCCAGAGGAATTCTCACAATTTAAATCAACAGCAGCGAGAGGTAAGACGTCCACTGTACTTCGAAGAAAGGAAATGCTCAGTTTGTTTCCCCTTCAGCTAGACAATATAATAGGGGTCGGAGGTCAGTGGCAGAGTGCGCTTTGCATTCACAAAGTCCCAGGTTCATTCTTGGCATCTCCAGCTGAAGCATTCTGAGAGACATCTCCTTGATACCATGGAGAGCTGCTGTCAGTAGCAGTAATGATTCCCTATAAACTTCATATGTTTGCTTAGGTGTTGGATTGAATGTGCAACTACTGAAAACATCTCTAGTTTCTCCCCTCCCATTTTGTAACATCCACTAGAACTTATTTAACATTGTGGCATCATGCAACTTTTAGTTTCCATCCCCCCCCCCCATTGGCAACCAATGTTGTGGATTAGTAGCAAGGCAATATAGAACATCTTGAAGAGATAAGTTCTTTGAGGGAGTGGGCAGCTCTTCCCGCTTACAGCCATTCATTTGCACCAACATCTACTTTGGCCCTTATTAGACCCTTGTGTTATCGAGATTGGTCTTGTAAAAAACTATAGAATTTTGGTGCTTCCAGATTCCATTTTGTGTCTTTTCTAGGCTCTCTGGTTTCCACTTCTAGAGGCAATGATGTCCCCACAAAGATTATCTAGTTGTACAGTGCTATGCCACTACTCTGAATGTAAGTATGTTGGTTGCTTGAGTCATCAGATACTCATCACAATATGGCCTTAACATTTGTCATGTCTCAAGTGAAATAACTGAGGAGAGTCAGAATGTGGACAGATTTGCCACTGAACCAGTGTGCAACTATTATGTTGGGACTGTGTGTGTGTGAAATGCTGTGCCAGGTACTCCAAAGCTAGCTGTGTGCCCTGGTTTTGTCTCTTTTTTTGCTTAATAAGGTAACAAATTTTTACTGAGAATGTATTGGAAACAAAACTGAAAGCATTTTTCAACAGTGAAGTTTGCAGAGCTCTATATTTTCTTTTGCTTACAAAAACAGAAGTTGAATCTTCCTTCTGTGTGAGAACATGATTTTAATATTAGGGAATGTAGATTCCCTAATACATCCCAAATTTTTAAAAAGTGGTCTTGGTTCACCAGCCACATGTACCAGAGAACATTTTGGTGTAATTCGCTCCTAGTTGTACCTAAAATAATAGACAAGAGTTGGTTCTATTGGTCATAATTCCGATGTGGTTGTTTTTACAGTTTTGAAAAACTTGACAATGCAAGTTCTGAACAACATGGCTGCATTCATTGCCCTACCATTGATCTTGCAGAGAATTCTACAGGTGAACTGAGAATTAAATTGTCTTTGCATGAGTATAGTTAAACTGGGTATAATGTGGAGATATTAATATACAGTACCTGATTAAACATACCAATTATTGTACTTTAATACACACAAATTCATGTAATTGGGGATATGAGGCAGGTGTGTCTTTTTACATATATGGTAGTATTGTACTGTGTCCAGGTTTATTGAAGGAATGCTGTAAAAGGGATTTGGGTGATACAGGGAAAGATGTCATTAGACCTATTGTTAATTTATACAGTTATTTTTAAAGAACTCTGTGAGAAGAGAATATAGATGCTGGATAGTAATTTTACTAGTTGCTCTGGCAATTCCGTATGCACAATATTGGAGACAGTTTTCAACGAAGCAGTTTTCAACAATAGAAGAGCAGGTACATTAACTGTGGCATACTGTGCTTATGAATAAATTAGTTCATGTCAATGGGGAGGAAGAATTAACTCAGGTGATAAATTTTTGGAGTGATGGTGACCATTAATTTTATTCAGAATAGTATTAAACTAAAGTGTCACCAAAGTATAGTATAGCGAAAATGTTATTACTGAATACTGAGAATTGTAGTGTTTTGTACAACATATACATATTTTATATTTATTTTATTATGTTAAAACCCCAATATAATAAAAATTAGAACATGCATGAAGTCTACGTTTTAGAATCAGTTAAAGTACTAATACACTTTTTTGCTCTTAAATGAACAAACTAAACAGATTTCCTGTCTCCATATTTATTTCATTTTTGTTATCTTTTATTGGAAAACTTTTTACTAAAACAGAGCTTCCTGTGGGAGATACAATTTGAAAGGAGATCTTGGGTCAGATTAGACACCTTATTTTGGTATCTTTTGAAACAAAAGGTGTGTTTCCAATAATGGTTTTCAGCTTTTGTCACATAGTTGCCATGTGTAGTGTGGTGTAACATAGTTTCTTGATTATTTTAATGCCAACTCTCCACTCTAGGTTAATAATATTTCTGCAAATTTGCTGCACAGCATTCATTTTGTTGTCTGGAAAAATATTACTTTGGGGATTTGAAATGGGCACAGCTTTAATTTCCTTTTAGATTATCTGTCTTTCCACACTAATCACTGTCAGCAGTTGTTGCTTTTCTGTAGTGAAAACGGAAGAGCTTGCTGCCAAAAAGAATTTGTAAATTTAAAAATTACGTTCTGTTCTCCCATCTTGTAGCTCCTAACTCCATAGACTTTTTTTTATTATTATTATTTTTATTAGTGTTTACAAATATAAAGACATAGGGATAGGTAATAAGGGAGACAAAGGACGGGGAGACTTAGGGAAAGAAACAAAAGGTTACAGCAAAACAATATCTTAATCAAAAATCCTTTTTTTTCCCACAGTTTGCATAAATACTTTTCCATTTCTACCTTTTTTTTACTTATAATATATTTGTAATATAACATTTTTTATACGACGTCTATCATAAACTTAAATTATGTTTAAAGAACAAAGGTAATTAACTCTAAACTAATCTTCCGTTGAATGTCTTAACTTAACATATTGTATCTATCCATTCATAGAATGGGGACCATTTTACCCCTACATTGCATTTCCCATTCAATCTATCTGATAATGCATCATTAATAGCTGTCTCGTATAATTTAGTTATCACTTGATCTAACTTTGGGATACTCTTATCTTTCCATCTTTGAGCATAGACTATTCTTGCTGTTGTCATGATATGGATTAATAAGAATCTTTTTTCTGAGTCACTAATATCTGGAACCATATTCAATAAAAATAATTCTGGTTTAAACGGAATTTCCTCTTGAATAATTTCTTGAGCCATCGTATGAATTAAACGCCAATATTTTTTGGTATTTGGGCACTTCCACCAGAGATGGTAATAATTTCCTCTTTTTTTTCCGCATTTCCAACATCTGTCGGAGTTTTTTGATGACATTTTCGCTAACCTATCTGGAGTTAAGTGCCACCTGTAATACATTTTATAAATGTTTAGCGTTCTCAAAGTAGCGTTCTTGTTAGCGTTCTCAAAGTAATTCTGTTTAATCTTTCTTAAATCTTCTTCAAATTGCTTAGTATGTTCTAAATTTATTTCATGTTGTATTTTTTTATTCTCATCTGAATTTTTGAATTAGATGGGTTATCCTGAGCTTTACCTTCTTCTAATTTTAGCCTGTAACATAAGTCTTTTAATTTTTGTTGTTGTAATAAATTTTGTTTTTTAGTTTCTTTTATTATTAAACCTCTAACAAACGCCTTACTAGTATCCCAAATTACTTGTATTGAGACTTCTTGTTGGCAGTTTATTTTAAAGAACCATAATAATTCCTCTTTCAAATAATCTACAAATTCTTGTTTATCTAGTAATGAATTATTTAAATTCCATGTATAACGTTTTGGTCTTTTGTTCAGAGTCAGTAATATTGGATTGTGATCTGCGTAGGTATTAGGGAGAATTTCTGCCTGACAATATCCTTTCATTAAAGTGAATGAGATCCAGATCATGTCGATTCTGGACCACGAATTATGTGCAGATGAATAATAAGTAAATTCTTTATTCTCAGGAAATAGTGTCCTCCAGGCATCTATTAAACAAAATTCTTCAATCATATTTAACGCAATTTTTGGCATTTTTCCTCCTTTTTTATTTTTAGCTTTCCTTCAATTACTGTTTAACAACTATCTCTTGTAGACTCCTTCCCCCAGCTTCTAATTGCAAAGGCAAATTAAATTCTAAATTTAATCAGATTAAATAAGCTAAGAATTAAAAGAAGGAGAGGTTAGAGGTGAAGGAATAACTAGAAAAGGGAAGAAACAAAAATAAAATATGTCGTAATATAGGGGTGTTACAAGGAGTTCTTAATTTTTCTGAGCTTTACTAAAAATGGAAGAAAGAAGGAGGAACTACTCCTACAAAAAGGTCTGGAACTCTATTAAAGAAAAAAAAAATCTTAACAAATAAATGAAGGGTAGAGGATAATTATGCTTCTTATTCCCCACTAACTTAAAGCATATGACTATTCAATTAATCTGTTAAATTAGATAGTGTTAACTTCAGCACAGTTCAGTATTAAATTCAGCACACTTCAGCACAATTCAGTATTAAATCCAGCACAATATGGAATCGATATATATAAATTAAATGACTGCTTCTTCTTCTGCTTCTCCTGCTGGATTTCACTTTCAATGTTCTTTAAAGTGTTCTTTTCAATGTTCTTTGTAAGATTGTAAGAATGTAATGGGTCTTCCTTCCAAATGAATCTTCTTCTTCCTTCTTTTTTTTTTTCTTTTCCCAATGCTTTGTTAAAGTTCAATCTGTAGCTTTAAACTTGCTTACAAATGGGAACAAACCACTTTAAAGCAGGCTTTAAACTTACTTACAAATAGGTACACAGCACTTCCCCTTTGTTGTGTATTTTACTCAAAGACGTATGAATTACAGTTTTGAAGATGTTGAGAAGTTGTGTTGTCTTCCTCACCTTATATTCAAAAACCAGCAGTCGCCATTTTTAGGGGGCACAGCACAAAGAGACTTCTTAATTTTGAAAGATTGCAGGTTCAGGCTTAATAAAACGCAGTGCTTCTGCCTCTCCCTTAAAATATCGTAGCACTTCTGTTCAGAACAATCAGTTCCCATTCAATCAAATAAATTTTGCATTTGTTTCTGCGTCCAATTTAGATCTCTATGTTTGTTTGTTTGTTTTTAGTTTTGACTTATTTAATCCAACACAATTGTAGTATGATTAACACCAAGCTGACTTAAATGTCTTCACAAACGATTTCCCATTACAATCAAAAGGTTTTCCTTAGCGCTTGAATATGTTAGTTAAGTATCATGTTAATTGAATACCAGCGGCTTGCACCATGAAAAAACGCCTCTAGCCGCCATTTCACACTTGCTCTTGCTAGCCGCTTCCTTCTTGTTGGGGTAATTTGCAAATCCCCAAATTAACATCTCTTAAGCATCAATTTGCTTTGTAGACATGGAAAGTTTTTTCAAAAGCAATGCTTACAAATTCGCTGGGCTGTTGGAAGTGGGAGTATCCTGGTTTCTCCCAGCATTAGCTGGGCGTTCTCTTCCGTGAGATCCAAGAGTTAAGGGGGGGCTGCCTCCTCTAAACCCCACAACTGCCGCTATGGGGGATAAAAGGGGGGTACGCCCAAGGGTTCACTGCTTCGCCTAGCAGTTGAACGACCTCAATTTGTCCAGAAGTCCTCCCACGGAGAGTTAGAACGCCGAGAACTCGGAGAGCTCCCCCGAGCTGCGTCCTTCTTCACCAGCGTCGCTCCTCCCCTTCCCCCATAGACTTTTAAACTTCAAAACAATGGTTTTCTTTCCATATCAATCTGTGGTCAACTGTAATTTCCAGACTACACACTTTATAGCACAGGTTTATTTATTTATTTATTATTTATTTATTTATTTAAGAAATTTCTACCCCGCCTTTCCTCTGCCAAGGCAGATGTCCAAGGCGGCTTACAATATTAAAAAGGATAAAAATAAAGTATAACAGTTAACATTTAAAACAGTTAAAAACAGTATTAAACAATAAACAATCAAGATTAAAAAACACAAACAATTTAAAAACAATTAAAAAATAAAATAAGACACAAGCCCCGTGGATCATAATAACCAGCCAGCCAACCTGTCAGCAATTAAAAGCTTTTTGGAATAAAAAGGTCTTCAGCCCCCGCCGAAATGTAAACAGAGAGGGAGCAGTTCTCAATTCGAGGGGAAGGGTGTTCCAGAGTTGGGGGGCCACCACCGAGAAGGCCCTCTTCCTGGCCGCCACTCCTCTTACTTCTCCTGGTGGCGGCACAGTCAGAAGGCCCCCCCCAGATGATCTAAGAGTACAGGTTGGATTATATAGAAGGAGGCGGTCCCTCAAATACCCCGGACCCGAGCCGTAAAGGGCTTTAAAAGTCAAAACTAGCACTTTGAATTGGGCCCGGAACAGAACCGGCAGCCAGTGTAGTCGCCGAAGCAGCGGCTCGACAGAGTCAAACCGACATGCCCCAGCAACCACCCGAGCCGCCGCGTTCTGTACTAGTTGTAATTTCCGGACCGTCTTCAAAGGCAGCCCCACGTAGAGCGCATTGCAATAATCTAATCTTGATGTCACTAGGGCATGGGTCACTGTGGCCAGGTCCGCACAGCTCAGGTACGGCCGCAGCTGGCGGATCAGCCGAAGCTGAGCAAAGGCTCCCCTGGCCACCGCCGCCACCTGGGACTCCAGGTGTAGCTGTGAATCCAGGAGAACCCCCAAGCTGCGAACCTGCTCCTTCAGAGGAAGTGCGACCCCATTCAGAGCAGGACGATAGTCCAATACCCGAGCTGTGGATTTCCGAACCAAAAGCACCTCTGTCTTATCCGGATTTAATTTCAGCTTGTTCGCCCGCATCCAGCCCCCAACTGCCTCCAGACAGCGATCCAGGACCTCAACCGCCTCCTCAGAATCAGGGGGAAAGGAGAGATAAAGTTGGGTGTCATCAGCATATTGATGGCACCCCACTCCGAACCCCCGGATGACCTCTCCCAGCGGTTTCATGTAGATGTTAAACAGCATGGGGGATAAGATGGAACCTTGCGGCACCCCAAACCTAAGAGGTCGGGGTGCCGAACAAGAGTCCCCCAGCACCACCTTCTGGGATCTGTCAGCCAGGAAGGAGCGGAACCACTTCAAAACAGTGCCTCCAAGCCCCAACCCGGCCAATCGACCCAGAAGGACACCATGGTCGATGGTGTCGAAAGCCGCCGAGAGGTCCAGCAGGACTAACAGGGTCGCACTTCCCCCGTCCATCCCCCGGCGCAGGTCATCCACCAAGGCGACCAAGGCAGTCTCCGTCCCGAACCCCGGCCTGAAGCCAAATTGGAATGGGTCCAGATAATCCGTTTCCTCCAGAACCCTCTGAAGCTGGGACGCCACCACCCGCTCAATCACCTTGCCCAGAAATGGGATATTGGAGACTGGCCGAAAGTTGTTTAAATTTGAGGGATCCAGGGAGGGCTTCTTCAGGAGGGGGCGAACCACCGCCTGCTTCAAAGCAGGCGGGAGCACCCCCTCCTTCAGAGATGCATTCACTACCCTCCCCGTCCACTCGGTCAGCCCTCCCCGGGCAGCTCTAATTAGCCATGCCGGGCAAGGGTCGAGCGGGCAAGCAGCAGGTCTCACACTCCAGAGAATCCTGTCCACATCCTCAGGCTCTACAAACTGAAAAGAATCCCAAATGATAGGATAGACAGGTTCCCCGGGGACATCACTAGATCTACCCACAGCAGCGTCCAAGTCATGCCGGATCTGATCGACCTTGTCTGCAAAATGTCTAGCGAACTCGTCACAGCGAGCCTCCGTGTGCTCCTCCCTACCAGTAAGGGGGGCAAGATGTAACAGATTGCGAACCACACGGAAGAGCTCAGCCGGACGGTTCTCTGCAGACGCAATGGTGGCAGAGAGGTGAGCTCTCTTTGCCACCACCATTGCTCTGGAATAAGCTTTTAATTGGGCCTTAGCCCGTGTCCGGTCAGATTCGGCACGAGTCTTTCGCCACCGACGCTCTAGTCGTCTGCTCTGTCGCTTCATCGTTCGCAGCTCCTCAGAAAACCAAGGAGCGGCTCTGATTCTGCGACTGGGCAGAGGACGCTCAGGAGCAATCTCATCCAGGGCCCTGGCCATCTCCATATTCCAGAGGTCCACCAGGGCACCGGGTGGATCTCCAACTCTGGCAACAGGAAAGTCCCCCAGAGCCCTCAGGAATCCGTCTGGATCCATCAGCCTCCGAGGGCGGATCATAAAATGTGATCCCCCGCCATTGCAGAGGTGAGAAGCCGCAACAAGCCTAAATCCCACCAGACAGTGATCTGTGTCGCGTCTCCCCAAGACTTATGCCCAGGTGGCATTGGAGAGGACCCCAAATGTGAAGGGCTCTCACGCCAACACCTGGCATGTTCAGCAGAGTTGCAGCTCGGTTGCACAGAGGAAACTGCCTTCCCAAGATAACAGCAAGGCTTCTTCTGCTTCAGCAAAGGAATGCACAACACACAGTCTTAGTGTAGATAAGAAATGTATTCAGCGTTGTCAGTTTCCAGGCAAAAGGTCTCATTCCATACAGATCAGTCAGGCATTTGCACAGCATACAGGATAAGTCAGTTGGCAACTTACACAGCAGATCTTTTCAGTTGAACCAGACAGCATCCCCTCCTAATCGGTCTTACCCACAAGTTAGCACTGGGGATCTGTTTCCTCATATACCTGAGTTGAGGCTTGCCAACCAATCAGTGCAGTCCATTTGGTGGCCATTCACTATGTGCACTGAGACACGTACACCTCAACCCACAGCTGTAGCTCATCTCTAATTATGCTGCTCAGCTTCTGCACACAGGTGCATTCTGCTCCTTGGCTTGGTGCCATGAGCCACTGTTCACAGAGAAAAGCCTGGTTCTTTTTCACTGGCCTAGACCACTTCTCTGTCTGCCATGACAATCTGTCCATGACAAAGGAGTGATCTTAATCTCCTCCACCTCCAGATCACCATCAACCTGCCCCGCAGTAAACACCAGGTCCAGCGTGTGTCCCGCCTCATGTGTCAGGGCAGATATTTTTTCTTTGTATGTGTTTATATGTGAAATCTAAAGATTCAGATTTAACAAACTTATTTTTACCATGAGTTATATGAAGGGCTAAAAAAGAATTATCTTATTGGTTATGGGTTTAGGGAAATCATAACTCAACTTAACTATTGTGCCCCAATTCCCTTTCGTAGAATAGGAGTTACTTCATCTTGCTGTGCCTGTTTAAATGATAAACTCCTGAGACAGCATGTGTCATGCTGCATATGTGCATCTCAAATGGTTGGGACCTCACTTTCTGTTGTTGCTGTCAAATGCTGGTGGAAATAATTATTCCTGACACTTGAATAATATATTGGATGCATTCAGCATAGGCTATACTGACAGTACGCTATCTATGTGCCCAGAATATAATTCAGGTTGGGAATTAATGTGTTACAGGTGGATTGTTCTTTTGTAAAAGATAAACAGCAAAATTGCAGTAAGTTGAACTATTTAACTTCCAATTCCGTTAGAAAGAGGCTTCATTATATTCTATTTTTAAAAAAAGGAGAAAGCCCCTTTAAACTTTGTTTAGAATGAAGCAAGCAGTTTTAAATGTCATCAGTGAGTATCATCCAAATGCCATAGAAATATCGCAGTCCTTTTTTTATTTTCAGTAGAAAAACCTGAGCTCAGATTTCACATCGCATTGATTCTTTATTTCCATAATTGAAACACTATTAGATGGATTTTAAATATGTCTTAGTAGAGGATTTTGTGGTACTAATTTGAAAGAAAGATGAAGGTAAGTATTTTAGGCAAGATGGCGGTGGTTTCCAAACCTTTATGACCCAGCACTCCCTTGATAATTAGCTTTGGCTTCCCATTACAGTGCACTTAAGAGATTGTTACTCTTTACATGCTCAAAGGCACCCTTTCTTATGGATATATTCCCAAAGCAAGCCCTAAAGTGGATTTTCCACATTTATTCAAGCCAAGAGTGCAGTCCGCGGTGGGGTTGGGATGCTCTTTCCCTTGGCAGGCTTGGGGCACCTACCTGGTGGAGGGCACTGACACCTTTTGACAATGCTGCACAGCAGAATGAAATGAGAGGAAAAATAATGCGTTCAAAACAGGCTTATGAACAAACTGATTTCCAGATTTCCCAGTGCATTTCAGACATGAATTCTCTTCCTAAAGAGAAATTTAACATTAGGGAGCTATTCTGTTCCTCCTAGCAGCCAGCAAGAGGGGAGAGGGGGGGCCTGCGTCGCTTTCCTGTTGGTCCTCCCTTCATTGAATTTGTTCAATGAATGCCTTCAATGAAGGCAGAACCAATAATCAGTGACATGAGTAGCCATGTATATTTTGCCTTCAATTTGGCCAAAGTACTTGAGCTTCAGCTTGAGAATTTGTCCTTCCAAGGAGCAATAAAACTTGACTTCCTGTCCGATTTGTTCTCCTTGAAGTCCAGGGGACTCTCAGGAGTCTTCTCCAACACCATAATTCGAAGGCATCTATTCTTCGGCACTCTGCCTTCCTTATGGTCCAGCTCTCACAGCCATACTTTACTGCTGGGAACACCATAGCTTTGACTATGCGAGCCTTTGTGGGCAGGGTGATGTCTCAGCTTCTTATTAAGTTGTCTAGGAGTTTGGTATATTAAGTAAAAGATTTCCGTGGCACCTTTGGCTGCTTTCCATGGTACTCTGGGGCATTGCAGCACACACTTTGGGAACCACTGTGTTACGGGAATCTTTGTGGTATTGAGAGAAATTTTATCCCTCTGCTGCAGGCTGCCCATAGGAGCTTTTGTCCCCTTCCCTCAAGTAAGAACACAGGGTTGCCTATGGGGTTCCTTGCATCTGTGCTGACTAAATAGTGGCCCAACATGGAGGTCTGGATCTGGCGACAAAGGTTGCTGCCAATCCCACTCCCTGCATCACCCCTCCCCCACCCAGGAACGGCCTTCCATCTGAAACTGGTGCAACGCCTGCGGCGCTAGCACTTACCGATCACCAGTTTGCATTGCTGCCTCTGGATGGTGGGGGGCTGGCGCTGTCCTGGCACCAGCGGTAAGGCCTTCCTGAGGCCTTACCACCTATGGCGGCACTTTATGGTGCCTTTGCAACAGAAGTGCAGGAGATACTCATACCGCCTGTGCTAAGCACTCAGTCGTAAGTACTGAGTCATATGAACAAAAATATGAAATTATTTTTGAGCGTACAGTATATGTGCCACTTGATGATCCAGAAAACTATTAACTGGCTTAGCAGGCTTACCAGCCCCAACTTCTGGCTTTCTAGCTAATGCTGTCGATGACTACAAAAGCTGCTTAGGAGCATTTGGAGCAGCTCCCCAGAGAACCGGACAGCATTCCCAGTGAAACTGACAGCTAGTGACTTAAGTGGCCCTCCTTTGTCTCAGTTGGCTGGAATATTGAAATTGGGCATGTGCGCTAACCATTAATATCATGGGCAAATCTGGCAATCCTGTGCATTGATATAATTTATTTACTGTAGCCCATGCAAATTTTCCTCAAATCTTTGGCAAGGTCATCCCAGACAAATTTATTCTTCACCTTTTGAAGATGTTGAACCAACTGTCATCGTGATTGAATAATTAGGAAAATCTATTACTTTGCCTGTGCTATGATAGCACCAGAACAAAAACCCCATATATCTGAATTCCTTTTTTAAAAAGCACTTAAATGACCTTATAGCTTAGCAAAAACAGAAATAGACAGTTTGAATAGATAAAGTGGAACAAAGAAAGTGAAGTCTGTCGGCTGGTCAACTGTGTTGGAGAGATCAGGATGGATCTTTTTGTTTCTATCAAAAACTTCACAACCAGGAACAGGGCTGCCACTAGTCCATACAGTTCCTTTGTGTGACTTAGACAAGGCATCCCCTTCTTCACTGTACTTGCTTGCGGAAGTGATATTTTACGGGCGTCCTTCTTCTGTCTACAATGTGAATGGCACTTCCATAGCTGTGGTGACCTTGTACAGAGCACAGTCTGCACAACCATATGTGGCGGACCTGGCCAAGAATGTATGAGTTTTTGTGAGACAGCATAGAAACAGTGGAAATTCTCAAAACCAAAAGATCATCTGTATCTCCTCTTCCCTACACACACAGTGGTTCCAAAACCTTTTAACATTAGGACCCACCTCAAAAAAGTTTCACTTTACCAGCCCCTCAAGCCTCTGTGGCGGTAATGGTGATTGGGCAGCCATGCTCTCCCCCACAAATAGCAGGTGGTCTAACCCTTGCTGCACATATCCTAATCTGCCTTGTCAGTTTCGTGAGCCACCAAAAATTGGGTCATGACCTACTGGTGGGTCCTGGATCCACAATTTGGGAACTGCTAGATTAGCTTGTTCCTAGGGTTAGGGGAAAATGGAGGAAGATTTGTTCTTTTGAGAGATCAACTTTCTTGTGGCTGTCGTCTTGGCACTTCATTGGACACTTGCCTCCAAGTGTTCTTTAACCTTTTCCTCTCTTCCTGCTTCATCCTGCAAGTCATTCCTGCCAATATGGATGTGAGAAAAGTAGTGAGGTGCTGCTTTAGAGCATACAAAGGTAGTTGTATGCACCTGGATGCCAGTCACATATGTGTTTGCTGTGAGTGTTTTTGCAGCAAACACATGGGCTTGCATACAATAGGGTGTTCCCTTGTCCAAAATAATTCTTATGAATAGAAATGTTGGAGGATGCTGGGAGCAAAAGACTGTATCAGGACTGGCAGGTACTTAGTTGAAACTGGGAGTATTGTAAAGCTGTGATCACCATCTCTTATAAGGGATGCACCAACTGCCATTTACCCATACAATATATCTTGTGCATGTGCCCATAGAACATAAGAACCGCCCTGCTGGATCAGGCCAAGGTCCATCTAGTCCAGCTTCCTGTATCTCACAGCGGCCCCACCAGGTGGGGCCCACCATAATATCCCAACTAAAATAATGCCAGCCCTGCTATGTTTTTCTAAGTGAGCTTCACTGTCAAATTAGTGCCAAATGTCTGGGATTAAGTTTGTGCCATCAGCTTTTAAAAACATTTTAAGTGTTGTCTGCTTTTGCAAGTGCATCACCCCTACCTTCTGTAGCCTATTATATGATCATACCACAAATGCCTTACCAGCTTGCATGAATAAGAGAGATGACTGTGATAATCTGCCTATGCAATCAATGTTTGGTGACATTAAATCCATTAAGTGTCTGCCTTCTCCCTTCCCCCCCCCCATTCTTCAATTTGCTGTCTAACTGGTGTTTGGCTTCCCTTAATGCACAAATAGTTTGAAGAAAATGCCTCCGAAAAGTGTATCTGATTCTCTGACAGATAAAAATAGCTTGCTGTATGTCATGGATCACGTACATGCTGTGCTAAGGGCCCAAGCTTCCCAGTAGTTCTCCATAATTTATATGGTGTCTCAGCATGGCGTACTTTCTGTGCTGCTTCTGCTTTTAAATTATAAATGCTAAAATAAAATGTACTTACTGAAAACAGGATGTGACCCAAAATGACACCATACCCTTTGTGCAGATGCGCCTTTTGTCATATCCTCCTGCTGTCCTACAGCCCAGTTATAAGTTTTAGGTCCTGACTTTCTATAGTATCAGAACCAGTGATGTCATGCAGGGGGAACGCGGGGGAACTCAGTTCCACTAGTTAAAATTAGGGCTGACTCCGCCCACTTCACTCTCCCTCCTCCCCCCTCCCAATTCCTCTGCAAAGAGCTTTTCTTCTTGGTTGGCCGGCACTCAGAGGGTTAAAGGCAGTGATGTCATTCAGAGGGAATGGACCAGAACGGATCCTAATGGGCTCCGTGGCTGGTTCTGGGTTCCTGACAAGTGCCAATCAAAAGTGAGTTCCTGTTCCTAAATCATTTGAATGACACCACTGATCAGAACTAACCATTGGTTTATTATATATGTAGTTCAAGAACAAAACCTTTATTGGCATAAAGAATACAAATAGGAGCAGAGGAATCTGAAGTCAGGCCCTGTTCCAGCACTGAACACTGGGACACTTAAGTTTGCCACAAAGGTTTATATGTATATTGGTCAATAGAACCTTAATGGAGCAACTGCCCCAGTGAACAGGCCTGCATCTGCCTTATGACATTCTGGGATTTTGTAGTCTTATTTGTATCTCGTGCTCGTGATCCATATATCTTAGAAGTAGACTTTTTTTCCTGCTACAACTCCTCTGTGTATAGAGCTTCTCCAGCGAGCGGCTTTCTCTAGAGTAGTACCATAGCACTAAATTTATGAGAGGGGGGAGCAGCAGGAAGGAATCACAGGGAGCTACTTATTAGAGTGAATGTTTTGTGCAACAATTATTTTCAGTGCTGAGCCAGGAGTCCCCGGCCACTATTTTTGGACCAACTGGGATGTCAGTGTTGGTGTGGCTTGCAGGTGTTCAGTGTCCTAGTCCTGAATCGGTGTGCTTAATACTTAAGGGGGGGAACTACAGAAAAAACATAATCTCCCTTAAGAAATGTGCTATCTATTCCATTTGGTTTGATAGATAACACTTCATTCATCTGATGAAGTGGACTATAATCCATGAAAGCGTCTTCTGAAATAGGTTTTTGGTCTTTCGGGTTCCCCAAGACTCTCTGTTGTCAGTGTAACAGATTAACACCGTTACTCCTCTAGAAGTTTCCACTTAATTCTGTTCACTATATAGTAACCATTTCAGACAGCAGAGCAGACTCCTTTGGCTCATAAATTAATTATAAGGCATCACTGACACACATTCTGGTTTTCCAAATTAGATTGTTCAGTGCTGTTGTTACTATATAAAGCTAATTTTCTTTCTAAAACTTGTGTGTTGGATATTATTGGTTTTCCCCTCCCCTAGTACTTGATAGTGTCAAACCCAGATTGTGCTCTAATTGTCTACCCAAATAGTTAATTACTTTCACTATTAAAGTAGGCTTATGGTGTTAATTTTAATTTAGGACTAGTTTTGATTTTACTTGCATCTGTTGGTTCCTTTTCTCTTCCATTGAAGAGGTCATGGGTCCACCTAAAATTCAATAAGACTCACCTACATGTATGCACAAGCTAATCAAGTAATAAACCTGAATTGTTTTTCACGTTGTTTCTGAATCTTTAGACCTGGCGTGCGTGCGTGCGTGCGTGCGTGCGTGTGTGTGTGTGTGTGTGTGCCAGGTACTACTTAAAAAACAAAAGTGGAGATGGTAAAAAACGATACATCTTAGTCAAATTTATTATAAAATTCTCAATAAATGAAAATCCTGGTGACCTTTTCTTATGAAGCAGTATGCTGTCCTGCTTTAATTGGATCTCATACATGACTAAACCAAAAATTGTTTAGAAAAGAATTCCAATAGAATTGAGAAATGCAGCAGGGGCGGGGGGAGGTCCATTCTCTTTGTTGCTGCAGCTGCATAGAGGGGTAGGAAGACACTGTAGCTAGCAGAATCCACAGTGTAGCTAGCAGAAGAATTCTAGAATGCTTCTAGGATAGGATCTTTTCTAAGTGAACTTAAGCAGGATTTCTGTATAGTAAGATTTATCAAGAAATAGCATTGGAGGCAGTGGGCAAAGAAAACTTGTACCACCATCCTATGCATGTCTTCTCAGAAGTTGTCCCAATCAGTTCAGAGGGACTTACTCGCAAGTATGCTTAGGATTTCAGCTCTAGACATGTGACAGCTCATCTGTTTATAGGAGATAAAGACTTCTGCCACTTTGCAATGTTTTTTCCCCTTTACTGAGGGAATCTGAACATCTCAATATTTTTTATTTTACTTTGATGACCTAGAGAGATTTCTGTTAATAAACTGTGGCCTATATTTAGATATAGCTCAAACCATTGTTTCTTACGTTCTTCCAATTTGATTAAAGGATTGGGTTTTTGCTTCTACTGTAAAGATTCAGTATTCATTTTCTGCTGCCTCTAGTCTCATTGGTTTTGGTGTCCGTAGGAGTTTCTGAATGTGTCGCATGTGCATTGATAGCAAAATGTAATTTCCCCACAGGATCCAGTTTATGGAAGAGGAAAACTTGGAGAAATTCAAGGTCTTGTGCTGGGCATGCTAGACAGCTTTAACTATGAGCAAGTAAGTAGAATGAACAGTGTTCCTATGTAAGTAAACTGATATTTTCAAAAACTGTCCCTTTCCAGCCTGCCCCCTTATTTCTGGGCAGCAGTCAGGAACACTTACAGAAAAGAAACTGACCTACAGAATCCTTACAAGGTTACTTTCCTGTGTTTTTAATTAACCAAATGATTAAAGGTAAAGGTTTCCCCACAACCGAATGGTCTAGTTGTGACTGACTGTAGGGCACGGTGCTAATCTCCATTTCTAAGCTGAAGAGCTGGCATTTGTCCGACGACAAGCTTCCGTGGTCATGTGGCCGGCATGACGATACGTCTTAACCATCTATTAAATAGTTATCTGCCTGCTACTAGGATTATGTGCACAATTTAATTGCACGTAGTAACTAGCAGGTTCCTGTTTCTTAGACAAGACAATAGCCATATGATATTAGGTCAATGATGCTATCTTCTACAAAATCAGATCATTGTTCTTGTCCAGTAATGCTTGTTCTGACTAGCAGTTTCCCTTCACATTACATTTGTTTTAGAGGCATAGTGTTCTTGCCTGTTCTGTACAGTAATGGTGGATTTGATCCACATATCCTCTGCCTCTTCCCAAGCATTAATGAATTAACATCATGAACCTGGAACAGATATTTGTGGAAGCTGTGGTTGTGGAGCTGTGGAAGCTAGGAAGCTTTGCATTGCTAGGATAAAGTGTATCTAGAGGTGTCATCTCTACTCTCAGCTAAGCTTCTTGAAGAGATGTTTTGATACATGCAGAATTTATGAAGCACAGAAGCAGATTAATGTCTTCATTGTATTTTCTTTTTTGCTTGTCCAGACTCTTCTTGAGACAACAACTAGCCTGCTCAATCGTGACCTCCACTGGTCTTTACGTAATTTGAAAGCCTCTGTGACTAAAGGGCTCAACCCCAAGCAAGATTATTGTTGTATTTGTCTGCAGCAGTACAAGAGAAGACAGGAATCTGCTGACCAAATTATAGTCTTCAGGTAACTCTATAGAGAAACCATGAGATCTTGACAAGAAGTGCTTGAAAGTTCCTATGAGAGGCTTGGATGAGTTTACTGACTGTAAACAAGAATGGGGCTAAAATCTCTGTAGGACACTTTAACTGTTTTGCTCGTTCTCATGGTACTCTGTGCTAACTTCAAGAATCTTGTAAATGCAATTAATTGTAGCATAGCAGGACCCTAACAACCGAATGGAGGAGAAGGTCCAACCACATTGCATGCGCCTGTTTTGATTGAACCAGAAAGTAGCCCACTATCTTTATGAGATCATTTGCTTGAAAGGGTCCACTGAAATAAACTAAGGTTATCTGAAATATGATTGTTCAGAACCTTTTCTTTCTTTTTTCCTTTTGTTATGGAATGTAAAGCAATCCTACTTGAAGGAATTTCTCAGAGCATTTTTTTTCATTTTTCCCCTTTGCCCGTTATGTCCATATACGTTTTGCATGGGTCCTGATTAGTGGCATCTCAACCCCTGGGTAGTGCCTAACTGGCCACCAACCCTTTTTTCTGCCAGATCGCTCTTTGGGATTGGTCTCCAGACTCTGAAAAGTGATCTGAGAGGGATGCCTGCCAGCCAGTAACAGAAAGAGCCTGCCACTGTCTTTCTGCAGTCCAATTTGCTGCCTGTAAGGCAGGCTGGCTCCATTATCTGATCTCAGGTGAATGTGTGAGAGATACCATAAAGCTTGTGAATGCTGAAGTACACAGGGAAGCAATGATTAATTAGGCAATATTTACATTTCTTAACCTGGATTTTCATCTAATGGCTAAGATGTTCCTGTCTTATAGAACTAGGCAAAACAAAAGGCCATTCCAGACGGTCTCCTCCTCCAAAGGGGATAGCTTATTCTTAGCGCTGTTCTGGTGTGCTTCCCTTTTGCAGTATTCCCTTGTTCACTTGAATTGGACTGGTGCAGTGATGCCCTTCATTCTTATTTTCTTTTTCTTGCAAGACTTGTGTCTGGGCAGTGAAAAGCATGAACATTCAGCCATACTCATAAAAGCTGCATAAGAACTTCTAAAGACTGCTTTTTATATACTTCAAAGCATCAAATTATGGTTTAATTATATCTACAGCTTTCAGGGTAATAATGGTCATGGTCCAGCAGAGTTGGTCTGGGTGTGCAGTGAAGCCTTCCATTTGGTGATTACAAGAAGAAAAAGAGCCCTGTTCCTTGCTGTATCTTTTCTTCCTATAGTGTGGCATATTAGAGCCCATCTACCTACAGGCCTTTATTTATGGCCTTTATTTATTCATTAGATCCTTAGTAGTATTTTGCTGTCTGTGAAAACATCTGAACAGACAAAAAGTAAGAAGAGAGAGGTAAATCACCTGAACCAATTTATCTTTGTTTGCCACCTTTCTGGTTCCTAAGTGGCCTTTGGGTGGCTCACATTTCATTAAAAAATTAGTCCTTCTCTTTCCCACAAAGAGCGTAGCTTTCTGTATTGGGGGGGGGCAGAGTTCACATTCAAAAAGCACAGCAGGCAGTGGTGCTAATGGTGATCTCTGCCCTGCTGGCCTTCTTTTCCTCTTCATGGTATTTGTGCCTTAGGAGGCATGAATTATTGAGCTTTTACATGCCTTCCAATACCATACTGTATAAATTTTAATCAACCAATATAAATATATCTGAGAGTTTTATAGGTAATTTAACCTAATGTCTCCTGAGGGGTTGGAGGCCTCTTGGCAACTAAATTGGTGGCATAACTAGAGATTTGGATGTTGTGCATTATGTTAGTAACAAAAATAAAGGTGTTTCTGGCAGCCTGTAGTTGACAACTCCACTTATACCACCACTGTAATTTCTTTGAAATAATCTGTCAGGTGATTCCCCCCCCCCCAAATATACATGAACTCTAGTATGTACAGTATTTGGCTATTAACCAAACACATCATCTTACACATGCTATTGTACACATATATAATCTGTTTTTATAACAGCTGTGGCCACTTGTATCATTCCCTTTGCCTGCTGAGTAAAGAGTGTGGCACTGAATCAAAGGGACAGATGAGATGGACCTGCTTTAAATGCAATGCCAGCAACAAAGGGGGGAAGCTAAGTGAGACATCCTCAGAGATGAAGAAAGGCACTCCAGCCTCTCTGGCACAGGTAAGACTTTCAAGTGAACTGTCTTCTTTGCTTAAAAGCTCACAAGCACCTCTACAAAAAAAGCCTGATGCTGTACAGACTAGTATATACCACACTTCAGCAACCTCAAATGCTTTTGAAATAGCTCTTGCTACAAAATATTTTTGTACATATGCATGAGATACAAGTATTGTTGTATTTTATTTCTGAGGCAAAGAAGAGCAAACTGTTACTGCTTGTTTGGGTTGGTTCTTTGTTTGTTGGTTTGTGTGCGATCCACATGTTCCAGGTGCATTACGGAAATCACAGGCTGAGAGGCTCTTCCAGCCTACCATACTTGTCATTGTAAGCCCAGGATGTTTGCTGGTGAATACATCCACTTCTGATAGGCTGGGGCACCTCCTTGAAGGCACCAGCCTAATTGCTTACAATTGCCTATTTGTACTTACCTGCCATTTTGCATTGAAAGGTTTCAGAAAAGATTACAGTTTGTGTACAGATATAATAAAGAATGATGTGAGCAACCAAGAAACTTTTCAGTATAAGATACTTAAGGCACATTCCTAACCAACGAGGGCAAGGCAGCTCTGAGGTAAGGAAACAAATGTTCCCTTAGCTTGAGGAGTCCTCTGTGACTACTACTACACTGCAGAATGCAGCTTGTGTCCCACTGAGACAGCTATGTCAGTGCTGGAAAATAGGTTAGGATTGCACCCTTATTTCCACTTCTAAGTGGAACCTGATTAGAATGTGATGAGATATGGACAGCTTCAGGATTTGTGGGGCAGGGGAAGGAGTATGAGTATTTCATAACAAGTGATATGAAAGTGATGCTACAGCACTATCCAGTCAGGTGCCAGAGACTTTAGTTTTAAAGATTAGCAGTGGTGCTACTTTTTTGGGTGGGGGGGGGACATGCTGAGGCACAATCTGGATTCTTTGTATACCCAATTCCCAAGTTACTAGAAATGGGGACAAATCCTTCCCATATTACAGATTTTGTCATGGATTTACGTGTGTGTGGGGGGGGGGATTTACAAGGGCACCCTTTTTGCCTTTATTGAAACATGGAAAATGCCTCTTTGATGCAGTACTTCTGCTAATGCCTCTCAAAATTGCATTTGCATCTTTTGTGTTTCATCACAATGCTGATTCATGTTCAGTTTGCAAGCTGCTTAATGATGATTCAGAAGCTTTAAGTAATCCAGTGTCTAGAGCAAAGTAGTAGAAAATCCTGATTTTGGCATATAAATGTTATAAGCCTGAATTGGATAAGAGACAACTAATATACAAAGCAGTTGGGGAATCACTAGTGTAGGCGGCGGCATTGAAGGGAATGCCTGATGCATCCAACGAGAGCTCACGATCCTGGGATTTGACGGCACTCGATTTTCCAGCAGCTATAACAAAAAACAATTAGATTTGCATTGAAGTAGGTGTTCTAACAGATTATGCTTCTAGTGATGTCTTCATTGATTTACTCCATTTGCATTAAAGTGCAATTAAAGTACTGCATTAAAGTAAAATTCTAATATCGAAAGAGCGTTCTTAAGATGAACTGTTGTTTTGCAGCATACAGTCTTCAGCTGTATAACTTAAATAGAGTTTTATCCTAAATTTAATTACTCGTGATTAAGGAAATTCCTCAGTCATTATTAACTAAGTTTAGGATGCAGTGCAATACAGTTAAACTCTTAGTAGCTGTCTGAGATTGAAGTGGACATATTTCTTCAGTCATCTCAGTTGAATAGCATCCAAGCTAGTGTTTCTGCTTGCCTCCGTCCCCACTCTATTTCAGTCTCCACATTGTTTGGGCTTGGGAGTAAGAGAACTCAATGCCTGGAAGGGTTTTTTTTTAATCTTGCAAAACAATAATCTTGCAATGCTGAAGAACTCTTGTTTGTTTCTGTACAATTTTTGGCCAAATAGAGGGTATATTTGGACTATTTGTAAAATTTTGAGTTTGGGTGTTTTGTTTTCTTTAGAATGCTTTGAGCAAAAATGAATTGGTGCTGGAAAATGCCACCAAGCATCTGGAGTATATCTGAGTACCATTTCTGCTATTCTGAAATGAACTGTCAGCTTGAATTTTGAAGTAGTGTTGAGAGTTATATGTGAACTGACAGCAGCCCAACACACTCTGCTCTTTAGCTCTCTTTTTCTGTGAGCGTTCTTCTCAACAACCACATTGAAAAACAAAGAGTGTGCCTGTGAAATTTGTGTTATATTAAACACACACACACACACACACACACAGAGAGAGAGAGAGAGAGAGAGAGAGAGAGAGAGAGAGGCATGAACGTTCACTTAAATATGAGAGCTTAGTTTGAGGTTCCTACCTGTATCTCCAACAATTCTGTAAATTCCTAAGTTAGTTTTCTACAGATTTTCTGGCCAAGAAGGAATGTGGGTTTTTTGTTCAAAGAACGAACGAACGAACAGAGTTTGGTATTTCTTTCTTTTTTAGTGACATGTGCAATAGTACTACCTGGTCCACCCTTCTACTCTAGCTCAGGCCAAGAGGAGCAAAGCCTTAGGACAAAATCAGACCCAGATGGCTGCAATCAGCTATACTGTAGTTAAGAAATGCACAAGACTGGGAATACCAGAAGGAATTGTTTTGGAAAAGATAGGTGGCAGCACAGATCATTTCAGCTCAAGGCAACTTTGCCAGCAGCAGACTGCAGCAACAGCAAAAAACCTGCATTGGGGATACAGGAGGTGAACCCCCCCTTCCCTCACTGCACATGACTAGCCCAAAGGAGTATTGTCCTTCTTTTCCTAACCTTCTAAGATCGTGCTCATCCAGCTTTCTATTGTACATGCCAACAGTGAGAGCGTATCCACTAATAATTCCCTTTGTGTTACTACAAGCCTCAAGTATTGGCCTAATGTATTTTATTTAGTATGTTCTTGCTCCATCTTTACCCCATTGCCATAGGCGCCCAAGGTGGCTTATGTAAGATCAAGCATTATGCCACAATAAGGCAGTAAAAAGCCAGAGGCAGCAGCCCAAAAGTCATAAAACATAAAAATGTAGCAACACAGAACCACACTGTGGTTCAGCCATTTTCAACCACGGTGCCATGGCACATTGGTGTGCTGCGAGTGATCCACAGGTGTGCAGCAAGAATTTGGGGGAAGGTCATTTATTAGTAGGGCCAATGTGGCATGTGAGCCCCCCATTGGAAGCATGGTGTGCCTTATCAATTGTCAAAAAAATTGATGGTGTGCTTTGACAATTGTAGTAGCTTCTCGGTGTGTGATGAGATGAAAAAGGTTGAAAGTCACTACTGTGGTTGTTAATATAGTAGCCTAATTTTAATTTCTCACAATTTTCTTGTGCATCTTAACTTGGGCTGCATGTGAATGTTAAGCATACTATATCTAGTTATGATGCCTGAACCTCTCAACTGAAAGGACCTATGGCTTTCAAAAGTGCATAAACTTAAGGTTGAGACAAAATAACAATCCTAAATATGTGGGAAACTTGACAAGCAAGTTACCTGCAACGTCGGGTGTCTTTGGTTGTTATTTTAAGTAATATATTTCTGTGGCTTATAGCTGAAGCACCTGCCTTTTTGAGAAGCCTCTGGAGAGTTTGCCAGATTTAGCTGAAGTAGGATCTTGTCAGTGCAGTGACAGATGTTGCCCTGGGTATAAATTCCAGGCCCTTCATCAGTCACAGTCTCCACCATTTATCTGCAGTTTAGCTGAATAACATGGTGTTTTGCAATTCTGTCATTGATCTTTGGGGAATTGACACAACTCCAGGGTAAAATAAGTCTTTGTTTGCCTTTGCAATCCTGCCTTGAAGCGGTCCAGTGTGTGCCTGTGTATATATATATAGACATCAAACTGTTGGGACAGGTAGTGTCAAGGAATGCACATCTTCCGCTGAAGGCAAAATGAAGTGGTGTAGTTCACTTGGATATATGATGTTTTCAAGTGATGTTAGCTTGACGTGTGCATTGCTCAGATGCAACTCGCCTACACTGCCGTAACTCCTACTTAACGTGAGAGTTTCTTTTTATGTTAACAAATATTTAAATCAAAGTCCCATGAAGACAATACTACATGCATAGTCGTATGACAGTCATACATACGGTTTTTCATTCAGAACATATTTGAGATTTCATTCCTTGTTATTAGGAAATAGAGGTTCTAGGATCTCTTAATTCAGCTTCAGGATTGTTGTTCCAGGCATTATATGCCATTTCATGGGGGAGAAAACCACATTACAAAAAAAGGAGGTCTCAGTATGAAAAATTTCCCCTGAATTTTTATTTTTATGTTTTATTTTATTATCCTTCCTTCAAGGCGCTCACAGTGGTGCCCACAGTTCTTTCCCTCCTTTTGAGCTCACAACCCTTTAAGGTAGGTAGGCTGAGAGACTGCAATTGGCCCAAAGTCTCCCAGGAAGCTTCATAGCTGAGCAGGGGTTTGAGCCTGGCTCTTCCAGGTCTCAGTCCAACACCAGAACCACTTGTGGAAGTGACTTCAGAATCTCTTTCCTGAATAGGATTAAGCCAATTTAACCTGGTATTTAGAGATTCTGGGCAAGCTGATGTCTGGGCTATCAGTTATTAGCAGCTTGGCCAACTCCTAGTGTTTGAAGCAGAAACTGCATTCTGATGTATGCATGCAAGTTTGGCATTTCCTCGGTGCAAGGACGGATTTGCTAAGAGAGTCCCTACAGCATTGGATAAAAAGCTTTCCTTTAGTTAAGAAGAAGAAAATGCCCTGCAGCACTCGTTTCCATGACAACAGAAAAATTGCCTGCAGTGTATCAGCTCATCAGCCCCAAGAACAATCTGATTGATAGTTACATGCAAGTGGAGAAATAGCAAAGGGGAAACAGCTAAGTTACATTTTCTTGTCTTTGGATAAGAAGAAATTACCATATTTTCTATGGTACTTTATGCATTTCCATGTGTGTCTGTTGCAGGCTTTTAAAGAGAGGACGTTGGCAGCTCAGTCCTAACCTGTGCTGGAATAGGCAGGCCGGCTCACCTGTGTTGAATCCTAACCACATTAGGAGGCAGCAGCACAGCACAGGGTAAGGGGATGTGTTCCCCTTGCCCCAGGGTAAGCCCCAGCCAGCCCTATGGGGCTGCTCAGATCTGTGCGAGCAAAATAGCAGGTGCAAGTCCATGCAGCCTGGAGCGGCCCAAATCAGGGCCACCCAGCCTGAAGATGGGTTAGGATATGGCCCACCGGCCATGTCCCGTCTCCCCCTCTCCACCCATGGCGCCACCCCGTTACGCCCCCCCCCCCCGCCAGGTAAGGATTGCGCCCCATGTCACATGCAGTGTGGATTTGTACCAATTATGTTGGCTTCTGCAATACAAAAGGTTACCTGAACATGAAGAGTTAATGAGTAGCCTGCTAGGCTAGCTTTCTTCCTTTACTTTGGAAAAGGGTGGAAAATGGATTAGGGCAATAAAGAGATGAAACCTCAGAAAATTAACCCTCCTGCTTATACATTTTTTTATGTGAAGTTCTTTTATGGGAACATAAAAGTGGACAATCAAGTTCATATTCATATTCTCAAAAGGAGATAGATACACACACACACACACACACACACACACACACACACACACACACACACTGCTAAAAACAATAAAGGGAACACTTAAACAACACAATGTCACTCCAAATCAATCACACTTCTGTGAAATCAAACTGTCCACCTAGGAAGCCACACCGATTAACAATCAAGTTCACATGCTGTTGCACAAATGGAGTAGACAACAGGTGGAAATCATAGGCAAGTAACAAGACACCACCAATAAAGGAGTGGTTCTGCAGGTGGTGACCACAGACCACTTCGCAGTCCCTATGTGTTCTGGCTGATGTTTGGGTGACCTTTGAATGCTGGCGGTGCTGTCACTCTAGTGGCAGCATGAGGCGTAGTCTGCAACCCACACAAGTGGCTCAGGTAGTGCAGCTCATCCAGGATGGCACATCAATGCGAGCTGTGGCAAGAAGGTTTGCTGTGTCTGTCAGTGTGGTGTCCAGAGCATGGAGGCGCTACCAGGAGACAGGCCAGTACACCAGGAGACGTGGAGGAGGCCGTAGGAGAGCAACAACCCAGCATCAGGACCGCTACCTCCGCCTTCGTGCCAGGAGGAACAGGAGGAGCACTGCCAGAGCCCTGCAAAATGACCTCCAGCAGGCCACAAATGTGCATGTGTCTGCTCCAACGGTCAGAAACAGACTCCATGAGGGTGGTATGAGGGCCTGACGTCCACAGGTGGGGGTTGTGCTGACAGCCCGACACCGTGCAGGACGTTTGGCATTTGCCAGAGAACACCAAGGTTGGCAACCTCGCCACTGGTGCCTTGTGCTCTTCACAGATGAAAGCAGGTTCACACTGAGCACATGT
>JAJKFI010000002.1:29431169-29461608 GCA_029204185.1 Lerista edwardsae
ATAGCATCTAGTTAATGTTCTTTTATCTTTGAATACTGGCAAGTTCTCTCTTGTCTGTCTGTAAGGGGTGCATGTAGTGGTTGCTCATATGATCTGCTAAGGAGATTTATGTGACGAGGTGATGACAGTGTGCATAGTACTCCGTGATCTCTCTCCCACGACATCACTCCACTTTTGTGGGTGGAGTGATGTCGTTCCTCCTTAAAGGACAATCCTGTTTCTCAGTGTTTTGGAAAGAAGTCATACAGTTTATCCTTGGTCATTGTCTCTTTTTCTTTTGCCACCCATTTTTCAAACAAGCAAATCTACAAGAAACTTGGCCATTGCGTCCGATGTCCATTCAGTGTTTTCCTTTAGCAGGAGCAAAGCCTATCTCCATAACCCAACTTCACAAGCTTCTGCAGGTCATCCTACCTCTGCTCACTCTATATAATTTATTGGAGTGTTATTATGGAGTGTTGTTATGTGCAAATGCTGAATTTGCACAAAGTGTCAGAAATTTATTTTGTTCTACATTAACAAATTTTAAGAACTAACAAATCCTTACCCTAGTGGTTTAGAATTTTCTCCATCTTTCATACTTCAACTTTTAAGAATCATTTGATCCTCATTGTCAGTGGTCATGTGAACAGTTTGATGTTCTTTCTTTTACTAGGGCTATATATTGGTATCTACTTTGTCAGACCACTTCTTTTAGCAGTTGCATTTAACACATTCTCTACCTCCTCCCTTTCCAAGCCATGAAAATTAGGTGGACAGGCCATCCATTCACATGAAATCACTAATGCTGGGATGCTTCTGTGACAAGGGCTTCCCTCCACATGCAGGTCTGCAGGTTATTCAGCTGCTCTGACCGAGGAAGCAATCCTAACTTGTGCTGGAACAGGTAGGCCAAGTTGCCTGCACTGTATCCAGTGCAAGGCCGGAGGACAACTTGGGATAAGGGGATATTTTCCCCCTTACCTGTGTTTTACCCCAGATGTCCCTATAGGGCTGCTCAGAGCTGTACCCACAATTTCATGGGTGCAAATCCTAGCAGACTGTGTAACGCTGCCTGGGAAAGGGATTGGGATTTGCTCTGCACTGCTGTGGCCGGTCTCAACCACCTCTCAGGCCTGATTCACCTCCGATCTGCCCTCCCCACCCAAAAACACCTCTTCTGGCCTCTGTTCTGTCCTCCCTTCACCCTCTCCCACCCCTTTCCACTGGTCTGCCTGGGTGTGCACAAACTTGCCATTTCTGGGGCATCACCCATCTGGGATCTTGCACCAGCAAGCTGAACACTTAGGAGCCAGCACAAGGGACCTGTGCTGGCTCTGAGATAAGTTTGGATTACTCTGCCCATGCTATATATTTGCATTGCACAAATGAAGGTACACTATATATAATTCTGAATTATATATAATTCTGTCTTCTTAAAATCATTTCTGTCCTACCTTGCCACAATTTTCAAGGCTAACTTATTGCAGAATGGGACCTCAGATGCCAATTACTGCACTTTACTTAAGATTTTAAGAGACTTAAAACTTAAAAGTGTTTAACATCTTTCCTGATTGCAACTTAGATGGAAAAGAATTCATACTATGACTACACACTTCCTGTGCCTAGATGCAAAGTATTTATTTATTTAGTTTTTATTTATTTGAAGAATTTATACCCCACCTTTCCCATGCTGAAGCAAATGCCCAAGGGGGCTTACACGGGCAGGCTAGTCTACACCACCATTTTTCAATTGAGTTTTTCCAAATATACAGATTCTGTGATTCACTGAATCCTCGGTCCCAGATGAACATTTCTGCCATTATTAAAACTCAATTGGATGTTTCTCGGGCCTGGCTCTCATTTGTCCAATATAATCAGACCACTAGAGCCTAGATGACCACTTGATTTTCATAATAAAAGAAACTGAATATCATGTTTTAGTGAAGTAGCAGCCACAATCTGAATTGGAATTTGGTGCTCCATTAGTAAGGATAGTGCCTGTGGTGGAGAATTCTATTTACAGTTTTAGTCATCAAAACTGTTGTACTGCAAACAGCTTCCAAAGACGGCCAAATATGCTGTTACAGTTTGGAGACAGTGGACCAGTTCAGACTACTTAATAAATGGTTTGGTTGTGAATGTGGCCTTCACCCCTCCCGCTCCTTCATACTTGCTCCCTCTGCTCACAGGCTGGAGCAGTCATGCTTTGTTAAGCTGCAGTTTTTCAAACCTGGAACTTCACAAACTACGATTAAATCAGAGTGCTACACCAAGATTCAATTTTGTTTTCACATTATGGTTTAATCATTGAATTTTGAGCCGCAGTTAAACCGCTGTCCATATAGACAAGCTGGGGAGCTGTTTTGCTGGAGCTCAGAAGGCAAGGGAAAGGCGAAGGATGTGCCTAGGGTCAGGAGGTATGAGGGAGTGCAACTCAGGAGAGTTTGCAGCTGTGTTAATTTGCAGCAAGTCATGCTTTGTTGATCATGTGAACCAACGCTTTGTACTGTAGGGATCAACAATTAGAAGCCTCCAGGCCAAGTCTGATCAATTGCATAGTGTGGTGAATGTGACATCTGTGGCAACAGAACATAGAGAGGAGGCATTTTAAGGGGCAGGGCTTGAGATGCTGGTCCTCCCCCTCTTGCTTACTGCTTTAAGTGGCACTCAATATAAACCAGTTGATGATCAGGCATGTAGAAATTACATGGAATTTTTATCTTATTTTCCTAGCCCTGGGCAAGATTGCTGAAACTGCTCTTCCCTATGGAAGTGGGAAGCTCTTTAATCTGTACTTGGAAAGAAAATGCAGGGAGAAAGGATGGAGAGGCTGGGAAGTAAGGGAGATAGAGCTGGACTACAATGGCAGATTTGGCCCAAGGGACAGGGAGATGCCATGAGCTTGATGGAAACGGGGAATAGACAAGGTACTAGTGTAAGAGAGAGGTGGTGTAAGTTAAGGAAGATATACAGTAACATGTTCTTTCAGAATACCTTGTAATTTACCGATGGACTGAGACCTTTGGGTGACTGAGCAAAACGTGGAGCATTTTCTATGATCACTTTTATGTTTGATGCGTAGGTGTCATATAAAATGCTCTGGCAGGCCTAATGGCGCACAGGGAAGATTAGAATACATATACTTTCCTTATGACTCTTCTACAGTGGGGTTAGTTTTTTTAAAGCTCCATGTTGCACTAAGCATGATGTGCTTTCTCCTATTGTTTATTAGTCAATGATGGGGGCTGAGCTTGATTGATCTGTTATTGGGGAAGAGGGAGATTTTAACCCTTTACTTCTGCCACTCTCCTGCTCTGTATTAGCCACTTCATGGCTGTGATTTGCTCCAGGAAAGAAGCTTCAGTTGACACTAAATAGACTTTTCCTTCGCAAGGTAAATAGTTGCAGGAACCTGATTCCATTGAAACCACAGTGCAGGCAATGGGCTAAAGCACTTTTCCATCCATACGGCAATCTTAAATTGGATTAGGCCCTCTGCAGTGGTGTAGCTAAGGAGGGACTGAGGTGGTCATTGCCACAGGTGACATGTTTTGATGGGGATGCTTTTCAGAGGCCTTCTGAGGCCCAGGAGAGATATGGGGTGTTAAAATGTATGAGCCCTGGGTACCATAGCTATGCCTTTGGACCTCTGCTGCTATTCTGAGACTAAAAAGTATATTGTGGCCAAGAACATGCTTAACACATCGCTTGGCTCCTAAGTATCTTTCAAATATTTTGCATATTAAGCTTTGGGCATAGAGCAGGCTAGTGTTGTCAGAATGTGGGCTACACAAACGCTTCCTCCTTTGTATAGACACTTTTTTAAAAACAAAAATAGATACTTTTTGTGTGTTGCTTTCTGTCAGAACGGACTGAAGAGTTCTTCCCACATGTAATTCGCACAAATCTTCCATACTGTAATTCAATTTGGAGAGCCTTAATGCTTTCTTTGATATCACTTGCAGCTCAATCCCTCCTCCCTTTTAATTACTGTAAATTCTCGACTTTGATGACTTTCTGTGCCAGTGGCATCTATAAGCTAAATCAGGTTGAAAATACTTTATAGGCTTTGTCAAGGAGGAAGAGTAATCGGGGCTCTGCATTCAGTACGTTTCTTGCATCCCCTCCTATTTCATTCCTTCAGAAAGTAAGGCCTCCCAGTTTCTTCTAGGACTCCATGGTCTTTTCTCCCATATTGTTTCTGAGCTAGAACTCCTGAGAGTTCCCCTTGTTGCCCTAAAAAAATCTGCCAAGACAATCATGACAAAGAGGGAGACTTTCAACCTTATGTGATCAAGCAACCCTAACTGTGGACGACAGTATGCTTTGAACACATTTATGTTGGAGGAAAAAGCCAAATATTAGATCTTGGTTTAAAGTGTATTATTCCATTAAAAGCAGTTGAATAAGCAAGTTACTCATCTGCCTTGTTGCATTGTACGTGACTTGCAAAGAGGAAGGAGCAGGTTTAAAGGACAAAAGTATCTGCACTAAACTGGCCAAGGTTTAATTTTCTTGCTGGAGTAGGGTCCTGTCATAGACTGAATGTACGTAGAAATACTTTATGCCAATATATAGCTGGGAGATTAGCAATTTTTTAAGAATTTTAAGTCTGCAATTCTATATGCTCATTGTTGGTATGACGGTAAGCCCCACTGAACATAGTAGGACTTCTACATGCATAGGATTGTGCTGTAAATGCCAACCATTTACAATGTAAAGTGATGCACATTGGGGCAAAAAATCAAAACTTCACATTTAAGCTGATGGTTCTGAGTTGTCTGTGATAGCTCAGGAGAGAGATCTTGGGGTGCTGGTGGACAACTCAATGAAGGTGTCAACCCAGTGTGCGGCAGCAATTAAGAAGGACAATAATCAATAGTAAGGCCACATCTACAGTATTGCATACAGTTCTGGTCACCTCAAAAAGGACATAGTGGAGCTAGAAAAGGTGCAGAAGAGAGCGACAAAAATGATTACGGGGCTAGGGCGCCTCTCTTATGAAGAAAGACTGTAGCATTTGGGGCTCTTCAGTCTGGAAAAAAGGCGCCTGAGGGGGGACATGGTTGAGACATACAAAATTATGCATGGGAGGGATAGAGTCGATAGAGGGATGTTCTTTTCCCTCTCTCAAAACACCAGAACCAGGGGACATCCACTGAAATTGAGAGTTGGGAGAGTTAAAACAGATAAAAGGAAATACTTTTTTACCCAGCGGGTGATTAAGCTATGGAATTACTTGCCTCTGGCCTAGATGCTTTTAAAAGGGGCCTGGACAGAGTACTGGAGGAAAAGTCCATCGTGGGCCATGATGGGTGGTGCAACCTCCTTACATTACTAGTAGGCTACTTCAAAATGCCAGGTGCAAGGGAGTGGCAACAGGATGCAAACATCTTGTTGTCTACTGAGCTCCCTTAGGCTCCTGGTGGGCCACTGTGAGACACAGGAAGCTGGACTAGTTGGGCCTTTGGCCTGATCCAGCAAGGCTTTTCTTATGTTCTTATTATGTTCATTTTTATGTTCTTATTATGTTCTTATTATGTTCTTATTATGTCCTTTCAGCCTCTGTTCCTGCATTGTATGTATAGCTGCCTGCCTCGGGGTATTTTTCCAAACCACAGCATTTTTCCATACCATGTACAGTATGCATGCACATCAGCCAGCTTCTTGTGGCTGCTATATTTGGAAGATGGGTTGTCCTCAGTAGGCCAGAGCAGGAGATGGGGTTAAATCTACGGTGATAGGGTCAAGGTCAATTTTTGTCACTTTCTAATACTATAGTCTCATTTCAGTTGCATGTATGTGGATAGTGACAGTCTACTAATATTTATGGTTCTCTTGTTCCTACCTTACTTGACCTACTTAATAATATTGTCTCTAGCATTCCTGTCTTTGACTGGGCTACCTAAAGACTCCAAGTGATCAATTATAAGGCACTGTATAGTCAGTGGAAATTACTTTGTGCACCTCCACCCATGGAAAGGGGCTCATGGCTTTGTATGCAGGAAATCAGATACTCCATTCTTAGGCTTGTTTGTTAAAAGTCTTGTAGGTAGCAGGGCTGGGCAATGCTTTCCCCAAGCAGTGGGGGGGGGGCACTGCATGTCAATGATCCAACTCAAAACAAGGCAGCTTCCTATGTGCATCAGGTAGAGTTGGTGTGTTGATCTTAAAAAGGCATTCAATAGTTCAAACTATTGTCTATTTTAAGTATCTCATGACCAGCTAGAGGCAGCTGCTTTCAAAATAAAGGTGGGCAGCTACTAAAGCGACTGCAAAACAGCAGAAATGGAAAGGAGGAGCACAAGGGATGCAATATTTAAACAGAAATAAAAATACATTGAGTAAATCATGTTTATGCCCAAAGGCTCAAGGGAACATCGCCCCGTTACTCAAATGCTTGATACGTTACAAGAAACAATCATTTCCAGCACCAAAGGTCAATCAACCGACATCAGTTAATAAAGCCAACAAAAACCACTGGGATGCTGGAGAAGCAGCTGGCAAATTCAGCTATAATATAATTCTATTCCCCAAGCTGTGGTTCAGACTACCCATATGCTGTGTGCTTCCTGGCCTCCACTTATTCTGATCTGTATCTCTTTCTTTCTGCAAAGCTCCAGTCTTGTACAGGCAATAAAAATTGGTATGTACCTAGGATATTATGCAAGGTTGATTGTTCTGGACAAGTCTGATCAGAAGAGGCATTTGATCAGAGAAGAAAATGTAAATTTGCTACACTGCGTATTACAAGAATTGCAAATATGTTCCAGGATTTCCTACACATGAAACTATGTACAAAAGAAATTTATCTTCTATTGATGAGACAAGCTGCTGCCTCTTTCATGTAGTTTTAAAAAAGCAACTTTTATATTTTCCAATCAAAGAAATTAACAGGTTTAATCTCGCAAAACTGCAATTTAACAAAGAGGGAAACTAAAACTCGCAAACATTTAAACTAGAGAATAGGATGGGTAGTGACAACAGAGCCTGTTGTGATATTCTTATTTCTCAGGACATCCAATTCAGCTGTCCCCCGCCAGGTTCATGTCAGAATGTGGTTACCTCTCAAAGAGCATCAGCTCACCCTGATTCCCAGATAGAGTTAAACCTTTTTTTAGCGGCACAAAATTGTGAAAAAGAAATATACCTTACTCTGTGCAAAAGCAGTCTTCACATTTATTGTTTTGTGAGAAGTTTACATGAAATAATAGGGTACCCTTGGGGTACTGTGAGACTCGGTGTCTTACAGAATTATGTGCTAAATCATCTAACCAAATCCTGCCATGGCCTATTAGGCAATCCGCAGAGAGGCCAGGCACAGCAGGACACACTGCCCGTTGTGCTTAAGACTTTTAAACAGCAAATTTAAGAGCTCAACACGGTATGCAGCTATTGCTAATTATTAACAGTTTGATAAAGGGTGTCCCATATAAATTGTGTCCCTTACAAATCAAAACTTTTCCCAGCCCATTCCTCAGCATAATATAGTTGTCTGATCCTAGCACTGGTTAGCTCATTGTTGAATGGAGACAGCTTCATGATTCTTCAGTATCATGGTAGGAATGAAGGTGTATTCTGGATCCTGCCTCAAAATGTATGGTAATTTGCAATTATTTCTATAATCTCCTTTCTGGCTATCAGAGCCAGAAAACCTGACTCCTTTTGTGTACATGAGAACCAATTGCAAACGAATATAACCAGTCCAAAAGAGATATTTTGAATACTCCCATTATTGTTAGCAAAGAAATACAGTCCCATTTTCTGCATTACCGTCTTCCCATTATACAAGCTTTAAGAACGCTTAACAGTACAACACCTGAGAAAAACTTTAATGATAACATTTAAAAAGAAGTTCAGCCATGGACTAGTGTTTCTTTTTGAAGATTAGTAGAATGCCTGGAGTCTCCAAAAATGCTAAAAAGTATTTACCTCTTGTAATGCCTAGAACTGACTGCTTTCTCAATTCTTTGTCAAGAAATGCATTTCAATATACCAGAATGATAATTCGCTCGTCTTCTCAGGGTGCTTTTTTAATGTTTCAAAGTACAATCGTAGTTTACAATGTGTGTTATGAATTACTATATAATCTACGTGTTTTCTAAAAGGTGCTATGTCAGTGTATAAAAATCAGTGTGATGTGTCAGGGTAGTGTTAGAGATCAGCATTCTACATACAGCATAAGATAATCTAGTACCGAGAGCTACAACTGTACATATTTATATGTCCTCATTCTCACTAAGATGTATGGAAAGTGAATTAACTGAAGTATTATAAAACAGGGCTATATTTACTAATAGAAGCCCCAACGTTACAAGAAAACATTTCTGTTAAAAAGCTGCATCAGCTGCAGCTGAAGCATAAAGGTCAGGAAAAAACTGTGTCACAGCACATCATTGGGGAAGGGCTTGTCATGGCAATTGGCATGTGACCACTGAACTGGACTCCTGTTTTTTGCCTCGAGTACAAAACATACAGCTCAAAGGGCCACCAAGCTTGTATTGATTAGCAGAGGAGCCCTCCCCAAGGGATAACCTGCCTGTGTACAACTAAGGCTGATACACAAATACATTAGGAGGTTTAAAGATCTGTCTGACCGCTGTACATTTTTCATCTGTCCTATATCCATTAATGAGATGAAATTGTTAAGGAGGATTGGAAGGGCATAGTGGAAGAAGGAAAAGGTTAGACCAATTTAGCCACTTCCAGTTCAAGTACTCTTTGATTAAATTCAAATGCTCCAGCACCTAGAACTATAGTGACAGCCTCTCTTTTAGCTGACCAGAGCAAATGGGCAGGGGGGTGGTCTATTTAAACAGATATGAATTTGGACCCAATAGCCTGCTTAAAACCCTGAGCCATGGCCAAATCAACATAAGCAACAATTAATGGAGCTCATAAGAACAGAACAAACGTACGTAGTCCCTTTATTTCAATACAGAGCTGTTATCTAGACTCCAGCCAGTGTTAGGGTCTATGTCCACACCATCTGGTTTCTTTTTCAGTTCTTGTATACTTGGACTGAACATGTCCATAGGAGAAGGGGTTGTTCTGTGAATTATCACAGAAGCTACCCACCTGTCAGTGCTTGGCTATGCTCATTTGATAAACTGCACTTCACAGGTTCATGGCAGTTGCTTGCTATGAGACAAAGGCAAGGGTAGATACACATAATCTGTTTACCATAGATGAATTCAGATCCCAGCAGACAAAAATATGCGGCTGGATTGACGAATGAAACCCAAACATAGCTGTGTAAATGTGCCCTGAAGTTGACATTATGGATCCATATCGGGCTAATAGCAATTCTGCATAAGCCATGCCTTAGCAATTCAATCCAGTTTGCCTTCAGTTTTTAACACACTAATCTTCCCTTAGAACAAGCGAAAGCATTTTAAACCAGACCAATGGAATGTGGTCAACTGGCAGTGTAACAACCCACCCTTCAGAGGATTTCGATTCAAGCCTTAGTTCTTCTCTTGCTCCGACAACGAGGCTCTGCTGGGCAAGAGTGCATTGTGCTTATGTGGGAAGCCCCCCTGAGTTGCTGGCAAAAAAGGTGGTGTATGCAAGTAATTTTGAAAAGAGCACTCTGAAGGTAGAACTTGTGGCAAGAGAGACATGGTCCTCAGTCTCCCAACTATGAGATAAATGGAATAAAGACAACCTGCTTGTGGTTTCAGTGCTTCTCCCCAGACCTATTCTATAAGTGGTGTTGTGCAAAGCTAAATTGTTGCTCCAAAGGACTACTCTGTAACAATTTTTAAAAATGTGGCATGTGAAGGAGTAGCTCACAATTTGGACTGATCTTTGCAAGCTTTGTGCTCCTCCCTGAAACCAAGCACACGCTGAACTAAAGATGTACAGAAATCTGTGACAAATCTAGCACAGGACTCTTGGAGATTCATTGTGGTAAAATTAGGATCAAGCAACTAATTCACAGATGGCCAAATACTGTCACTATATTCCTCTGTGGGGTGTCAAGTGTACTGGAAAAAAGGACCTGCCCCCCAAAAGCCAGTATAAATGCTTAGAAAACCAGTATTATTTTCAGTTGGCCCTAGCTAGCTTTCAGTTCAGGATTTCACACTGTGGTTTCTATGGTCTCAATCACTTCTAGTTCACACTGTGAGGGTGATAGCAGGGGACACTCATCTGGTTCCCAGCTACTGTCTGGACTATAATCTTCTTCTGAACTGAGCTCCGCCCCTTCCTCTGTGTCTTCATCACATGACTCCATATAGTGAGCCCCGACAGCATTGATCCCAGAGTCCTCGGAGCTGGAGGGGGAAGAGCAGTGATCAATTTTTGGCGTATTATTCTCTCTCAAAATTAAGGCATTGCGTGTGGGGACCTCCTGAGGCTTCATCTTATGGGGAAGAGCAGGAGGTTGCCTCTGCACGTAGCACATCTTCCCGTTGATGCATTTCACACGGTAATTGTCAATAAAGAGATCGGAGATTGTGCAGAACCGTGGAGAGTCTGGGGGTACGGGGGGTTGGAAGACAGGCGCAAACTTCAAAAAGTGTTCTGTGAGCGAGACCGAGATCTGAATGGTGTTTGTGGTTCCACGAGGCCGAATTGGGATTTCGGTGCTTGGAAGCTGTTCTACTGGAGTCATAGGCTGATAGACATATTTACCTGTGGGGGATATGAGACAAGAGTTAGAAACCATGTTCTGCTACAGAGAATGTAATGCATCACTCATTCCCCCTCCCCATCAAATGAGAGTAAAGATTCTGTAAGTGCTGTTTTCTAGGAGAGCTCCTCTATGAAAAGCAATCAGAAGATTTTTTCCGCAATCATGAATTCATTTTGTTTCACCTACTACACAAGCAAGTCTTTGGGAGATATGCTGCTTTTTTTTCCTTTTAGTTGGACACTATTGTGGTTGCAGCTGGAAATCGAAGAAATGTTTAAAGCAGGAAATGAAAGGATTCCAAAGCTGTGAATGCCACTGGCACTCGGATAATTCAGCTAAATAAGAAGAAAATAGGATTACACTGGCTGTAAAATGGACTCCTGTGCCATATTGAAAAGGAAGCTGAAAGCACAGCTAAAGAAAAGTGTATTGGAAGGGGAGAAAAAAAGCAGAAAATCAGAACTTTGTTACAAAGAATGAGAAATCTGAAGCCAGTTCAGAAACCCAAAGAACAGCATTTAGTTCAGATGTCTTCTAAAATACCATTCATGTCACCAGCCAGCCATGAACAGCTCTGTGACAAAAAGTGTTACAAATATGGAGGATTTTAAGTACTGTCTTCTAATGCCGCTGTGGTAAACCATCAGAGAAAGCCCGCTATTGTCCTTGCTTGCAACTAATGGGGTCTATTTCCAGAGAGCATTTTGCATTTCCTGACCTCCATGCTTTTAATCCATAATAGTAATGAGGTGAAGAAGGGAAGTGCTTTTGTGGGCAAACAAAGCAAGCAACAATTCCTTCTACAACATCTCTGTCCACCTCCATCTCCCCCACCTCCACCAACACACTCACATTTGCTGCTAGCATCCTGCATCTTTTCTGTCAGCCTTCCAAAAGCTCTTAATTTCTAGCCAGAAGCACACGACCTTATGGAAATGAATGCAACTGTGCATTAATTCATCTCTAATTCCAAATCTGGTTTTTCAATTTGCATCCAAGTT
Source organism: Lerista edwardsae (assembly GCA_029204185.1). Taxonomy (NCBI): domain Eukaryota; kingdom Metazoa; phylum Chordata; class Lepidosauria; order Squamata; family Scincidae; genus Lerista; species Lerista edwardsae. The sequence goes on from JAJKFI010000002.1 coordinate 29,442,795, forward strand.
TTACAATACAAAATTACTGGCAAGTATCTTATCACTCAGATAGCCTGTGGAAAACAGTACTTGAGGTAGCCATCAGAAAAGGTAAGGAAGTCAGTCTGCCCTTGCCCCATAATTCTAGCAATGAAGTATAACCTAAAAGAAGTCATACAAATGCCACTTCCATGCTATTCTTAACCACAGATTGAACCTGAGGTTCAGAATGAAGTGATAAGAGCCGGACCTGGACTTTGTACTTTAACGGGAGCCATTTTACTGTCAGGAATTTTCTATCCTCTATACTGCTCTACATCTGATGCTTTCGGCCTCATTATTTTTTGGGGGGGGGAGGAATTGGAGCAGGCATTATTTGTTTATACCGAAGCTGAGCAGATTATCCAAATGCAGAGATACTAGAAAGCACTGCAATAATTCAGACTGACTAGATTTTAGGAGTCTGCCACCCCTCCCCACTTCAAACTGGTGCCTGGTCGAGCTGGAGCCCTGATCCCTTCTGCAATTAACCTGGAACAGGGCCCTGAGCACAGCTGCAACTTCTTATGGAGCTCATGCAGGCCTCAGATCCTGCTGTAGCCTTCACATTACAGACAAGGCCCTCCCCATCCTACAGCTGCCAACTCTGACTGAAGCTATTCCTGGAAATTTCCTGGTCCCCTCAACATGATGTAACATGGGAAATTCTTAGAGACCCTGTTAGACTCTCCACGACAGCTTTCAGTGGTCACCTTGAGATTGATGCTGATTCCTGGAGACTCGAACAGTCTCATGGATGGTTTGCAAGCCCCACACCCATCTCATAGATAGACTAAGCATAACCACGACAGTGTTAACTCTACAGTAGGGATTGAGATGCTAAAGCAGTGGTTCCCAACCTTTACTGGAAGGTAAGAGAAACACTAAGTTGCCATGGGACTCATCAATGGGGTGGTGATGGACTTCCAGGTTTGTGTTGCTGCCGCCGATGTTTAAGTGAAAAAGGGGTTTCGGATGTCCCTGTCTAGACGGAGGCTGGAAATGCTGCAAAATCCAGGTTCTTGCCATGGCCAGACAGGAATGTCTGAAAAATACCTTTTTTCACTTAGGTGGTAGTGCAAACCCAGAAGTGCTGTCACCGCCATCCTGCCATCACCACCAGGTTGCCACTTCCCTTAAGGGGGAATTTGGTGTTTCCCCATTGCCCTGGAGGGTCCCAACCCCCAGGTGGGGAAATGCTGTCCTAAAAGCTACCAGATGTGCACAATGCACCCTGGATCCCATAGGAGAGAACAGGTTCAGGTTACGCTTTTAGTGACTGTGTCCAGTCAATGACTTCACTGCACAAAATTAACAATCCATACTGAATGGTCAGGCTCACTCTCCTGGGCCAAAGAACATGGCAGAAAAGTACCAAGAATAAGATTTAAAGTTTTATTCACAGGCCTTTCCAAATAACTTATCACTGAGCTTAGTTTACGTTCTTGAAAGAAAATCTGCTTTTGTAGGGAATCAAGACTATCAGAACTGCTATTTTGCAGCTTGCTCCAAGAAAAGTGACCTCATTAGCAGATTGGTGGTGGTGGTGGGGTGCCCATCTGTCCGCCAACTTGCCTCTACTGCTCCTACTTCACCTTCTGCTCCCAGGATTGAAAAGGAAGAGAGGGACAGAGAAGAGCAGGAAATACAGAGGGAAGGGGAATTGCCTTGGCTCGCTGAACAATAGACTGTGGAAATGATTAATCACTTTCACATTCTATTCTTCAGGGTGCGAGGGCTAGGAAAGGGGTGACTTTTCTTGAAGCAAGCTGCAAAGTAGCAGTTCTAATTTACTACCTGCCTGACTCATGTTTTGTTTTAACTGCTTTTATTTAACAAGGTTTTTAGTATCCGTGGGGAGTCCCAGAACCAAACCGCAGCAGATATTGAGGTCCCAACTGTACTTTGATCAGAGATTGCAGGCCCAAGGTCTAGGCTACATTTCTGACTTTGGTTCTAGTTCATTTTCACTGCTTTAAAAAAAAAAACCCAGCCCATGTTGTGCAGTATTTTCCTAACAGTGGGTCGCAACCCAATTTTTGGTGGGTCAGGGGCTGCCGTGACCAGACGCCACCTATGGGTATGTGTCATTGGCTGCATTGTGCCCCAGAATACCTGGTGGAAGCTGTCTGCAAGGCATTCTGGGGTGTGAGGTGAAACACCAGAGCCAATAACATGAGTTGCAGGCCAGCGCTACCCAGAAGTGGCTTCTGGTTCATGCCCCATATTGCCTCAGTTTCCTTGGTGCAGCAGGCCTGGAATCTATCATGGTTACTGAAGTGGATCGCGAAAGTAAGAAGTTTTGGAACTGCTGCTCTCGTGCATCATCTGTAGAAGCAGGGCTGCCCTAAGACCTTCTGATGCCTCAGGCAGTATGCCAAATGCTGCCCCCTGACCTGATGTTGTGCCAGCCTCTGCTCCTCGTACTCTCCAATGTTCTAACTGAGCATTCCCCTTCCCTCTGTATTTCCTGCTCTTCTCTGTCCCTCTCTTCCTTTTCAATCCTGGGAGCAGAAGGTGAAGTAGGAGCAGTAGAGGCAAGTTGGCGGACAGATGGGCACCCCACCACCACCACCAATCTGCTAATGAGGCAACCACTGCAGTTGGCCTCGGTGATGAGCCAGCCCTGACTGGAAGACAGATGGTTCCCATCCTTCTGTGATGTACAAAGGATGACTCAGAATAGAAGGTCCATTAAAGCCAACTGATGTCTTACAGGCAGTATGATAGAAACAATACTGCACTGAGCTTTATTACAGTCATATATTATGTGATCCATTCATTTGTTTCATACAGGACTTTACTGTAAGCATACTTTATCCAATGTCCTAAACCACTCATTAGATCCATTATAGCTAACTCTATTAATTACAATAAGCACAAATAATCAAAATTATGGTCATAGCTGTCCCACAAAATAAAGGCTGCTAAATAAAATAAAAACGATATTGTTTCATCACAGGCCACGAACAAGCAGTACATAGGAATTGGCTAAAATGTATTTGGTGACACACATTCAACCTTACAATTATGGACAAACTATTCATTTCTTTAAAATCTTATCATCCAAAACAAACAAAGCACACAGTGAAGTCATATGCGCTACAGCTAAAAATACAAATTATTGGAGTTACTTGAATTCTATGACACTCAGTAACATCTGGAAGAAGAGACAATTCCAGGAACCTATACCGTTCCAAATTGCAGGAAAGTGGGTGGGAAACCATATGTATATCAACAGGGTTTTGATGTAAAAGGCACCTACATGGAAGTAACAATGATAACATCAGAACCTTGCTATCACTACTGAAACAATTCCTGGGTTTGTGTTTCACTGGCAGTTGGTGAGGGGAGGAATATATTAAACCTAAGACTGATACAGGTGTGACAAGCTTTTCCCAGCATTTGAATTCACAACACATGCAGGCATCCATGTATTGATCATGCTTTTCCTCCAACAAGCTCAGAATGGCTTACAGATGGTTCCCAGGCCATTGTCATTCATACAGTTTACAGGATCAGGCCTGCTTAACATAAGAAGAGCCCTGCTGGATCAGGCCAAAGGCCCATCTAGTCCAGCTTCCTGTATCTCACAGCGGCCCACCAGGTGCCCCAGGGAGGCATGAGACAACAAGATGCTTGCATCCTGTTGCCACTCCTTGCACCCAGTACTCTGAAGTAGCCTACTACTAATGTAAGGAGGTTACAACCCATCATTGCCTATAGCCCACAATGGACTTTTCTTCCAGAAATCTGTCCAATCCCCTCTTAAAGGCATCAAGACCAGATGCCATCACCACCTCCTGTGGCAAAGAGTTCCACAGATTAACTACCCGCTGGGTAAAAAAGTACTTCCTTTTATCTGTTTTAACTCTCCCAACCCTCAGTTTTAGCGGATGCCCCCTGGTTCTGGTGTTTTGAGAGAGGGAAAAGAACATCCCTTTATCGACTCTATCCCTTCCATGCATAATTTTGTATGTCTCAATCATGTCCCCCCTCAGGCGCCTTTTTTCTGCTAAACACAGTGCAGTCCTACCCTGGAGTTAGGCCAGCAAAGTTTGGCCAGCACAAGGGACACTGTAAGGTATGCTTGGACCACTCTTGGAGCCAGCAGACAGACATGCGTACAATAGCTCTCTGAATTATAGACGTCTGAGTAACAGATGTCTGAGTTATGGATATCTGCTGTAGTACAGTATGTCCTTTGTGGTGCTTTCACACAGGTGTGATATTAACCTACAAAGGTTCTGACCAGTGCAGACCTCTGGAACTGAACTGGTAGGAACATATGGGATTATCAGCCTAGTCTGAGTGGATAATGAGGCATGTTTGTACATTCCAAAGAAAAGGCTCAACTAAGGCAATACAAAAAGTACTTGTATTCTCTTATTTTAAAAAGCTCTGAAAGAACATTTCAGAATAGCACCCATCCACACCTGTATCCTCCAAAAGGAAAGACCAACAGCCCAATTCTTTGCATGTCTACCCAGAAGTAAGTCTTATTGTTCAATAGCACTTACTCCCAAGTAAGTATGTATAGGATTGGAACCCAAATCAGCTGAACTGTAGGCTCAGTTCTTTACAATGCTATTTTGTACCCACTAAGAGGCCATTAGACTTTTACATGACTGAACTTGACAAAGAGAAAAAGAATCTCCGTGGAAGAGAGCTCTGTACACCAGCTTACCCTTTCATATATAAAAAATGGTCAGCATTACTGTATTTCTGAACTTGGCACTTTGTTTGACTTGAACCTTTTTTCCAATATATAAAGTACACCCCCACTAATTCAGTGACTTTAAGATCTAGGTGGTGCTGTTATTATTGGATGTGTTGGACAATCAAATACTATAAGCTTCTCTCTCTCTCTCTCTCTCTCTCTCTCTCTCTCTCTCACACACACACACACACACACACACACACACAGTAGAGGTGTGCAAACTCTACGGGCTTCAGAAAGCCCTCATACACAACTGGAACGAGGTCTTGAAGTTAGTATCTTTGTGAGTTCATAACCCACTGTCAAATCTGTGGATACAGAAACCATGGATAAGAAGGGCCCACCTGTAATTTAGGGCGCAATCCTAACCTAGAGTTACGCCGGCACAATTTGGCCAGCACAAGGGCCACCATAAAGCACATCTGGACAACTCTCAGAGTCGGGGGGACAGCACATGTCTGTATGCTGGCCTCGTTGACTCCAAGAGTGGTCCAAACATACTTAATGGTGTCCCTTCTGCCAGCCAAACTTTGCTGGCCTAATTGTGCCAGCCTAACTCCAGGTTAGGATTGCGCTCTTAAAATTACCCTAACTAGGTGAAAATACTAACAATATTTGATACATAAAGGGAATGGAAGCATTAATGGCTATACTGTATGTACTAAGACAGCAATTTTCAACTTTTTTCATCTCACCACACACTGAGAAGGCACTGACATTGTCAAGGCAAGCACACCATCAGTTTTTTGACAATTGACAAGGCACACCATGTGCTGGCTGGGGGCTCACGTTCTCTAATCCCCCTATTAATATATGACTCTCCCCCAACCTTCTGCGGCACATTTGCACTTGCCATTCATGGTACACTAATGGTGCAGTGGTGTGTGCAGTGGTGAAAAGAGAACACATTTACTTCTAACTAACAAAGTGCTTCTTACCAACGTATCATTGTAATCAGAGCTCAGCTTTCTTTCAGGAAAATGCATTTCTTTTTTTATTAGGAAGAGAAAATCCAATATCACCACTGCAGACCACCCACAAGTAGTTTAAGCTGCTCTGTGAGAATTCACCTAGATTGCCAAAGAAAATGGGAGAAGCCATTTGTGGTAAGAACAAAACGCAGTGCTACACAGCAGACTAACCCCCTAATTTCTAACAATGCAGAAACAGATCTTAGCTGGTCAACTACACTGCAAATTATTATTCTAAGCTCCACACAAATTGAATGGCCTGTATCCGCTGAGGTTCTGTTCCAAACCCCCCTGCTGTAGATACCTGAAACTGTAGATACTGGGGACACTTTTTTAAAGATAGGGGAACATCAGTGGTTTTGCTACCACAAGGTAAAAAAAAAAAAGAGATGTTTAATGTTTCCCCATCTTTTTAATAAGCATCCTAGCATCCATGGCATCTGTGGATAACTGAAACCGTGGATACCGAATCAGTGAATATCGGGGCATGCCTGTACTTAGCTTTTTGGATCCCAAAAGATTAGACTCTTGTGTTAACCCACTGCAGCAAAAACAAAGAGGAAACTGTGGCACTTTAAAGACTAAATTGACACAGAGGGTCAAAATTTAGCTGTATCCAAACCCAGTGAATCTTGGCTGAGCGCAATGGAAATAAATGGGACTGAAGTTACAGCACAATACTATGCATGCCTACTCAGGAGTAAGTCCCATTGTGTTCAATTGAGTATACAGCCTGAGTCATTACTGGCTCATTTATTTTAGTGAAGCTTAGTCAGGATTCATTTTCTTTGGATATAACTCTGTATAAACAGTAGGGCCAAACACTGTAGGGCCAATGAAACAAAAGAGGGATCAGGAACTCTCTCCTATGTCTATGCAGAGTCCAAGTAACAAAACAAGGGGGGGGGGAGGTAGCATCACTACCATCTATGTCTAGTTGTATTCAGCTTCCTGTTTATTATAATGTATCTGTGCCAGAAGGGCCGGTCTGAGGCCAAGCACTGCCTAATGCAGAGTATAAATTCTGTACCCTTCTCCCTATAATTCATGTGCCCATTAGCATGAGCCCCACAGCTGCCCCCCGCTGCTTCCTTGCCCATAGCCAACTGCTTAGGAGAGCGATCCTAAGTGGACAAGGAGAGAGAAACAGCCCCTTACTAGGAGCTCCAGATCACCACTTCTTGTCTCCTTGCCTTGCCAGGAAGAACGGAGCACACTGGGACCATCCCATTCTTCTTGTTAAACAGCCCAGGCATGGAGGCAGACGGCAGAGATCCGAAGCTCCAGTTACAGTAAAGGCAGCGGCGTCATGCAGCTGGAATGCTGGGCGGGAGGAATGGGTGAGTGGCAGCCCGCCCGTTGCATACCGGTCCGTTTCGCTGTCTTCCCCGCCCCCGCGGGGGCGGGGAAGACGGCGAAACATACCGGAACGCAACAGGCGGGCTGCCACTCACCCATTCCTCCTGCCCAGCGTTCCAGCTGCATGACGCCACTAGGTAAAGGGACAGGCTCTAGATCACAGGTGTCAAACTCATTTCATACAGCGGACTGAACAGCATTCATGGCACATGCTGAGGGGCAGAAATGTCATTATTAAGCAGACGGTGGCCAGAAATAAGCACTTTATTCTCACATAGGAACTCATTAGCTTCAAGTGACAGAAGAGAAAATATGCAAACATGGATCCTATTTTAAAGATACAGGAGAACCCAATTATCACACAAGCCGTCCTTTCAGCAGCACTGCTTCTGTTGAGGCATCACTTCCCCCAAAGAGGCACTGCTGAAAGGGTGGCCCACGTGATAACTGAGTTTATCCCAGCATCTCAGCAGCGCCTCCCTCACCCCTCTTGGTGTGCCCCTTCCACTGTAGAGTTCTTTGCCTTCTGAGGCTTCCTTCTGTGTCTCTCTCCAAGAGCCTTGGCAGATGTGGAGCGTATTCACTTTGTTTCAAAGCAAAACAAACTGCCAGCACCCCGTTTTCCTTTTTTTTAGAAAGCAAAAAATGAGTGGGGAATGGATCATAGTGAAACCCCCCATATGGCAATCCAGGGCATTTGCACCAGTTGACAACCCCCAGGTATTCCAGTGCTGAGGAAGCCCAATTATCATTGACCTGTAGGCCTTATGTTTGACACTCCTGGTCTAGATAATTATGTCCCACCTTTCCTTGACCTGTTGGCTGCTTTTCTAAGCAACTGGGTGAACAGCAGAGCTGGAGGAAGAAGTAGGCTACGGTTGGAATGAGAGTGAACAGGAAGAGGACTGGAATGCCAATTAAAGCAGCTTATCGAGTTTGCTATGCACAACCAATTAAATAGCTAGATTACTCCATTAGAAACCTTCTGATTTGTTGAAAATGTGACCTGAATTAATTGGGCATCGAGTCTTTCAAAATTGCAACTATTTTCAGTAGAAAGTCTTTAAAAAACAGTGCAATGCTATTTATGTTTACTCAAGTTTTACTGAAGCCTAAGGCTGTAGTTCTATATACACTTACATGGGAGAAAGTCTCATTGAGCTCAGTGGGGCTTACTTCTGAGTAGATATGCCTAGAATGGTGCCGTAAGATTGCTTCTTCTGCAAAGGCAGTAGGATACCTTTTCCTTTCTCCTTACATGGGAGAGGGTGTCTTTTCTAACATGACACTTGCGATTAAATGCATTTAAAAAGTACGACTTTGTTCTTCAGAAATATTTTATTCATATACAGATCTTTGTGGATTTGATTGACAAAGACTGATCCTATACAAACTTACCTGAGAGAAAGTCACATTGAACTCTGGGGACTTAGGACACAATCCTAACCATCTTTCCAGGACTGACATAGCTGTGCCAATGGGGCATGTGCTGCATCCTGCATTGCGGGGGGGGCAGTCCTCAAGGTAAGGGAGTGCTTGTTCCCTTACCTTGGAACTGCACTGCCCTTACCCCAGTGCTGGCTAAGTTGGCTAGGATTGCACCCTTAATGCCAAGAAAACATGCATTGGATTGCACTAAAAGATTGGTACAATTAATTGCTTAATATTTCTTCAGCTGGGTGACAGCTCCAATACCTACATTCAGATAAGTTCTGATTATCAGAAATTTGAAGTGATGCGGCCCAGAAATCAAATACCTCTCTCCAGTCACACCATTGTTTTAAAGGAAGTGTCTGACATTTTATGTGTTAAAGTCAAGCCCATCACACTTTCTAGGCATTCAAAAATTCCCCACCAAAATGTATTACAGCAAGTCAATAGGTCAAGCTCATAGCGTTATTTGCTAATTGAGCAGTCTGTATGCATCCCTGCCTCACAGCATCAAATTCTGTTGCTAATTTGGAGGAATCTAACCATGAAATAAGTAGAGGATTTGCTTAAACATCCTTTGTTTCTGCTTGCATTGATCCCAGCATTCCAGTTTACCTTTGAACCTCTTTAATGTTGCTCACATATGAAAAGCTCTTTCTCAGCTTCTGGATTTCTCTAAATTAACACCCCATTAACTCTGAGGTTCATGCATTCCAAAAAGGATATTTAATAACAGTGAAAACAACAACTACAAAGCAATGTCAGCTTCCAATTTAGGAAATGCTTACAGAGAAGGCACCATCAAGGAGTTCACAAAACAGCATGGGCAAAAATTAGACACAAGAGCAAAACAACTAGGTTAGTCACTGAACATCAATAATTTCCAATACTTTATGGACATACATAAAAACTGTATCTATTGCTACATGTTCATGATGGCCTGTTTACAGCAAATAATACAGCCTTTTCTTGCCCTCTTATGCCTTATTCATATTATCATAAAGGGCAGATCACTACACTACCTGAACATACAAAGGTGCCTTATCCCAGTTCAGACCATTCAACCTGTCCTACCTGCAGCTGCTATTAGAATCAAAGAAGCTAGCATTTTCTGCCAGGCAGCTTCCAGACTCCATTTGACTGTTGCCACAATCTTATCCCCCACACTTGTACTGATGCAGCCTCACCATGGAAGCACATACTGCATCCTATGATGGTGGTGGTGGGAAAATCAGGAAGCCTCCCACTTACCTCCAGGTAATAACCTGTTGCCCTATAGGTCTAATTGGACCTGCACCAGTTCTTACCTGGGAAAAGTCTGAATGGGGGGTAAGGCAAGGCTGAGTGGAATGCATGGGATATAGAGTACCGTTGCCACTAATAACCACACACTGCTCCCCCTCCCCAAGCTAATGGTGCTGGGGGAACAAACGAATTTCTGCTGCCCATCTGGTGCTACTCACTGTCTGCAGCAGTAGCCTGGTAGCATACATTGCATTTTATGATGCTGCAAAACATGCTGCATATCTGGGATATTAGTTCCAGCAGTACTGATGGGGGGGGGTAGCACTGTGATATTTGGCACTACGATATTCAGTGCCTGGCATCTTACGATACTTTCGTATTTGTGATTTTTGTTATCAGAAAATTTGCGATAACATATTTTTGTTATGACTTTGTTATGCTTTTATTATGATGTTTCTATTTTGATTTTTATTATGATTTTATTATGTTATGTTAATAATAATATTTATATACTGCGTTTCAACAAATAAAGTTCATAAAGCAGTTTACAGATACAAATTTAGAGTTAAAAGACTTCCCTTTCCCCTACCCATTTTCTTTTAGAACAGTGGTTCTCAAACGTTTCAGCACAGGGACCCACTTTTTAGAATGACAATCTCCCACCAGAAGTGATGTCATGGCCAGCAGTGGCATCATTGCGATGAACCTGCTGCCTTCCTCAGAATGCACCAATAAGTTGGTTTATTTCTCAGCCATTTTCCAATAGCAATGTGAATCAGAAAGGGGAAAAAAGGCTTTTTACATCCTTGACACAAGCAAAACAACCACACAGCCTTCCCCCTTTCCTCCTGCATCCCATCTTCTCATATTTTCAATATGGCTGCTCCAGGGGCTTTGCAACCCACCTGGAATTGTCTTGTGACTCACTGGTGGGACCCAACCCACAGTTTAGGAACCGCTGCTTTAGAATGTTCTTATTAAGATGGTTAAAAGGGCTTAGACGTGTGAACAGCCAGCTAGCTGGATAGAGAAAACATCAAATGCTGGTAAAGGACAACTGAAGGCAGGTAAAGGAGGACACTAAGGCTGCTGTCCTAGACGCACGTTCTTGCATGCAAATCCTAAGGGGCTTGCTGGGTTTGCCCCGTCAGAGCAGACACACCCCTGAATAAACAAGAGAGAATAGTTTCTTATCAGTCTGGCTGCAGAAGCTGGAATGCACAATGAAGCTTCCTGAAATCTAAGCAAAAGGTAGCAGGCATCCCAGAAAGATTCAAAGAGCAATAATTCAACCCAAGGCTGGGTGAAGAAGGTAGTAAGAATGGGGCATGGACAGAATTCTGCATACCTTCCCTAAGAGAGAAAGCTGAAATGGAAGCTAAAAGGAGGATACCCTCAGGAATCAAAGGCAGACTGATTCGGGGGGGGGGGGGGAATATTGGTGGAAGGGAGGAAGGAAACTCAATCTGCTAAGAACAGAACCTCCAAATAACTGGCAGCATGGAAAGGATAAACCCGTCCCAACTTCTTCTTCCCTTTAAGCCTCTCTCAACTCTGAGATCTCCTTTTCAGGTAAAAGAAGAGCTGGGAACCGTAATTTTCCCCTATACTCTATATATACTGAACACAATCATTCATGACAATATAAACCCAGCATCTCCAATGTACACAAAATGAGAAGAGGTTAAAAGGAATCAAAACAAGGAAGCAGCAAAAGAACATGGATGGGAATACATGACATTGAAAATTTTCTCTTTTCAATTTATTTCTTTTTCCAGAAATTCTGAATTTATTCACAGAGACTTCAAGTGTCTTCCCTACACCTGTACATTACTGTCTCCAGTCAGTTTTAGCATTTCTTCAACCCATCTCTCAATTAGCAGAGTGCACTTAGATTCATCCCCAGATGCAGAGGCGTTTCTACAGGGATGGCAAAGCTCTAAGTTTTGCAAGAAGCCTTACCCTGTCATGTAAATCCCTCCTCTCCCTTGCTGCTGTAGCCAGTAAGCAACGCCAAGATGTCTGTGAGGATTGGCTAAAACGGTGCAGGAGAGGAGTGATTTCCACTGCAAGGTAAAGCTTCTTGCAAAACTTAGAGCTTTGCCATCCCTGTAGAAACGCCACTGCCCAGATGAACAATATCAACCATTTTGCAATGTGCTGTCAACATGACACAATGGCAGCATTTCAATAAACCCTAAACTACCAGAATGTTTTGTGGGATTGCTGTGATGAAAAGTAATTATCTGGGTGTTTTCCAACCCCAAAACCCTTCTAACTACTAATTTTAATCCAAAAGTGGACAAGAACAACTGGACAAGACCATAATATGCATATTAACAAAACGTGCTGGCCCAGGGAGGAGGGTGGAGATGGGATGCAGCTGTTAGACCGCATCCAACCTCCCTCCCCTAAACAGCAGGTGCAGATCTAAGCAAGCCCATTAGGGCAGCTGGCGCCTACACCAGGGTAAGGGTGCAAATGTGCTTTTACTCTGTGGATGCTCCAGCCAGCTCCTGACTTGTGCTGGATACAGTGCAGGCACGCCGGCCGGCCTACTCCAGAGCAAGTTAGGATTGGGCCCTCAGTCTCCTCCTGTCTGACACATTAACTACTACATTATTTTGGCTCAATGTTTTGTTTTGTTTTCTGAAAGTTAAGGATCAAAACCAATTCTTCAGAATAAAGGAGTGCAAAAGCAAAAGCATCTTTCCAGGTTACGCTTCGTAAGAAACAACACACAAACTTAGCCTCTAGGATTTCAGTTGCAGGTACTGTATGTGAAACTGCCAGAGTACAATCCATATCAATTCGTATTTTCCCACTGTTTCATATTCTATAATAAAGTTATCAGCTTCCATTTCATGACGGATTCTACTAACCATTTTAATCTTTTTAGTTTAATCGCAAGAGAAGGGGCAACTTGATTACAAAATTTTAAGCACCTATCCTGGGAGATGTTATCTGATTGTAGAGAGCTCAGTTAACATATCAAAGAGACAATCTGGACACATTGAAGAGGTGGTATGAGAAATTAGAAAAATTCAAGATGGAAGTAAAATGCCACAAGGATAAGTAATCTGCAGGAAACACTAAGGAGAAATGCAGGTGGCATGTTATTTTGTAGCCTGAGGGAATCACCCCTATAATTCTTCTGCAAGTTATTTGGGCTAGGTTTTTTTTATGTAATTAATAAATTGCCTCAAGTGTACATTACCAGCAAATGTACCCTGGGCTAGCCTGTGTGCTCATAGTCCCTGCTGGCCTTCAATTCATCTTCTCCTAGACAGCCCAGTAAATTCTCAAAGACATCATCATCTCAATACAAGCTTGCACACACAGAATTGGGAACACCTATTGTGTTGGGTGTTCCCACACACCTACTGGGAACACAACTACTCATTCATGAATATGCAAATCACCCCACCAATTAAGATGGTATCTTAGATACCCCTTAGAATTGAGAACTGCTCCCTCTTTGTTTATATTTCGGCGGGGGCTGAAGACCTTTTTATTCCAAAAAGCTTTTAATTGTTGACAGGCTGGCTGGTTATTATAACCCACGGGGCTTGTTGTTTTTTATATTGTTTTTAAATTTGTTTTTAATTGTGTTCTTAATTTTTGATTGTATTGTTTAATTCTGTTTTAATTGTTTTTAATTGTGAATTGTTATATTGTTTTTATATCTATATTGTAATGCCGCCTTGGGTGCCTTCGGGCACAATAAGGCGGGGTACAAATTTAATAATAAATAAATAAATAAAATAAATAAATAAAATCTCAGTGCTACTCTTAGGGCCCAATCATATGCTTCTGTAGTCAAAATGGCCACCTCTGTATCCTGTGGGGCCAGGGAAGCGGCCAGAGGTTTCCGCAAGGTAAGGGAACAAACAGTCCCTTATCCCATGTTGAGCAATGGCAGACTCAGTGGGTGTACTTGGATCTTCACCTGCTATTAAATGGGTGCAAAAATTAGAAGATGCGTGTTGGTTTTTTCAACTCTGGAGGGGGCATAAGATTCAAAGGCAGAGTTTGCCACTGCATCCCTCCCAGATCTGGCCCGCCCACCCACCCCCCCCTTCCCCCCCCCCCCCACCTCCCCCACCCCAAATAGGCTCATTGCCAGTGAAACTTCCCAAATGATCTTCCCAAACTTCCCATTGTCTTTGCGGTGCTGAGGCCCAGTGCTAACTGGCGCTGGCCTCAGTGCCGGCCCAGTGCTCCTACAGCTGATACCAGAGTGCCTTACGGTGCTTTTTATGACATTTGGAGCCAGGAGTAAGGCAAAAGCCCAGGCAGTATACCCGACAGGACTGGGCTGCCAGAAAACCATGACTGGCTCAGGACGATGAAACTTAAGAGTGAAGTTCAAGGCAGGCATGGATTAAGAAAAACATCCTATAATGCCTTTAATGATGTCAGTCTCCTTTCTTATTTTATTTTCTTCACAAAAACAAAGAGATGCGATTGCAATATAAAAGAAACCTTTCAATTAGAGTTGTATAAATCCAGATTTTTTTTATTTATTTTTTGAGAACTTGCTCTTTAGTTGACTTTCCCAAGGTCGCCCAGTACCAGCAGGTCAATACCAGATAATATTTCAAAGAGCTATTTCAGGAGATGTATCATGTGTGTGATGTTGCATCCTGCTGCTTTGCATTTACCAAAAAGACCTTTAATTGAAAAAAAAAAGCTATTGCAGAGCTCTGAAGCAAAAATCAATGCACTGTACAAAATTAATCCTTCTGGGTGGAGGCATGAAGTGAAGGTTTGATTTTAATCCTTGATATTGTTCCACATCTGTTCATGCTTTGCCACTTGAACAATCCAGGCCTTCCTTTTTCCCATCACATAAAAGAAACAGGTGTCAGCTGTGGAACAAATTTCTCAAGACCAATTCACACAACCGGTTGAAATGATAGCTAACACATGATATCATATCCAGCTTATCAGTCATTGGCAAATACTGTAGCCCTGCTAAAACTCTGTTTATAATAATTTGGTGAGGAGATATGACCAGTGACAGACACAGCCAAGGCTCTGCCCTTAGCCAGGTTGACAATCGCCACCCCCTGAGCCACCCAACATGGTCCCTGCCACGCCATGCTCCACTTTGGAGCTTTTTCAGTGCAGGGACAGGTGGGCAGGTCAAACACCACTCGTATAGCTTGCCTCTGTGCCCCCCCTCCCCTCTACCAATGGTGGTTCAGGTGGGCGGGCAAGTGGCAGCGCCTCTGCTGCCACTCCAGCCCATCACCTTCCTGGACCTCCCGTTAGGCCCGCCCCTAGATATGACCATTGCAAAAAAATTTCAGTGAGAAACCTGGTTGTCTGAATTGGCTCTCAAATGATTATGAGAAACAAAACAAAAAAAATCTTTATCAAGAATATTTAGCAGTACTTTACATACCCGCATGTTTATGGCTGTTTGCAATTAATAGTAAAAAAATAATTTTAGCCTCTTAAAATACAGTACTACATGTTTGACATAATACACATAACCTCTGAAAGATGCTTTGTCTTGAAGGAAAGTCAAAAGAAATAGACTTTCAAAGCTGAGGAAACATAATTGAGAATGCTTTTCTATGAGACTCGGAGGGAGATTCGATCCCTTTGGGTATTGGGGACAAAAAATGCCATAATCACACAGAGAAGCATTCCAATGCAAATAATCAGAGCCAGACTGAATGTGAAGTCAAGCTACCTGCACTAAAGGAAATAAACTGCCAGCCAGAAGCAGTTGTTTCTGGTCAGTTAGCCAGTGGGCGACAAGCTGAGAGCTAGGATCTCAGGATACACAATGGGGCCAGAGAGATTTTGCAGATAGCAATCCATAACTTAAACGTGCACCCAAAAGACTAAGAAGCCAAGTACAAGTTCTTAAATGCTGTGCCAGAACAAGCCCTGAAACAAATGGTATTTTAATCAAATGGAATGTATAAGAGTACGGCTGAATAATCAATTTCAGGAGGCCTAGAGGAGCTTCCACTGCTGCCACCCCCACCCCACCCCCAGGCCTCACTTTTCTGGGGACTCCTGTTCACACCACTATGCTGAACACACGTTTTTGTTTAGTCTCAAAAGTTGACTTTTGACTTGCACAGACAGCTCTGCATCTTTATCCTCTCCCAACACATCACTGGCCACCCTAAACTATGATTAATTTTCCCATGTATGTGCACCACCAACCCAGCAACATACAATAATATTGTTAATAACACTGTGTTTTTCAAATGGGGCCAGTTGCTGCTATTCAAGCAACCATGTGCCATCACCACCCCACAATCCAACGCCAGGGGAAGAGATATTGGGGCAACCGGAATTTCCTTGTTGCAAACCGGAGTCTCCCCAAACCCACCTGAATCTGTTGCACAAGAGGAACCCCAGAGGCTGCACCCATCACCTCCTCAGCAATGTCTAAATGCATTGCTCTGTCCCTTTCTTCAATTGACAGCCCTGCAAAGGAGCTACTATTTTCCGAGCACCAACTGCTGAAGCAATATCTGAGCCATTTACTGTACAGTAGATACCAGTGTCCAACCTGAACTCCTTTGTTTCCTTTGGGACGTTTCTGAGGTCTTGCTCTGCTACCAGAACTGTTAGACAGTCCGAGCTTCTGCACCAGGCAGATCACCAGCCTAGCCGGCAACCTCACCTAAAATAGGACAAATGGGGAAGAGGAGGACTCAATGACTACACCCATAATGTCCGGTGCAACAAGAATTCATGCCACATTACCTAACACTACAAAAACATTTGGCAGATGTGTGTAGTACTATTCTGAAAATCTGATATGCCCTTTATAATACTTCAGTATTATCACATCACATCAGTGACGTGGACTACCCACTGAATCCAGAAAATCATAGTCGGGAAAATCAGACTAAAACATCTTAAAAATATGGGTCCATCCTATAATATCATGAAGAGATTTGCTGCCTTGAATTCTCGGGAAGAATCAATCAAATAAATAAATCAATAAGTTGATAAATCAAATGAAAAATCAATCTTGGCATGAAAGCTATTCAGTTCAGCTACTTGCACCAGGGAAAGAAGTTCCCTATGGAAACATGCCTTACTGATTAAACAATGCAGCACAAATATGGATCAAGATGCTGTGGGTACAGCATATCTTTAGGACCACTTAACATCACCATAGAGGAAGCTATACATAAAGCTGACTCCATGAATGAATGCTGACTCATGAAAGAATCCCATACCCATATCCTGCATGGGAAGATACTTAGCTAAAAAGTAGTCACTCTGATTAAAGGAAGGAGTCTGTCCCAACCCTAATAGAGCATTCACTCTTTGCTTACCCACCAAGTCTTTGTCCATAATCCTACGCACCTTTACTCAGAAATAAATTCCACTGTGTTCCATGGGGCTCACTTGCAGGTAAGTGTGCACAGGATTGCCACTTAAGAACACAAATTATGGAAAAGATTTCAGACTGGCTATAGTATTAATTTACTATTCCCAAATACAAAAATAAAAATTGAGAGGAAGTCATGCAACAACACATTAGGTCAGCAGTTCTCAAACCTTTTAGCACTAGGACGCACTTTTTAGAATGACGGTCTGGGACCCAACAGAAGCGATGTCATGGCTGGAAGTACCATCACTGTGATGCCAGAGCCTGCTGCTTTCCTGAGAATGCAGCAATAAATTGGGTGGTTTCTCAGCCATTTTCCAATAGCAAATTGAATCAGAAAGAAGCCTATTTACATGCTTGACACTAGCAAATCAACCATACAGCCCTCCCCCTTTCCAGCATCCCTTCTTCCCATATTTTCAATATGGCTGCTTCGTGACCCACCTGAAATTGGCTCATGTGATCCACTGGTAGGTCCCAACCCACAGTTTGGGAACCACTGCATTAGGACACTGTCCCAAAGCAACAATCACTTGGTAATTGAAAATAACACATGGAATTGGCTACATTATCTCCATCAGACATGACTATAGGAGGGCTTTGGCCCAGATCACAGCTAGTCAAGACAGAACTGGCTCATTGCTTTCCATGAAAGATACAGAGAGACAATTTCCGAGCAGCTAAAACTGAGGTCTGTGAAGGTTGCCAAACTGCTAGTATTGTGGCTTTGACAATAATAATAGCAAAATGGCTGCTCACATTGTTGAAAATTGCTTTTATTTTCCACAACACCATCATACATCAATAACATGAATCAGAGACAGTAAAATTGTCAATTACCTTTCATCCAGTTTATTAGATTCAGTGATATTGTGCATCTATACTGATTAAACTGCTTCTCACACCTGAAAGTTGCAAGTCATTTGTCAGCTAAAAATAACCTTAATTATGCCATATTCCTGAGTGGGAGCAAATATAGGGCCTGGGTTTAGGTGCTATATTAATTGAAGCATTCTATAATGGTTTGTATCTATTTTCCGGGTGGGGTAAAGCATTCCGAAATCCAGGGCAAACGTTAATTACGGTCCTTCATAAAAACAGAAAACAAAGATGCAGCAGCTTCTACCTAACAAACCTTTTGTTAAACACTGTAATGATTATTAGCAACATTCAACTTAAGAGCTAATTTGCAGGCAAGCAAAGCCAGGAAAGGCCGAGTACACACAAATTCAGGGATCACCACACACAAGTCTCTTGTTGCTTTTGCGTCACACTCACTGCCATGCCACAACCCTGCTCCTTCACCACAGGCTACCACATTCTGGTACTAGCTGATGTTCTATAGCAGGAATAGTCAACCTTTTTCTTCTCACAGCACACTGACCTCTCTGGTCTCCGCCCCTTGTGATGTCACTTCTGACTCTGAGAGACTCTTCTGGTTCTGTGGCTCTGTTTCTTGGGCAACTGACTTTAGAAACAAATTCACTGTCCCTTTTGGCGGAGGAAGAGGGACAGACAAGTTGTTACTACTGACAGTTGCCCTAGAAACCCAGACGAGTTTTTTTCCCAACCACTGTACTCCCAACTCCCACGATCCACCTTCAGACCTTTTGCAGCACATCAATGTGCTGTGGCACACCAATAGTCCAGTTCCTTACCAGCGCACTTACCATATCAAATCAAAAGAATTCAAACGAAAGCCCT
>JAJKFI010000002.1:29476040-29554249 GCA_029204185.1 Lerista edwardsae
TATATATATATATATATATATATATATATATATATATATAAAAGGAGGAAAAAAACCAATAACTGGTAGTATATTGGAATGGCAGAAGTGATTAATCACAGTGGTTTCCAAACTGTGTGCTGCAGTTCCCTGAGTCCTGTGGTGAACTCACAGGGGTGCCGCGGGATGTCCCCAGTGGCCTTCTTGGCTCTCCTGGGTGTGCCATCTTGGTCAGGCTGAGATTGCAAGATTCTCGCGAGATCTTGGGAGAGTGCTGCGGCTGGTTTTTTACTTTGCTGGTTTTTTACTTTGTTGCAGCAAAAACACTGATGTTTCCCTATCTTTAAAAAGGCGTCCCCAGTATCCACGGTATCCGGAATGGAACCCCAGCGGATACCAGGGCATGCCTGTAGATCTTCTATTTGGGTTTATGCCTATTAAAAAGGTCTTGAAAAATTTAAGAGGTTGTACTAAAGAGTTGAAATACATATATGAAGCCCGGAAAACAAGTTTCTGATGAATAATATCCCGTTACTTTGAGTTGCGCTCTAGCTGGCACTTACCTTGCGCTGGATACAGCGCAGGCCACTTGGTCTGTCTGTTCCAGTGCAAGTTTGGACTGGGTCCAGATTGACAGCCCAATCCTAAGTAAGGTCGACATAACAGGGCTGTATCCTAAAGCCCCTTAGGAGGCAGCAGAGGGAAGTGCAGGCCAAGGGGAGGTTTTCCCCTTATACCTGCTTAAACCCCAGTCATCCCAATGGGGCTGCTCGGATCTGTGCCTGCTGTTTTGCAGGTGCACATGTACAGGAATAGCATGAATTGGGGCCACCAAGGCTGGGGATGGGGTTCAGGATTTGGCACTACGGCTGTCCTGCATCACAAACCCCCATTTCTGCCCACTGCGCTGCCCAGTTACACTCTCAGCATGCCTCTGGAACGCCCTTGGCGAGGCCCAGCGCCGACTGCACGCTGCCGACGCTCAACCGGTACAAGGCCAGCGCTGCTGGCGGTTGTGGCGGCATCTGAGTGTTAGCGTTGCTGCTTGCGCCGGTCCAGCGCCGGACCGCTGACGCTGATGCGCTTGATGGCACATTTGCAACAGCATTCGGACGGTGCAAGATTGTCACGCTGGTGCAGCGGGGGTATAGGATTGTGCTCTGGGAGGGAGGGACAGGTGTTCATTAGGTTTCATGATTCACGCTTGTGCTTAATAAAGTTAAACCCCAACCTCAGTCTGGTTTTTCCTTCTCATATCCCAGGCTTAGGATGCAGTGACCTCCCCCCACCCCAAACTCCCCCTCACCATTCTGTCCTCCTGCAACACTTCTCCCGCCCCTCAGTGCAGCACTTACCTGCCTTGGCAGCTGCCCTGGATCTTAGCTTATTTTGATGGTGTTAAAAAGTGCTTTACAGAGCAGCAGGTCTATACTCTTTATGGGTGGCGGTCTGGTCCAGAGGGTAGAGCCACCATTAGCCCAAAGATAACATCTGAAGATCACCAGTTCAAAATTACCAGAAGATTCTGTGAGCAACAAGACCTCAAGAACTTGACTGATAAGCTGAGCTGAGCTTCTGACTGATATGTCAGTTGCCTTCTGTGGGAGAGTTGTGCTGGGCCAGCTGTTTCTTTGGTGAGGGCGAAGAAGCCCTCTACTAGCCATTTTTCAGCCAGCGTGTGGGATGCAACTGTGTGGCCAGCAAGGAAGACTAGACTGTGAAAGATCCAGCTAAATGTAGTTATTCTTGAAAAATTAGAATCTCTTTGTTATTTGTAAAAACCCATCGTGTTTAGAAAAAAGCCTGCCTATGTGAACCACCTTGAATTAAAGTCAAAAGAGCAATCCAATGATCAAGCAATCCAAAGATTATTATTGTTGTTGTTGTTGTGTCGCAGAAAGCCAGCGCTATCTGATAATAGAATTGCTGTCACTTTGGTAATAAGTACTGCATTGGTAAAAGAAACAGCAAGCAAATACCTAATGCACATATGAAAATGATATTACTCAGAGGAAATATGCTACCTGCTGTGGGGAAGAAAATAAGGAGGCTAAATAGTTTTGGACTAAACTAGGAAATGGTGAGTTTCAAACTGTGATGGTACACCTCATATTCTTCTGAGCAGAATGTAAAAAGAGATTCCTGGCTTCAGAGTAAGCTCATTATTATATACTGGTAGTCTCTGCATCATGGTGTGGGATAGTGTGCTGAACATCCTTCCCTGGGAGTCGCTAGAAGGAAGCATATGCATGTGAACAGATTCAATATGTGAGTGCAGATTTTTGCCAGATCAAGCTAGTCATAAATCACAGGATGAACAGAAACAACCTTCAGTCATTCCCAAGCATGTGGCATTCTGAGACAGTTGCTTTCAAGGGCAGATTTCATGGGGGAACATTGATATAATTAATTAGGACCAGTCACAGCTGGGGCAAAGATGTCAAAATACAAGCAACTCCTTTGATGTTACATCATTAAATCTTTTGCAGTGCAGACATGATGTTAACCTTCCTTTTCAAGGCCAAAGAAAATAGCGTGCAGTTTGCAATACAGGCAGAGTCGGATGTGAAACACAATCCTGCTGTGTCCAGTGAGAGAAATTCCCTGAAATTGCTGTCTCTGCTTGCTACTTCGCAAAGCACTGCTGTGTGGTGCAAGCACAGACTCTTTTTCCGAATGTAAAAAGAAATAAAGGCTGTGGATAAACACTGCATTATAGAAATTTGTTAAAACCTCTTTTGACAGGACGTGAATGGCCTTGTCCAGTTCTCTCAAGTGCCATGACAGTATAAACTGCTCGGTATGCCATTATGAATGTAAGACTTCGGTTCCCTCTGGAGGTTTGGTACTGCTGGGGACAGCAATAAAAATCAAGGCTTTTCTTTCCCTGGCATGATGATGGTTTTGTTTTTTGCTTTTTGCTCTTTGGAAAGATGCCTGTGGGCTAGACCACTAATGGAAGACGAGCACATTGGCATGACTGTTTAAAAATTCCACAACAGTTTGCATGAATATCAGGCATTTGTATAGAGAGAATCTAAGAGCTTCAGAGCTGACAGCAAGAGTTCCCACCATTTGGGGGAACACATCGTTAAACTATAGCATTAACTAATACAGAAACGCCTGAGGGAGCTTGTAGAACCCAAGCAAGCACATTACAAAGAATGGCTTGTTCTTTTTTCTTCTAAAACTGCCTTTTGACTTGCACTGGTCTGCCAATTCTTTCAAACTAGCTTTAGGATGACCGTTATTAAAAGGTTGAGCTCCATGTCACAATGTGCTATATATACTCATGTATAAGTCTAAAATTTATGCCTGAAAATTGACCCTGAAAACTCAACCCAAGGATCGACTTATACTTATAAGGATCGACTTATACTTGGGTCAATACAGTTAATAAAGTTTTTAACAACAGCTTTGGTAGGGGCTGGGATGACAAGCAGAAAGCTGGTGGGGGTTAGAAAAAAAGGAGCAATTTTACTTACCAGTAATTGTTCTCAGGCACCAACGGACAGCAAGCAAAAAACCAGTAGCCATTTTCCTTCTTCTCCAAACAGGCAGAAGTGAAGGGGCTTTTGGGAATTGTAGTCATTATGAAGGCTGCTGCTATAGAGGTGCTGTGCTGTATTCCTCACAAAACCTACAACTCCAATAAGCACTTTCATCTCTCTCCCTTCTTGTTTGGAGAATAGCTCCGTTGCTGTGCCTCAGAAGAATGTGAAATAGCTCCTTTTTTGGCAGGCTTTTTGTTGCTGCCTCAGAACAATTACTAGTAAGTCATTTTCAAAGAATTTCATACCCTAAGTTTCATACCGGCCCCCTAAGAATTTCACCCTTGATTTATGCATGAGTCATAGCAAATTCTATTATTTTTGGCTTAGAACTTGCCCTCAACTTATCCATGAGATCGACTTATACTTGAGTATATGTGGTAATTTGCAATGATCCTGCTTCTCAACATTGTGGTTTAAAGCAGGGGTCTCCAAAACACAGCCTGGGGCCCAGATGCCCTTGGAGAGCCTCTATCAGGCCCATGGCAAACCTCTGGTCCCCTATGAGCCTCTGGCCCTCTTGACTTTGCTGGTATGGTCTGCACGTATAAGTAAGCTGTTTGTGGGGTGGGGGATGGGAGTCCATTAAAGTGTATGCTATATTTCTGTGGTGTGTATTGGTGCTTGGAAGAATCCTAGAACTTTGAGCCCATTCATCATTTATCTAAGTTCCGTTTCTAATATTTATTTTATATTAAATATAATTTTATATTTAAATTTATTTATTTTTCCAGCTCTCAACACCATGCCAGATATTTGATGCAGCCCTCTGGCTAAAAAATTTGGAAACCCCTATTTTAAAGGGAACTAAGAACTTCCCCCTCCTTCAATGGTCTTGAGGGTGCAAAATATAGTTGTTCTGTTTTGGGTTTGTGTATTGTGTATCTGCCCCCTGTGCCTCTGTAGCAGGCCTAAGGGCACAATCCTAACCTGGAATTAGGCCAGCACAGTTAGGCCAGCAAAGTTTGGCAGGCCCAAAGGACACCATAAAGCACAGGTAGACTACTCTCTGACTCCAAGAGTGGTCCAAACATATTTTATGGTGTCCCTTGTGCCAGCCAAACTTTGCTGGCCAAACTGTGCCAGCCTAACCCCAGGTTAGGATTGCGCCTTTAGTGTTATGAACAGTTGCCCTCTTCCAATTGGTTTTTAATACCAGAAAAGCTGGTAGAGTTTCTGTAAGAGGCTACTGTCATGGATAAATCTTATCAGCCTCTCTGGAGAGTTGTCACCATTCGCTGTTCCTAGTCAAACAGAATGCAATCCTAACCTAGAGTTAGGTTGGCATAATCAGGCCAGCCAAGTTTGGCCAGCCGAAGGGACACCATAAAGTATGTTTGGACCACTCTCGGAGTCAGAGAAGCCAACACACAGACATGCGCCATCCTACTTAACTCTAAGTGTGGCCCTTGTGCCGGCCAAACTTTACTGACCAAACTGTGCCAGCCTAACTCTGGGCTAGGACTGCGCTCTCAGTAAGGCAACTAAAGCCAATTTGTTCACTCACGGGCTCTTGAACACCTCGTCCTCCTCTTCATGCTTCTTCTGTTGCCTTGCTAACTGAGGAACAGTGTATGGTGCCAATGTCCTGAAGAGGTAGCACAAAACATAAAAGCACAGCTGCAATTATATCCACTAGTATGTGTGAAAAAAGCTCATAATGTCTGAAGACAGAAGAAACTGTTCATTGGTGGCAAGATAGTGCGGGGGGGGGGGAGAATATTGGGCAGAAAGACTGGCTGAGAGCTAATGTAGGTTTCAGGAAACAGGACCATCTGATGCAGCGAGGAAAAGCATGAACTTGAAGAAACAACCATGGCACAGGCATTGAGCTGAAGAATCAAGGCAAACAATTTGGCTAGAGACCAACTATACTGGAAAAAAGATTGGCTGTGAGCTGTTGGCAGTAACAGAAGAAACACTGAAGTCAGAGAAGTGTGGACCAGAGTGAAACAAAGGGTTAGAGTAGAGATCCCAATCTTTTTTAACTGGCCCTTGACCTACTGGGCCATTGGGTGCGACTCCCCGCTAGGATTACAATTCTATACATTGTATAGGGCGGTTGGTTATTCGTGAGGATTCCACAGCTTCCCTAGCTAGTTTCCGTGGTTCCCTGGGAAGCCATGTTATATACGTAGTTTGGGAACTACTGGGTTAGAGAGTTGCCACATTCACCAAAGTGGACTTCTGTAATTTTAAGAGATGCATAGAGGCAGAGCCATCCAGGTGGACCTGCTGCCTGAATTGGGGCAGATCTGCTCCCTCCATTATTGTGTGCACAATTATCTCTTTTATTTAGCTGAATGCTCATAGCAGTGGCATTGGAGGAAGAGGTGGGTTGCCACTTCCTGATCCTCAACTTGCTCCCTCTGAGTGAGAAATGGGTTGGAGAACCAGCTGGAGTGGCTGGCTGGGTTGTGGGCAGGTGCATCAGTTTACCACCTCCTCCAAGCCACCCCACACTGCCTTGTGCCTGGCCTGGCCCAGCACAGAAGGGAAAATTCTTGTTCAGCATTCCTTTCATTACTGCAACATTCTAATGGGAAAATTACTCATGAAATTCTAGGCAAGTCTAACAAGTACAGGGATCCTCTCATGAGCTACACCTGGATCACTAAAGCAGTTAGGTCCAATATGCAGTGTGGAGGGGAGATGGCTTTCATAAACTGATTAGAGTTAAAATCCACTTTTGGATGGTGATTATTCGTTTAAGTCCAAGATATTAACGTATTGATCCGATTATGCTTGGACATTTCTAGACTGCCATTCAGGAGAAGTACTAACAATTATCAGGCTTTGGTTTGAATAATCAGAGTAGACAGATGCTACAATCCTATACATGGGAGTAAGTGCCACTGAACTCAATGGGACTTATTTCTGAGTAGGATTGTGCTGTGAGATAATTCTTGTACAAATCAATGGCAGTTTTTAGGCTCTTTGTCATAAAGGCTTTGAAAATATATGTGTGTGAGACAAAGAATAGACACTACGGCAGAAGATAGGAATGAATAAAACAGTTTTATTTAGAAAAAATGTTACGTATCAGTAATTATACTTTGATTTCCTGAATTTTAGAAATAACTCTGAGATATATAAGCAATGTGGTGATCTCACCATCAGTTTCCAGACAGACAATAGAAGAGCACCTCTCATTTCCTTCTTCAGTGGTCAGGCAGGATAAAATAATTATTCCACTTCATTTTGGAGATCTGCTTTGTCAGAGCACTGTTGATATCTGTGGAACCCCTGAGTCACATACATTTTGGAATGTCCTAAAACTGTTGTGTAACATGCATGACAAATGCACAGGTTGATGAGTTTGGAGATCATAGCATTTTGGAAAGGAGACACTAATTAAGAAAATAAAAAAGAGAGAGAGCGCAGGAAGAGGGGTGTGTGGTTATGTTATAGAATGAAAAGCATTTGAGCTATTATTTGCTATGATCACATGTCACCATCAGTATATAAGATGGAAGGAGCTGGGCAGCAAGCCCTGTCCCTTGCAAAAAAATTTTCAGGAGTACTGAGGTTTTATCCACTGCATTTTATTTTCGAAGTGGTTTATTGCTCTCAAATATTACCTCCACATCTTCCCTTTTAGCTTTGTCTCTCATTCTGAGCTGATTGGCCAGGACCCAAGAAAAGATCAACCACAGGCCGGGTAACTTCATTAGATAGGAAAGTGTGTGTTTTCAAGCGAGACCCTCAGGCAGCATTTCAAGAAACAGTATGATAAAAAAGGCACATTGTGAGCAACAATCTCTCATTCACAGAGACAGGGTAAAGTCTGTGTACATTGTGCCGCAATCAAAAGAGACAGTGACATAGTTCTATAACATGCTACGTTGCAGTTTAGATTGAAGCGGTCAAAATGCTTAAACTGGAAACGTAGGTTGCCGAGCAATTACAGCTTACTGTTCTGAGATCCCACAAATGATGGCCACTGCTTTAGTGGAGGACTGCCCAAGGCTACAAGCTTCTGCAGAAAGGCACTAGGCTGCAGTCCAGGTATGTCAGGATTAGCCTCAGCATACATCTGCAGTTTTGCGAGAACCTTAGGTAACCCAACTTCAGAAGCGTAGAACATTGGGCCACCCCTATGTCTGGGCCAGCCATAACCATTGATATAGATAGTGTCAATGGCTTCTGGGCAAGATGCAATTCCATCAGACAATATTCGGAAACCCTCATTGGCCAAGGAATACAAACAACGCTCCAGGATTTCACCCAACGTTATGGTGCGTGTTGCAATGTTATGAGTGCTCCTGTACTCAGAAAGAAAATTATGAAGCCACGGATCTGACTTTGCTTCCCTTCCCCCAGGCTTATCGTAGAGGTACCAGCCCTTGCCAGTTTTCTGCCCATACCTCCCATTTTCACACAGGATATCAGGGAGTGGACTGTATCGTTGGCCACCTCGTTGGCGAGGAGGTAAGCCAAGAGGCATCTTGTCTCCAGTCAGACCTTGTCCTTTCCTAGATCTCCATCCCACATCAAGACCTGCAAGATCTGAGACCCGGAAGGGCCCCATTTTGAAACCAAATTCCTCTAGAGCCTTGTCCACCTCCTCTGGAGTACTGCCCTCTTCTATGATGAAATAGATTTGCTCATTATAACGATTCAGCAGTCGGTTCCCAACAAATCCAAAGCAATTCCCTACTACAACTCCAATTTTGCCCATAGCTTTGCTGAGGCTCATGGCTGTGGCTATGGCAGTGGGGGATGTACGTGGGCCATGAACGACCTCTAGCAACTTCATTATATGAGCTGGCGAGAAGAAATGGGTGCCCACGACCTGGTGAGGGTGACTAGTGACAGAAGCAATCTCATCAATATCTAGACAAGAGGTATTTGTACACAGAAAAGCCGCAGGTTTGCAGACCGCTGATAGCTTGCGGAAGATCTCCTTCTTCAGCGCCATATCCTCATATACGGCCTCAATCACCAGATCGACATCCCGCAGCATACCAAAATCCAGAGTGAACTGAAGCAGGCTGCGTTCAGAGATGTCCAGTTTCTGGCCATTCTGTTGCATTCTTAAAGCTTCACGTTCTAAAAGGGACACCACAGCTCCCCTTCCCAACTCCAACTGCTTCTTATCCTGCTCCAGAGCCACTACTGGAATTTTAGCCTTCACCAGAGAGGCCACGATGCCTCGGCCCATCGTTCCCAGACCTTGGGATAAACAAAAAAAGAGAAGAGGAAAAAAGGGGATCATCAGAAATGTTCTGCTAAAATCTGCGAAGAAGGGCTCATCAGGCTATCTTTTAGCTTACTTTCAGCATAGGTGACTGGGTTTTTTAAAAGGTACAAGAGAGCTTGAATAGGAAAGCAGTTTTGAGATACCCAAGACAAGCCACATTTCGGTTCATTTTCATATTTCTAACGTTAAAGCAAAACTACAGTAGCAAAACAACAACTGAAAGGATTAAGATAGAAAGCAATATTTCCTCGCAGGAGGCAGGAATTGTGCATTTCATATAACAGGGAAATTTGCTCCGTGTGCCATAGCAAGAATGGTTAGTCGAAAGGATGGTCATGGCTTAGATCTAACAGATGTAATCGTAACTTAGGATTTGTATTGTGCTTTACAATGTTCAAAGCACAGACATATTCATGTGCTCTTCTATTAGCAGGGGGAGAGCAGCTGTCCCTTTTCACTCCAGCAGGGTATCTTTTCCAGTGGCTGTTGCAGATGTATCTTTTGTATTTTTTTTAGGGCACAATCGTAACCAACTATCCAGCACCAGGGTAAGGGCAATACAGCTCCAAACAAACATTCTCTTACCTTGAGGAGGCCTCCATGACTACTACTGCACTGCAGGATGCAGAACATGCCCCATTGGCACAGCTATGTCAGTTCTGGAAAGTTGGTTAGGATTGTGCCCTTAGATTGTGAGCACTTGTAGGGATAGGGAACCATTCAGTAGCTGGAGCTTGTTTGGCCATGTAAACTGCTTTGCAAATGACCTCTTGTTGAAAATTGGTATGTAAATATGCTTAATAATATATAATAGTAGTAGTAGTAGTAGTAGTAGTAGTAGTAGTAGTAGTAGTAGTAGTAGTAGTACATTGCCTTTTTCACAACTGTTTTCAGTACTAATTAACCTCATATACAGATGGGTGGCTTAAAGCCAATCTGCTGAGTTCATGACAGAGGTAAGATTCTAACCAGAGACTTTCTGAGCCAGATCCAGATTGGGGCCAGGCTATAGGAAAAGCCCCTCATCACAGTCCTAGTTTGGCTGCTATTTACAAAAGAAAAAAAGAAAAAGACAAAATGTGTAACTGACAAAATATGTTACTGTTAAGCATGCAGTAAATTTCTCATTTAGTTTGCTTCTTAGTCAGCTTACTCTCTGTATTGTTACCCCAACAGTGCAACAGTTCCCACAGTTTCAGTGTGGGAACAAAACACAGTGCTTTACAGCATTGTGAATGCTATTGCCAAAGCATGTGTAGCCGCAAGCTTCTGGGCTGCCAGCAGAAACACCATGTCCACAAGCTCTGCCAGCCTTGGTGAGGTGGTGGTGGAACAGGGTGGAGAGAGGAATGGGGCAGAACGGGGAGAGGGCTTGATGTGTGAAGGAAGTGGGAGGGCGCGCCACCCAGAACAAGCAACTTGCACTTGATGCTATCCCCTTCCTAGCCTCCTGACATGCCCCCTCTGTCTCTTCAGACTTGTGCCAGCTAAAGAGCTAGTACAGGTTTGAGGAGACCCACTCTTCAAAGGGAAAAATATTTTTCCTTTCCCTTCCTAAGCCTCCTGATCTCACCAGCACCCCCATAATTATAGGGTTTAGCCCATTTTGCATGCTATGGGCAAGGGAAAGGATAGGACTGAGCTCCAAATTTCCTGTGTACCAGAGAGGCAAAATACCAGAATGAGCAAGGCTTCTCCAGAGAGACACAGCACACAGAATTGGGATCCGGTTGTCACAATCTGAGGTTGGCTGAAAGAACACATATTATATATAGTATCTCCATAAAACATCCAGATTCAAGGGGATTCAAACTTTAATCTAAAAGAACTTGATAAAGAATAACTGAAATTATGCCTTCAGTAAAATAAGTTCAATTCTAAATGAAGCACCTCAAAAAAGGCAGCCAAGCTTCCCCACAAGCAATCTACATTAATGATTTGGCTTAGTCAGTGGTGTATCTAGGGTGTTGCATGGGGTGGCAAGAGCCATGGGTGCCATTTGCCAGGGGGCATCAATGGCCCTTAGCCCCCCCATGCAGCGCCCAAGAAGACGCCTGAGCCGCGGCCGAGGGAAGCCGTGTGCCCCCCGGCACACAGCTTCCCTCAGCCATGGCTCGGGTTTTGCCCGAGCGGTAGCCAGGAGACGCTGCGCTCCCCCAGCTCTGCGAACCAGGGAGGTGCACGGCGTCTCCTGGCCACCGCTTGGGCAAAACAAGGAGGCGGGGGCTTGGCTTCTTCCTGTCATGTTGGCTGACATGGCGGACAGAAGCCACACCCCGCAACGACATGACATTGCGTGCCATGAGCGTGGTTTCGCCCTGGTACGCCTCTGGGCTTAGTCCACACGTGCAAGTCCTTTTCCCACATACAGCATTTTTAAAAGTACAGCAAGTATGTGAAAATGTCAGTGTGTACAGTTAACAGCCATTTCAATTTGGACTTAGCTATTGCAGAACGCCATTACATCCAATTTACTACCAACAGGAAAAAAAAATTGCTCAACAAGACGGTGAGGACAATCAAAGACAAAAGTTAGAAAGTAGCTGGAGCTTGTTTGGCTGAAAATCTTTGATTATTTATATTGAAACCCATGTGGTTTAAATGCCTCCCATGACATTTTTGGGTATAAAAAACCTTCCTCCCACTCTGCCCTGGCTCCATGTCCCCTTTTGTGGCCAATCTGTCCCAGCTTCCCTTCATAGTTGCCTTTTGGCTGTGTATAAGAGCACCCTTCAATCAGAAATAGATAATGATTGGAAGACGAACTGTTTTTTTTAAACTCTCTTTTCTCCATTGATGTCTATCTAGCTCTGTTACTAGGGGCCACGATCCAGTCCTTTTTGGTTTCTCCATGTATGTGGGAAGTAATCTTGGAGCCAAGAGCAGACCCTTCATGCTCACTGGAATCTCCTGCCTGAAAATGCTGAGAAAAACAGTCCTAGTTTGTGTGTAAGTTCATGCCTAGCACTAGTTAGAAAGACATTCTAAGGCCTAATACTGGTGATGCTAGGTTCAAGGGGAGGACTCTCCACTGCAACAAGCAGCAGACTTAGTAGAGTGTGGAATTATATATCCAGCCCACACAGCCCTCATTGGCTTCATTTAGATCTTGCAGTCCTAACTCTTCTTTGTGTTTTTGGGTACAGCACACAAAGGATAAACCAAATCAATTTGTTAGGTAGCTGAGCACCAGAAACACTCAAGCAGTGATCAATCATGCAAAATTCATTCCAGCAATGCCTTAAAAGCCTTTCTGATTCAGTTAGCTTGAAGCAACTAAGCAAGTTTGTAGCAATACACAGTGACCCGTGTAAAACGGCAGAAAATCTGTTATAGAAAATTCAGTATGCTTAAGATGCACTCAAATCTGTTCTGATTGTAAATTGCAATTAAAATGCTGATATATTTTGAAAGATTTTTTTTGTAGCCTCTGAAAAATATGCTAACATGAGGAACAGATGTTGTTAGATGCAACCATTTTCCATTACATGCTCTCTAGGATTAGTATTAGCTTGGAGTAAGAGCTTCCACTGGGTAAACCAGTCCTGTTCCTTTCCATTCTGATGGTAATTCTGAATTAATATTTCTGGCTTGACCTGCATCTGCATTTCCACAGCAGTCGGTACTTTTGCATATTCGTTACTCATGTAGCCGGAAACCTGTCAATCATTATTTCCCATGAAACTCAAAATGGAGATACTTCCCACTAAAGCCTGAGCTGTAATGCAGATCAGGTTGACATGCATTCGTTTACATGCTGAACAACAAGCCACATCCCACACGTGCTGCGCCTTGGGCTCCTTGCTGCTGTATATGAATGTCAATTCTCCAGTGAATGAGTTCATAGCGACTTGAAGGGTCAAGCTTGTTGGCAGACTCAACTTACTACTGAGGATTTATGCGCTAAAGGGGTATGAATCATGCCGAGAACTATAATTAAGACTGGAAAGTGGAAGCAGGAAAGAGGCATTTGAATGCATTCTCCTCCACGCTACCTTGTGCTGGGGGAAGCTTGCACCTTGGCTCAGATAGCACACGCTGCAGAAAAACACATCCTGGCTCTAAGATCTGAGACAGGGAGAAAGGGTGGAGAGAAGAGATGGCTGGCATTCTTAAAATCAAAGGGGACATTGCTGAGGGCCAGCATACTGAAAAAACCAGACTCCTACTGAGTGAACCATTCAATATGCAGAACAGCAAAGGGCAGTTGAGAAGACTGTGCAGTGCATCAAAGAGTCGTATTTCAATTGCCTGTATACAAAATTAATGAAGGCATTAACTTCCGTGTGTGTGTGGGGGGGGGAGAAATGGGAGCCTGCAAAATAGGAAGAGAGAATCATAATGAGATGAAAGCTTCTTAAAAGGCAGTTGTCAACAGCACGTTTTGGCATTATTAATACACCCCTGAATAATTAGGTATGTTTCACAGACAGTAAACAGCTTCTGTACATTAAAGGAGACCCAGGGCTGACCCAGGCCACCTCAGGTGTCAAAGGATAGCCGGTCTCTCCTTCAGTGGTTATGCTGGTGACAGAATTTCAGCAACTGCTTTCCTCACCTCTGCGTGACACCTTATACCATTCCCTCCTCTGCATGTAGATTTGTACTTTCAAAGATCTCATTAAAAGCATAGGAACTTCATGCAGAGGAGCAAAGGCTTTTGCTATGCTTAGCCAATATAATTTCCCTCCACTATCAAAGAGGTGGAAGGGAAATACACTGGGACGTTGACTGCCTTTTCCCCCGTTACACTGGGAGATTTAAAGGGACATATCTGGTGCGTTGAGATAAGGGGTGGCAAGCCTACATAGAAAAGTGATCAGATATAGATGAAAATATGACTCCAATAACTGTAATAAAGTCAAGACTGAATGGATGAGAGTGCAGAGCAGGCCAAGCAAGAGGATCTTTTTGGCTAGAAGGAAGATAGTCATGGTCTCTCACTTTAAACTAGTAGCTTGAAAACTGCGGGCTCTGGGAGACATCCCAGAGGAAGGTGACAGCAAGAATAATAGAAATTCCACATTAAGGCAGCTTGGCTCACTGCCATCCAGAAGAAGAACGAACAGGGAGGAAAATAGGCACTTTAAGGGCCCAATCCTGAGATCCTTATTGCCAGCGGTACGTGTGTACTGCTGGCTAAAAGTGTAGTCAACGTGCTATAAAGCACATCTGTGACACTGTACCACCTGCACTGGGGTGGCACCAAGTTAGCACCTGGCCCCAACGCTGGCAGACGGAACGGCCAGCACTCCAACAGCACAGGATGCTGGTAAGCCTGTTTGGAGAGAGGGGGGAGGTGGAGAGGGGGGGACTGGGTGGGGGAGGGGGGAGTGGGCCCATGAGGGAGTGGGACCCTGTGATGGCTTCCACCGCCAGATCTAATGTACCGCTTTGAACCAAGAAGCCCAAACATGGGGCTGCTTGATTCACCACTGGCAACCTAGCCAGTGGTGAGCCAAGGAGCCCCAATGTGGGCAGCGGGGCTTTCCCTGAGGGAAGGGGATGAATGTCCTCTTCTCTCGAATAACCTCCGATGGCTGCATGGCTGCTGCTGGATGCAGCAGTAGCCATTTGGTTACTGCTGCATCAGCGGCAGCCAGGTAGCTCAGGATTGGGCTGCCCATTGCTAAGTGGGACCTGAGACGAAAGCCACCCTTACAGGTCTACTGATAGGATCAGTGCTTTATTTCTGTGACAACCAAACTACCTTAAACTAATTACCCAAGGGAGTCATGGGCTCTCAGAGTCTCACCTATCACAGCGGCTCTCTGGATTGGTTGAGGGGCTGCAGTTTTCCAGGATGCTCCGTTGGGCAATGTCCACTTTCCCATGGCTCTTTGTGCAAAGAAGGCATATTGCAGTGCTTTGGCCTGGCCTGAAGTAAGGAGGAAGTTGAAGAGTTCTTTCTCTTTGCGCATTCCCTCTGGAAAGGGCAGGTATGTGGAGGCTTGTACAGCTTGCACGCACACTTCTGGAGAGAGACACCCGCGGGCTTGTTTCCTGACCTTCACTCGTGCCTCCTCAAACACAGCTTCCATGTTGGGTAGCCTTGGAGTTTCTTTCAGGCAGAGTCTGCGAGATTCTGTGGGCTGACCTATTTGGGGTAGAGAAATAGAGCCAGTGCACATCTTCGGTGCAGGGAAACATAATGGCTACAAGCTTTATATTACTCAATCCTTTGCATACTTTACTCAGAGGTAAATCCTACTGACTACACTGGAACTTAACTCCTAAACAGAGTCCATATAATTACACCCATGCAGTTCAAACCTATGCGGGTATGTTTACTCAGAAGCAAATCCCAATATGTTCAATAAGGCTTACTTTAGACATTGTGCATAGGAATGCAGCAGTCTTGGTATAAAAATACTGTATGTGATAGGGAATCTAGGAAAGTCATTTTATATAAAGTAGTATTTATGGCATGTAAGAAACTTCTGGAAAAAAATAAAGATTAAAAAAACAGGAATTTCACGGCTAGACAATCATATAGCCCCCTACTTCAACTATATATAGCAAAAGACTGGCAACATATAAACATATGTTAGCTGTAAGCTGTATAAACAGCTTATACAGGCTGAGCCCTTTATCCAGACTGCTTGGGATGGGAAAGTGTCCGGATTTTGGAATAACTGCATAAATATAATGAGAAATGTTGAGAAATGTTTCCTCTTGTTCTTTTCACTGTTCCCATTTGGGTGTCAGCTGGCCTCTTCAACATTATTCAACAGAGGCATACACCACAGAGCAGAGAATAGACTTTACAGCCTGTACAGGGGAATGATCACAAGACCTTCTTTCTATAGGAAGTTTTTTAAAAAGTCTTGGACAAAGATGTCTGAATTTCAGGTGTCTGGATAAGGGATCATCTAACATATAGGATCTCTAGGACGATCCCTGGGATAAAGAGTACTCCTAGAAGCTGGAAAAAATGTGGAAAATGAGAACATATGTATGGTCAGAATCAGGAGGGGCCAAGTATCATCTGCCTGGGGCCTGATCCCTTAGAGAAAAGAACGTGTTTGGACTTGCCTAATTTGATGCAGAGAGACGGTGGTTGCTATGGTGTTATCAAAAAGGGAATTCAGGTAGGTGTCTGTACTGGAGTGGCTCCTGCTTCTAATTTGGTACATCAGCATCAGACCAAAGGTTCAGGAGAAGTGACTCTCAAATGAAGGCATAATGACATGAGGGACTACAATGCACTAAACAAGGATACCACAACCTATGCTCGTCCCTATCTGATGGGCAAGGGACTATCCTCACAATGAGACTGTGGGCAGTCAGATGTTCTGCATTCATACATCTGATTCTGGCCACCCAAGTTGTGCACGTTCCAAAACCTAAGCAAACAGCTCCACAGTCAACAACTGCCTGTCTCTCTCTTGGAGGTTCTTAGGGCACAACCCTAACCAACTTTCCAGCATAGCAGTGCCAATGGGACATGTGCTGCATCCTGCAGTGGAACAGCAGTCACAGAGGCCTCCTCAAGGTAAGCAAGTGCTGCATTGCTCTTACCCTGATGCTGGAAAGTTGGTTAGGGTTGCTTCCTCAGAGAAGTATGCTTTCCCCATGCTTAGAACAAAGCTGCCAAGTAATGGCATCAATGACAGCAAGAGCTACTTTGCCTCAGAGCCAGGGATTACTGATGTTACTGTCCCTGTAGCACATCTAGTTTTGCTGTGTTGCGGATAGAATGACTGGCATCTTCCTGACATTTACCTACTCTTCCTTCAAGCAGCTCAGAACTATGCAGCCTATGTTTTATAATGGCCCGGTTGCTGCCAGAAACAACTATAGTGAATTGTCATCAGTTGCTTCCATGTTCTGGGACTACATGCTGAGAGCCACATAATTTTTCAAGTTTTGGTGCCATCAGGTGGTCAGACTGGATAGTGTAGTGATGTTCGTAAACATTATATTTATTTATAATTTTTATAAATAAATTATAAATAAAATATTACATGTATTTACAGGCATGGCCCGGTATCCGCTGGGGTTCTGTTCCGGACCCCGCTATGAATACCTGAAACTGTGGATACTGGGGATGCACACCTGTATTTAAAAATATTTATATCCTACCTTTGCATTTTACATTACACATGGCTACAGTGTAAAATGGCTACAGTTGCATCCTGTGGGAGGGGCAGTTGCGGAGGTCTGGTTAAGGGAAGGATAATTCCCTTACCCGGAGGTAAATCTCCACAGTGCAGGGTGGTCTACTCAGATCTGTTCTTGCTAAGTTGCTGGTGTAGGTCCATGTGGACCTGTCATGTAATTCAATCCAGGAAGGAGGTTAGGATTTGGCAGTTTCATTTCTATCTTCCAAATGAAGTTCTCTTAACAGAGTCAACGGAGTGTATTTGTAGCATCTTATATCTCATTTATATGGTCCAGTTCAGATGTCATGTGGAACCAGAATTAAACCATGTTTCTGCTTGACCACTTGACCTAAGCTCGACCACTTCTCCTGCACAAAGGGAGGAAGGTTTCTACTTCTGATCCCAGTTTAAAACAAGCCAAGATTCCTCATGATAAACAGACCCTGGCTTGTTGTAGAAAGAGTTTGAAAGAAGGCTGGGATATGAATCTCATCTCACTATTTCATTTGTATAATAAAAACATTGTTATTAAATCACTATTGCCATTGGTTGTTGTCTCTGGTATTTTTCATCTTTTTGGGTATATTAGGCTGGGCTTGTCTCTTGCGCCACATGATGCCAAAACTGTTAAAGGTTCTTACCTGATACTCGCTCTGCAAAGCGTACTGCTGCTTCAACTGTGTTTTGTTCCACAACTTCATCTAGGATTCCCAGTTTTAATGCTTCGGGAGCTGGAACATGCCTGCCTGCCACATGTAAGTAACAGCTTTTGAATTCTGTTTACTTAAATTCCACCTGTGTAGTAGCTGACTTGAGAGATTTCTGGTAGAATGCAATAACTCCAAACAAAACTGATAAAACATTCTTCAACCCTGTGTTGAAGCAGTAGCATAACAGGCCCGGTGTGGGAAGGTGGGTTGCCCCCTCCCAAGTGTTCTGCAGATCTGCCACATTCTCCGCACAGGGGGATGTGCTGCACTCGCCACCCAAGTGCTCGGAGCGGCAAGTGAAGAAGGGCCCTCCAACCTGCCCCTGTGCCCATTTGGCTCCAAATATGAGGCATTCCGGATGTAGGGGGGTGACACAATGATGTAAGGGGTGAGGGTGTCATCCAGCATTATCATTTCATCTCACAATGGACACCAGCTGGCCCAGCTATGCTACTGCAGTGAAGTTAGTCAGAGAAGCCACTAGCAGCACAAGTGCCGTGGGCTCAGCTGTGCTCTCAAAGAATCTCAGGTGCCTTCCGCTCTGCACCACCACGGCAGCTTCCTAGCAGATGGAACTGCTGGACCATGCTCAAACGCTGCCACACCACCACTATGATAGTGGTGTTGCAGCTGCTGTTACTGGCTCTACAATCTCAGCAACTTGTCAGGTGATAACAAAGCTATTCTTAGGATTGTCCATATCTGACTGGCCACCTGGGTAGGTGGTCTGGAGGCTATCAGAAAAGCACAAATAGCCAAAGATATAAACTGAGGGTGCAATCCTCACCAACTTTCCAGCACTGAGATAAGGGTAATGCAGCTCCGAAGTAAGGGAACAAACATTCCCTAATCTTGAGAAGGCCACCGTGACTGCCCCTCCCCCAACTGCAGGATGCAGCACATGCCCCATTGGTACAGCTATGTTAGTGCTGGAAAGTTGGTGAGGATTGCGCCTTGAGTCACCGGCAAAAGTTGTGCATATTGAAACTACTTAATCTCATGCCCCTCATACGTATAAGAACTGCCTTATATTGAGCTGGATCTATGGTCAATGCAACCCAGTCTAGTTCTAGCCCAGAGGTCTCCAGACTTTTCAGTAGGGGCAATATCATACATTTTACAGATTTTCACACACAAAAAAAATCAGTTTTATAAATGAATGGATTAAATTTAAATGAATAAGTTTTACGGAGATTTTTTTTAAAAATCATCATGATATGATTCAGAACAAAAGAGAAATGTGACATTTACAAAGCAACAATGCCATGCTTAAATTGAGAAATCATTTATAATGAGCAAAAATATGAAAAAGTTGCTGCAGGGTGGATAAAATCTTGTGGCAGGCTGGATTTGGTCCCTGGGCCATAGTTTGGATACCCCTGTTCTAGCCTACTAATCTAACCCAACCTATTTTCTGCTCTGCTACTGGGTATCTTGCTACCTAGAAATGTCAGAGATTGAACCTGCAATGTTATATATACGAAGTACATGTTTACTATGGCTCCTGCCTAATATGCTATTGGCAGACATGTTCAATATTTAGTATCCGCCTACAGATATATCTGCCTACAGACTGGTATGTCACATATTGTTTGCATATACTGCATTTGCAAGTGTGCATTCCCATCAAAAGGAATTTACCTGTGGTGATGATATCAAGCGCAGCTGGTACTCCAATAAGCCTGGGAAGCCTTTGAGTCCCACCAGCACCTGGAAGTAAGCCTAGTGTGACCTCAGGCAACCCTACCCGAGCCTGAAACAGTGAGAGACACAGAGAGTGAGAGCAAAATCTCTAGTCAAGTAACATAGCAGACTTGTCCTATCACCAGTTCCTTCTAGAGTAGCAGGTTCCAAACTGGTGGGTCGCAACCTCCCAGGGGAACCGGAAGCTGGGTGTTCCTCCTTAAGGGGAATGTCCCTGCTCTGAACGCAGTGATGGTGCTGCAGTGATTGCAGTGCCTCCGCTGCCAAGAGGCTTGTTTCTTACCTTGAAGCACAGCTGGCCTCCTGCAGGATCCTAGAGCCTCACAGCCAGCTCTGATTTCCGTTGTGACTACTGTAAATAGCCCTTAAACAGGAAGTAGCTTTAGATCAGAAATAAGTGCTATTTACAACAGCCATGGAGGAGATCAAAGGGGCTGTGAGCCTTTAGGACCATGCAGGGGGCCATCACTCCTCCCAAGGTAAGAAAAGCCCCTTGGCAGTGGAGGCGCCGCAATTGCTGCAATGCCATCACTG
This sequence comes from Lerista edwardsae, assembly GCA_029204185.1. Classification (NCBI taxonomy): domain Eukaryota; kingdom Metazoa; phylum Chordata; class Lepidosauria; order Squamata; family Scincidae; genus Lerista; species Lerista edwardsae. The sequence continues at coordinate 29,495,827 of JAJKFI010000002.1, forward strand.
CCTTCCTCCTTGCCTCCCTCTCCGCCCACAAAAACACTTACCTGGTTCCCAATTCCCTTGTAGGAGTTTGGGAACCATTTTCTAGAGAGCTATATGAGCCCAAAACTAGGTGTGTATAATTTGGAAAAAGCTGGGCTTCAGAAGGTTGACCTCACTTTCCCCCTTTCTCAGGAACATACCAATGTATTTTTTCCCTAATGCATGTAGGATTTTTCTGCACAACTGGAAAAAGTGTGGAACAGAATGCAGGTATGTTTTGTACACAGTGGAAGCTGGCCCATCTATGAGGGCTGGTCTGGCCCATCTATGTGGCTGCTTAAGGGCCCAATCCTATCCTACGTTCCAGCACTGATGCAGCCTCAATGCATCCCTGACTTTGAGGGGGCCTCCGGGATGCAGCACATGCGCCATTGATACAGCTGCATCTGCCCTGGAAAGTTGGATAGGACTGGGGCCAGAGACAGTAGTCTAAGGCAACAGATTGGTGGGGAGTGTCCACCTTTGTCCACTCTGTCTTCTATACTGCTCCTCCTCCTCCTCTTCCCTCATTTTCCCTAACTTTCCTTAGGAATGAAAGAGGATGACATGGTAGACATGCATAAGTGTGTCCTGTGAATAGTCTTTTATGCAACTGTAATGTACCAAAGTAAGTCAAAGCAAAATAAAGTAAGCCAGAGACAAAGCACCATTCTGTGACAGTTACAAAAGTCAGTGGCCTTTCAGAATCCTGTAAGTCCCAAAGCTGCACAAGAGCAACATTTTGTTTCAGTATATGAACACAGCTGGAATTTCTTCAGGAGGCCTTGTCAGGTGTTCCCCTGATAAAGATTTTAAAAAATCCCAGAAAATAATCTTTTTTTCTATCCCTGATCCTCTTAATCTCCTGCTCTCTCATCTATTTGTCTTTTGGGTTTCATATTATTTACGGATAAAAACTGTACTAGCCATAACTTCATTTTGGGTTTTATTGTAATCAACATCTTTAAAATATTTGTAAAGTACTTAAACATTCAGTCTTCCCTGATTTATGACTCAGATGGTTCTGTGTATCTTGTGAGTGCAAGAAGTACTCCAGATTCAAAATACAGGAAGAAACATCAATTAAGATCTTTGGGGCCCCTCCAACATTGTATTTTATTGTAAAACCCCTTCTTACGTGAACATGTGCAATCCTGTAATGACAGCCCAAAGCCACCTCCAGGCCTCCTCCAAAAGCCATGTCTTCAATAGCAGCCACCATTGGCTTTTCACTCCTTTCTATTAAAGAAATTACTGAGTCCAAACCGGACACATTTCTCCGGTCGGGATTGGAAAACCCATTTATATCAGCACCTGAGGAAATTAATTAATCCATGAGAATCTACTAAATAAACTAGCCAGTTTAATCTTTTTTGGCTTTCATTCATCAATGCATACAGAATTGCCTCCTGGAAAACATGTCCTTTATTTTCTGACTTTGGGACTCCACATAACTTTGAGGGAGGGCTACACACATGTCTCACAATCACTGTAAGGGCGCAATCCTAACCTGGTGGTGCGCCGGCGCAGTGCTCTTGTATCGGACAGGAGCTGTTGCAAACATGTCGTAAGGCGCGTCTGTGTCGCGGAATCGGTCATTGGGCCGGCACAAGCAACAGCGCTGGCGCATGGGCGCTGCTGCACCTGTCAGTTGTGCCGGTTGAGTGCCGGCATAGTTCTGCTGGCGCAGGGCCATGCCGAGGCTGTGTCAGGGGGCGTAATGGGGTGCTGCCATGGGTGTAGAAGGGACACATCCATCGGGTCGTATCCAAACCCCTGCCCCTGGGCTGTGCAGCTCTGATTCGAGCTGCTCCTGGCCATGAGGACTTGCACCTGCTATTTAGCTGGCACAGATCTGAGCAGCTGGGGCTTACCCCGGGGGAAGGAGAAAACATTCCCTTGCCCCGCACTGAGCTGCTTCTGCCTCCTAACATGTTTAGGATGCAGCCCAACTGTGCCGGCCTGGCTATTTCAGTGCAGGTGAAGATAAGTGTGGTATCATTGAAATTCCCACATTGAATATTTTATTATGAAGAACAGGTGCTGAAAACTAGAGCTCAGTTATCAGCACTGACATTGGTGTTGGTCCATAGAAGATCATCTGCGAATTGGATGCATATGCTTTGTAGCAAGACTGTGAAGAAATGTCTTTTTGGCACCCTTCGCCCTTCTTTCACCAGCCTACTTCGTCTAACCACAAAAGTTTATGCTGAAATAAAGTTGTTACTCTTTTAAGGTCCCACAAGATTATTTGTTGTTATTGTTGCTGCCACAGGACACAATCCTAACCTGGTGTTAGGCCAGCAAAGTTTGGCCAGCACAAGGAACACCATAACATATTTTTGGACCACTCTCAGAGTAAGAGAGGCCAGCACACAGACGTGTACCATCTTCCCTGACTCAGAGTGGTTCAAACATACTTTACAGTAGCCCTTGTGCCGGCCAAATTTTGCTGGCCTAACTGTGCTGGCCTAACTCCAGTTTAGGATTGCATCCACAGTCTAACACAGCTACCCCATGGGAAGTGGAACACCCATACTAGTTATGGATTAATCTCTTTATGGATAAATTACTGGCCTGAAAAGTGCAATTTTTCACAGTAAATGGGGAAAGCATCCTAGGGTCCACTGTGTGAAGTTTATTAAAGTTTATTAAAGTTTACACAATGAAATTAGCCTGCATTTTTAACCCCTGCTAACTGGGCACTTTTTCCAAGTGGTGTTCCTCTTATATTTAGCAGGGGGAAAGTAATTGTCCCTATTCACCCCGTGCAGTGTCTTTTCCAGTGACTGTTGCTGGTGGTGTTCTGCATTTTTTTTAGATTGTGAGCCCTTTTGGGACAGGGAGCCATTTAAAACAACAACAACAACAACAGTAGTAGTAGTAGTAGTAGTAGTAGTAGTAGTAGTAGCAAACTTTATGTTGAAAAGCGGTATTTAAATACTGATTGATTGATGATTTTTAAGCAAATATCAATAATGTAGCCAGTTCCAGTGGAAAAACATGGTACTAGTGTAAGAGTTGAAAAAAATTAAGCATCTTTAACTGGAATAGAAAATATATAGGGATGGATTCAAATTCTCTTACCTGCACTGAATTTCCCATTTGCCCCACAAATCACAACAGCTTTCACAGTGGGATCGACATTTGCATGCTTCACGTCTTGCTCTAATGCCCTCAGTGATGGAATACTAAAAAATATATATATGAATATATCTTTTTAGAATTAATTATATTATAAAATTTAGAATTAGACTTTTATATATATAAATAAATTGAATTGGTTAATGTGATTCATTATTATGGCTTGGTTCAAACAATGCTTAACCAGGGGCTCCTTAAACCTTGCTTTTGTAGTCCTCCTAAACCATGGCTTGGCATTACATCTAAACCAAGCTAGTGTGATTCTTTATAAACAAACCTGTGTGATTTTCTATAAATCGACTTTTTGGGAAAGGACTGTAGCTCAGCCACAGAATCTCTCCTTTGCATGCAGAAGGATGGTCTCACTCAGGAAAGATGACTTCCTACGTTGTTCTTGAGTTATAAAGCATATTTTAACTGGAGAATAATGGTGTTTAAGGGAGAGCTGCCAGGTAGTTACATGAAAATACACTTAAATTGATGTGTAAAGCTCGATGATATGCATATTGATTATAGTTTTAAAGCAATATACATGAGCTATTCATTAATTATATAGATTATTGTTTGGTTTATACAGTATTAACTGCTTTTGATTTTCCTTGAAAAAGAAAGGTGGACTAATTTCATGAATTGATTGAAAACTATATCACTGCATCCATGCATCGCTTTTTAAAAAATATCTAGTAAACAGATAATTTTGCAAAGACCTAATAATATGTAAAGGTTAACTATATTGACAATGCAGGTGAGGATACCTAGAAGCCATCTTGATTCTTCTTGTTTTTTTAAAGTCATAATTCCAGATTGTCTCTTAGTCCAATGTCTTTGGTGGCTATATGATTTTTTTAACTGTTCCAATGTACACACCCAAATATCCATTATTTTCTATTTCATCTATACCAGTCATCTGGGGCAAGAACAGTTGATCCAAAATACTCCTTTTTCATTGTTATGATTATTTCATCCATGTCCTTTAAGTCCTTTTTGTATTCTTCCACCTTCTTCAATTTACTTGTCCAAAATTACAAATTATGCCTGAGATTCTCTCATCACACAATGTGATGACAATGTGCTTGGATTCTTCTTCCTTCAAGCTGCTCCTGCAGAGTGCTTCATATTGCAGATTTGATATGCAGCCTCCCACTCTCTCTTTTATCCTGTGCCTTTTTAAAATGAATTATTACAACGTATGTATAGCTGATACTCCTGAAGCATATCAACGTGTGCTGATTCTACAAAAGATGTAAACAACCTCTAGAGGGAGCTAAAACAGCAGCAAATGACTTTCAAATAATAGACATTCAAAATAAAATAATAGATATCTGAGGCTACATCCCCCATCTGTTTCAGGAAAGCCATAACAGCGGATAATACAGGCAATCTATCTGATGGCAACAAGTATATCGTAATCAACTTTAAAGCAGGTTGCCTGATTACACATACGTGTGGCATGAAAGACATGTGACGTGTATATTGCATGTTAAATACAATCTCACCCAACAGTAATTAAGAGGGCAATCCTATGCATATCTACTCAGAAGTGAGCCCCAATGCATTCAATGAGCCTTATTCCCAAGTACCCATGTACAGTACAGGATTGCAGGCTTACTCCCTATAATGTGTACACTGTAAATTGGGCCTTGGTATGTTTTACAGGTGGCTATCATACACTTTTTTTGTTTTTAAAACAAAAACTGTCTGTCCCTTCATGTGTCCCTTGCAACATCTACATATTAGAGAAGCATTTTTTCTTCCAAGCAAAATTGTGATTTAGTTAGTTAGCTTTGTTTTGGAAGCCTTTCCATGATGCAAATTAAGGCTACAATCCTATACCATCTTTCTTGGGAAGAAGCCTAATTGAACGTTATGGGACTTGATTCTGAGAAGACGTGCATAGGATTGTACTGTAAATCACCATTTTTCTGAGCACTGGTAGGCATATCTGCTTCTGTGCTTTTGTACAGTGCAGTCTACGTCCACTTCTTTTCCCACAGTATTTGCAACATGCCAGGCTCAAACATGCTTTGTGTGTAGGAGGATCTGAACAACTGTGGCATGATTCCTGATGCAACTATGCTGATGCAACTATGTCACTGGGCCTGGAGACAAGTCAAAACCTTTCTCCACTGAGCGGCCTGGCTTTCAAAATCTGCAAGAGTTTAGAAATTGTAACCTTTCCTTCCATGAGAGAGTACAATCAATCACCCTCTGCGTTTGCTTAATAGCTCAAGCCTGCCTCATAGTGAAGACGTGAAGCCTATCATAAGAAGGGAGTAAGCCCCTCTGAATTCAGTAGGGCTTATTTCCAAGTACTGGGCTGTTAGACTGAACACAAGGGATAGCAATTCTCTGAAATGTGGAACATGAGAAGTATAAAAAAATGTCCTATTGTAAACCAGCAGTTAGTAAAAATGAATTCAGTAAGTTGAAATTCTACGTTGTCTATGTAGCATTTTTCATGTTTATCTAGCTTATCACTTAAAAGCAGAGATAATTGAAATCAATGTGATTTTTCTCTATTGCAGCTCAGTGATTTTTCTCTATTGCAGCTCAGCATTTGGCAGGGAATTTTCATACCACTAAAAAACAAAAGACTGGCACTGAGTTGCACATTCAACATGTCCATTAACCATCAAGTAGAAAATCAACTTATTAATAAGTAACGCTGTATTGGATCACAATGGGATCACTATCCTGGCACAAATTAAAAGCTTCCGAAGTTCTGGAAAAAGGAAACTTTGAGGTTATGTATTAAACAGTTCCCATCTCATAACTTCAATTTATTTCAGAGGAATCTGCCAACATTACTATTTAAAAAGGAATTTATCTCTTTGATTATTAAATTTTAAACCAAATTATTTTTCAACTCTCTGCAGCTGAGAAATACTATCCTTTGCCCAAAATATGACAACAGATAAACTAGCCTATTGAATCCCTGGGTTTTGTGACCTGATCAGTAGTAGGAATAGTGCATATAGGGTGGGTTTCATTTTGCTTTTTTGTTCACTTTCAATGTTGGGTGAAATGTGTTAATGTGCAATTTGTTTTTCTCTTTGCACAGTTTAATGAATTAAAGAACAATGGCTACGTTTTCTCTTCAAGGTGGGTGTCAACCCTGAATAGGGAGACCAATAGGCCTCCACAGCTTAAAAAAACGCTGCCTTGAAAATGTCCAATTAAAATACAGGATAGAAATCTGATGGCACAGATTGCAGAGTTGCTCAGCAACGAACCAATTTGCAATCCAGATTCTGTGAGACTAAGTAACATTGTCAGTTTGGCTTCGATTAAACCTCCCATTGGGGCAAGTTGGGAAGAGACTGAAGAACACTGGAAAACAAAGGAACAAGAAGTTGATAGATAAGGGGACTGAAGGAGTGCAGAATAGGAAAGGGACTATGGGTACAACTAGATGTGATGCAGGAAATTTGTAATTGAGATCTTCACTTTAATTTTTTAAAAAGCTGTAGTGTATGTATGAAAGAGATTAAAACCATGATACTGAGGAACTTGAAGGCTGTTTTCCCAATTAAAACCCTCCAGTAATTTGCCTTGCAGAAGAACACTTACAGCTACTAGTATGATTCCTTTAAATGTTCTCCTGCGGGTGCCTTTGATGGGGAGGGCTATTGGGAAAACAGCATGGGAAACAGGGATTAACCCTTCATTCCCCAGTGTCACAGTCCCCATTTTGATCTCTCTTTAATTTGGAAGATCCTAATCTACAGAACTCCCAGATGACATCCTGTGGCCTAGAGGAAAAGGGAAGTGTAGATCAAGGCACAAAGAAAGGGCCAGAAGAGTCAACTGAAGCAAAAAGAGGCTGATTAGGAGGCTTTATCTCATAGCATGTAATGGCACAAGGAAAGAAGGACAGATGGTGTGAGGGGGGGGAGTGCTAGGAAGGCTGGTCAAGAGACAGAGTGGCTAAGAATTGGAATAAAGTAGACAGGTCTAAAGAATAATAACCCTTGAACAATAAAAAACAATAACCCTCTGTATAGAACCATGTATATTTTCAACTGTGCAGGTATTGGGGGGGGGAGTGTGGCTGCCTCCATCATCTGAGCACTCTCGCCCCTTTCTTCAAGTTTTGTGCTGCCAGCCACAGATCTGAAAGGGGGCTCCTGGGCATTACTTGTACAGGCGCAAACCCTGATACAGCAAAATTCCTGATAATGTGCAAGAGTTGGGGTTAAGGTGGGGGCCTGGAAGGTGCAGGTGGGGACAGAGCCACCAGCCCTGCTCTTCCAGCCACACAGAGTACAAGTGAGGTTCTTGCTTAAGGTGATACAGGATTGCAGAAATTAAAAGGCAGAAAGAATGCACATCTGGTACTGTGCACTATTGACTGAAAGACAGGAGGTTGCCAATGGAGGTTTGGACTTTAGATGGCTGGGGATGTGGGCCAGGAAGTGTTGTGTTGTTTGGTCCAAAGTCTAGGTCCAAATAAAACAAATCTGCCAATTATGGCTTTTATTGTCCTGGCAGCATTGTAAGCTAGTGGCTTTAAAGGGGCAAGGAGCACCAAAAGGCAGCACTTCTTTTTCTATAGCAATTTGAACTAAGCACTCGGGTTTGGCTGGAGGCTCCTACAGCACGGGATTGATTTTGCTTCATGTGCTACAGAGAAGTAGATTTTGATTGCAAAAATCAGTACTGAAACTATGGAAAGCACCAGGGTCAGAGTAGCTTTTTTTTCCTGTTCAAGGTGTGCATAAATGAACCCCACCCCCCAAAAATTCCCTAAACACAAGGCTGTAGTAATGGAGGCTGTTTCACCTGTTGAATGTTTACCTGTGATGCAGCTGCAGAGCAGACAGCAGAAAGGTTTTATCAGGGGTAAAAAAGAAGAAAATGACAGTAACCATAACCTACATTAGAGGGGCTATAGGAAAAAGAGAAATCTCTCTCTAGTTCAGGAACATTTCCTATTATATAACCACTGGCATATGTAATTAATGCTTGATTGTGAGTGCAAAACGAACCATCAAAAATGGTATTTGCCCCAAATTCCAGTCCGGACTGATTCAAGCTGCTTCGTGCACTACTGAAACCCTAGGAAAGGGCGAGAGGAAGGAAGGTGATGGTTGCCGGGGAGAGAGGGCGCAATCCTATCCCATTTTCCAGCCCAGGTGCAGCCTTGCCAATGGGGCGTGACCTGCATCTTGCGGTGGGAAAGGCATTCATGGAGGCCTCCTCAAGGTAAGGGAACGTTTGTTTCCTTACTTCGGAGCTGCATTGCGTCTGCAGTGGCGCTGGAAAGTTGGATAGGATTGGGCCCTAAGTCCCGTTAATATTAGCGGCCGGGACTTGATTCAGAGTAAGTATGGTAAGGCTTGCGCTGCAGGGCTAGTCTAATGAGAGTAAGCGCCACCGAGCGCATAACTGACTTCCGTGACAACAGGCATATGTTCGGGCAGCAGGGATGTAGCTGAGCCAAGGCTCGGTCCTTTGTAGGAACCAGCCCCGGCTCCAGAATAAAAACACGTTTTGCGGTTGAGACGTGCAGAAAGTTTCCAAACCCCCACCCAGGAGGACGTGGGCAAGCTGCAGGTTGCAGAAGACCAAAGCCCAGTGGCTATCATCGACGGCGACGGGTCTTGCCTAGTAGTAATTTACCTGAGAGTGTTGAGCGGAGGATTGCAAAGTCGAATCACAGCCACCGCAGGCGCCCCCCGCAGGTACTGAGCCATGATCTCGCAGCCGACCCTGCCAGACTGCCCAGCCAAAGAGCTCTGCAAACGTGCTTAAGAGAGGAGGAGGAGTCTGCCGGAACCAGACAAACTGCACGGTTGGAATTCATCAACAGGAGGTTCACAGCAGGGCAGCAGCAAGCAGTGGATGCACGCAGTGCTTGCTGGAGCGAAAGAACACCAGCCGAAGTGCTCTGACCCGGTCCGTTTAGTTTGATTAAAACCAGGATTCGTTCCCTCCTGTGATCTGGAACTCACAGAGGTTGTGATTCTAAGTACAGAACCCGATCCTGGACGTTTGTGGGCTCGTAGGTTTTGCTTGGGTTGCAAACGAGCTACTCGCTTCCTGAAGAGATCCGCAGATCTAGAGTCGCATAGCTAGATAAGATATTTAGATAACTAGAAGAGCTCCGCATAACGTTACCCAGCCGTGCATCATCTTTCTTAGGAAAACGGGAGGGCTGTAACAATCCTGCCTAAAACGGCGTGTAGAAAACGAGAAAGAAAAGGAAAAAAACAACCGCAAATTCGTGTTTTTTAAAAAGCAAATACAGGAGGAGCGGCTGCGGAGGAGGAAACCTGTCACTGGCCTGACCTCCGACCCTTTTACGGTTTGCGTTGAATGCGGAAGTTTATTTCCACACGTTACACTCTACGACACAGTCGAAGTTCCAATTGGATTTATTTCCTCCATGGAATAACCTCTAGGCCTCTTAATGTTTTATTTGCACGAAAGGGCGCATCTTACTGCATCCCAAAAAGCGGAAGGGAGGTTTTGGTGATGCGAATGACCGCCCCGCCCGCCAAGACGCTACATTCGCATTATAAGAGATTTAAGCTTCCAGCCTCGCCTCGCCTCCCTTCACACCAGGCCTCAAGGTGGGGGTGCCGCAGGCCCGCTTCCGCAGGCGTCGTGGAGCCGGAAATGGTTGCTAAGAGGGAGGGGGCGGGTTCGCCTGGCGCGTTCGACTGTCAGGTGATGCCGGAAATGACGTAGTGTCTGGAGCCCGGCAGGTTGAGGGGGAGGACCAATGGCCGAAAGCTGTGGATCCTTCAAGGCGGCGGTTGAGCGGTAAGTAACGGGTGTCCTGAGGGGGAATGCGCGTAGTCGCTGTAGGGAGGAGGGTGAGAGTGACAGTGTGTCAGAGGAGGGAGGGTTCGTTTCCTTTGATGCTACGCTGGGTCAGGACCTCCGTCGGTTGGCGAGGGGAATTTCTCCACCCTTGGCGTGGACACCTGGCTACGTGGTGTGGGCAGAACTGCGGCGCGGTGCTCCTCTCGTTAGGTTTCCGCGCAGACGTAGGCTGCACGTTCGCACCATCGGGTGTACACAGTACCTCCTGCCCTCTCCAAATCTCACGGGTGAAGTAGGGACGTGCTCGCAGCAGCCTTTGCCTCCTATACCTGGGTCGCTCCCCGAACGGCCTTCCCATCTCTGCTGTTAGCAGACCTTTTGGAAGCTCCTCACCACCGCCTTTGCGCCGTACTAATTGACTGGGCTCCACTGACTTAAAAGCTGGGAGGGAAAACATAATCGTTCTATGTAATGGTATGCTTCTTGGGAAGGGTGTACAGTACATATAGGCATGCTCTGGTATCCACTGGGGTTCTGTTCTGGACCCTCCCGTGGATACCTGAAACCATGGATACTGGGGGGGTTCCTTTTTAAAGATAGGGGAACATCAGTGGCTTTGCTGCAGCATGGTAAAAAAGAAAAGAGATTTGTTTAATGTTCCTACAGTCAGTCACGGCTAGACCATTCAGTCGTGGGGAAACCTTTACCTTTATATTTTAAATATCCATCCAAGTATCCATCCCAGTATCTGTGCCAGATGGCTGAAACTGTGGATACTGAATCAGTGGATACTGGGGCACACCTTTTCTATCAAGTCGATTTTTAAAAAAATAAAAAGATGTCAACAGTTCAAAACGGAGCCCAGCAAGTTCAGTGTGTGGAAATTAGAGTGGTATACAGTACTGCAAAGCACTTCAGTGTTCATCCCCCACCCCAGGTCTGTAGAAGTTCAGTCTCCAACAGGGTGCCTCTTCCTACACTTAGATCTATTCATGCACATGAACACTGAAGAATGATGACTCTTGCAACTTAGGCTAACAAAATGTTAATGCGGCAAAGGGTAAAAGTAGGGATAAATAGATGTAGTGGTTTATTGGGAACAGAGGAGAGAAAATTGTTCCTAGCAGATGGTGTGTATATCTGTATTCAGAGGCAAATGCTTGCCCATACAGCTTATGTGGAAAGAAGTTCTGGCTACAAGGAACTTACAATTAATATTTTTATATATACATACATATATTGTGCCTACGTGTCCAGTACTTTCCAACTTTCCAGTACTGGTGCAACCTCAATGCAGTGCTGTGGAAAGGGAACAAATGTTCCCTTATCTGGAGGAGGCCACCCTGACTGCCCTCCTATTGCAGGATGCAGCACTTGCCCTGTTGGCACTGCTGCAATAATGCTGGAAAGTCGGATAGGATTTGACCCTAAGTCTACTCTTAAGGAGGTAGCAGTGCTGGAGGTGGCAATGGTAGCTCTTGGCTCTTGCCTTCACCTCATGTCTATTAGTGTTAATAAAGCCACTGTGGGGGAAGGGACACAGCCTGCTCTTTAGGTGTTATCAGTCACTGGAGGTAGGGATTTTAGATTTAAGTCAGTTGCATCCTTTTTCTCTTGCTGCTCCTCACATGGCTGTATGAAAGATACTTGGGGCATCCTGAGCACATTTATACACAGTAGTGTGTGTGTTTGTTGGATGAAGATTCAGGATCTACAGTAATAAAATTTTTCTGCAAAATCGCCTTTTTAATATGTGGAGCAGCCCTTAAAGTGTCATTGTGTTTCAGACATGTCAGACTAGAGCTGCAATTCTATACATGCTTATCTGGGTGTATTAAACACAACAGGACTTACTTCTGAGTAGACATGCATAGGCTTGAGCTGTAAATGTGTTGAATTTTATTGTTTATCAATTTTTTTCAAAATATTCTTTAATTTTTAAAACTCTAATGTATGCTGCTGATTGAACATATCCAAATGAAGTGTCTTTTGGATTATTAATATCTATTTTTGCTATTTATTTTTCAGGATGCAAAATAGTATGGTGCCAGATGGGAAAATATTGCTAAGAAAATATAGTGAGATATTCATTTAGCAAATGAGCTCCAGTGTTTGGCAATAAATTCCCTGTGTCTTGAAAGGGCTAGATTGATTTTTGCCTACATGCTTTTTATAATGTAGATCTTATTAAGGATTTGATATTGATTCAGATATGTAGAATTTGTAACTTTAAGCAATAGGAGATACTTTTGAACTGATGGTTGTGATTTTTCTACTGCTTTTCGTTCTTAATTGCAGTACATATCTAAAAAGTGTACGTATTTCATAGGAGTTTATATATAAGTTGCGCATCATATTTCTCAAGTAAAATGTTCTTTTTTGTGAACTTAGATTGGACTTGTGAAGTGTTACCATGGTCAAGAATATTTTTCCAGATTGGAAGTATTTTGGTCATTTTTTTTTGCTGGCAGTGATTGTTGTGACTGGTTGTGTATACAGATTTATAGCCTAAGGCTGTGTTTGTGGTCCTGATATCAGATGGGTTGTGGGAAGCTGGGAGCAGTCATCTTGGAAGATGCAACCTTATTCTTACTCTATTCCTTTCGTGAGTGTTAACAGTTTGAATTTTCAGGTAAATTTTTTTAAATTTTGTTTTTTGTTCAGTTCTTTTCCATAATATTTTGTCTTCATCTTGCTTTATGTCAGGAATGTTTAATTGTGCAATTGCTGCAATCCAAGAATGCCGGTTTGCATTCCAGGAGTGTCATTTAATTATGTCACAATGATGGCATTTTCTGTTTGATGTCACGTCTGGCTGTGGCATCACTTCTGGTGGGTCCTGACATGAGTGCTATTCTAAGAAGTGGGTTGGAGTCTAAAAAGTTTGAGAACCACTCTGCCTAAAGAGTGCATACAGTAAAAAGGTGACATTTTGCACTGTTCTATATGCAGTTGTAAAAGCACACTTGGAAGAAATTGCACAATAGGGATGTACAGACATTTTTGTACATAGCAATTCTTGCAACATGCTGTACAAGGCCAAATTCCCATGGACTGCTGTGTGCAAGAACCTTGCAGTATCATCAGTGTGAACAAACCCCTTTACATAAATAGGATAACTTACCCATTCTCTTAATTTTGATGTTGCAACAAGTATTACATTACTTACTTTTTATTTTGGTATCAAAATTATTAGTGTTCTTTTTCTTCCATTTGTAAGCAGCATGGAACATTATTAGTTGTGGTATAAATTAAAGAATCAGTATTTGATTTTAGTGTAACTGACAGCCCAATCTTGCTCATCCGCCCTGTGATAACATCAGTGCTGAAATAGTTGCCCGTGTATCTTGCAGGGCAGGAGAAACTGCCAGAGGTATCTTTGGGTTTGGTTCCCTTACCCCGTGTAGTGTCCTCGCAGCCCCTATGTATCTATTCAGATCTGTACCAGCAAAATCACCGGTTCAGATCTGATTAGCCCATGTTGGGCTTTCAGGTGTGGGAGGATAGGATAAGATTCAGTGGCAGCCTCTGCTGCCATCCTGCCCCCCTCCCAGGCCTGAACCAACCCCTTGGGCTACCCTCCCTTGCCCAATTTTGTCCCTTCCCTGCTTCCCCCCCCCACCATGGAACGCCAGCCCACCACCCAGTGGGAACCTTACCATCCACAGCTCCTCCTGGTCTTTCCACTAGCACAGAGGCCCAGCAGCAACTGGTCCTGGCCTCTCTGCCAGCACCTCTCCCCTCGCAGCCACCACAGTGTGCCCTATAACACGTTTGCAGTGATTGTTGGATTGGGCCCTGAGAGATATGTCCATCTTATTATTGGGGTTGGTGCACAGACAATGCAAGGGACTTGATTAAATTCTAGACTGGTTTCATAAGAAATGATTAATATTTTAATGATTTTGTTTCATTGGTAGATTTCTTTCTCTCTTTCTACATACATACACTGTATATATTTATATACATATATTCTTATCAAATATTTAAGAATTCTGTGAGGTAGATGAGAGAGAGACTTGTTGAGGATCATCCAATGAACTTCAAAGCTGAGCAGAGAAATGAGCTTTATTCCTGCTAGCTCAACTAACTGAGCTGCATCATGATGATTTGCTTCATTGTACAATTTCATTCCCTGGCAAATTGGAAAGAAAACTAGTTTTTTGTTTTGTTTTCAGGGGGTTGAGCTATCATAAATTACTAATATAGATGGACTTTTCCCTAGCAAATTGGAAAGAAAACTAGTTTTTTGTTTTGTTTTCAGGGGGTTGAGCTATCAAAAATTACTAATATAGGTGGACTTTAACTTTTTTTAAAGTTGTCCCATAATTATATAGCGCTGTACAGAGGTAATTGGTCAATTGATACCTATATTCATCTATAGGCCTAGAACGTGGACCATCTTGGATGGGGTTACAGAACTAGATTCTCCAGAATCCTATGTTTGTAACTTATACAAAAAAGCAGACAAACTGGTCCAACAGAACATCTGGTACTGAATGTGAGAACTGCTTAATTGAAAGGAAATTGATACTTTCTAAATCCTAAAGAGACATGGACAACATGGAGGCATGTGTGAGATATCCTACTGGCACTCACTTCCCACATCTTGAGAAACAGTTTTCTGTGTTTTCCTTGAGCTGTCAGAAGTGAAAACCTGAATTTAATCATGATTTAAATGTTTAATATGTCAACAGTGCTGAAATGCTAATGAAAGATTTATGGAGTTGGCTATAGTAATCTCTGTTCCGTACTACTTCAGATCTTAGTGCAGAGTTAATGGGAAGAATTACTAAATGTTGCATTTCTGCCTTTTGGTGTTTAAGGGCCGAGTCAGATGTGTATTTAATTGTGCTACTATGCCTGGTGGGGTGTTTGTTTTAGAATTAAATTGCAAGTTGGTGGCAGAGATTCTAACAGTGCAAAATTGTGGTGGGGAAGGAGACTTCAATAGTTTGCCCTTGCTGGAGTTTTGAGCCCAAGTATACCCCCTACACGATATTTAAATGAAAACATTTGTGTGTGATGTGTGTGATTGTGAGAGGCCTTGGCCTGAGTGAAAGACAGGCCAGGGAGTTTGAAAGTTACCCCTGCCTCGGTGGGGGACAGAGGACCTCTGCTTCGGTGAGAAAGGGGCATAGGCCGCAGTGACCCAAGCCTCGGTGTGAGGGGGTGAGAGTTGCTGCATTGGTGGGAAGGTGTGTGTGTGTGTGTGTGTTTGTTTGTTTGTTTTAGATTGTGGTTTTGCTGTTTTAGTGGCTTGAAGTTTGACCCCGCCAGAGCTATGTGCTTAACACCTTGAGGGAGCTCGGGGGAGGGGAGGGAAGCCACCATCAGAAGTGTTATGGGTAACGGAAGGTATGGCGGTGGGGGTTGGGCTGGCCATTACAGGAGAAGAAGGGTCAGTCGTAGACAGACTGTCCCTCTTTCTGGCCCTCCTCTCACCCCTCTGACCCTTGGTACTCTTGGCGACAGTCCCCTGAGTCTGAAACTGCTGCTTCTCAATACCAGGTTGGTTAATAATAAAACCTGCCGAATCCAGGATTTAGTCCTGGAGGAGGGTGCCAACCTGGTATGCATAACAGAGACCTGGCTGGATGAGCTGGGAGGTGTCAGTCTTTCCCAGATTTGTACCCAGTACCCAGTACCCAGGGTTTCCGGGTACTGCAGCAGCCACGACTACAGGGGCGGGGAGGCGGGGTTGCAATAGTCTACCGGGATACCATCCATCTCACCAGTTACCCTGTTCAGCGGTCCACCGGGTTTGAGTGCCTTTGTGTTGTGCTGGAGGGGCGAGACAGAATAGAGATTCTGTTGGTGTGCCGCCTGCCGTGCTGCCCAACAGTCTCCCTACCTGAGCTGACTGGGGTGATCCTGAGCGTGGTGTTGGTGTCCCCTCGCCTATTAGTGCTGGGGGACTTTAATGTTCATGCCGAGGCCCCAGGAACAGCTGCAACTCAGGATTTCATGGCCTCCATGGCAACCATGGGTCTGTCTCAAAGAATATCTGCCCCAATGCATGATGCGGGACATACACTGGACCTGGTGTTTACTGCTGGGCAGGTTGATGGTGATCTGGAGGTGGAGGAGATTAAGATCACTCCTTTGTCATGGACAGATCATTTTCTGGTGGGATTTAGGCTTGTTGCAGCCTCTCACCTCTGCAATGGCGGGAGATCACATTCTATGATCCGCCCTCGGAGGCTGGTGGATCCAAATGGATTCCTGAGGGCTCTGGGGGAGTTTCCTGTTGCCAGAGTTGGAGACCCACCCGGCGCCCTGGTCCACCTCTGGAATAGGGAGATGACCAGGGCCCTGGATGAGATTGCTCCCAAGCGCCCCCTGCCCAGTTGCAGAGTCAGAGCGGCTCCTTGGTTTTCTGAGGAGCTGCGAACGATGAAGTGGCAGGGCAGACAGCTAGAGTGTCAGTGGTGAAAGACTTATGCCGAATCTGACCGTGCACGGGATAGGGCCCAGTGGAGATCGTATTCTAGGGCGGTGGTGGCAGCTAAGAGGGCTCACTTCTCTGCCACCATCGCATCTGCAGAGAACCGTCCAGCTGAGCTCTTTCGTGTGGTCTGTAGCCTTCTACATCTGCCCCCCCCCTACTGGAGGGGAGGAGCACACGGAGGCTCACTGTGACGAGTTCACAAAACACTTTGCAGAGAAGGTCGATCAGATTCGGCATGATTTGGACACCGCTATGGGCATATCTAGTGATGTCCCGGGGAACCTGTCTATCCTACCATTTGGGATTCTTTCCAGCTTGTAGAACCTGAGGATGTGGACAGGATTCTCTGGAGTGTGAGACCTGCTGCTTGCCCGCTCAAAACCTTGCCCAGCATGGCTAATTAGATCTGTCCGGAAAGGGCTGGCCAAGTGGACGGGGAGGGTGGTGAATTCATCTCTAAGGGAGGGGGTGCTCCCGCCTGCCTTGAAGCAGGCGATTGTTCGCCCCCTCCTGAAGAAACCCTTCCTGGATCCCACTATTCTAAACAACTTTTGGCCAGTCTCGAATATCCCATTTCTGGGCAAGGTGACTTAGTGGGTGGTGGCATCCCAGCTTCAGAGGGTAAGGCGAGGTATAAATTTTTCAAATAAATAAAAATAAATAATAAGTGCTGTCATTGTGACATAATCAAATGATACTCCTGGAATGCAAACGAGCAGACTGCAGCAATTACCGAACCATGAAACATCCGTGAAAGCAAGATTAGGATACACTATTTTGTAAAAGTACTGAACTATTAGAAAAAAAAGTTCACTTGAAAATTTAAACTGTTAACACTCACAATAGGAATATAGCAGGATTAAGGTCTGTAGCTTTCAAGATGGTGGCTCCCAGCTTTCAGCAAGCCACCTGATACCAGGTTGTGACCCATCAAGTGGATTCTGTCCCACTTGGCCCACGTTGCACTAGGCCCTTAAATTGTCCCAGTCCTATGCCTGACTCTGCATTTAAAGGATGTTTTTTGTCTCAAATTTATCATTCCTATAGTTCAGAAAGCTAGTAAGAACATTTCTTAGGACTTGACAAGAAGCTTTTTTCTTGATGTGATCTCGTCAGATCACAAAATGTGCAATTAACGCTGCAGATTTTTAACTGAATGCAATTTTTTTTTTAGATTGCTAAAATGCTGGTTTTGGGGGAAAAGCATCAGTCAAATGCAATCAGCAGGAATACATGGATAATTAAAGCTTCCAAAAATTAGCCATGAATTGTTACTGTTCTACTGGAATCCATAACACTTCAAGAATGGTAAGTTATTTTGCTTTATCTAGTGAGAAGTATAAGTAGATAAAAAGTCATTACAAAAATTCCAGTAATTTTTGGTTTGTTAAGCCTCTACATTTAATAGGGCTCATGAAGTCGTTGTATTCTAGAGCAGTGTTTCCCAAATGGTGGGTCGTGGCCCATTGGTGGGTCGAGACTCCCATGTGCACTCTTCCTAATGCCATGTTCTTGGTAGTTCCACAAAGCTTTAATGCTGTGGTCTCCAAATGGCAGAAAAGAGTCCCCAGCGCAAACCGCACTTTCCGTTCCACTGGGGACACTTCCAAAGACACTGATTACAGCCCCCAGGCATCTTTGTGGTTGGCCACATCCAGGGTCTGCTGCCCTACCATGCCTCGCGCCTGGACTTCCATGCAGAAGCAGCTGGCAGTGAGGACCCTTGGAAGCTGCAGTTGGGGTCTTCGGAAGCATCCCTGGTGGAACAGTAAGTGCTGTTCATGCCAGGGAAGGCTCAGGTGGACCCCGGATCCGGCCTGTAGATTGGAGTTTGGCAACCCCTACTTTAATGGAAGGCCCTGGAGATGTTTTCTGGGTTCTTGTGCCCTCTCTATTGACCTCGGTGGGCTTTGGAGTGGCTCGCAGAAGCGACTGTAAGCAACTTCCGGTTTGCTGATTCCAGCTTGACCAAAAGTCGCCTCAAGTCTCTTCTGTGGGCCATTCTGATGTATGTGGAGGCCAATAGAGTGGGTCTTGGGCCTGGCATAAATCAGAAGATTTCTCCGGCGTGGGTCTCCCACTAATGTAGGTCTACCAGGAGCATTGTGTCACAACCCACTGCTGTGGGGTGGTGGTAGGAGGCCAGGGCGTTTTAGTGGTGGTACTCCTGATTATGGGATGTTCTATCCAGGGACTTTTACCTGGCACCAACTTTAGTATCTTTTCAGTGCCAGATTGAAGACAATTCTATTTGCCAATGCTTTTGATGGTTGATTTTCCTACCTTTTTGTTATCACGGTATTTATTACTGCATTTCTTACTGTTTAACTTTTAATATTTCTAATACTGTTTCACTATTAAAATATTAGAAGTTAGGGTATATTAATTGTTCTTTTTGCATGTGGAAAAGCTCGTTAAAAGGAGGAACTAAAATGTTTTTCAAATTTAACCTTGCCATGGTAAAATATCAATAATGCCGGAAAATGTGTTTCCCTTAATACAGCATTAAACTTGCTTCTGTTCTGTTCCCAGAACGCTTGAGCATAAAAAAATCTGCTTGTAATTAAACCTGCGGATTTTCGTCCCCGCCGCTAGACACCAGCATTTGGGGGGGGGGGCAGAAACCAGGAGATGACTTTATTTTGCTGAAACCGCCATGCTGAGGCTGCAGGAGGGCCTGCGTGGCCTTGGTAGAATTTAGAAGAGCCTCTGAAGCAACCAGAGTACAATTCTGTCACATTCAAAGGCTTTCGGTTGAGCTTAATTTGGCTCCACATGGGTCCGAAATCTGCTGGTAATTAGGCTCAACCTGTAACTCAGTAGAAGAGAAACAAGAGTTGAGAAGTGATGAGCTCTTTACACGGAAATGGGGTGTGAGAAGGGGGAAGTAAAGAGTAAGAAGGGTCATAGGAGATCAGATGAGTTTAGTAAAGGAAGCTGGGAAAGGAACTGAAGGGTTTGGAGTGCAGGGAAGCAAGGAGAGAGGGGTAAAGTTGGGGGGATTAGTGGGGGAGAATGATCTTATGGTTCACACCACAGAGCAGCTCTCTGTAGGGGCTATAGGAAAGGTGTGTGCCTCTGGGCAGGCTATGAAAGCACTTGGCCCACTTGCAGCAGGGAACCTAGTATCTCCTATCAAATAAACACTCTTAACTAGCACCCCAAGCATCCAAAGGCAGATTAGATTCTCTAGTGGAAAAGCCAAATTCTGGACAATTCCCAGCTCTCAGAATCCTTGATGAGTTGGTTCAGGGGTTTGTTTGAGAAGGGAGCCCAAGGTTGAGCTTGGGTCTCCACTAAAACAATGAAAAATACTCTCACACACAGCGCACTTGCAGAAAGTGGTGAATACTAAGCATGCAGTCAGTGTGACTAACAAGAGACAGACAAGGAAAGATGGAGAAAGTTTGTGGGTCTTTGGTGAGAATGCGCTGCTGACCAAAGTTATCAATCTTTTTTCTGCATGTTGCAGGGGCAGCAGCAGCAAGAATGCCAAACCGTGAATCCTCTGAGTAAAATCAGGGTTTTGCAGTCCAAAAAGGGGATATGAAGCAAACTCTTGTGCACTTATGCAGAAGGAAGTCAAAGCAACTGTATTGCTTTCTTCAAGGGAAAGACACGTGCTATGAGGCAGCCCACAAAAGTTAGCTGACCAGTCTGTGCTAGTTCAGTAGCTTTGGTTGTGCTCGGGGAGATTGAGAGATAGAAAGTGGGGAACAGAGTGTTGTCCTGGGTAGTTCTTGGTTGACAATTGAATTGGGGGTACTTAATGCAGCACCAGCAGGTTAACAATCCATAAACAGCATAAGGTGATGAATGAGTAGTGGAACAAATAATGTAAAGCTCTAGTGTCCAGGGTTTTGTTAGATATGTAACCAATTGACAGCTCAATCCTAGATTGCCTGTAGCATCAAGGCAACATTGTTGCATCGATGCTACATGCTTAGCGCCGATGTGGGGGGGGGGGTAAGCGGCACCCCTGTATCAGTGCTAAAGCTCTGAAGCCGCGCTACTTGTAACATTGGCTTCAGAGTGCCGATGGAGAGCCTCCCTTGCACTGACCGAAGCCGGTTGGCGCAAGGGAGGCTCTGCCCCTTATCAGGACAGGGATTGGTGGGAGGAAGGGAAGCGGGGGGGGGACGTGGGTGTGCTCAGGAAGAGCCATACAGCCACATCCTAAGCCTGTCCATGGGGCCGTGCAGCCCTGATTCAGGAGCAGGTTTGAGGAGCACATAGAGGAGGCTGGAGCCTTCCCTACAGTAAGGGAGCAAATGCTCCCTTGCCGTGTGTGTGTGTGTGTGGGGGGGCTCCAGCCTCTCCTATGCAGCGTCGGATATGGTGCTACCAAGTCAGCCTCGCCATTCCGATGCGGCATAGGATTGTACCCTGAATCATATGAGATCCGAAGTGGGTTGAACTTATCCAGGAAATCTTTTTCTGGTTGATGACCCTTGCTTGGTTCTACTTGGTTTTTCCCACCCTATTGTGAGTTCAGTGGCTAATTTAGAGAATTGTTAATGCAAAGCAAGCCTCCTTGATTGGATTCCAATCATGGAGTGAGTAAGAACTGTTGGAGTCAAGAATCCTTCTTTTGTTTTATTAAACTTGTTTTTCCCAAAGTTAGAAGCTTTTTTAAAGGCAGTGGTTAGTGTCAAAAGGTACAAAATCTGCTGCTCCAGTAGGATTTGGCATCACACCATAGCCTCCATTTAAAGAATAAACAATTCTCCATTTGAATTTGTAGTGCTCATGGCTCAGATCAGTTAAGAGGGGGGAGTTGATTGCCTGCTTCAATGAAAAATTTAGCTTTCCTGGCCTGTGGATCTGCCATCAGTCCAGCAAATAGTTACATTACTATTCAGGTCCAAACACTCCAGGCATGCTCTCAGCACCA
Organism: Lerista edwardsae; assembly: GCA_029204185.1. NCBI lineage: Eukaryota > Metazoa > Chordata > Lepidosauria > Squamata > Scincidae > Lerista > Lerista edwardsae. Next base: position 29,517,105 of record JAJKFI010000002.1, read on the forward strand.
AGTGCAGATGTACAAATATGTGTCTCCTGCACACTTTGAAATAAAAGTAATAGAATATTGACCATGTAACACCCTGGAAGACTGTCTGGTGGAACTGGTACATGTTCTTGTTCCAGCTTTGTTTTAAGAGATCCATTGTCCTAAGTACTGAATCAGCCGTGTAATTATATAGGAGATTGGGACCTGCTAATCCTCCTTCTGGATTGACATAATCTTCCCGGATGCTTTAATCTTGGGACATTTCCTTTCCTCTATAAAATTACTGATTGTTTAAAGGCCCAATCCTATGGGCTTAGTGTGGTACAAGTGTACCACCCGCAATTTTGTAGCAAAAGGTACCATGAGGCACCTCCAGTGCTGGCAGTAAACAGTTGCCACTGGTGCTGAGCTAACAGCAGTCCCATACCAGTCCCTTGCTTCCTGGAAGCAGCAATGAAAGCTGGTGAGTGGTGAAAGCACCGTTTGCCGGTGTTGCCAGCTTTTCGGGTGGCACAGGAGGTCATTCTTGGGCAGGGAAGGGGCAGGCTGCCCATTCTCAAAAGTTTACTAATGGGAATAAAATAGACATTATGGCAGCCAGGTCACCGCAGGAGGCTCTGCAGGAGAAGGGGACATTCTTCCCCGATGGTAAGGGTGCAGGGTGGCCAGTAAGTCTACTTGCCTCTGCACCGGCTATTTTATTTGCCGGCTTGTGTTGCCACCTTAGTACGCAGAAATATGTTCTGCCAGGAACTTTGATTTGTCTCTATTCCTCTATAGCCAGATATTGGATTATACCTTTCTAGTATCAGCAGTCAGTCTGGCATCAGTAAGGGGTGGCACCTCATTTGTTTATTAATATGCATGTTATGCATGGAGTTGTACATAATACATTTGAAAGGGATGTTGAGTTTATTTTGCAAAGCAGTTCTCTGAGCACCCGGCATTGTTAATAAAAATCAGACTTCCCAAAATGTTCTATGCCCCAGTTAAGTCAGGAACTATTACAGCTGTCAAGGGCATCCCTAAGCGTGGATATTGTCATTCTCTTTCCCCAGCAATAAATTTGCTGAAACTTCTGCAACAGGAAGATTACACATTAAAACAGGAAGATTACACATTAAAAGTACACATTAATGAACATTAACGTTTTATAGCCAAATAAAACATGTAACATATCAGTGACCTATCATCTTGTTCTCAAAAGTCTAAACATGATGCAGGTGTCTGTTGCTTCAGGTTCCAGTTCAGAAAGAGGCTGAAATTATAGTTGAAGCTCTTCTGTTAATTTATTTTCTTCTAGGATTACTAAGTTCAGTATGGTACAGAGCCTCTGTGCCTTTAATAGCTGCATAGAAGGAAGAATTCCATATTACCTTTTATTTAGGCAACTGTAGCTCTAACTGCCGTAGTGTGCATTAGCTTTCAGTTCATAGTTATATAAATGGGTTATATAAGCAGGAATTTATTTTTTTAATGAAAGTTGAAAAATGAAGCACAGATCAAAATCTCAAGTTATTTAGGCAACTGTCGTATTGCAGTTCAGATGATCAAATGACTAAAAATGAAACAGCACCTATACCTTTAGCAGCTTCCTAGAAAAGAGAATTTTGGCATTTGTTCTACTTCTGTAGTTCTGTGATTGGGGAAAGCAACACAAAACAAAGTTCTGCCTGTTAAGTATCAGTCTCAATAATAAGACTAATCTTATTATGTTTGGAATTTTCTAATTAGAGTTTCTAATTAGAGAATTGTTCTTTTCATAGTAATCTGGCCTTATTGATGAAACTATTTGAAGGCATGGTAGATCTAACACTTATGCATTGCAACAACAACATGCTACAACAGTCTTCTTGAGGGTTCTAATTTTGAAGAATTGTTGCCAAATTAGTGGCCCAATGCAGACTTGGCGCTTAACTATAGTTAGCACTAACCATGGTGCTATCCTTTGTAATTATATTAACCCTGATTAAGACCCCAAATGTCCTGTACAGATTTGGCTATAAGCTTGAGACCTTACCACTTTATTGCTGCTTATTTTGTTCTTTTGAGCCTACATTACTTTTTTGTTTGGGGTCATGAAAAAATAGCTTGGTTTTTGCTCCATAGTTTATACTGTTGCTGTTGAATTATATTGTTTCTGATGCCTAGTTTTATTAATTGTTGTGGTCTGCCTCAGATGGCTTATTTGGAGAAACCTGTTACAGAAACCTTAATAAATATTATTTTATTTATTGCAGTAAGCTGTGTCACATACTTCCAAAATTTGCCTTCCATTCTCAAATGCAGGTGGGGAGCATGATATCCAGAAATAAAGTTATCCTTATTTCCAAGGTCATTCATATTCTCTCGCTCTCTCTCGCTCTCTCTGTATAGGATAGTTTTGCTAATAGACTGAAAATCTAAGGATTCATAAATATATTTCATTTGGTGTGAATTTCTTCTGAATAAACATGCATGCAGCTGGGCTGTTATCCTCTCTGGGGAATGTTCCCAATAGATTAATAGATTAGTTTAAATAGACTCAGAAACATTGACTGATAGTAATTCTGCTGATTAAGAATTGTCCTGCTGGATCGGATCAAAGTCCAGCATTGTTTTCATCAGTGACCAACTGTGTGCCTCTAGAAAGTCACATATGAAAGAGTTTTAGCCTTTGGGTGGTTGTTAGCATATGATACATAGAGTTTTTCTAGTCCTTAAAAAACAAAAAAGTCTCAAGTAGTCAATAGAAGGAGGAATATGCTATGGTAACACAGCTGTGGGAAGATGTTGAAGAGAATAGGCTAGTGGCAGGAAAAAACACCTGTGAAATAGCATGTGTTTTCTCTGCATGCTGAGATGCTGCAGACTTCTGTTCTTATTGATTTGTGCCTCTTGCTGTTAACTAGTTGCTACTAGGTGCAGCGTGGATGCGGAGGGAATTGTAGGTTCTGCAGACATGTACATGTCAGATGACATTTAAGAAAACTTCTGAATGTAGACTTGGGTCTAGATGGACAATAGGGGTTCAAAAGAGAGGAAAATTTAATGGTTCAAGAGATTAGTAGAGAAGTTGTTTTATGTAGCCTTTGTGCAAAAAGTGACTTTTTAAAAAGGTTCTATACATTGTTTTATAAAGCTGAATATTTTATGTATGCATATAGCAGGTAACCAACAGCTTTCTCTGGTTGACTTAGGAAATATTTTCTTTATTTAGGATACATAACTTGGGATACATAATTTAGGCTGTTTTTTTGTTAAGTAGCAAATGGGTTGCAAGTGCCCAAACAAACACACTCCTTTTTCTTCCTGTTTTTTGTAGGATTGATTTTCTCAATATTTCAAATTATTGGGTATGTTCAAACATAACAGCAAATCATGCATTGGCATTATGTGAACAAGGACAGAAGAACCTTCGGATGTCTTCCTTCCAAAATTATTGATTTTAGTGAGGTGGGCTAGAATATTCTCATTGGGCAGGTCAGATTGATTTGTGGGAAAAGAATGCTAAATGTCAACCTATTTTTCTAGCAAAATGATTATTATCCATCTGATTATTATTTATTAAGAATACCATATTCTGCGTTGCAACAAAAAATTAAAATCAGTTTACATAGCTTAGTAAATAAATAAATGGCTCCCTGTCCCAAAAGGGCTCACAATCTTAAAAAAAAAAAAAAAAAAAAAAGGATGCAGAACAAATACCACAAACAGCCACTGGAAAAGATGGTATATTCTGGGGTGAATTGGGATAGTTGCTCTTCCTGTTCTAAATAAGAGGGCTAGCACTTTAAGCTGTAGCCCTTGGTCTGTTATCTGAGACCTGTATGCCTGATATAGGCCTAGGAGGATGCTTGCTGTTAGAAAGATTCAAGACAAAATTTTAATCTGACCTCTGCAGGTTAGAGTTTAATATTCATTAAAAAAAACCTCTGAGATTTCAGATAAGCAAGAAGAAGACTACATTGAAATGCGAGTTATATCTTGTAGAAAATGTATAAATCTTGACAAGGTTTGAAAGGAACTACTGAACAAAAATGGAGCTGGATAATAATAATAATAATAATAATAATAATAATAATAATAATAATACTTGAATTTATATACCGCCTTTCTTAGGTCACCAGCTTTCTCTAATGACTATAACTCAAGGCGGTTTACATAGACAGACTTTATTCAGAAACCCGAAGGTTTTTACAATTTTTATAGAAATGTTCTATCTTTCAAGAACTACACACATACAGATGGATCTTTCTGGATTTAGTCCTTCTTTCTGGTCACCCGTTTGTCTTCTTGCGGGCTGATAAACGGCTTCCCTGCTCCCACCAGAGAAGTGGCTGAACTTCGGCACAACTCCCCCTCACACAAGGCAGCCGAAGCTCAGCTGTTAATCAGTCGCAATTAACGAGGTCTGCCGCTCACAGAGACTTCCAGCTGTCCCGAACTGGCGACCTTCAGATCTTCAGCTCTTATCTTCAGGCAAACGGAGGCATTTAGACCTCTTGACTAAATCTTCTGCCCTCGACTAAATCTTCTGCCCATAAATAGCCGAGTATGATAACTTATTAAGTTCATTGTACAAATTGGAGGGATTTGCATATTGGGAAGCAGCCTGTTATGACTGTACTAGTGGAATTTTCAAGTTACCTGGGCCAGGGAACTTTTAGGTCCTGTCTGAGAGCTGTTAACAACCAATCCTCACAGATAGGGGGTCCTTTTCAGAGTGACTTGGAGACCTGCCCATAATGGTTCCCCCTTTTCCACTAGGATGCATGCTTGAACAAGCTGTATGTGGGAATTTATTTTACATTAATACTTTGTTTCTTGCTGTTCTTTATGAAACTCAAAGTAGTGTACATGAGATTCCCAGATGGGCACTAACCAGACTTGGGCATAATCCTATTCATCTCTACTCAGTAGTAAGCCCATTGTGTTCAGTTGGGCTTATTTACCGGAAGTATGCATAGGATTACAGCTTTAGACTTGCTTGGTTTCAGCAGTGCTACTGCGTCATGTGCCCTTGGACCCTAGAAATTATAAATTTGCTCTATATGATTTGGAACTTTGCAATCACAGTCTTTATAGTGAGGTCTGCGACCAGTGCTTCAGGCCAGACTTCTGGTAATGGAAGTTGCAAAGAAAAGTCACACTCCAATTTAGTGACATTTAGGCCATAAATGGTGTTGGTGGCAAAAGGAGACTTAACTATGGCAATACAGGTCCATGGAAGGCAAGGGAAAAGGCTGGAGAATAATGGAAAGATATAAAGATTCGCTGGGACTCTACTCATGAGGGAACACAATATAAAGAGATTCCGTGCCTCCTCTTGTGTTCTTTGATCTGTCTCACTAAGTGCGTTGAACTCGACCTTTGAGTACTTAGAAATAAGTCCTTATCAACCAGCAGTTAAAACAACAAACCCTCCCAACTTGCTGACTTGGACAGAAACGTCCTGAGGCTTCTGAGGCCAGAGTAAATGTGTACAAATGATATATCAGTCAGCCTTAGTGGGGACAAAGTTTATTCATTGACGAAGATCCATTGCCACAAAACATTTCATTTTTTTGTAGCCTTGCATTGTACAGTGAGTATTTTTAATTAGAGTATGTTTTTAACTCGATAGATTTATGTGCCTAAATTGGTATACAGTACACAGTTAAAAGTGAGCAGAGCGAAGTGATTTGCAAACAAACGTAAGAATTTTGTGTTTGGGTATGTGCGATCCAGTGGGTTTTTCTGTTATCATGTGCACTTACAAAAGTCAATCTGCCATAACTAGCAGTGGGACCTCTGTGCCAAAGTAGGAATAAAGCTTGGCAATACCAACTTTATATCTCTCCTTTGCTTGATAAATTTGGTATTTTCTGACTCTAGGAATTTTTTTCTTCCTAGTAGTTGAACAGCTACTTTATAGAGCTCTTCTTTTAGCGTTCTACAATCTTATTTTTCAAAATAAAAGTTGATATTTATAATGAACTATTTTTAAAAATCTCCTCTGTGATTACTATAGCCTCTGTGGCTATAGTATTCTTTCTTGAGGGTATCTGTATTTGATATTCCTGTTTTCAGATATAATTAATTCTGCTTGTTTTCTTCAAATAACTTAATATTCTAAATTAACATATCTGGTACTATAGAAGTGTTAATTATATACGCATCCTTCAATTGATATACTACTAACTTTCACTCTGAGGAATGAAAGTTAATTTGGGAAACACCTTTTTGTCCTTTTTTTACAGTTATATTTTTAGTTGCCTATACATTTTTTAAGCATTGACAGGTTGGATTAAAAAAATTCTCTTTAGAGGAACTGGTTTTGGTTGATTTGCAATTGCTTTCTTTAAAAGAAGTCACTTAAAATATTTGGGTGGGGGGAAATGGAACTTTAAATTACCTACATTTTAAACAACACATCTGTTAAGTAATTCTAATGCCATTTTTACTTTGTAGCCAGAATTTGGAGTTTTGTAGACATAATCTCTCTGTGTTTTATTATATACATACTAACTCATGTGCACACAAGGCAGCTCAAGAACAATTAATCTAACAATAAAATACCTTCAACAAAACAGCTTATCATTATGACAATAAAACAGTAAGACTGGTTAAAACTTACAGCAGGAGACATAATAATTACTTAAAAGTTTACGAAAACATCATTGTTACTAAATGTGGACAGTGTTGAAACCAGGTGTATTTCCTCCTGAGGGCTATTCCATAATTGCAGCTACAAAAGCTCTGTCTCTAATGTGCTCAATGTACTTCTGACAGTGTGAAAATATGCAGGAGGGTTTCAGTGGAACAGTGGAATTCTTGGTCAGGTTCATACAGGGGAGCAAGTCCCAAGAGACTCTGGTATCAAATCAAACCATGTAGGCTTTAAAGATAACAACCAGCACCTTGAATTAGTATAGCCCAAAAGCAAAGTTGTAACTTGTGCAATCCAAAAGGAATTGGTGTAATATGATCCAATCTTCTGGACCCAAATAAAAACCTGATAGATACATTTTTGGGTCAGTTAGATTCCAGACTTTCTTCGGGGGAGCCCCATATAATTGCATTACAGTGGTCTAATCTGACATTGAGGTGGGCATGAATACTGAGACAAGACCCTATTTATTTGAAGAATTTATACCCCGCCTTTCCTATGCTGAAGCAAATACCCAAGGCAGCTTACAGAGAACAAAAAAATACAATGTAACCGCAATAAGTAAAACACACAAAATTTTTATGTAAGCCTTGAATTTATTTAAACCTTAAACTTATTTAAGGCTGTCAGAATAGAGAAATATCACAAATTCAGGTCTGGAACACATCATGGGGTATCATTGCTCTGTATCAAATTGAAATGTAGCCATTCCTTTTTATTTTTGTCAGGATACTGTAATCAATTAGATTAGCCTAAAGTGGGAATCAAATCCTAGTGAAATATACTGGCTTAGTGAGTTTGGGGTTGTTTATTAGCATGCTAATAAAGCACTAAAGAATGGGCACTTGAGGGGGAGAAAGGAACACATGGGGAGAAAGTGAGCTTATGCATCTAGTGCAGGTGTGCCTCAGTATACACTGATTTGGTACTATGGATGCAGTTATTCATGGATACTGGGAAGCCTATTAAAAAGACGGGAACATTGAAAAAAAATTCCTTTTTTAACCTTGTGCAGTAAAATCACTGATGTTCCCCCTATCTTTAAAAAGGCATCCCTGTATTGCCACATGAAGGCACCCTTACTGTATTGGTACTTAAATTGGTTCTTAAATACTGTAAATAATAATAATAATAATAATAATAATAATAATAATAATACTTGAATTTATATACCGCCTTTCTTAGGTCACCAGATTTCTCTGATGACTATAACTCAAGGCGGTTTACATACTTTATTCAGAAACCCGAAGGTTTTTAGAATTTATACAGAAATGTTCTATCTTTCAAGAACTACACATATACAGATGGATCTTTCTGGATTTAGTCCTTCTTTCTGGTCACCCGTTTGTTTTCTTGCTGGCTGATAAACGGCTTCCCTGCTCCCACCAGAGAAGTGGCTGAACTTCGGCACAACTCCCCCTCACACAAGGCAGCCGAAGCTCAGCTGTTAATCAGTCGCAATTAACGAGGTCTGCCGCTCACAGAGACTTCCGGCTGTCCCGAACTGGCGACCTTCAGATCTTCAGCTCTTATCTTCAGGCAAACGGAGGCATTAACCCTCTCGACTAAATCTTCTGCCTAAATATCGTTAATACTGTATATTATATATCGATTTAACATGTATTTAAGGAATTCATTGGAAACGTTTCTCTTTGGGAGACTGGGGGACATATGTCAGACTATTATAGATCAAGCCAAGCTTTGTTTTAAAAATTCTCACTAGTTCCTTTTCTTTTTGTGTGCGTCTTATTTCAGATAGAAGAATCCAACACTGGAATGTCTTACTCTTGCTCTTTGAAGCTACACTGAGCATCAGCTTGATTTATCAGACCTGAAGAGCAAGTCTGTGCACAAACAGACATGGGATATTGCTGTGTCTGGAATAATGATCAGGTATCAGAATTAATTTTAAATTCAGAATCTTAAATTTTAGTAGATAGAAAATGTAGTGTTTTGCTTTTCTTTCTTGTGTTAGGGTTGTAAAAAGTCTAATTTTGTTTGTTTTGTACAAGGGCTTGTGCTCCCTGTTCTTCATATTTGGCTCTATTCATATTTGAATTGCTAATTTTAGAGCAGCAACTCCATGATCAGATGATTTTTCACATTTAAAGTGTGGATTCTCAAACTGCCTTGGCTTATCAGACATAATGTTCCCAAGTCCCAGAGGACTTGTCATAGGTTATAAGTTAGCTTCTTCTGAGTTTGTTCTAGGCTGGTAACTTTTGGAAGTGAAGGCAATATCTCCAGAGTACAATCACAGTGCAAAGTGACTCCATCCTTTTTCAGAAGACTTGGAACAGTGAGACAGTTGTCTTACCATGCTGGAGGTGTGTGAAGAATCTGACCATAGAGCCAGGTGCATACACTGTGTTTCTTGAACAGTTTAGTCTGTCTGGTCTTAGCTTTTTTTTTTCTCCATAGGATTAAGTAGTAGGAAGAGAAATAGCAATCCCAGAGGAACTGGATTATCTGGGAGGCAAATGGGGATCTGCTGGCCCTATATAAGAACTGTTCTAGCTTGGCCTCCCAATCTAAGCAGCTCATGCAACTGAGTAACTATACAGCCTTGCTTTAGCTCACCTTGTTTTCCTGATGTGGTAGCTGACCACCAGTTCTATCACATCAGCTTCTGCCTCTGCTAGAGGGGTGGAAGAAAACCATCCCCAATCCACTGCAGAGGCTGTTTCCCCAAAATTAGTGTATCTATCACAAAGAGGGGGACCCCCAGGTGCTAGGGAGTGGCAACAGGATGCAGTGCAAAAACAGCTACCAGGGCATCCAACGGGAGCCACGGCAGCCATAGGAGGCTCCTCAGGGGAGGGGGACATTTGTCTCCTACCCTTGGGTGCTTGCCTGGCAATGGGCTTCCTCAAGTCTGCACTGGCTATTTTGCCTGTGCAGACTTAAGAACCTCCTTATTGGCCTGCATGGCCTGACATGGAGGATAGGATACAGTGGTGGAGGCCACTTCTGGTCCCACCTTCTGCCCAGGCCTGCTCTGCTCCAGCTTCCCCCAAAGTGCACACTGCTGCAGCGGTTATGCTTACCACTAAGTGGCTTGGCACTGTGTCCTCCTGGCACCGGTGTCAAGCACCTATTGATGCTGGCCCAGTACTGCTGGTATGACCATACTGCCGACCCTAAAAGTGCCTTATGACACTTCTGCGAGACCAGCACTGGTGGTACAAATGTACTGCTGGCCCAGAGGAGTATTGTGTACAGTTCTGGTCACCACATCTCAAAAAGAATACTGTGGAGCTAGAAAAGGTGCAGAAGAGAGCAACCAAAATTATTTCTGGGCTGGGGCACTTCCCTTATGAAAAAAAGCTACAATGTTTGGGGCTCTTCAGTCTAGAAAAAAAGGCACCTAAGTGGGGACATGATTGAGACATACAAAATTATGCAAAGGGTAGATAGAGTGGATAGGTGGATCTCTTTCTCTCATAACACCAGAACCTGGGGATATCCACTAAAATAGAGTTTTGGAATAGTTAGAACAGATAAAAGAAGATTTTTTTACACCCAGCAGGTAATTAATCTGTGGAACTTCTTGCCACAGGAGGTGGTGAAGGCATCTTTGTACATTGTACAATGGCATAGTAATACTGGCTATTTTATTCTTAATCCCTTTTTTAAATTATCCTGAGAACAGAGTTAACCTTCTTCATGAAGGCCTTATTTAGGTACTCTAGGGCAATGTTTTTCAAACTGTGGGTTGGGACTCATTTGGTGGATCACAACCCGATGTTATGGAAAGCTGGGACAGCCGTCCTGGAAGCTGCAGACCTTATTCTTGTTATATTCTTTTCATGGGTGTTAACAGTTGAATTTTCAAGTGAAAGGCTTTCTACTGATTTTGTTTAGTTCGGTGCTTTCCATAATATTTTGTCCTCTTCTTGCCTTGTGTCAGGAATGTTTCATGGTTGTGCAATTGCTGCAGACCAAGAATGCCAGTTTGCATTCCAGGGGTGTCATTTGATTTTGTCACAATGACACTTCTGTTGTCACGGCCGGCCGTTAGTTATGCCAAGTCTAAGTCTGCCCTATTATGACACAACTACATAATCCTGAGTTTCCACAAGCCCAAGCAATTTCCTTTAGTTCCTGGAAAAACAACAGTGGTACCTCCACCAAATTCAGATTATGACAAATCACCAATATAAAGAACACCATACAGCACCGCACGCGAGAGGTACCTAATGTACACCCTAGAGCAGTCTAGTCAACACCCTAGTCAAACATTTTAGACTAGGACCTACTTTTTAGAATGGCAATTGTGTTGGGACCCACTGGAAGTGATGTCATTAACCTGGAAGTTCTATCATCAAGCAGGGAAATGTACTGTATGTGTGTTTTTTCTACATGGATATGGTAATTGTGAAGAGTAGGTTTATCAAGATTTAGTTAATGATATGCAACCGTTAATCTCTAGTGCTAGACATAGCTGAAGATTTCTCCAGAAGAGAGTAAATGTAGCCTTAGTTGCAGAATTCAGGAATGAATTTTCCCTCTGAGGAGTTGCCAAAGAATAAAGAGAAGGCTGTGAATTACTGTATATATGTTGAGGCTGTTGGAATGTGATGTTGAGAGCTGGTTGCAGTTCCTGCACATTTTGTTGTGCAAATGTGTATTTGTGATGATTGCAGGTTTCACATGCTCACTATGTTCTGTTGTGTTATTGGTGGGGGGGGGATGACTTTTTCAAATAAAGCTCTAGTTTTTACTGTATTTTCCAAAATTCCTTTTATAGGTATACGATTTTAAATTTTGTTATACATCCACTTGTGCATACATTTTAATAGTTGTTGACTAGATAGATAAACATCAAACTTTTTAAAAACAAAATGACTATTAAGTTGGTCTCTGGTTAATCAGTATCCTAATCTCCTATAGCAGATTCCAAGAGCAAACGTTACATAGTGTCTGTTGTGCAAGACCTGTTCAGGAAACTGGAATTTCTATGTATGCATACCACATAATGAAGGCAGAATTTTTATTCTGCAGTTATTTGGGAGCAGTGATGCATTTTCTACATATTGCTCTAATATTCATCTCATGAATTAGCATTATTTTCATTATCATCCATTCCTGCTTGTCAACACCTCTCGTAGCTGGCAGGGTCTGCATCCTAATCCTTTGACATTGTGTCGCAGGGGTTTTATCAGTGGCTCTGCTTGCTCTGTGATGAGATCCCTCTGAAGAAAGGCAAGCCGTAGTTGCCTGCTTCTGATTGGCTGCCCCTTCTGACTCGTCTCTCCCCCCCCCCCCGCCCCTTCTGAGCACACACCACAGCAGGCTCTGTTCTAAAATCTAAAACAGCCCCGTATACATCCATTCATGAATCTGTGACGTCAGTAAGCTTCTGTGTTCTCCTTTGCAGCAGGGTTGCAGGATTGTGTGGGTGGAATTCCTTGCTGTATTTTACACAGCAGATTTTTTTTGGTTATTGCCATCTATCTCAAAGCACAAGAAAATGGAGTGGTAATGTAGGAATTATCCATCATTGTAAGTATCTTGCTAAAACTGCCTGCGTTCGAGCAGCTATATTTTGCAGAATGACCTGGTTACCTTTTTGCCATTTTATTTCAGAGAGCAGATGGATGGTACATTTGGGATATGAGTGGGCTAGGAAAAAAATGCTGAAAGGGAGCATATTAAGCCAAGGATATTTCTGTATCTGGCAGCTGTTTGTCGATTTACTTGTCTTCAGAAAAAATATAGACTTATTTGCGCTTCTGGAGGTTGTGTAATGGTCTTTGCTGCTGTTTCAGAGCAATGGGAAATGAATTTCAGTGAGTGGTTGTTATCGGGAAAAGGCTGTGCTTGAGGATCAAGGAAAGAGGCAAGAAGGTAGAATAATTGTATTTCAAAAGAGCAGGCTCTCCCTCCCCCCTCTTCAAACCGGTCTTTTGTGAACATGTAATCCTGTTGTCTGCTGGAACAATTTTGGTGCCACATATGAAAGCATGTATGTCAATATTTTGGAGTGGATGAAGGAGTGAGACCAAACAATTTAGCTATCACTGTAAAGATTTTTTTTGCTGAAATTAACCGTTTTCATTTGTATGAATGAACTGATTTTAACAAATGGTTTAAAGTAGTTCATAAAAAAACCCTGCTAGTTTGCATTAATTGCTAACTTGTTAACTAGTGAAATGGTTTAATCATTATATGTGCTGTACCTAGATTCTGTTCTTTTCAGAAAGCACATTACTTCAAAAGTAGCATCAATCAAACTGTCTCTATTTACTGAGAGCCAATGTGTGATATCCATGCTGGAATTTGATTGCCCTATTTGCTGCTGAAATCAATGGGGTTTAATAAGTGCAATGCATTTTTGCCCTTAAGAAATTGATTGGAAACTATAGGTTTCTTACGTAGAGAAAGCAATGTCAGACCAAATGCCTGGGGGATGATAGCTTTGGCTGCATTTATCTTTAATTCATGCAAAGTCACAGCATAATGTGGTTCTGAATTTTGTTCTGAAATTGGAAATATTTGTAAAAATGTATTTTACAGTGGCTTTCATTCAAAAGTTAGTTATGACTTTAAGCCCTTGAAAATCAATGAGACAAAGTAGCCATGACTAACTTAAGCCCCATTAATTTCTGGAGGCCATAGTTATAAACTAACCTTTTTTGTATACTGTACAACCCATTGTGCTTGGAGTAAAAACATTTTAATTGTAGTATTAATCCTGCCTCCTTGCTTGTCACATCATTCTCTGCATAGCTTCCTTTGAGAAAACAAGGTGACAGAGAAGGAGGAAAGAAAAGGTAGGATTTGTATCTTAACTGGGTGGGCAACTATGAGGTACAGCAATATTGGAATAGATGGGCCCTTGGCCTGATCCAGCATTGTCACCAATTTTTTTCTTGTTTTGCCCTGGAACTTGCTCCTGAATCAGTTTCCTGTTTTGGAGGTGAAATTAAAGAATGGAAGTTTAATTTAACAAGAAATATCAACTACTCCAGAAAAACAGCTTTGGATTTTGGATTTTCCTGCTTTTTCTTATAAACTTCATGCTTCTTGTCAGTGTTATATGATAAGAATAGCATGGGGCTTTCTGAGGGAGGAGAATGGTCACATATAGTCTTCCCTGTTGTATGATCCTGCTCTTCTCATTCCATGATTTGAATTGTGACTTGGTGAGGTAGTTGGTAGGTCCTGGCTAGATGCTCCTATCTTGACAGGCAAGAATGAATTGGATTCAGAAGTAGCTCCTGTTCTTGCAGAAGAATATTAGTGCTTGTAGAAGAGCAGTTGTAGACTTCGTGCAAGCAAAAAATCAACAAAAAAAAATCAAGAAATCTTAAATCCTTTTGTTCATGCATGGAATATTTGCCAAATGTGTTATCTGTTTCAATAGTGGTCAGAGCATTTTCTTTTCTTAAAATTCCAGCAGCGCTTGAAGTATTATCTATCTTAGCAGCTGGCATGGAGTTGCATAACAGGTGGTCATTTCCTGGCATATTCTAGAGTGAAAAGATTGGCAACTAGCAGAAATTAGCTCTGGGAAAAGGCAGCAATGCTTCAAGCTGTGCTGAAGTTGCCACAGTCCATTCAGGCATGGGAAAATAGGGGGTTTAAGGAATGAAAACCATCTCTCACCCCACATTTCATGCATAATGCTAGCATTATATGCATAGTTCTGCTAGCATTATAACTAGGTACAATCCAATGGTAATCCGATACTACCTGGACAATGAGGGTGTTAAAGTTTTACTCAGAATCCATGGGGTGGGTGTGGTGTAGGCTAATAATAATTTTATATACCATTTTACAACAAAGTTCACAAAGTGGTTTACCTAGCAAAACAAATGAAGAGATGGTTCCCTGTCCCAGAGGACTCTCACATTACATTGTCTCAAAAAGAAAGACATCTACAAACAGTCACTGGAAAAGATGCTGTGCTGGGTGAAGAACAATTTGCTCTTCTCTTGGTCAATATAGGAGAACCACCACTTAAAATTTGCCTCTTACTCCAGTTAGTGGTCTAATAGTGATGTACTGAGGGGTCATGTAAGACAACATCATCCATGGAATGGCTGAATTAGTCTTGGATGTATAGGAATGCTAAGGAGAGCAGAAATACGAAAAGTTCTTGCTTTTCCAGCAAGCAACATATATGGGTGCATGTGTGACTACATTTACAGTATACCACTAGTTTAGTGAATTTACTATGCCTGAATGTTTGCAGGTTGTGCAAACATTTGAAGCATCCTTCAGGCACATGATGTGGTTTTGTTTAGTGATGTGGTCCACTTGGGAGGAGGTTATTTGCTGTATTTGTTTGTATTGCACCAAGCATTGACATTTGTAGGTGCTTATATATGTTTTTTAAATAACTTCCACAAAATGGGGAGATAAGCTGCCTGACAGTGAAATTGACTCCTTGAACCCTTACTGTTGCTACAAATGCTTTTTACATTTTTTAACTGAATACAATAATAATAATAATAATAATAATAATAATAATAATAAATAATGTTTGGTATTTATATACTACCTTTCTTGGTCATCAGATTGCTCCTTTGACTTTAATTCAAGGCGGTTTACATAGGCAGGCATTTTCTAAACCTCAAGGGTTTTTACAAGTCACAAAGTTCTAATCTTTCAAGAACAACTACATACAGATGACACTTTTATCGTCCAGTCCTCCTTTCTTGCTGCATGATTGCCTTCCATGGGCTGATAATCTGCTTCTTTGCTCTCACCAAAGAGCAGCTGGCCGTCTAGCACAACTCCCCCTCTTACAGGCAGATCTAATCAGCTCAGATCTAATCAGCCGCATTCTCGAGGTCTGCCGCACACGCATTCTGGTGGTTTCAAACTAGCGACCTTCGGATCTTATCTTCGGGCAATTACTGCAGCTTTAACCCTCTCGACCAGACCTTCTGCCCAGCGTTGCCTGGGTAACAAATTCTCCCAAGCTTCTAGGCGACCCCGGAAACTATGGATTCAACACTAATGTCGGCCGTCTTTGAGTATTTTTACATGGCACCCCCTTCGCACCCCCACCCCTGTGGGCGCTAGGGGGGCCTGACCCCCGCAGTGTTTGTCACCAGGCCGCAAGGCATGCACGTGCCAGATTTGGTGCCAATCGCTCAAGGCGTTCCAGCAGGTCATGGCAGACATTTTGTTTTGCACCCCTTCTCACCCCTCACGCCGAGGGGGGCCAAACCTGGACTCCAACAGCATCGGGAGCATCGCTGCTCGTCTCGGCGACCCTGGAAACTAGGGGTTTGACACTGATATCGGCCGTTTTTGATCATTTTTACATGGCACCCCCTTCGCACCCCCACCCCCGGAGGCGCTAGGAGGGTCGTAACTCCGTAGGGTTTGTTGCCAGGCTGTAAGGCTATGCATACCGAGTTTGGTGCATGTCGCTCCAGGCGTTTCAGCAGGTCATGGCGGACGTTTTGTTTCACACCTTCTCACCCCCCATGCCGAGGGGGGGCTGATGCCGGACTCCAACGGCGTCGTTGCTCGTCTCGGCGACCCCGGAAACTACGGAGTCAACGCCGATCTCAGCCATTTTAGACCGTTTTCACATGGGGCCCCCTGCACACCCCCACCCCCGGGGGTGCTAGGCGGGCCTGACCTCCGCAGTGTTTGTCACCAGGCCGTAAGGCGTACGCATGCCAAGTCTGGTGCGCGTCGCTCCAGGCGTTGCGGAGCCTATGCGGAACGAACATGCACGCGTTCTCATATATATATATAGTGTGTATAAGTGTTGACAGTTTAAAATAAACTTTAAAAAATTCAAATTGCTATCCATCTCACATAGATGGAGGACATGAACCATATAAAAAAATTTTATCCTCATTTTGTACACCATGCATTCCTCTAGGTGCAACACACATCAGTGATGCACAGTGATACATCAGTGTTATATCACAAATCCCTATGCAGGCAAGGTAACCAACCTATAACGGTCCTTCCTTGCTCTGTTGCTATATAGTTAAACCTACTGTAGTCAGAGAAACTTCTCTTCTAGAAGCTTCTCTTCTAGTAATAGAAATCATAATCTGAGATGGCATTACCCTGAAGTTCAACTTTTTCTCTTTCTTTCTAATCAATGCTTAGCTTGATATTCCTGCATGTAGATAAGTTGGTGTTGGTTCTACCTTTTGGTGTGTTAAGGAATGAGTGTACTCTGTAGGGCCCAGATGATTCAGGAAACCATGTTTTGTTGGATTGTGAATGCAGTGGAAATGAGTATAAGCTCATGTACTCCTTCCATTATCTGAACCTGGGATCTATGTTTTTAATAGTGGTTTAGAAACCAGCCTGTGAAACTGGGATCTACTCCTGGCTTAATATCTCAATTTTTAAACCACAGCCAAACCACAGTTTCCAGTTCCAGGACAATAGGCAGTGTGATTTAACTAACCAGAGTCCTGTCATTAAAGCTCCATGCCGGTTATGAGAAGCGGGCAGATGAGGTGAAAGCTCATTTCCATTGTATTCATGATCCAACAATAATTGTGGTTTGAATTGTTTGAGTCAGCCTTATGTAAGGGTTGAATTTGGAAGCCCAGATGGAGTGAAATAGAAGTTTTTCATACAATAATCTTCAGCCCTATAGATACTAAAGCTATAATTTTTATATTTCAAATGGCACATGTTCCCAGTTATGACACTAATTTTGAAGCAAGTGTGAGCCTGTGACATGAAATGGCAGCCACCTGGAAATCACACATGTAAAGTAAAACAAGTTTTCATAGTTCCGTTCCCCTTATGAAACTTGCATAAAAGTTCGGCATAATTTTATTCTGAATATTTATAATACAAAACTATCAACTAGCTCAAAACAGTTAACCATATACAATGCAAAATGTTTTATGACATCAGAATAACCATGGAAGGAACCTATCATAGCCTGGGTGATTTTTCATAGGAAGCTATGTAAATACTTCAGTACTTTGTCACATGCTGAGAAATCAGTCAGGTAATTTAATAAGACAGATGTGCAAAGTCCAGCATGTAATATATTGCTGAGGTATATCACAGGTGTGGGAGGAGAATAAGCAGAAATAAATTTGCACTGGATAGTGCTTTCACAGAAAATTTCTACTTTCCTGATTAAGGATAGTAATCAGATCAGGATAGTAGCCTTTTTGGACTGGGAAGAGACACTGGGCTTAAACTGAAGAACAGATGGAGAATTAAAATTGAGTTCCTTCAAACCTTAATGTATGTTTAAAATGTTCGTCTTTATGTTTAAACTTAACTGTATGGTTTTCATATCATGTCCTCTATTTTTCAGGTGTTGTGGCCACTTTCTAAGCTGGGAGTAAGAATTGTTTTTTGTTCAAGCAATATCTCTGACTCTCTGCTCCATGCACACCCACAGTACAATGACCAGTTCTCAGGAGCCCCTGAGCTGGTCTTCCTCTACCACTGTGATTGCCAAGAACCTGAGTGAAGACAAAGATTTCAGTGGGATACATGGAGAACTCGTATCCGCTGGTCTCCACTCTTCATCTGAGATCATAGAAGACATACGAGACAAGGGCTTACTTCAGGTCAGTGTGTCGGAGAACATGAGTAGTCCAATTACCACAACAGTATTGACCAGTGTAAGTGAGGATTCCAGGGACCAGTTTGAAAATAGTGTGCTACAGTTAACAGAACAAGATGAATCAGAAACTACAGTTCATCAGGGCAGCAGTGATGGTAGAGGTGAAGAGACCAACAATGGAACAGATGATATCAAGATCCAATTCAACAGATCAGGTAGTGGAAATGGCGGATTTCTTGAAGGACTCTTTGGCTGTTTGAAGCCAGTATGGAATATTATAGGTAAAGCATACTCCACAGACTACAAGCTGCAGCAACAAGGTAAGCCCAAAGGAACACATCATGCCTTTTTGGTGGATTTTAAAATATTTTCAAAGATAAATATTTTCTTTTACATGCCAGAAAAGAAGTACAGTATTGTCTTTCTGTGTACTTTTTAACTGTTGTAGAATGAATGCATACACACACATCCTCACTTTTTAGCATCTGTAATGTTGCAACAGTGATTTTGTGTTCAGCAGCCCCCAACTGAGTAGCTGTTCCATGCTGTTGCTTTTTAGTCACCCGGACTGTGTGTGCGCGCACATTTGCCTTTTACTTATTCTATGCTAATAGCAGAATTACAAATGTACAATGATCATTTACTTGTCAGAAGGCTGGTGTTGGTTGCCATAATGATGAATAATGCTTGATTATTGTCAGATACATGGGAAGTTCCTTTTGAGGAGATTTCTGAGCTGCAGTGGCTGGGCAGCGGAGCACAGGGAGCAGTTTTCTTAGGTAAATTCCGAGCAGAGGAAGTGGCCATCAAGAAAGTGAGAGAACAAAGTGAAACTGATATCAAGCACCTGAGGAAGCTGAAACATCCAAACATCATTGCTTTCAAGTAGGTCATGATTTGATTATCAAGAGCCTAGAATAATACTGTATTGTCTTTTCAGACTCAGATGCTGTATATCTTCATATCCTGCTAAATTGTTCTTAGAATACAGCAGTTTCTTTCTGTCTAATGTTGTGGTTTTAACTGGAAGTTCCCAGCTATAAGGAAAAAAAAAAATCCATGCATGTGGGTGGCATTGTAGAATTCTTATTCTTTTTTTTGCAAGCATGAAGTATTGGGAAAAAAAGCAGAAACAACAAATCTATTTTAATTGAAAGAATTTCCATTGTTGTGATGGGAGGCATATTGAACTCTTTAGAGAGCACTGTAATAAATAGTAAGTAATTATGCTCAACAATATTGGTCATGAATATTTTGTGTAATATTTTAGCTTTGTATTTTGTGTAAATGTCCGAATACTTCCCAGTTCTTAGTTTCATCAGTGTTTTTCTTCTGTCTTTCCCACTCTTTGCTTCATTGTTGACAATTTGAAGGACTATAAATATGAGTCTCTTCCGTGTTTCATCTCTTGTAGCTGTGAAGGCTCAGTCTCACTTTATGAAATTCAAGGGTTGGGTAATTGTTTCAAGTGGAGTAGTCACTGTTGGGAAGACATTTTGTTATTTCCCTTATTGTCATGTTTGTTTGATCCACTGATTGGCAAATAAGGGATAGTAGGTAAAAAATACAATGCAACACTTGTATAGGTGTGAAAGGTGATCAAGGTAGCACCTTTCTACTAGGTTTGAGCTCATAAGCTTCCATTCTTTTTGAATCTCACATTTTTCATCTATTTTTTTTCTTTAATCTTAGGGGAGTTTGTACTCAGGCACCCTGCTACTGTATAATCATGGAGTATTGTGCTCATGGACAGCTGTATGAAGTGCTGCGAGCAGGTCGGAAAATCACACCTCGCCTTCTTGTGGACTGGTCCACTGGAATTGCAAGTGGAATGAACTATTTACATCTTCATAAAATCATCCACCGAGACCTCAAGTCACCCAAGTGAGTTGCTAGAGTGTATAATGCAGTGATTCTCAAATGGTGGGTCAAGACCCACTGGGTGGGTCACAACCTGATGTCAGGTGGGTCTTGGAAAACTGGAAGCATACTTGGAAGCTGCAGGCCTTAGTCTTGCTTCCGTTCCTTTTGTTAGTGTTAACAGTTTGAATTTTCAAGTGAGGTTTTTTAAAATTATTTTTAGTTCATATTATGCTGTTACATAATATTTTGTCCTCATCTTGCTTTGTGTCAGGGATGTTTCATGGTTATGCAATTGCTGCAGTTCAAGAATGCCAGTTTGCATTCCAGGAGTGTTGCTTTATTATGTCACAATGATAGCGCTTCTTGCTTGTTGTCACTTACAGCCATGACATCACTTTCAGGTTAATGACATCACTTTGGATAGGTCCTGACCGAAGTGCCATTCAAAAAATTGGCTCCTGGTTCTAAAATGTTCGAGAACCCCTGATATAAAGTATAAGACATTCAACAACTGGACTTCGTTTAATACCATGCAAAGCATCATTCTCTTGCTGTGTTTTTTTCTTTTTTTCAGTGTATTAGTTACTCACAACGATACAGTAAAAATTTCAGATTTTGGTACTTCTAAAGAACTCAGCGATAAGAGTACGAAAATGTCCTTTGCAGGGACCGTTGCTTGGATGGCCCCAGAAGTGATTCGCAATGAGCCTGTCTCTGAAAAAGTGGATATATGGTGAGTACCCATTCCATAAGGATAGAGCTTAATTTCTTATTCAGCCAAACTATGTTTTCTCATTAGCTGGTATTGTGAACAGCCTTTCCTTTTTAAGCCTCTTTTTGTATCTCTCTCTACTGATCTGCTTTCTGCAAACTAAAAAAAAAAAGATTGGAGGCTTAAATTTCTTGTTAAGTTCAATTCTCCTGATTTTTGTGTGTGTGTTTGTATCTTTCATTTTGCACCAGGTCATTTGGGGTGGTTTTGTGGGAGCTTCTCACTGGAGAGATTCCATACAAGGATGTAGACTCCTCAGCCATCATCTGGGGTGTAGGCAGTAATAGTCTGCACCTTCCTGTGCCCTCCACTTGTCCAGATGGATTCAAGATCCTGATGAAGCAAACATGGTAAGAGCTTAATTTGCATAATGTGCCCCACTAGTATTGCATAAGCTATGTTTTCCTTCCTTAGTAAAAGTATGTATTATGTCTGCAAATTAAGAATCAAGGACAAGACTTCTGTCTGCCATCACCAGCAAGATAGTACCTTTTTAAAAAAAGAGGGAACTATTTTCTGTCTATGAGCAAGAGAGAGAAGCAGTCTGCAGAAGGTACTTGAAAGGGTTAAGGTGCAAAGCCAAGGCTTGCTAGCCCTTTCCCATCAACCCACTGATGATGTTGGACTGGTGGTAGTGGAAGAGAGTGAGTGATTTATTTTAAAGGAAGAGTGTTTTTGGGGTGGAGAGTGCTTGTGGGGTGGGGAGAGAAAAGCAATCTGCAGACAGTTCTGATCTGTGTTTATAAAGCACTTGAAACAATCAATCCTATCCTTGTTTTTCTTTCAATCTTCCTCAATATATACAATCAAACTTTTTACATCCATTCTTCAAGCGCTCCTTTGCAAAGACAGGAGTTTGACAGGAGTCAAACTCAACCCCTCTTCACCAATGAAGTTAGACTGGAAGGGAAACGTTTGTGTGTGTGTGGGGGGGGGGGGGGAAGCGTCTGTGTGTGTGAGAGAGGCAATCTCCAAGGTGTACTCTTTGTATCCTAGCCTGTGGGTGCATTTCACTGGAAAATTCCTGGAGACTTTTCAAAGATGACAAGGGAGAAAAGAAAAAAGCAGAGAAGTTTAAAGTGGAAGTCTTCTGAAGCAAAAAGTATTTGAGCCTGAGATCTTGGTTGTATAGTGGCAGGAACTGGGAAGCACCTGCTACAGCAGTTTGTTAAAGGGGGAAAAAAAAGAAGCAAGCTTTGGAGAGCAGGTTTGCTCCTGCAATATCCTCAATCAGGCATTTAAGCCTCAAAGTTTTGCTGCCTCTGAGATTCCATTGCAATGCACTGTGTCCATGCAGGAGCCACTGAAGTCCTCCTGGGGGCAAGGTAAGAATTGCAGCCCCAGAGGCCCCCACCCTTCTTTTGGGGTGGGGGTGGGGCTTTTTGCACTCACCCAGAAAACGAAAGAAGCAGGTGTTATCATGGATTTAGTCTCCATTCTCCTCAACATCATAATACTAGATCCCAGCTTCTGGCTCTGGGAGGGGGAAGAGAGTCTGAGGGGGGAGGGAGGGGCAGTTTTGAGCTTTGGTGGCTGCTCCTGAGAGCCTGTGCACTACTGGGCCAGTGCCAGCTGCCCTGCTGCCTGTCACCCCTTAGTCACACACAACAGTATTGTGCAGTTACAGTGGTGGGGAGGGCTGTGAGGGCAGCCTCTGATACCCACCCTGGCAAGGAACATGGTGCTATGGTGAGGGGGGGGGAGGAATAAGTGGTCCTGTGTGCCCCCTCTCCTGTACATTCATGGGAGGAGTGCTAAGGCAGGAGTCAAGGAGATATGGTGGCCAGAGGGAGCTTATGTATGATGAAAGATACATAGTTGTAACATGCAATCCTAAACTGGAGTTAGGCCAGCATAAACTAAGCCAGCATAGTTTGGCTGACACAAGGGCCACCATAAAGCGTGTTTGGACTACTCTCGGAGTCAGGGAGGATGGCTCATGCCTGTGTGCTGACCTCTTTGACTCTGAGAGTGCTCCAAACATACTTTACTGTGTCCCTTGTGGTGGCCAAACTTTGCTGGCTTAGCTTATGCTGACCTAACTCAGTTTAGGATTGTGCCCGTAGTGTAGAAAGAAGGCATTGATTTTAATGAAGAGAATCTAAAAGGGAGTGACCTGCAGAGGAAGGGGAATAATGAGGAAAGTGGATCTCTGTATGTGCTCTAGATTGTCTGTGGCCAAAACAGGTTAATATGGCACCAGCAGGTAGGATGTATGTGTGTCTGTATGTGCCCATTTGGACATTGTCACAATCCCAACCTGCCATATTCCATAATATAAAGCTCCTAAGTGTCAGCAGGCTATTTACATTAAAAAGTCTGTAACACTAGCAGTTGGCTGAATGGCTTTTGACTTCAGATTGATCTTGCAAATCTGAGGCTGTAGTCTTATGCACACCGGGGAGTGCTACCTACTCCACTGAACACAAAGGAGCTTACGTTTGAGTAGGCATAGGATTGGAATGGCATAGATCCTTTGTAGGCAGATCTATGCCAATGAAGGGGCTCCACACTCTGTGATTGGCCATGAGGTGTTCTTGTATAGGAACCTGTTTTCACAGTGATGGCACGTCTTGTTTGAGATGTCACTTCTGGCCATACCATCACTTCCAGGTTAATGACATCACTTCCGGTGAGAACCAACAGACTGTCATTCTAAAATTGGGACCCAGTGCCAAAAGGTTTGAGAATCACTGGTGTAGAGAGTACTGAACCAGATGGACCAATGATCTGACTCCTTAAAAGGCAGCTTCATGGTCATTTTATTATTAACCCTCATATTAACCCTTATTTTCTCCCTTGCATTTCCATCTCCATGTCTTGTTTAAATTTATTCTTTTTTTAATGTTCTACACCTGGTACAAATAGAATACTTCAGATAGACCCTTACTTTTGTGTTAACTTATTGAACAAGTTTCCTTCTCTTTTTTTCAGGCATAGCAAGCCCCGAAATAGACCTTCTTTCCGACAGACACTAATGCACCTTGATATTGCATCTGCTGATGTACTAGCCACCCCTCAAGAGACTTATTTCAAGTCCCAGGTAAATTTGCAATTGCTACCAGCAGCAGGATCGCATTGGTATTGTCACATTGCTTTATGTTCTGCAATAGAGCTCATGTGCTTAGAACAGGAAGAAGAAAGCAGGGGTAATAACAATGAGTAAATGAGCAGGAATTCATGAATGACCATCAACTTTTTAAAAAATCAAAATACTTTTTCTTCTGGAAGTTTCCATCAATACTTTTGAGGCTGCTTGTGTTAGAGTCACGGAATCAGAAGCTATTTTAACGTAGTAACCAAGATAGGAATACTATATTCTAGTGTACCTCTATGAAATTGTGGGTGTGACATCTGGAGCCAAATAAATATTTGAATATTCTCTGGATAGCACTAGAGTTGAAAAACAGATGGCTGCAGATCTGAGAGGAAATTAAGCAATAGATGGGTTGGGATGGTGTTGCAGATCAGAACTGGGAATCATCACTGGTTCACTAATTCATACCTATTCAACAGTGGTAATGAGAAGCCATATATAGTAAACACTTGTTCAGGTCTCTTTCCCCAAATGTGCTTCAATAGTGCAGGGAGGGGGAGGAGAGAAAGAGAGAGAGCGCAGTTGTAACTTCAGGAGTTATACTATGTAACATCCATAATATTGAATTGTTCTGGCAGGCTGAATGGAGAGAAGAGGTAAAGAAACACTTTGAGAAGATTAAAAGTGAAGGAACTTGTATACACCGGTTAGATGAAGAACTTATTCGTCGCAGAAGGGAGGAACTCAGGTCTGTAGATACTACCATGTTTTTTCAGGCCGTCCATCAAATCCAGTATCCTGTTTCTGGTATTAGCAACAGGTGCTTCTGTGGAGTCCACAGGGCATGAAGGCACTAGCAGTTGCAGTTTGAGGCAAAGTGCTTCAGAACTTGGAGGTTCCATCAAACTACCAAAGCATATCGTTATTGATGATTCTATTCTCCTGGAATTTGTCTAATATCCTTTTGTCTAAGCACATGATTGACACTGCATTTTGTTGAAGAGAATTCCGTGTGTTGAGTGAAGAAGTACTTTTTTTTTCTGTCCCAAATCTATTATTAATCAATTTCATTGGGTCATCCTAAATTCTAGTATTATGATTGTGGCCAGATACTACAGTTGTGTTTTTTCATAACTAAACTCCAATTTTGCTTTTACAACATTCAATACAATTCAACTTTCAACCTTATTTTGGAAGTTGCAGATGGCATATTTGATTCAGAATGTTTCTAGTCCTCCTCTTGAATGTATACACTGCTGTTTAACGGTGTAGCTTGGTGGCCATAAAGTGTACTTTCTTTTTCACAGGCATGCCTTGGACATTCGTGAACATTATGAGAGGAAACTGGAGAGAGCCAATAATTTGTATATGGAGCTCAGTGCCATCATGTTACAGCTGGAAGTTCGGGAAAAGGAGCTAATCAAGTATGTACATCCATCTACATCAATCAATCAATCACTAGTATTTATATACCGCTTTTCAACACAAAGTTCACAAAGCGGTGAAGAACCATGTACAGGAAAACTTACTTGTCTCCTGTTCATAATCTCTGGTTTTGGTTTTTAAAAATCCTATCGATTTCTAGATCTGGGCAGAAGACAGAGTAGTTTGAATTTGAAAAGGCAATGCTCCCTTCAGTTTTCCTTGCAAAAATTGATTCTGGGTATTGGCTATTTGAGAGGGTCTGCCCTAAGCATTTCTTCTCTTACTATTATAGGTGTGTGTTTTCTTAAGATAGGATTGGGCTTAAGATAGGATTGTAATCTTATCTGGGCTTCCCATCCTGTGGTACAGTGGTGCAAAAACAGCCCCCACTGTAACCCATGGGGCCATGGAGGTAGTCAGAGGTGTCCTTGAGGTAAGGGAACATTAGTTCCCCTTACTTTGTGTCACGCCCGCCTACCCAATGGGGCTACTTGAACCTGGACCAGCTCAAATGCTGGTGCAGAAACAAGTAGCCCCGTGCAGGTTCAGGACAGGGGTTAGGATGTGGCAGAGGCCTTTTCTGCTGTCCTTGTCCCCCTTCCAGGCTATGAACTGTTCTCCCTGCCCAAAAATGCCCCCTCCCCACCGCTGATCTTACTTGTTAAAAAGAATGGGCTTACTTGTTAAAAAGAAAAAAAGCACCCTTTTCAGATACCTCTATTAATCAAGGTTGTTATAGGAAAGCTTTCCCCCCTTAGAACACCACAACTCTGTGGCATTTCCCCATGGCAATAACTTGTAAAAACAAAAGTTAATTAAGCAAGAGAAAACAAACCAGAAATGGGAAACCGGACAAAACAGGCACTTGAATTTAGTTGTAAAACTAAAATGAAAACCTGACATAGTCCTGTGTAGAAAGCACTCGCTTCATTGTAGTTTCCTTGTTTGCCTCCAGAGAGGTTCAGAGGAACATAAGAAGAGCCCTGCTGGGTCAGCCCAAGGACCCATCTAGTCCAGCTTCCTATATCTCACAGTGGCATGCCAAATACCTTGGGGGGCACACAAGCCAACAAGTTACCTGCATCCTGTTGCAACTCCTTTGCATTTGGCGTTCAGAGATAACCTACATCTCATAATTGTAGTGCACTTTACATCCATGAATCTGTCCAATCCCCTTTTAAAGGCATCTGTGCTAGACACAATCGCCACATCCTGTGGCAAGGAGTTCCAGAGGGGCAGTCAGGAATGTATAGGTAACCTCTGTCAGTATTGGAACATATTATGAGTGGCTTCAAGCTAGTCAGCTCCTTATATAGAATTCTTAGGGTTCAAGATTTAAGCTTTCAGTTTGGCTAATCCTGAAACAGAAAGTCAGAGTCAGCCCCTTGAACCTTGTCTTGGCTATTGCCAGTTATTGGTCAAGATCATCCATGAGATATTAACAAAATTTAGCAGGGTACTGATGGTTTCTGCAAGGTCTGTTGTTTCACCTATGTGAGAGTCGGACATGCTCAATATGCACTTGAGATGAAGTGTACATGACTTTCTGGTGTACATGACTGAGGTGAAAATTGAGACACTGTCCCGGCTGATCCATCTAACTCAATACATGACGTTCACTCACTATTAAGGTGAAGTGTCAACTTAGATGATATGCGAAGGCTGCGAATTTGCTACTCCTGTGTTGACTGTAGTTTGAATATGGCTTTTGAATATGTTGGTCTTCTCTATTACCATCCTACTGAAGATACTTTGAGAACTATTTTAATTGCTCCTCTCAATTTTTTCCTGCATTTTTATGTACAGCCAGTTCTTTGTTTCATTTAATCTTTGTTTTAAGCTGCTTTAGAAATAAAAAGCTGAAAAGCAAGGTACAAGTATAGTAATTCTAAGTCTAGCATGGTGCTAACAAGATTGTGATAGTGGCTGTGTAAGCTACTTGCCTTGTATTTAAAATTTTCCTTTTTGTGATGAGATGATGAGAATATGAAAATTTCATTTTTATCCTACACTGCAGGAGAGAACAAGCTGTGGAAAAAAAATATCCTGGGACTTACAAGCGTCACCCAGTCAGACCAATAATTCATGCCAACGCAATGGAAAAACTGATGAAAAGAAGAGGAGTCTCCCATAAGTCTGGAGGACAGACTAAAAGGTAAATCACCTAACAGAGGAGAGAAGGGTGAAGCCAAAATGGAAATACAGTTGTTGGTTTTACAATGACTTCAACGTTTCTGAAAACCCTTGGAGCTCAGTTTGGATGTTGGGCATTTTCTATGTTGCCAGGGAGCAAATTTGACTCCCCATATATTCCTTGGGAGGATTGCTTTTGTAAGAAGTACAATAAGATTTCTAAGTTCTATATAGATTCGGAAATCATTCCTTTCTTTTTGGAGGGTGGCAGCTAGTTATGCATCTTTGACTGTTCTTATTGTATATCAGGGTGGATTATGGTTTAAATCAAGTCTTTTTACTAATGATTTAAATCATTTAAATCACTAGTAAAAAGACTTGATTTAAATCATAATTTTTAAAGAGCGACTGTCATCTCTGTCCTGCAGTGGCTCCTCCTCTGACCCACTGTTGACTCACTGACAGTCCCATTCACTTTAATGGGACAACTGGTGATGCGGCAGTAACACAACAAAGTGAGGGACATGGCGGGCAGCAGGTGAGTGGATGCCCACTAATAAGGGCTGCCATGATGGATCTGAAATGACAGGTGTTCTTTAAATGTAAGGACTCATTCTTGCTGGTAGTTAGAATCTTTAATATTTTCAAACAAAATGAAGGTTTCCTATTTAGAATAATAAGCTGTCAGGTTAGTAAAACAGAGATATCAGAACCGATTTTAGGTTACTCACACGTAGTTAGAGAACTACTCAAATTCTTTTATTTAATTAAAACAATAACATATTACATATTCTTGTATTTGCTTAAACATGTTTTATTTTATGATTTATCGCATGGTTACTGTGAAATTGTGTGAATGCATCAATGCAGTGCATGTTATCTCAGTTTGCAGAGCTTGGATTCATTGAATGAGTTTACCAAAAATGTAAATATTGCAGAATATACAGCCTCATGCTACATAACTAAGCTCCATTTCATGCTTAATAAACTAAATTATTAATGTATCTTAAACAGAAAACTATCTTTAGATTGATTTTTACTCAAAAGCCTTTTATTAAAATAAATGTGATAAAAATAAAAAAAAATCATTGATTTTTATCCACCCTGTTATATATACAGAGTTGCTCTTTACTTCTGCCCAGGCAAAAGTCTCATTAGCAATTTCACCTTCAGGTTTTAGCTAAACATACACAGCCCAATCCTATCCAACTTTACAAGACAAGTTCCTTTACCTTGTGGAGGCTTTTGTGACTGCCCTCTCAATGCAGGATGCAATTCACACCCTGTTAGTACAGCTGCATCAATGCTGGAAAATTGGATAGGATTGGGCCTTTAAAGCAGTTCATGC
Organism: Lerista edwardsae; assembly: GCA_029204185.1. Classification (NCBI taxonomy): domain Eukaryota; kingdom Metazoa; phylum Chordata; class Lepidosauria; order Squamata; family Scincidae; genus Lerista; species Lerista edwardsae. The sequence continues at coordinate 29,545,820 of JAJKFI010000002.1, forward strand.
TGTTATCTAATGTGGATGATTGACCACTCTCAAAGGATGTCAAAAAGTATGAAATGTGTTGCTTGGATATGCAGTTGATGTTTGCAAGATGTAACTATATATATAGTTATATATAGGCATTGTGTATCTACCAAATTTATTGAAGAGAAGTAAAAAAAATATAAGGTGCATTTTTATTCATTAACTTTATTTAACGCATAATCCTAAAACACACCTGTGAACCAGAATCAAAGTGCTTTCTTGTTTCTGTTTTGTAAGGTGATAACCATCTAAATGTCTAAAGCTCGTAATGTCTTCAGGAAAGCCTTCAAAGTCTGATTCTTTAACAGAATTTGCAAATGGTGGAATTTATTCACCGTTTCTCGGTGATGTCATCAGCATAAACATTATCTTCCTTGTCACCCTCTCTTGGATCAATATTTTTACAAAGTGCTGCCAGGGTCGGTAGGAAAAAATGAGTTGGAATGCAAGGCTAGCCTGTTTCTCCCCTTCTTGCCTGCAAGAAAGTCTTTTGCACCGTGCTCCAAGGTAGCCTGTTTTGTCCCCTCCCTAGTTTTAAAATGCAAGGAAAAACTACTACTTAAGACAGTGATGGCAAACCTATGACACGCGTGTCAGAGGTGACACATTGCAGCGTTTGGGGTGACACACTAGCAGTCACCAATACCTGACAAAAACTGAGTTTGTTTTACTCTTTTTTCATTTTTGTAATTATTTGATGTTTCTTTGTGTAATACATAGCACCACACATGACTAGACTGTATTTTTTGTTTAAATAAATGAATATAAAGAATTCTTATGACATGCCAGCATGTAAATTCATATAAAGAATTGACATGCCAGCAGAGCCGAGTTAAGCATTTTCCTAAGTTTTGACACACTGAGCCCATAAGGTTCGCCATCACTGACTTAAGAGCTACTTAAATCACCAACATGGCAAGGAACTATTAAACCATTTACTTACTTGTGAGTAAACATGATCCTGTAGCTGAGTTTCGCTTTCAATAAGGTTCAATACATTTCTCGGCTTAGTCCTTTCTCGAGTGTTTTTAGGGCCTGCATTCCTTGGATTGGGACTGTTCTGGTGGTGTTGCATTCCTCTTAACCTGCCCTTTCTAATGGACCAAGACATGGTTGCCTATGAGTAAATGAGAAGTGGGGCTCCGTTTCACTTTCCATAGAGATCCATGCATTTTCCTGGGCAGCTTCTGAGCATGCCAGTTAGAGCTCACTCAGCTAAGGCCTTGCTTTGCCCACCACGTGACCCAACACATTTACTATATTACCTCTTGTATAAGGTGGTTAGGTTTTCTGGGCAATTTCAAGGCATCAGTTTTTCTACTTCTGCATGAGTATATGTAACTGAATTTCCATTTTATGGGACTAGTACCATTAATGCAATGCTTTAACAAAAAATTATTTCAAATTCATCGCTACTAAATTATTTTCAATATTCTATTCAATCCACTATCAAAACTCCTAATAATCATCCATTCATCCCTTTTCCATTAACCCCCTGATAGGCTTATATTCCCTTTTGTAATTATTCTGAAGGAGGATATAAAACATTGCTTATCAAGGTGGGATTCACTGTTTCAAGTTAAGAAATCCAGTGGGTTCACTTGTATCTTCGATCCTGGCACATTCATCCTTGCTTTGCTTCACGCTAATTCATTATTTTGGGAATTTAAAAGTATACTGCTTATATACACCTGATATTATTCACAACCGTCTACTTATAGGCATGATAACCATGAAAGCGAATTTGAAAACATACCATTGAACTTGGCAAACGTTAATTCTGTTTTGTTTTGCATCCTTTCCCAGGCCTGATTTGCTGAGATCTGATGGCATATCCAGCACTGACGTGGCACCCAGTGGCTCTCCCCTCTCAGGGAGTCCAAAGATGTCAACACTGAATAGCAAAGGACGTTACCGCTGCAAACCACGCCACCGGCGAGGAAACAGCAAAGGCAGCTACAATGACTTTACAGGTATTTTGAAAAAACAGCCTGTACAGGATGACTTGGCTCAGTTGTCGCAGCAGCAGCACTACCACCCACATCACCATGGGCATCACTCTCGGCTAAACATACATGGACAGGACATTGCCAACTGTGCTAACAACCTCCGGTATTTTGGCCCTGCTGCAGCCCTACGTAGCCCTCTTAGTAACCATGCCCAACGGAGGATGTCTGGTTCTAGCCCTGACCTTATCTCTGCGGCTATGGAAGCTGATTCACGGCGAAATCTGGAGGAGGAAAAGGAGCAGGAGGAAGGCAGGACAAATCATTGGGAATGTTGTAAAGGAGAGTCATACAATCTCTGCCCAGACTGCAGAATGGGGACAAATGATGCTAGCCAAGGACAGTCACTTGAAGCAGGGCGGGAGCAACCTGAATTGCCATCAAATCACCCATTGTATGCAAGTGTGCAATTTCCTGGAAAGAGTGGGGAAGGTGAATTTAACAGCCACAGGTCAGCATCTATTGGCTCCTCTCACCCTGTGAGTAGTCCTGGATTGCTGTGCAAAGCACGACCCACCCCAAAGGTAAGGTTCCTCTAACTTTCTACTGGGCTGCTTTTTAGATATTGCTGTTTTATCATTTACATTTACCAGTTAAATTTACTGGATAGTTGCAGGTTGTCGTTCTTTTGCTTCATGGAAGTTGCTACCTTGTAAGACTTGCCTTTGTTATCAGAGTCCTGTTATTGTTGCAAGTTTATAACAAGTAGCAAGTTAACATTGTCTCTTTGCTTCTCTGCCAGAGTGGTGATGACTCTTCAGAAGAAGAAGAAGGTGAAGTGGACAGTGAAGTGGAATTTCCCCGGAGACAGAGGTAGAAAACTAAAATGCTCCAGTCTGTCTTGAGTATCTCTGAGCTAAGCTTTCTATTAACCAAAGCAATTGTAGTTAATGCAATTTACAGTGCAGTCCTATGCATTACTCAGAAGTAAGTTCCATTGCTTTCAGCGAAGCTTACTCTCAACAAAGTGTGTATAGGATTGCAGCCTGAATTGCATTGTGAGGAAAAAATATTGGACCTATGTATGTTAGCATGCACACAAAGCAGTACTCTGAGCACACTCAGAGTACACTGCTGGGAAGCTTGCCTGCGGCTATCCATGATGTATACAGGATGTTGCTTTGCATGTAGCACTTTATAATGTGGGATACGCTTTCACCATGAAAAATACTTGGTCTTCCTTATGAGACACTTCCCTTAAATTCTGAATGGTTTTTAGAATATAATAAAAGATCAGAAATGAAGCTTCAGATTTCGCATTTAAAGGTTACCTTGTTGTGGTGGTTTTTAAGAACACATTTGTAACAGATTTGTGTCATTACCAATACTATTTAAAAATTATGTCTCACTGGTGGCTGCTATACCTGTATCATTTACACATTACACTTTAAAGCAATTATAATTATAATTTATAAAAATGCGCTGTTGGAATAAAATGAATAACACTGCTTTAAGCACTTCTTATTTTTGAAAAAAAAACAATTTGGGAAAACATAAAACTGAAAAAGCACATCTCTACTTATGGGGTAGAGTTTGAGATTTTCACTTAAAATAAGAAAATTTTGCTTGTGGTAGATTTTTACCCATAAGTTCTGTATGTAATATGTATTTTCTTAAGAATGTTGAATTTGACTGTTTTACTTACCCCTTGTTTGACCTTACTCACTGAATCAATTGTGTATAGCTTTGGAGTTGGGTCTGACTAACCAACATGCCTTGGATTTGCAGGCCACACCGCTGCATCAGTAGCTGCCAGTCCTATTCAACCTTCAGCTCTGAAAATCTCTCTGTGTCTGATGGAGAGGAGGGGAACACCAGTGACCATTCCAATAGTCCAGATGAGTTGGCCAACAGGCGGAAAGATCAACGGGCTGAGAAGCTGGATGACATGCTGTCACAGACTCCAGAAATCCCCATTGAGATATCTACCCAATCTGATGGGCTTTCAGATAAGGAGAGTGCTGTACGCCGGGTGAAAACACAAATGTCATTGGGCAAGTTATGTCCAGAGGAACATGGCTATCAGGTCAGTAATAACCATCTTTTCCTTGTTTATGAAGTCAAAAAATTGATACACTTGGACACTACAATGATCAACTAATTAAAGTTTTTAGTTTTTAAAATTTGCTTATGGACACTTCCATATAGATTTTTGAGTTGTAAACTATCACTTAGAAGGGATAGAAGGGTTAGAAGGGAAGGGCAAGTTCAAATAAACATTTTGCTTTTTTTTTTTTTTGTAAAATGCAATTTAGAACTAACCTAAGCTAGAAAAATTATAGAGTAGACTGCATAATTTATGTGAATGTATAGTTTAGTCTTGTTACTTGGGAACCTGATGTACACAGTAGATTACTGTTCTGGGAGCCAAATAATGCAATGCAGAGTAACCATGGCATGCGGTAAACAGATATCCTAATAAACTCAGTGTTGGGTCTCCTTAGTTAAAGACTTAGAACTAGAACAACCAGTTTGGATCATTGTTGAAATTGATATTTTAGGATTTGTTGAGAAATCTTGTGTCATCAAGTCTTTAGCCTTTTCTCTGGTTTCAGGAATGTTTTTTTGCATTCTCTTCTATGAAGAAAGGGATGTGATGGGACTGCTTTTGTCAAAGCCTTTGTGCATATCCTTTTCATTTTAGGTGATCACTGTCTGATCAAGTGAAAATGCTATGGCTCTGTAGTGCAAAGAAATGATTTTAAAAATTCTTTGCATTGCTTTTTGATGCAGAATCCAGGGGAGTTTGGAGAATCAGGTTGTGACTCTTCCGATGGGGAATGCTCTGATGCAACTGTGAGGACCAATAAAGCCTGCAGTTCTGCCACCTGGTAATGATGAATGTCCTCCACTCTACAATCATTGTATCAACTGGCATTTTGATTCCCCCAAGAACCCTATCTTTATTCCTTCTCTGAAAAGCCGCTTCTCCACCCCATCACACAAATGATCTGCAATAACTTGAATCTTTGGAGAAATGTTCTGATGTGAATTGGTTTTTCAGTGAGCATTTCAATCAAGAATGGCAGGGATGTATTTTATTGAATAATTGAGCTACTATGTATCATATTTTTGGCATTTTAACACTTTTTACTCTGATGAGTAGACTGTATCCATAGACTAAATAATGTGTTGCAAAAAAAAAGTTCAGAAGACAGGCCTATGAAAGAGAATAATCTTTTTGAGTCTTAAACTGTGTGTGTGGACAAGCTTAGAATATGGTGCTGCTACTTTGACATGGGACCAGGCCACGTAACCCTGAAGGACTGAAAAATGGAGAAAGTGAATTAATCAACTTGGTCACATCATGTGAAAGAATGGATGAGGAACATATAGCATCAGTGTAACCAGCATAACTTTTTCAATAGGATGGTGTTCACATTCCTGGAATTGCTTGGTAACAAGGTGTGTCAGAGTCACTGCACCTTAGTATGTGAGAGTGGGGCTATTCATGCTTTTAAAAAAAACAAACAAGTCAGCAGTTGATTGACATCACACAGCTATGTTCTAGCCTCTCTCCAGCACTTTTCACCATCACTTTGCCACTGTGAGATCAGGAAACACGGCATGGAGTAGCTGGTGATTAGAGAGAAATGGAGATGCTGTTCTGCTCAGTTATCTTCCTCTCCTTTCCAACCTGCCTTTGTTTGCTTCCGTCAATTAAAAATAAATTGATCAAATTTGTGTTGAAGATCAAGAACTGCGAGCCATGGAAAGCACATCCTGCACAGCCTGAGGATTATCCTGGATGAAGAAACTTGAGCTATTCTTACCATAGCTCACATTTTGCTAACACAGCGAGGGAGGACTGCACTTGGATGAAGCCAAGGGAATAGCCTGGCTCAGGCAACACTACCGGCCTCCCCATTGCTTGTCTAGTATTGATCTGATAGGGGAACACTGGCAACTTCTCAAGTCGGATGCAAGTAACATTTGAAATATGGTGTTGATGAGTGGAGACTGTCCTTCATTTTGAGTGTGAGGGAGCCTAAGCCATATTTCCATTGTGGTGAGTTTTGGACTGGAGAGATTCAAGTAAATATTTCATCTTCCCTCTGCAATACCTCATCCTTCCTATACTAGTCCCTGGGACTTACAATTATAGAAGAACCTCCTCTTACTGAAATGTCCAACAGAAACAATAATTTAATTTGGATTTGTAGCCAAAGAGCTGTCAAAATGCTCTTGGCTGTGCCCTCTGACACTGTCAAGTTAATTACATTCAGGGAAGAAAAGTTATTTGGTGTGGAGTGTCAACTTGCTACTGTAGTTAGGTCCATATTTAAGGGAGTGAGTAGCAGTTGTATTCTCTCCCCTCTCCCTCCCCCCCCCCACTGCAAAAAATGAAGGGCAGGGGTGGATTGCATGCTGTGCTGCTGTTTGTTTACATTTGATTTTTTTAAATAATTAGCCTAGTGGCAAAATGAAGGGAAATTATTTACTTATACAGATAGCAGTATTGTATGAGTTAAATTATTTCATATTTTTAATGTTTTGTAGCTGGACTACATGGATTTTAAGTTATCTTTGTTATTTATTGTAATTTCTGTAGATTGCAGGCAGGGTTTTTTTTTGGTGTTTTGGTTTCTGTCTGATTGCTCTGTGGCTTCTTATCCCAGGAGAAGCTGGTGTTGGGGTGTCCCTTGCTGTTGGGTCCTAATAATCTATCATAGCCCCACACATTCTTCAGGCTGCTGAAGCCTACTGACTACAAGGCATGAGATGGATCAGTCAAGCAAGTTGAAGCAGTTCTGGGCTGTACACTCAGAATGTAAAATGGGTAGGATGCTAAGATGCCCCAGTGTGCTTGCTTAACTCTCCTCACTGCAGTCCAGAACATGAAGATGTATGAGAAACATAAAACAAATCAGCTGTGTTAATGTGAAATGGCATCCCCCTCTGTAGCCAGGAATTCCACCATCTCAGCATGCTAGTATCAAATTGAGCTCTCTGCCTCCTCGGAATGAAGTTGTCCCTGGTAACTTACACTTTCTCTGCTTGGGTACAGTACATAGCTGGAGGCTGAACTACTTTCTTTGGAAGATCCTAGAGCTTCCACACCCAGTAAATGCCATTCCATTGGTGTGTGGGCCAAACAATAGGAAAACAGAACACTAGGGTAGTTTTCAGGTCCACTGCAGACATCAAAGTCAGGTACACAACTTGGTAGTTCCTTTGGGAATGCTGGCCTTCTTGACATGATCGGAACTGTCAGTATCTTATAGCTTTCATTCATTTGTTCTTACTCGATTCTTCCTGGCCACTATGAACAACTTCTCTTCTTATTACTAACACATTACTGTCCTGCCTGAAAGGAAGTTACGATTTATGAATTGGTGACTGGTTTGCCATTAGCACTTGCTAACCTTTCCCCGTCACTTAAGAAGAATTGCATGGCAATGGTACTTGCCTATAAGGAATTGTAGCAGAGGAGTTTTTCAGTGTCCTGAGCAAAGGAATTTACTGTAAACCTTAAAATAAGGTACAAGTTATTGAGCTTGGACCTTAATGCATGAAAATGCTCTACCATTCTCCCCCAAGTGGAAACCTCTGTATAACAGTGCTGGACTTTCATGGTCCACAGTGTGTCTTTTGGCCTTTCACTGTTCCTTGTTGACATTTACGAACATGCTACACAGGGTGATATTTTCAGGGAATACTTGCAGGTTAAGGAGTATTCTTTATTAAGATGTCTGCTAGGGTCTCCAAAGATGTACTGTTTTCCCCCAATATGTGCCCTGCATTCCCCCTTGACATTTTCTCTTTATATAAATTCATTCCAGTTTTAACCTGGCCATTCCCAAAGAGCTTGGGGAATGAAATGGGAATTGATTTACAAAGGTTGGTAAATCAGTTGTCTAAGAATGTGTTACAATCATGAGTGAATACCTCCCATGATGTCACGTCCTTTAGCACCATATCATTATAGAATGTCTCCTGGGTGTGATTGATAGCTATTGTAACCAATGAGAGAAATGCATTCAGGTGTAGCAAGGGGCCAGTTAGCACCAGTTTCCTGCCTCATTGTTGATGTCTCCTATAATTCTGTTTCACACAGTGTTCAACTGTGTATATTCCCCACAGTATTGGACATATTACTGTGTTCCTATACTAAATTCCACTCCAGAACATTCCAATTGTAGGAGACTTGTGCCATTGAGGGGCAATCCTAACCTTGTTAGTTTGTCAACAAAGTTTGGCTGACACAAGGGCTACCGTAAAGTGCATTTGGACCACTATCTGAGTCAGGGAGAACATAAGAACATAAGAACATAAGAAGAGCCATGCTGGATCAGGCCAAGGGCCCATCTAGTCCAGCTTCCTGAATCTCACAGCGGCCCACCCCAGGTGCCCCAGGGAGGCAGGAGACAACAAGATGCTTGCATCCTGTTGCCACTCCCTT
>JAJKFI010000002.1:29554259-29574236 GCA_029204185.1 Lerista edwardsae
CTGGGTAAAAAAGTACTTCCTTTTATCTGTTTTAACTCTCCCAACCCTCAGTTTTAGCGGATGCCCCCTGGTTCTGGTGTTGTGAGAGAGGGAAAAGAACATCCCTCTATCAACTCTATCCCTTCCATGCATAATTTTGTATGTCTCAATCATGTCCCCCCTCAGGCGCCTTTTTTCTAGACTGAAGAGCCCCAAACGCTGCAGTCTTTCTTCATAAGGGAGGTGCCCCAGCCCCGTAATCATTTTAGTTGCTCTCTTCTGCACCTTTTCCAACTCCACTATGTCCTTTTTGAGATGCGGCGACCAGAACTGGACACAATATTCCAGGTGCGGCCTTACCATTGCTTTGTACAATGGCATGATAATATTGGCTGTTTTATTCTCAACCCCTTTTTTAATTACCCCGAGCATGGAATTGGCTTTCTTAATTGCTGCCGCACACTGGGTCGATACCTTCATGGAATTGTCCACCAGCACCCCAAGATCTCTCTCCTGAGCTGTCACAGACAGCTCAGAACCCATTAGCCTATAGGTGAAGTTTTGGTTTTTGGCCCCAATGTGCATCACTTTACATTTGTTTACGTTGAAACGCATCTGCCATTTGGCTGCCCATTCCCCCAACTTGGAGAGATCCTTCTGGAGCTCTTCACAATCCTCTCTGGTTTTCACCACCCGGAAAAGTTTTGTGTCATCTGCAAACTTGGCCACCTCGCTGCTTATCCCTGTCTCTAAGTCATTTATGAATAAGTTGAAAAGCACGGGCCCCAAGACAGATCCCTGGGGCACTCCACTTTTCACCTCTCTCCATTCTGAAAATTGCCCATTGACCCCCACTCTCTGTTTCCTGGCCCTCAACCAATTCTGGATCCATAAGAGGACCTGCCCTCTTATTCCCTGACTGTGAAGTTTCTTCAGCAGCCTTTGGTGGGGGACCGTGTCAAACGCCTTCTGAAAATCCAGGTATATGATATCCACAGGTTCACCCACATCCACGTGCCTGTTGACCTTTTCAAAGAATTCCAAAAGGTTTGTGAGGCAAGACTTACCCTTACAGAAGCCATGCTGACTTTCTTTTAGCAGTACTTGTTCCTCTATGTGTTTTAGGATTTTATCTTTGATAAGGCTTTCCACCATCTTACCCGGAACAGACGTTAGGCTGACCGGCCTGTAGTTTCCAGGGTCCCCCCTTCTCCCTTTTTTAAAGATTGGCGTGACATTGGCTATCCTCCAATCCTCTGGCACCGTGGCCGTTTGAAGGGACAAGTTGCATACTCTAGTTAAGAGGTCAGCAACTTCGTTCTTTAGTTCCTTAATAACTCTTGGATGTATACCATCTGGGCCTGGTGACTTATTTATATGTAGTTTATCAATTTGATCTAAAACATCTTCCTTATTCACCATTATCTGCTTTAATTCCTTAGTTAGGAAGGGCTGTTCGGGCTGTGGTATCTGCCCAAGTTCTTCTGCTGTGAAGACGGACGCAAAGAATTCATTTAATTTCTCTGCGATCTCCAAGTCCCCTTTTATCTCATCTTTCCCTCCCTCACCATCCAGCGGGCCAACCGCCTCTCTGGCAGGTTTCCTGCTTCTAACATATTTGAAGAAGCTTTTATTATTCCCCTTTATGTTGCTAGCCATGCGTTCCTCAAACGCTTTCTTGGCCTCCCGTATCACCTTCTTACTTGTCTTTTGCCAGAGTTTATGTTCCTTTTTATTCTCCTCACTGGGGCAAGACTTCCATTGACGGAAAGAAGCTTCCTTGCTCTTTACAGCTTCTCTAACTTCGTTTGTCAGCCATGCAGGTACCCTCCTGGACCTTGTTGAACCCTTCTTTCTTTGCGGTATACACTCCCGCTGGGCGTCTACTACTGTCACTTTAAACAGCCTCCACGCAGCCTGGAGGGATTGGACTCTTTTTACCTTCCCTTTCAATTTCTTCCTAACTAGCCTCCTCATCTGAGGGAAATCTGCCCTTCGAAAGTCCAGGGTTCTTGTGTCAGATTTGCTCTGCACTCTTTCCTGGACATGCATGGCAAAACCAATCGCAGCATGGTCACTGTTCCCCAATGGCTCAGTAACACATACATCCCTCACTAAGTCCCGAGTGCCACACAATATTAAATCCAGAGTCGCCTGTCCTCTGGTCGGCTCCATGACTAGCTGCTCTAAGGCACAGTCATTCAACACATCAAGGAATCCGGTCTCTCTTTCTTGACCAGAGCAGCAGTTGACCCAGTCAATATGAGGATAATTGAAGTCCCCCATGATTACAATCCTGTCTCTCTTGGTCACTGCCCTGATTTGTTCCCTCATTTCAAGGTCAGGGAGGATGGCATACATCTTTGTGCTGGCCTCTCTGACTCAGAAAGTGGTCCAAACATATTTTACAGTGTCCCTTGTGCCAGCCAAACATTGCTGGCCTAACTGTGCTGCCCCAACTCCAGGTTAGAATTGGGCCCTGAGTACAAGGAGCAAGGCGCAGGTAACAAGAAGATCCTTAGGCTCTTCCCCCCTCCCCCCCAAAAGTAACACAAATCTAAAAAGAAGGAAATGTAGATGAATTTGAGTTTTTGGAAGGACCTTGCCCATTTCTCCAGCTCCAGGCTGGAGTGGAAGGCTGGAGTTGATTATTATGGTGTGGGATACTCAGGGCATCATTTTACCTCATCTGCTCAGTACCAATCCCCTTCTGCTCCCCTCAGGTTCAAGCTTAGAATTGAAGAAAGATGGTGAGCATGCAAGCATAATCCCTGATGTTGTGGTAGGCTTCACCTGAACAGCTTCAGGGGCCATTCACATCAATCCCTCTCCAGCTTCTCTAAGAACTTGGACCTGGGAGGGGATTGTCTCTGATCTTGTGCAGATATATAGTGTTGAGGTTAGGGAATAAGACTGCAATCTCAGATAAACGTACTTGGAGTAAGCCCTAATGGCATCATTAAAGAAGGGCAGTAGTTCCTGCCAACTACTCATTTTGGTTTTGGCAATCAAGGCCAACTAAAATGTTGTGGACACCTAACAAGAAGAGTTTGTGCAGAAATGTTTTCTTTTCTAAATGGTGTTGAGCCGGTTATGTTCAGTTGTGAACAGGTTGAAAAAGTGTTAGGCTTAATTTAGCTTAAGCCATCAGCCTTTCTTCAGTGGAAGGATGCATTCCGAAATGTGGGTTGCCTCCAGAAGGCAGGGCTGAGCATAGCATGTGATCTCCTCCATCCAGAGGACTGTTGAGGTCCTGCCTTCCTGGTGAGTGGTAGCAGATCATGATGCTTCCTTGATTGTGAGGTAGCTCCATTGTTTCCTCTTCACTTTTTTTTTTGCTGAAAATGAACATTCCATCTTTTCCCTTGCTATTACGTCTTTTGTTAGCAACTTCAACATACAAATTGCACTTTTAGTAAATCTAAAGAATTCTCATTGTCGCGGAGAGGTCCAAACAAGATAAGCCAGTCAATCAGATTCTCCACATTAGAGAGAAGTAGCAATGAATTCTCCCTATTCATACCATCCCTAGGAACACTGCAGTGTGAGTTTCCTGGCCTCTACTCCATACCACTTGCTGTCCCTGCAAAGAGAACGTAGTAACTCATGTGTTGTTTCAGGGTCAAGTGTTGCTGGGAAGGAAGATAATTTGTCACGGGGATGCCATTTTCATGCCATAGCATGTAGCCTTACTTTGTGTAGAGACATTGTATAGTGTGATAATATGAAAATGCTGTATGTAATCTGTCTCAGTTGAATTACTAACCGATTTGGAGGGTTGAGTTTCAAAATCATATTGATCTAACAGCGATGGAATTTTAAATGGTGATTGTTCTCTCTTTTGGCCTAGAATAGGCAAGTTGTATGTTTTTTTTCCTCTAAGTGAGAGGGCTAAATACTTTTAAATGTGGAAACAGACTCAGGTATTTGTGTGATTTTAGGTTCTATAAAAAGTCTGTTCTGTAGGTCCAATAAAAGGTCCTGACAGTACCTACTTTCTTGTTCTCTGGGAAAAACACTCCAAAGCACTAACTATTAAGAGTCATGGTCATACCTATAGGAGCTGGCAATATTCATCCTGAGAAACACACTATATTGCCCCTCTCCTCTTCCCTAGTAAACTGTGTCCATTTACTGGCAGAAAAGCACAGGCACCATGCTGCTTTGGCATATTGAGTTTGTGTTTAAGGAGCCAGTAAGCACAAGCAAGTGTTCTTAGCACACTACTAAAAAAGGGTGCATTCTTGCAATAGGGTAGGAAAGTACAATAGTTCAGTTGTTGTGTTAACATTCTGCTAGCATATTAGGAACTTCAAAGGAATAATGACTTTGCACTGCAGAGTCTCTTAGAACAAGTCTCATGCTTCTAAATTGAAAACCATAAGCCAAACAAATCATCTCATTTAGATTGAGACAGTATTGGCCAAATGTGCAGTTATAAATGATGGAACTTTTTGCTGTGTAACTATTTTATGTAAGGGCATTACAATTATAACTGCCTGATTAAGGGTTTGCTAATTATGGCACAGCAAACTGGAGCATGCATACCTCAGCAATGCAAACTAGAGAAGATAGCTTGGGAGACAAGTAGCTTCTTTGGGATACTTTCATTACTAATATAATGCACTCTTAACTACTGGGACCAGTATGAGACAGTGTGGCAAGTTAATGGGGATTATTTGTTTTATGTCATATGAAATTATATCTTCTGTGCTATCTTTCTCTCTCCTCCCTACTCTATGGCTTCCTGAGGCAAACTTGATTTTTGTTTTTGTATTGAACAGTGTGTAACAATTGGGGACAAGACTATCAAAACAAACAGATGCATGGAATAAAAGCCAGTGTACCTCATTTGCCTATGGAGTTGTCTGTGCATTGTAGCTGTAGTGGTATATAAAGTGCTCAAAAGTAAGAATAAGTAGACTTTGATATATTGTGTATGCTATAGATTGCAGCAAATTGTCTCTTTTCAGGGTGGAGGGAGAGAGAAGTCTATTTAATAACTAATGTCCTGGTAGCTGTATGTCAGTGGTATCAACAGAAGGTTAAGACTTTTCCACAAGTATATAAGAATGATCATTAAGCTAAGGCTTTTACCTTGCTGCATTAGGTATATAGTTCAACCCAATTTGTGTAAGCTAAATCCTCTAGTGAAATCAGCTGAAATAAGTAATCAGCTGCCTTCTTTTTATTCAAGTACTTGCTTGTGCTGATCAAAGGAGAATTTTCTTGTCCACTAAAACTTAAATTGTGGCAAGTAGCATGACTTTAGATGACTTTAAAACAGCACAGTGTTGTGCATAAAAGTATAAGCTTTGTTTCTCTGAGAAATTGGTTTGAAACAAATGGCATACACAACACTATCAAAAGGACACCACTAGGCCTGAGTGGTGCCTTTTATTCTAAAAGTTTACAGTGCTACATGTACTAGGAACATCTCAGAAGCTTGGCCTAATATGATGCAGGACATCTTAAAGGGTTTCCCTCCTACATGCTGCTGAAAGGGAAAGGCAAACTCTTGAACAGTTTTCTAGAAAAAAGCAGAGCTTTCCTTTTGTCAATTTTGAAGGGCCTAAGGGCATGGAACATAGATATCATTTATCTAAGACAATGTATACAGTAAATGCTGCCTTATATAAGACACTGCACACCAACTATTTTCACAATTTTATCTGGTAAGAATACAGTTTTAGGTAACACACTCATAGTTGACAAGGCACTTGAGTAGAACGTAATAGTTGCTCAACTCGCATCAATGATGAGTTTCCATCTGATTTTCCAGTTGCCCCAGTATGATTGTCTGACCAGTCCCTTATTTTCTTCTCACTTGGCATATCCATGAACCTATTACAGTTTCATTTCAACCAAGTATGTGTTCCAGGGAAGAGGTGTTTGTTACCACAGGAAACTTGACAAACCGATGCTGGAGAGCTTGAGACATTGGCCTAATTTGCTCCAAGGTGGTAAACAGAGGCTGGGTTTACCATTCCTACTTCAGATATCTTTAGCTTAGCCTTTCTTTTAGCTGACATCTTTTGTATGAATACTTAGCGTACTGGAAATAGGGGTATAAGTTTACTATCTGAGGGCCCAATCCTATCCAAGGTTCTGGTGCTGATGACCCCAGGTAAGCAAGCAAACATTCCCTTACCTTGAGGAGGCCTCCTTGACTCCCCTTCCACCACAGAATGAAGCACACACCCCACTGGGACAGCTACATTAGGACTAGAAAATTGGATAGGATTTGGCCCTTAATAAGAATCAGGCCATTGTCAAGCCGGAAACTCAAGTACCTTAGGCTTTGAATACTGGGAATTGATCACTGCTGACTTACTGAGGAGTAAAATACTGAGAAAGAACAAGTGCATGACCTGAGGTACTGAATTTCAGAAGCAAAGCAAAAAAAAGATAATCTTACTATTTTCCCACCTCCAAAGCAGTAGACTGCTCTGTTGCTACTCCAATAGAACTATGTCCAAGCCCCAACATCTCAATTCTTCAAAGATGATAAAATAGAAGGGTTTGGGTTAGTACACTGTACACTATGTAGCACAAACAAACCAATTTTGTAAAGTGTATTAAAACTTATTTCCCTTTAACCACTGGCAACATTGTAGAAGGTGGTTTTTCAGGCTGCATGTTGCCAGAGGGCAATGATGAAAGAGGCCACTTTGTAATAAGCCTACATCCTTCTAGACAGTATTTTAGATTAACCAGATTTTACTCTAGTGGTAGTACCAGCTATTTAGGAATCCTAAAAAAGACAGACTTCCTTCAACCTGAAGTCAGTATTTGCAGAACAAGCACACTCTCTCTTCTTCCAGACCCTTAGAGAAGAAATTGGGGCAGTATTATTACATACTACAAATCCTTAACAGCAATTTGCTATTAAAAAGCAGTATTATGGCACTGCCTCTTGACAGCAGCTGCTTTCCCTTTACGTAACACAAAGGCTTCTGGTTCTAGTGTAAACACTATTAGGTTAATAGGCAAACACCAGAACTACAACCTCCTCTCTAGCATACAAAGACAAGGGATAAACCAATTGTGCAAGCCTCTGTAGTCCTCTCTGTATTGACATTAGCACCCTTCTTCTCATACAGACAGGGAGAACTCTAATGCATTTCCTCATTAGTAGATTCAGCCTATCAACTTCTTTACCCCAGTGATGAGCAGCATAGACAGTAAGTTCATACGTTACTTGCTTCTAAACTCCCACTGTGAGCAGCCACCTTAAGGCAGGTCAAGCTCACTGTGCATACATTTGGAATTCCCTACAGGTTTAATACAACACAAGGAAGTGGTAGAAAAAACCAGGTGCTGCACACAGAAAAATCTTACTCTCTATGACAGCTTTCTAGTTATTGAACACATTTGAATAGTCACAAGCACCATTTAAAAATGAGACACACACAAGTCTCTTTTGTCTTAAAAGACAGTTTAAGAACAAATTGATCCCTGCCTATGCATTACTGAGATAAGATGCCCAAGCAGGTGCCATAGGTTTCAGACAATCAGCAAAACAAGACAGTTGATTGAAAAGAATTGCACCTTCCCTATAAATATATTTAATAGTTGCCCACAACCCATTCAACTAGCTTTCTTCCCATTAAGCAGATGAACACTTTGGTTAGTTTTGTCCAAGTTCAGATGTTTCTGGCTCAATTTCTTAATGAGAGTCCCAGGAATTAGTGCCACCATGGCTATAGCCAGCATCTTGAGTAAAGTGCTCCAAGAGAAAATGGCATCTAAGGAGGTGATCTGTGAAAGGATTGAACCCGTTTGGACACATATAAAGTTGTATGGAATGAGGCCTGCAGGAGTAAGAGAAAATCCTTATTAGAAAAGTTATTACACATCAAATTCACTTTAGATTGTAGATGAAATTGGCCTACATGGAGATGGCTCTGCATACTATGCTGCATCTCATTCATGCTTAAACATTACACTAAAAAATGTAAGAAGAGCTTGAATTTGCAAATGCTGAGGGAACATATTTTGAAGTCAAGGATAGACAAAACAAGCATATCACCCCTGGGAAGATCAACAGAGTAAAAGGGAAAACATTATGGCTTGAACTTAATTATTCAAATCACTGTTTCTTTATCCAAAGTGCATAGAGAACTGGACCATTACTACAGCCAAATTTAACAAGACTTGCTTGCAGTTTTCCCAAGCAATAGTTTGAACAGTCTAGGATGTTCAAGTGCATGAGCTGAGGTGAGCTCCACAATAGCCATCACTAAACTGCGACCCATTATGCTCCGAGATTATCCTTCTGGGTGCAGCGTGGCTGTAGCAAAGCCTAACCATTCCATGCCACAGTCTCCTATCTTCGCAGTTGTCGTGATGTTTGCATTGACCTCTGGTCCTACAAATCTATACTCAGTCCTAATTGGCACACATTCAGTGCAAACTCATAGTCCTCCTGTGTTCAACAATTGTTTCACTTCAGATGCCAATATTATACCAGGTTCATTGTGGCAATTTCCCCCCCACAATTCACTAATGCAGTCTCATACATTTAAAGGAGTTTGATTATTAATACAAACATACAGAATATTCTAAAAAGTAACTTTATACAAGGCCTCCCAAGAGGCTTTCAACCAATGGAACGTAATTAGTCAAGGCAGCAGAGAAAAAAAACAGCTAAATGTCTAAAATTGTCTGCTTACTGTACTCCTGGTCTTCTCCTCAACAGCAGAGCCCCTAGCTGTGAGGCTAGCTGAAACCAAATGACTCTCACTTTCTGCAACAGCTGCCTGCCTTAAATATTCTTCTTCACTCCTACAGGTACCAGTTATAAATTCCACATTAAAGAAGATTGTAAACCAATCCTTACTCTCAAGAAGCTCCCAATCCCTCCAATTACCTGTTCATAACCATTACAATTATCTAGACCAGTGGTTTTCAAACTCTAGAACCCAATCATTTCAGAGGATCCCCAGATACTATATAACCAGTATCTGGTTATCAAATTGGTAATCACATTGTAATTTCCTCTTAAGGGACCAAAGATAGTTCATCACATTTATACATGATGATGAAGGATACTCAGAGTGCAGTACTAAATTAGAGTTAGGCCGGCATAAACTAAGCCAGCAAGGTTTGGCCAG
Source organism: Lerista edwardsae (assembly GCA_029204185.1). Lineage (NCBI taxonomy): Eukaryota > Metazoa > Chordata > Lepidosauria > Squamata > Scincidae > Lerista > Lerista edwardsae. The sequence continues at coordinate 29,563,355 of JAJKFI010000002.1, forward strand.
CGCAAGGCCACCATAAAGTGTGTTTGGACCACTCTCAGAGTCAGTGAGGATGACTCACGTTTGTGTGCTGGCCTCCCCAACTCAGAGAGTGGTCCAAACACACTTTACCATGGCCCTTGTGCTGGTCAAACTTCGCTGGCTTAGCTTATGCCAGCCTAACTTACTTTAGGATTGCACCCTTAAAGTGGGGGAAGGTAGGATGTACCACATGATTGATTAAGATTGTATGGAATGCAGCTCTGTCCTCAAAAGCTCCTTCCTCAAGCAGAAAGAAGATTGGGCTGATGCAAGAGGTCCTTGCATAAGTACATAGCTCCTGCTTATGGAAGAAACTTGACAACATAACAGTTATGCTTTCCTTGCTCTTGTGATATAATTGACTCAGGGAAAAAGAGGAGAAAGGTATATAAAATATGTGCATAATACAAGCATGTGCACATTTTTATAGTTGAGCTTTGTTTGGTCTTACCTATAAGAACAGAGAAGAAGAATTGAGTCACAGGGATATTCAGAATTGGAGAAGTGAGATTCAGAAACCAATTTGGGGTCATGGGGAATAACCTCAGGAACAACAAGAAAAAAAACAAGGAACTTCTGTTCTCTTCCACCTGCCACAAACAGAAGAAAAGCAGATCTGCTGAAATTAACCTTGTTACTTGCTTTAAAAAGCAAACTTTAAAATCTTTTGCAAAAAAACCTCTTATTTTTATTCAAAGCACATAAACATTTTCATTTTACCAGTAATGATGCAGCTTTGCAAAATAACTGTACAAACATGTCACACGTAAACCAGAAAGACTATACAAAAACTACACTCTATATGAACAAAGCTAGTGGGCTGTATACTAAGGAGCACATGCAAAAATAAGGTGGCAACGGTGTTGTTCCATGTGTGGTTGTGCAGATGAAACAATTTTTTGTGCAATGTGTTGCAAAATTTGTTGAAAATTATGTTGTACAAACATAAAGCCAAGTTAGAATTCTATTTGGACTTTTATACACAAATATCCTGTGCTATCATTTTCATGTTTACAAGGATAACTAGATACAACCCAGGGTCATTGCTCATTGCTCACAATAAAGCAAGAATGTTTGGTGAGTATATTTCAGGAACTGACTAAAAGAAAAAAGGGTAGAAAGTAATACACTACTTGTGATGGGTATAAATCGTTATGTTTTTGTTGTAGTGTCTGAGCCAAAGGAAAGAGTTAGAAAACCCACTCTCCATACAGCATATATCATGTTCTAACAGGAACCTTAATTGTCTCATCAAGGGAATTTTCTAATTTCAACTCTTATAGTGTGACATGTTGGCTACAGGCTCCAACAGCCAGGACTTGACACTCCATTATCCTGCTACAAATGCATTGCTTGCATATAGGCTGAAAGCCAACAGTTACAAAGTCCTTCTTACCTTTCTTTGAAGTGTGGCTACCTTATCAGGAAAATAGTAGAGGATAATTTTTTTTCCAAAGACATTGGACAGCCCATAGCAACAAGTGGCACCCACAGAAGTCAAGACAGAAGACAACAGGAGTCCCATCCATGGTCCAAAGAGAGCCCCAGCAAGGATGTTCTGTTAGAGCAAAACTAGACAGTGATCCAGTCCATAACAAACTGTGGGGAAAGCATGAAGGACTCTATGAACTGTAAGAACATAATAACTCTGCTAAATTCATCTAGTGCAATATCCTGATTGCTGCAATGCCCACCCATGGGTCTCTAGGAAAGTCATAAGCACAGTGTGAAGACAACCCCCCCAATTGCCTATCACCTTTTAACCTCTGAGCCTGGAAGTTCTAGGTAGCCAGGTTTATTAATTAGTTACTGAGATACACCTCTATACATTTGATTAATCTTCTTTTAAAGCTATTGGCTTATCTCTGCATCTTATGGCAGACAATTCCAGAGGTTTATAATGAATTCATAATGGTGCAAAGAAGTACTTTGCGTCTGTAATACCTTTACTGCCAATCAATTTCATAGGACAACCATGAATTGAATAATCCTCTATTATATGAGAGGGAGAAAAATGTCCACTTTCACCACACGTAAGTAATTTTATAAATATTATGCCATGTTCTCCCTATGGCCCATTTTTTTCCTCACCAACATGTGACAAAATGGCACAAGATGTAGTGCTGGAAAAAATTGCCAAAAAATGCACAAAGGGCAGCTTTCATGACTAGAGTTGAGCAGCCCAATCCTGAGCTGCCTGACTACACAGGTGCAGCAGTAGCTGCTGGAGGCTCCTCAGAGGAAGGGGACATTCGCGCGCCCCCCCCCCCAGCTAAGAGTGCAGAGTGGGCAATAGGTCTCCTTGCCTCTGCATATTTTGCCAGTATCCGAAGACAAAGGTCACTGCTTGTCCCACCCCTGCACTGCCCCTCCCCCACCCAGGAACACCCTCCCACCCCACCTGGAAAGCACATTACTGCCTCTGGTGGGGAGTTCTGGCAGCACTGCAACGTGGGCAGTAAACTCTTACCACCTGTGCTGGATGTGCCTTACAGCACATTTGCAAAACCATTGCAGGCGGTATGCACAGCAATCTCTAGTACCACATTCTATAGTTCCTGATAATCTCCTGACCCTCAGGAGTGGCTTTTCAACAGGCTCAGGAGCTTCCACAGATGAAAGAAGAATGCGGGGAAGGTAAGTAGTATGAGCATCACTGTGCTCACACTGCTTAGGACAGTCACTAAGAGCAGGTTTTATAAAACTAGTAACGCAATTAACATATGGATGAGTGGTAACCCAGCTCACAGTGTTATCAAGCAATCTCCCAAACTATTAACAGACGGTAAGAGGGGCAGATGGGCTTTCTGAAACATGCAACAAAGCCAGACTGTATACATACCAGAAAGCTAGAGCCAGGGATAGCAAAGCACTGCTTGTACAAATAGGCACTGCAGAACAGCAGCAGCACATATGCATGATGTTCTCGGTTATAGTATCGTAGAAACTCTGCAAGTTCTTGCAGTTCCTCTAGGTCGGAAGGGAACTTTAATGACCTGTTAAAGAAGATCACCAGTTCAAACACACAGTTCATATGCCACCAGCAAAAGTATTTTCACATCACAAATGGATCAATGTTCAGTTAAGAAGGTAAGGCAAAAATGATTACGAAGTGTGTTGCAACATGGACAATAAATCCATTTAGTCTCAGAGTTGCATGTTGTCATCTTGCTATACAATGCCTACACTTTTGGACTTAGGTCAAACACAAAGAATTACTTTTCTGATTAACTGTTACTGTACCTTTGAATCATTGTCACAATAAAACAAAGAGTACCTATTGGATAGTTGCCAGGAGGTAGAGGGTTGGGTGCAGACGGGTGAATGGACAGTTAAAGAATAGCTTAGCTTATAGTGCAAAGCTATGTAAATATCACAAACTCAAGCTAGAAATGTGTAAGATGGGATGTTCAAGAAGAATTATTACATCATTCACTGGCACTCATCAAAACATATATATGTATATAGAAATGTGAATGTAGTTAATATAATTCAATCACACTCTTCCCATGCTGGCCTCAGGGAAAGTACAGACACTAGATTGTTACAAGAGGAGGTGTAAGAACACCAAAACAAAAATCCTATTTACTAGAAAATGTATAGTGGACTCTTTCCCAAGGAAAGGAAGAGACAGCACACTGCGCAGAATCAACTCTACTCAAAGACAGCCTTTTCAACAAGTTTTAAAGCTCAGCAAGGCAATCAGTGGGATAAGATTCCCAATGGATTCTAGCTACTCCTTCCTTCTGCTAAATCGGTGGGAATCCTTAGCAGTTCTCCACAGAGATACTTTTTCCGGTCGGAAAGCCCAGCAGCAGCGGTTTAACCTGCTGCGCCACCGCGTCCCTTATGACTAGCCCTTCATAAAACTAATGTTCCAGTCTTTTTGTTGCCACAGCAACAATGGGATAAACCAAAAGTGCCTTCCAAATGCATTAGGACCACATTATGCATTGGGTACTCTAAAGGAACATCAAATTTAAGCTAAATTGGCACATGATACACTAATGATTAGGTTTCATAACAACTTTCAATGCCTAAACTTAGTTCAGAGCATGCATCTGAACATTTCTGTTTCTTCACACATGAAGGGTAGCATTAGATTTCACCAGTGATGTATTTTTAGGCTGGCTCTCACAGATACAGGTGCCCTCAGTAAACCCTCAGAATCTTTGGCTCTTGGAACATGACTGTGCAGTTCAACTTAGACTTGAGCCTTCAGTTCAGCCCAAAACCAATCATGCTCAGCTGTCAAAACGAAGCTTGCTTTATCTTGTCTTCTCTTAGGCGGTCTATACATGTAACAGAACAAGCACAGGATTGGAGGGTGGGGGGACAACTTCTGAGCACAACTTCTGGGGGGACAACAACTTCGCTCAAGTTTGTTTTCAAAGAAGTCTCTGCAAGCAGAAAGGGAACTCATCAAGGTGAAAGACCGTAACCCGCCCTTTGCCACTCAGCTGGTCTTCTCTTCTCAGAGAGAAGCTTTTGAAAAGGGAACCTTAAAAAGCGAGACACGCAGGCATCCTGGAGCGGGGCCGTTCATACTACCGCGCGCGTAGCTCAGCAGCCCGCGGACACTATGGAGAGGAGGGCGGGAAGCAGAGTCCCAGCTTCGAGAGTCTCCAGTAGCCGGGACCACGTCACACTAGCTGGTCCTGAAACGACGAGGGAAGAGCCGACTCACCCAGTACCCGCGCGCGGTTCACCGGGCAGCCGCACCGACAGCAAGTAAAGGCCCGCCGTGGCCGTCCCTAGGACCAGCACGAAGCCGCCGAGCGACTGCATGGCTGTGCCTTCAGAACGGGCACGAGAGGAGCTGAACTAAAGAACAGCAGGCAGGCAATTCAGGAGCTGCAACACCTACTCTTGCGACACGGATCTCCTGCCTTCTTTTCTCTATGATTCGTCGGAGTACCGAGAAGCCAAAGAAATGCACTTTGAACTTCCGGTAAAAACCAGCCAAATTGTGGCCATCATTCACTACGTCGCTCTAGCGCGATTCGTCTCTGTGATAATATCCTCTGTAGTTAGCATGGGAAAGCATTAAATCGGTGCAGCTGTAGATCCGAAGCGAGAATAAGAACTGCAAAAAACAACTTCTTGCGGCACAAATATTTATCTAACTTTCGTAGATCGCCGTCCGCAGCAGGCAGGTATACACCTGGGTAGGGTACCAGAATAATAATAAAAAGATCCGAATGAATTTGCAAGAAGATAGAAGATAGATATAAATTTATTTGTCATTGTACTCACGGTATGAGAACAACGAAATGAGGTGCTCTTCACATCTTACACTGGACAACACCAAATAACATATACAAATAGCATTTAAAAACAACATTAAAAAATATAGATATAAGTACCATACAACCATAAGGTATACATTATTAAGACCACCAGATTCAAGAGCAAAGGAAACAAGGCTGATTTCGGAACAAGCTTAAATGGATGCTAAATAAACACCGTGCCAATTCCCCCAAGTTTTTGGGTGGTTTTTGCTACTACAGAGCCACGGCTGTCCATCTGGAAAGAGAAATTGAGTGATTCCAGCTTTTCTTCGTTCTATTGATTTCGTCCTCTTTCCAGCTTCATTCTCCTCCCAGGATAGGATTTGCTGCTTCATTATTTTTCTGCAATAGCTTCCTTTACTGTATACATGAAGGAGATGATGAAAAGGCAGGTACACTTCACCAGCCCCACTTTTTTTTCTGCCTCCCCAGCAGCCGAGTTTTCAGAGGAAGCAAGGAATAAAGATTTGACTGCCTGAAGTAAGGAAGGCGGGTTTTACACATATAGCCCGACCCGAAAAATTAAGGCGTCAATACGATACTACACAAAACGATTTGCTTCCGAGTACACACACACACACGTTTGTGTTCGATATTCTCCTGCTGGTAGCCGAGTTGCAACAACAACAACAACAAAAAGTCTTGCGGCGTCTTAGATTGCAATCCTATTCCTCCTTACCTGGGAGTAAGCCCCATAGAGTATAATAAGACTTGCTTCTGAGTAGACATGCATAGGATTGGGCTGTTAAACTCTAACACAGTAAGGTTGCCATTTAAAACATATTGGTCAGTAAAAAGTTCCATTTAATTCAAAGGTAAACCATGCAGAGGATTCGGCTGTATATCCGCAGCCTTTGAGATGTTACGAAATTCCTTCCTACTGTAAGTTTAGTGGGGCTCGCTTTTAAGTAAGCGTGTAACGGATTTATGCTTTTATTAGATATGGTATATTAACTGGATGCTTTCAGCCGTTGCACCCGTTCCTCAAATAAACAGTCAACAAAATAAGAATTAAAAATATTTGACCGCATAGGTGGCGGTGGTCTCATTGTGGTGGATAGGCGGGGCGCACGACCTACAGCACACAAACGTGTTTTAGAGCCCAAGCCTATGAATGTCTACTCGGAAGCAAGTCCCATTATAACCAATGGGTTTACTCCCAGGTAAGTGTGGCAGTTTTACTTTGGAAAGTGGCTGGCTTCTAACTTGAACCCGGCCGGAGCGGGGGGGGAGATTATTCCAAATAACGGCGGGGTCCAGCAGCAAGGAGGTTAGATTGCCTTCAGGAAGCAGCTTTCCTACTGTCGCGAACAGCGTCTTCCACGCCTGCGTCGCAAGGGGAACCAGCCAGTGTGAAAGCGGGAAGCGAACCTCTCTCATTTTCACGCGCCCGGCGCTGGTAACTGACGCGCTTCCTGGACGGCCATTGTGGCCGAGGCCTATGTACAAATGGCTGTCCGAGGCGCTGCGCTCCTGGTTCCTTCTGCCCGCCTCTGGGCGCCGGGACGCGGAGCCGCCGCTCCCTCGGCCGCGGAAGAGAGGGTATCCCAGGTCAGCTGCCGTCCGGCCGGGGAAGGAAGGGTGGACTCTGCCAGGGGCTCGGTCGGCGCGCCAGCCCTGGGACCGCCACCGGGTCAGCGTCTGGGTTGTTATCAAGGAGCTTGTTACCCACAGTATGGGGCCCGCCATAGCCGCTTCCCTGGGCTGTCACACCCGGAGGGCGCGTTGCATAGCAGGGGACGCAAGACTGAGAGGCTTCCCTGCGGCGTGGCCTTCTTCTTTTACGGGGCGGGGGAGCTGGAGGAACCAGGGTGGTGCTCAAGTCCAGTCCCTTCTCACGACAGGTCCCGTCAGTCCCGTCCGCTGTAGCCTGTGTGCGGCCTTCTCCTTCCCGCGTCCCGGTTGACTTTTGTCATTGCTCCATTTGTGGCTCAAATAACGAACGTCTAATGGTTCTTTTTGCCCACCCCACCCCCCAAAAAGAAAAGAATTTAAGGGTTTGGGTTTCTGGCATTGTGAGTTGTTAGAAATCTATGTGGCCCGCCTAAGTGGGCCGTTATCTACTGTATTTGTCAGGGTTCCCCCTGCAGCTTTGTGGCAGAGGTGCATTGGGCTTGTTACCACACATTTATTTATTTATTTGAAGAATTTATACCCTGCCTTTTCCATGTTGAAGCAAATGCCCAAGGTGGCTTACAGAGAACAAATAAAGCACAATGTAACCACAATATAACATTATATTTGTTATATCATTCTATCTGTTGATTTCTTTTTTACTCTGGGCTTTTTTCTCTTTCTCTAAGTCTTACTAGCTCTTTACTAGCTCTTGTAAAACATGTTGTAGGATGGCAGCAGCTCATCTAGTACTGTACCTAGCTCCAGATGCCAGAGTTGTCCAGTCTTGGCCAAGTTCTTCTTTCCTTGTTGGAGCTTCCTGTCTTGATAGCAGGAAGCCAGCAGATTTGAGAGTTTGTTCAGAAGGAAAATGGCCACTTGGGTCACTTATAAACGTGTGCCCTGAATGAAGGAGGCTGACTTGCACTACATAGAGGCAGAGTTTGTGCAGTAAATATTTTCCTTACTGTCTTGTCCTTTAATAGGATACAGCTGTGATGGCAGTTCTTATTTTGAGAGCAGAACAACAAATTGATATCCCAGATTAGTTTTCAAAAACCCCCGCATACCCTTAATTAAAATATTAAGATAAAAAAATGAAAAGTGATATATTTGAACAGTGTACCTTTGTACTCACTTTTTTTGCCTCTTTGCATGTGCATCCTTAAATATTGGCCTTGCTAAGCGTGCAGTTTTATAATATAACCAAAAAGTGTCCTGCACTGGAAAATCTCTTTTATGGAGGCCCGTCCTAACTTATATTGGTGGGGTTAGGTGCTGAAGGGCTTTGCTTGCACCCCAGTGTGGAAGGAGAAGCACTGTATGCTAATTTATGACTTATTAATAAATGTGTGTGGTGGGACATGTTCCTTACTTTTCCTTCATGAAGACCAGGTTCATTGGAAATAATGTTTAGGTAATAATGTGCAAGTTGTTTTGTATTTGACTTGCCTGTAATAAATTCCAAGCACTACACTAGATGTTTATGCCACTAAATTATACTTGCTAGATGCAGGACAGGGAGGCCTGGCGTGCTGTGGTCCATGGGGTCGTGAAGAGTCGGACACGACTTAGCGACTGAACAACAACAACATCATTATACCTCTATGTGGCACTCTGAAAAAGGGTGGATATTAAACAGTCTACTGTTACAATAGTGATCTTAAGGTTGGGAACAGTTCTGGAAGGGATACTTTTGTTTCTTCATCCCATTCCTTTTTCATTGCAAACAGAAGAGGTGTGAAGATACTTGAAAGACCTTGCTGAAGCAAAAAAATATCTTCCTGAAATTTCTTGGTGGGGGGATGCTGTGAGGTACTCAAGGTAAGCCAGGCCCCTGGGTATTCTGTGAGGTATTCGAGGCCCCTTGAGAACACATAATGCAGTCATGGGTCAGTACTGCAGGCATGCAGTATCAAGCTCTCTGCAATTAACAAATGAACATCTGACTTTTTTTTCCAGCTTTGTTATATGCCCCCAGGCAACTGGCCTCCACACAAATTGGAAAGAGGGGTATGAAAAGGACAGGGCCCACCCCTACGTACGTATAAGCAAGGTTTATTTATTAAATCTATACCCTGCTTTTCCACAAAATACCTAAGGTGTCTAGGCAGTTGTGCAATAACACAAACCTAATAGAAACTTTGAAATGCAAAAATACAGTTTTCAAAACACTATTGAATAACTCAAATAAGATTACAGTATTCAACCTGATAGACAGTCTTCTTGATAAAGCATGCACAAAATTAGTCCTAAAACTCCACATGTTGGAACAGTAAACATAGACTGGGCCTGGTTTCAATATCTTATGGGTATCTTGAGTGCCCTTGGATTCTACATCTAGGGGCATCAAACTTTTAGCCATTTTCTACTATTGCATGTGGTTCTCTGCTCTCCTTTGCCATCCTGCAGTGAAGGTGATGATGAGATCTAGCTAGTGTATGGCATGCTTTTGGGGAATTACTTGCTCAGTAACCCATGAAATTAAACAGAAATGCAGTTATTGCTGATTGAAACTTCCCTTCCTGCTCACCTGCAAGCTAGATGAATAGCTGCCATTCTAAGAATGCATAGCTTTTAAATACAGATATCTAATTCCTCTCTGTAACCTTTGCCTTGGTTTAAGTATTCTTGGAAATCATTTGTGCTGCTTGCATAACCTGTCAATGGCAGATTGTAGTGTGATACAACTCTCTTGGGAGGACGTTCAGTTGAAACAATAGAACTTAGGTCTGAATAAACACGTATGGGATTGTACAGCCAATTTGGCTTATCAGAATGCTTCTTTATAGGAAAAAAGGGAGATTCTGAGTAGACTTTAATATGGGATTTAATTGCTGTGAGATATACCATATATGGGATGTGGTGGCACAGCGGGTTAAACCCTTGCTGCTGGGCTTTCTGATTGGGAGGTTGGGAGTTTGAGACCATGGGATGGAGTGAGCTCTCGTTGGTTGTCCCAGCTCCTGCCAACCTCGTTCGAAAGCACGTAAAGAATGTGAGTAGATAAATAGGTACCACTTTGGTGAGAAGGTAATGGTGTTCCAAGGCTTAGAAACGGAGCACCGCCCCCTACAGTCGGTCACGACTAGATGATTCAGTCGTAGGAAAACATTTACCTTTACCTATACTATATATACTTGTGTATAAGTAAAACAATTATGTCTTAAATTGAACCTGAAAAAATGGTTTGACTGATGTGTTAAATAGAACTTATGTTGTCTTAAATATGCTTATGTTAAATAGAGCTTCTAAGAGCAGCTGTTTGGTGAGGGGGATACAGAGCTGAGAAGGAAGAAAAAAATAATCAATTTTACTTGCCAGTAATTGTTCTGAGGCAGGAACAGACAGCAAACAAAAAAGGTAGTATAGCCATTTTAAGAACTACAAACAGGAAGAGAGGTGAAGGCGCTTAGGGGAATTTTAGTTTTTATGAGGACTGCTGGTGTGGAAGAACTGTGCTGCATTCCTCCCAAGGTCAACAACTCCCATAGGCGCCTTCATTTCTACCTTCCTGTTTGGAGAACAGTTCTATTTCTGTGCTGGCTCAGAACAAGGTGAAATTGCTCCATTTTTTTGTTTGCTATCCGAAGCTACCTCAGAACAGTTACTGGTGAGTAGTTTTTAAATAATTTCATACATGCCTAAGTGTTATCCTCCATTTTCCATGGATCATAGCAAATTCTATTTTTGGCTTAAAACATGCCCTCAACTTATCCATGAGATTAAGTCTCATATTGTGTATATACGTGTGTGTGTGTGTGTGTGTGTGTGTGTGTGTGTGTGTGTGTGTGTGTTTTAGTGGTAGCAAGCAAGATGGCATGTGTATCATGTTTGCCACAATATATGACTATTGTGTTCATGCAGTGTGTAGTGACGTATAGTGCTGTTTGATGGAAATTTACGTATGTGCACTCACATCAACAATTTAATGGTTAGCAATGTAGTGAGTGGCTGAA
>JAJKFI010000002.1:29574246-29640153 GCA_029204185.1 Lerista edwardsae
AGAGTATGTTCAATGTGGTTTTTCTTAAATGGTATACCTTCTTTTCACAGTATTCAGCCGCATGTAGACGATCCTGATGAGGAGCAAGCAAAAAGGCAAAAAATTGGTAATTATTTTTCAATTACTTCTCATACAATTAAGGTTTTAGACACTGGATAACTAATTACAGTATATGTTTTGAAACAAAGCTTTAGTTTTGAGCAGGGCCACTATCAGGCTATTTTGCTCTCTAGGCAAGGCTGACTACTTAACTAAACTGCCCAAATGTGGCTGTAAGATTAAGTTATGTTCACTTTTTATGCAGGTTGTGGTCTTAAAAATAAAAAATATATAAACTGATAGTTGCATTTTTTTCATGGGTTAAAAAAAACTACCCTCTATAAAACTGTGCTCCTCCAAGATCAGTACTGCACCCCTCTGAGGTCTGTGCCTGTTAAGCTGCTTAGTTGGCCTAATGATAGCACCTGCCCTGCATCTCTCACTGCCCTTTCACAACAAGTTGGTCATGCTTTGTTCATTAGCATCTAACAAGCCTACTGATATTCAACATTATGCAAACACAAAAATCCAATTTCTGTAACCTTGCTTTGACCAGAACATGCACATTTATTTATCACCACATCATGACCTTCTTGAGGACTCTGCCAATATGCAGCATTGCCCACTAACCAGGATTTGATGTTAAAATGACTAATGTTCAAGGATTCATCCAATACAATGCTCTGCAAATGTTTTCAGCAATGAATGACCCAGAAGGCTGTTCTGTCACTAGAACATAATAGGTAATAATCCTTTTAGGAACTCCTTTACCAGATGCTCATGAGGTTAAACAAATACTTCTGTTGAATCATTCAGCCAGAGTATTCTGGAAACATTAAATGACCTCTGTCTTTGGAAAAGCTTGATGTCTTGATTCTCTTAGTTAACTTTATAGGCTTTCAGACATTTTGCATCCTGTCTATGCCACTTCGTTTATGCAAGAAGAGAGACCAACTTTTGTGAATGGTGGATGAAAACTTATTTCTACAAATAGAGCTTTCCTAATATGTTAAAAAATTCTCTAGCGCTAGTATTTGGGAATTATGCATGTTTTTTTCACATGGGCTTTTTATTTGTTTTTCTTTACATAGTGAAGTGAAGGGTTGTGGCAAAAATCTTACTTCACTGTGAATGCTGCGCACAATTACAAGAATAGATAATTGTACTACATGAGATTCAGAATGGTTTCCTTCAGACTGTCAAATTTACAGGTTGATGGAATATTTAATTTTCTGTTGATGGAATATTTAATTTTCTGTAGGTATTTTGGGTACATTGGCGCAAGGGATTGCCACTCTGATTAAACTACCAACCCTGAAGACAGCTAAACATTATCATACTGGAGATCATCATAAAGAAGCAGCAGATGAGGTTTGTGTGTATTCTAATAAGATAGGCATGATGTTGATGAGTACATTCAATTTGCTGTAGAATGACAGAAGCATTGAATCCAACTGAGAGGAGAAGGCTCTTAGGAGTAGACTCTTCTCTCATGCCTTGCCTCAAAGGTGCTTTTCCCTGTGCAGATGAGTCCTTTGTTTCCTTCTCAGGCCATGCAAGAGTTTTTCTTCAAATCCTTAAGGATAAGTATAATGTTGCATCAATTGAAGATTATAAGAAATACTTAGTATTGGACAATGAGAAATTGAGCAATTGATGTTCATTCTTAAGTGGGAAGGTAAACTTTCTGCTGTGTGTTACAGTCCAGTTACAGTAAAAACCGTAACTGGCAGCTATGGAGAATGGGGGTTGCCAGTCATCCAGATAAGCCAGTTAATTTTTTTAATTTAACAAAAGTCCCTCTGTCAAGTGGGACAGATCGGGCTCTGTCTGGACAGGGTAGAGCCCTCTGCCTGACCATACAGGGCTCATAGGTGCCCCCTAAGAATGGGAGGTCTTTACATCCTAAGCCGGGTCCTGATGAAGGAGGAAGTCCTTGTTCCTACAAGACCCTAAAGTGGAAGGAACAAAGGTAGAGCAGCAGGCCCTGTCTTGTGAGTGGGAGGGAGCTGGCCAAGCAACTTTAACTAGGGGACTAATCGTTGGCATCTCTGCACACCACTTAACTTAGTTTAGTTAAAAAAAACTAAGATCATGGCAACCTCTCCCATCGCTTCCTGGCAAATAGAAGGGGAAGAAATGAAAGCAGTGACAGACTTTATTTTCTGGGCTCCAAGATCACCGCAGATGGTGACTGCAGCCATGAAATTAAAAGATGTTTACTTCTTGGGAGGAAAGCTATGGTGAACCTGGACAACTTAATAAAAAGCCAACAAAGGTTCGCATAGTCAAAGCAGTGGTTTTCCTAGTAGCAATATATGGCTGTGAGAGCTGGACCATAAGGAAGGCAGACTGCCGAAGAATAGATGCTTTCGAATGATGGTATTGGAGAAGACTCTTGAGAGTCCCCTGGACTGCAAGGAGATCCAATCGGGCAATCCTACAGGAAGTCAAGCCTGATTACTCCTTGGAAGGACAAATACTGAAGCTGAAGCTCAAATACTTTGGCTACCTCATGAGAAGAGAGGACTCTTTAGAAAAGACTTTCCTCATGCTGGGAAAGATTGAAGGTGAAAGGGGCTGTAGAGGATGAGATGGTTAGATAGTGTCACCGAAGCAATGAACATGAAATTGGGTGAACTCCGGAAGCTAGTAGAGGACAGGGAGGCCTTGGCGTGCTGTGATCCATGGGGTCGCAAAGAGTCAGACACGACTTAGTGACTGAACAACAGCAGCACACCACTTCAGATGAGTTAAGTTGTTGATGAACTATGTATTGTAGATAAAAAGGGGGTGAGTGAGCTTTTACTGTATTGGTACATTCTGGAAATATAATTGAATAAAAAATGTTGCTAATAAACCTCCAAATACAGGAAGTTATTTTTCGCAGTAAATTCTGGGTGTGGTGTATCTGATCTGGTGCATCCATGTGACTGCAAAAGATAAGGATACAGGATTAAGCAACTTGTTCTGCCTCTAAGAAAAACGTTCTATTGCACCAGCTTGTGTACAGAAGCTGCAACCTCATTTATCCAAGTCTGATGATGTGCATCTTAATTCAAGTGAGTGTAATACTTAAGAACCTGTGTAGGCAGGCCCAAATTCCACACCCTGGCTATTAGTAGCATAAAATGACATAAGAGGGATTTGGCACTGAGGTTTGAGTGAGTAGCATGCAGTAATTTGAGTGTCTTGAATCAAATGGGAATGTTGGGACAACAGTATTATATGGATTTTTGTACATTTGGCTGAAATACTTATGCAAATACAAATGGCTTTTAAAGGTTTTTTCAAATACCTCCAACACTGTGGATGACAAGGAGATGGAACCTGTCTCTGGAATGCAGATGCTTGAGTTGGGTAAGTTTGACATACCTTGACTAGATTTCTGATCCAGTTGTCTTAGTACACCATGTAAGCATATACATCTAAAGTTAATTGATGAAACCAAGTACAAATATTCAGAACATTGGAGTATGTGCTCTGTTTTCTTCTGGCTTTTAGTATTCATACATAGTAATCAGTCTTCCACTTGTGAAATATTCTTGGCTTATACTTTCTCTGTAGCATAGAATGAGCTACACACTCAGCTGTGATTTTCTGGCTTGTTTCTTCCTTCTCTGATATACTTCTGCTTAATGTGTATCTGTTTGGATTACCTGCAGATAGATCTGCATGTATGGAAGGGTTTCAGGATGCAGATGCTTCCCTTGCAAGATAATCAGTGGTAGTGAGGATTCCAGATTGCTGTTTCATATACCAGGTTTCAGCCCTTCTTTGCCATTGGATTTGCTCATGAGAAAGAGGACTTTATTCTACTTTTGATGTGGTAGACTGGAGCCCTCCTCACATGAATAGACATGTTATAGATAAGAATACCAGCTTGCCTAGTTTGCCAGAAAGCTAACTGGGACATAGGCCTGCAAAGAGAGCTACTGGAATGAATAAATGTTTATAGGGGTAAAATGTTCTCTTCTATCAATGGAAGAAATCTAGTAATTATCTGGAATTACAACTGTCCGCAGAATTATTAGTGATATGTCCTATTGTCTTTTTCCATAGGTAAGAAATCATCTGGTGGTAGGCAACCAAATGAAGAGTTGATACCTAGCTGTCGCAGAGTTATGACCTGTTTGAGGTAAGATCTTTTTTTAGTAGTTTCCCACTGTAAAAGGTAACCCAATTGCAGCTGGGAATTAAGGCCTTCCTAGAAAATACTACCCCTCTATTCCCTCTGTATGAAAGCACACTGACAAAAGCTACGAGCTTCTTTCTGTATCACTAGATTTCCAAGGAATGTGCTCAGAGGAGCCTTCTTAAATTGCAATTGCTGCCCTCCCTCTCTCCTCACTGTCATCCTATCTCATGCTGGTTTATTTCTTTGCACCCTGTGCAATCCTTCCCTCTTTTGGTGTTAGTGAAGAGAGACAAAATGTGTCTAGTGTGTAGCCTTCATGGCTCTGCTGTTTAATACTTTCTTTATAGAAGAAAATGGTAAGTACTGGATTACAAGAATCTTGAAAAAGAACCAATGAGAGGTTGTAGCTTTAGAATTGAGGAGTTAATACACAAGCAAGCACCCTAGACATATAATTAATTAGGCCCGTTTTTCACCCTACATATAATTGGGCCCGTTTTTAGGGAGTTCTTTTGGGCAGTAAAACAAAATTAATAACTCACTGGCTGTTTAATGCCAATTTTCATAAAGGAAACCTTTGGGTTTGACATCTTATAAGATTATAGGAATTCAGAAAGGGGTGGACAGTGTGAGTTCTGAGGGAGACTAGAAATTAAAATTGTGCTTTGTAACAGTGGTTATGTCTGCATTGTATTGCTTGCCTGGATCATTATCTGTAACCAACGTACAGAAGAGAACAGGGTCCACTCAGGAATCCTCAAACGAACAGTTTTTTGTGTTGTCATAGCCAGAGCTAATAGGTTTTAGTAGTATGTTTAACAATGCATGTCTTTACCTCCTTGCCAGGCATGACTGTAAGATCAGGAAGAACAGCAAGAAAAGTCAGCATTCTTCTGCAGAGGACATGCAGCCATGGAGGTGTGCTACTCATAAGCATTCATTAGACGCTCCATCCCTAGATACTGCAAGGTGTCTAAGGAAACCTCACTGTACAGTGGAAGAGGTAAGTCGAGTTATATGTAACATGCTATATTCTAGACCTAAAATACATGCATATTGCCTTGTGACTACAAAATACTTGAAGTATGTTGCTTGACTCAAGGGTCATAGTCATGTTTATTTCAAGCAAAATTAGTATAAATCAATCAGTATTGATTATGGCCTTTAAGAGTGGCATAAGTCAACTCTGTCAGCTTTAAAATTGGGATTCTATTTCTGTTAAATCTCCTATATTATGATTGTTACCTGGATGTTAAAAAGGTAAAGGTTTCCCCATGACCGAATGGTCTAGTCATGACCGACTGTAGTGGGTGGTGCTCATCTCTGTTTCTAAGTCTGTAGAGCCAGCGTTTGTCCGAGGACAAGCTTCCGTGGTCATGTGGCCGGCATGACTCTACGCTGTAGCGCACAGAACGCTGTTCCCTTCCCACCGAAGTGGTCCCTATTTATCTACTTGCATTTAGGTGCTTTTGAACTGCTCGGTTGGCAGCTGGGACAAGCAACGGGAGTTCACTCCATCGCGTAGTCTTGAACTCCCAACCTTCTGGTCAGAAAGCCCAGCAGCAGCGGTTTAACCCGCTGCGCTACCACGTCCCTGGATGATACTGTCCTGTAAATTAGAGCCCATTCCCCCGTCCTGTGCAACAGGAGTATGTTGTTGCTCCATGGAATGTTACTTGGTGTTGTAAGTTTGTATCAGACTTGCAGTTACCCACTTCTTCAAGTGAATAATCATTCCAGGCAAGTGGTCATTACTATTCAAGCCATCCTTTGACAAATAAGTTAGTAGAGGTCAGCATTAGTTTTTTGGAGGTTGGCCATTAGTTTTATTTAATGGGCAGAGCTTAAGTATGGCAACATTTATTGCCCGTTCAAGTGGTTACAAGA
Source organism: Lerista edwardsae (assembly GCA_029204185.1). Taxonomy (NCBI): domain Eukaryota; kingdom Metazoa; phylum Chordata; class Lepidosauria; order Squamata; family Scincidae; genus Lerista; species Lerista edwardsae. The sequence goes on from JAJKFI010000002.1 coordinate 29,580,311, forward strand.
AGGGGGGGGTGATGGCATGGTCATTTGCATATGGGAAGGGTAGGTTCAGTTGGAAGTGTGCAGTCAGTATGAATTATCCTTTAAATGGTGAATAACTTCATGTATTCATCTTCTTCCCCCCTTTTTTAGGGAGTCCAAAGAGAAGAAAGAGAAAAATACAGACAGCTTCTGGAGCAAGAAAAAGAAAAGAGCCCTAAAAATCATTCTTCTTGCACCATAACAAAGCAGTCCAGGTTAGTCTTTATAAAGAATGAGAGCTTAACAAAAGCCTGGAATCGAGTGGCTGGGCATTGTCTTTCAGGTGGGAGTGCTCTAGAGCAAATGTTTCAAACAGAAGGCTCATGGGTTGGATATCCTGGCGCAGGCAACGTGCACCAGATGCCATCCCCTCCTATAGCAGTCGGCACTCCCCTTTCTCTCCTATATGGCTGGTACAGGTTCAAGAAGACCTATTGGCAGTCAAGGGGCTTACAGAGAAGAAAGGGACAATGCAGTCCCTTGCCTCTCCTGATCTGTCCCACCACCATCAAGCATAGGATGCAGCACAAGCCTTGAATGATAGAATGATAGCTGGTCCCATGCACATGGGGGTCTGCCAGTCTGCTCCAGCAGATACTTCAAAAAGCACTGCTCAACTGTTTCCCTAACCATATTGGAAGTTGTTGCATTTTACATCAGAGTAGCATTTGCCTTCTTTGAGGCATCAAGTTCCTGATTTAGAGTTCCTTTATGCCTGATCAAGACTTCCATATTTTCTCCTCTGTCATTTGCATCTAATGAGATGAAAACAGTGCTTATTTCTGGTCATCACTTTTTGCTTAATGTAACTTCTGGCTCCCAGCAGGCACCGTAAATGCTCACTTTGGCTCAGTGTATGAAACAAGTTTGACACTCTGCTCTAGAGGCTTGTTTAAAAGGAATATGCTCCCTAAAAGTGTTGGGGATGACAAGATATGATCTTCAGGCCTTTTTTGGGAGATCCATCCTTTACAATGAAGTGTTCATGGTTTGACTACTGCTAGTTCTAATAAGCAAAACAACCAGCTCTACAAACTTTTCAGGGTTTGAAAAGGCAGCACACACAGATAGCCAATGCCCACCTTTTGGGAATTCCTGTTCAGCAAGTGTGCATCACCTTTTGGTTTCTTTAACTGTATTAAGGTGCTGAGTGTCATATAGACATAATTGGTTCAATACCCAGAGCACAATCCTAATCTGGAGCTAGGCCGGTACAGTTAGGCCATCAAAGTTTGGCTGGCACCAGGACCACTGTAAAATGCGTTTGGACCACTCTCTGAATCGGGGAGGATGGTGCACGTCTGTGTGCTGGCCTCTCTGACTCTGAGAATGGTCCAAACATACTTTACGGTGTCATTTGTGCTGGCCAAAGTTTGCTGGCCTAACTCCACATTAGGATTGCGCTCCCAGTTGCTGTTTAACTTAAACTTGGGAGTTCTGTTTTTCTTAACTGAAAGTGTAATTTTTTTCCATTTTCATTCTCTTTAAAATGTTCTTAATTAAGTGTTCAAGGTTATGCCCCTGAGTCATTCAAGGCTGGTCGCTATGTGGAAATAGATATCCCTTCATCTGAGACACTGAGGAACGGTAAGCATTAATTAAGCAACAGCTCCAGAGGATTGTTAGAACTGCTGAAAAAATAATTAGAACTGACCTGCCCTCAATAGAGGACTTGTATACTGCTCGGGTTAAAAAGCAAGCAGTGAATATTGCTGCAGATCCTTTACACCCTGGTCATAATTTGTTTGACCTTCTTCCTTCTGGTAGTTGATATAGGACTCTACACCAAAACATCTAGGCACAAAAGTAGTTTTTTCCCCTGTGCCATTAAACTGTTGAACTTGTAATTATGCTGAGGTGACTTGGAGTTTGAGGCAGTGTTTTATTCTGAATAATGCCCTTATTTTTTTGTGTATTTATTGTTCATGATGTATGTGTAGTACTGTATGTATGTAGCCAGTAGTCGTATCAAATTCCAGGTATGGTTTACATACTTGGCCAATAAAATTATCTAATCTAATCTAATATTGCATTGCATTTTAGTAGGTATACATAACAGCGAAAAAAAATGATAGTCACCATGTGTTGTAGGAAAAATGGTGAACACACAGAAGTGGATGTGTGTCTGCAGGAAGTACTGTATTTTCTGAAGGGGAGATGCATATCTGTAGATAGAGTTAGCGTGTTCTGAAAGAACTGCCTAGTGTTGGCTCCTGCGTGCATGTCACTGTGTTCGAATTCACTCAGGCCCCCCTTCATAAATATGGAAACATGTAGCACAGGAATAGGAACTTCTCTTTCTGTAATGTTAGAGCTGACTGTAAAAAGAAAGAAGCTATAGTAGAATGTATTACATAGTAATTAAAAAGTTGTTTTGATAGTACACAGCCTCTGTTGCACATGTAGCAAAAGCTATAATTGTAAGGCAGATAGTAAGTACCATCTTGGCAGAGGATTTGCCTATATAGTCATTCCTTGGCATCTGTTGGGATTCCGTTCCTCGAACCCCACAAATAATGAAATCTGTGGATCGACCCAATCTGTGTCCTCCAGTTACATACAGAGGATGGTCTGAGACATGAGGAGGCTGAGAGTAGTCTCCCCGTGTCTCAGAATGGCTGTGGTAGACTTCTTAAGACACACAAGGTTTTGGAAAAATTATAAGTGCATCTTGGAGACCTCCAGCAGGCCCTCTAAGACACAAGGAGCTTCCAGAAGGAGAACGCCCTCCAGATGCTATTGGAGGTGTTCTCTGCATGTGTCCGGAGGGTGCAGGCTGTCCTATCCCACAGATTTAGACTTTATGGATAGTTAAATCCACGGATACCGAGTCCGTATGACATGTAATATAATTTCACTAGCCTTTTGTTACCCGGCATTGCCCGGGGGACAGAGTATCCCCAGCTTCTATTAGGAGAAGGAATGAATACAGGGACAGAATCAAGCAAAGGAGCATAATGAAATTGTCACACTCACTGGACAATGTCTGCAGGTCCTGTGGTAGGGCAGTTAGCCCTCTGGAAATAGGTCCCTCTCAGATCTGACTGGGTGCTGGAACTCTCTGAATCATTTGCAACTCTTTGCAACTCAGGCAGTGCAAAGCAGTTTCACTTTCGTTTTGGATTAGTCCCTGTGTATCACGTAACCTGCAGAATCGTTTGTGACCACAGGGTGGCAGCAGACCTCTAGTCCAATGCAATTCCCTTGGTTCCTGATGATCTGACCCCCCTCCTCGAAAAACGGGGGGCTGTAGGGGGGTCTGACCCCCGCAGTGTTTTGTGCCAGGCCGCAAGGTACGTGTGTGCCAAGTTTCGTGCAGATTGGTGCCAGCGTTGAGAAGCCTATGCAGAACATACATACCTGCATACATACCCACATACATACATACCCACACACACACACCCACGTCCATTTTTATATATATAGATATAATATATAATTCATGACATGTAATAATTTCAATATAGTTGAAATTGTAAAATGTAGCTTTGTATTAGTGATATATTTAGGAGGTCTGGCTCATAATTTGAACAATATATTTTTCTGATCATGTAATCGTATTAAGGCAGACTATGCATTTGGGTTTTTAATTGTAAGGGGGAGGACTGTGTGGTTGTTTTGCTTGTGTCAAGGTTGTAAATAGGCTTTTTTCTTTCTGATTTCCTTTGCTGTCGGAAAATATTCTGTCATCACAATGACGGCACTTCCGGCCGTGACTTCTGGTGGGTCCTGGACAGATTGTCATTCTAAAAAGTGGGTCCCGGTTCTGAAAAGCTTGAGAACCACTCAGCTATAAGTCATTATCGCTTTAGTCAATTTGAAATAACTGAATATTTAAAATAAAGAAGTTGAGATTGTCTAAGTAGACTAGGGGATAATAGGACTTGTATGTGAAATGAATGTGACAGCAAACATTTCAGATTTTTTGCTAAATATGTTGTGGCATTTATGAAATTAATGGAGTTACTATGTTCTTTGCATACCTTTTCTTATAGGTATCAGAAATTTTGATCCCTTGTGTGCTAGAAGAGATGTAAACAGGTAGGTACAAACCCTTGAAGGCAGTCTTCAACTTTTAGATAGATTGGCGGAACACTAATGTTAGAGCACATCTGAATGCCTGCTCCCTGCGTTTACATCAATATTACTTTTCTTATGAATGATACCTAATGTCTAGGGTGTTTTTAATTAAAATGCATAAAAACACACCACCACCTTTTTGGTGGTGTTTTCCAGAAATTAAAATACATTACTTTTTCCAATTAGAAATCATCCTGTGGCTGCATTGACTGACATTATATTACCTACCTACCCCAAAAGTTTTGAGAATGACACAAAGATTAATTCACCCAAGGTCTGCTGCTCCAGTGTGGAAGATGGCAATGTGCATATACTCCAGGATGTTATGAAGAGTGATTGGATCAATTGCAAAGTCCCTCTTTGCCATGAAAATGAACTCAATCCCCCAAAAACATTTCCACTGCATTTCAGCCCTGCCACAACAGGAGCAGCTGACATCATGTCAGTGATTCCCTCATTATTGCAGGTGTCAGTGTTGACCAGGGCAAGGCTGGAGACCACTCTGTCATGCTGATTGAGTTAGAATAACAGGCTGGAAGCTTTAAAAGGGGGGATGGTGCTTGACATCATTGTTCTTCCTCTGTTCACCATGGTCACCTGCAAGGAAACACGTACAGCCATCATTGCTTTGCACAGAAAGGGATTCACAGGCAAGGATATTGCTGCTACTAAAATTGCACATAAATCAACCGTTTATCGGATCATCAGGAACTTCAAGAAGAGAGGTTCAGTTGTTATGAAGAAGGTGTCAGGGCGCCCAAGGAAGTCTAGCAAGTGCCAGGACTGTCGCCTAAAGGTGATTCAGCTGCGGGATCAGGGCACCACCAGTGCAGACTTGCTCAGGAATGGCAGCAGACAGTGTGAGTGCATCTGCATGCACAGTGAGGCGAAGGCTTGTGGAGGATGTCCTGTTGTCAAGAAGGGCAGCAAAGAAGCTGCTTCTCTCCAGGAAACACATCAGGGACAGACTGGCATTCTGCAAAAGGTCTGGACTGCTGGGATTGGGATTGGACTCTGATGAATCCCCTTTCCGATTGTTTGGGGCATCCAGACAAACCTTGTCCGTAGAAGAAAAGGTGAGCGCTACCATTGTCATGCCAACAGTATCCTGAGACCATTCATGTGTGAGGTTGCTTTTCAGCCTAGGGAGTGGGCTCATTCACAAGTTTGTCTAGGAACACAGCCATGAATAAAGAATGGTACAACAACATCCTCCAAGAGCACCTTCTCCCAATCATCTAAGAACAGTTTGGTGATGAACGATGCCTTTTCCAGCATGATAAGGCAAAAGTGATAACTAAGTGGCTTGGGGACCAAAACATTGAGATTTTGAGTCCATGGCCAGAAAATTCCCCAGACCTTAATCCCATTGAGAACTTGTGGTCAATCCTCAAGAGGCGGGTGAACAAAAAAGCCCATGAATTCTGACCAACTCCAAGCATTGATTATGCAAGAATGGGCTGCCATCAGTCAGGATGTGGCCCAGAAGTTGATCGACAGGGCGAATTGCAGAGGTCTTGAAAAAGAAGGGTCAACACGGCAAATATTGACTCTTTGCATAAACTTAATGTAATTGTCAATAAAAGCCTTTGACACTTATGCAAATGCTTGTACTTATACTTCAGTATACCATTGTAACATCTGCACGAAGATCTTCCAACACTGGAGCAGCAGACTTTGTGAGAATTAATCTGTGTCATTTTCAAAACTTTTGGCCAGGACTGTAGTTCACTTTTAGGCATTTAAACAGAATTAAAGTGCCAATGAGATTATTTTCCTGATTGGAGGCAAGGGTGAGGTAGGAGAGAGAAGGTGCTTCTCTGCTTTAGCAAACGTCCTTGCTACTGACCATAAATTATATCCATGTTTGTTTCTATCAGTTCAGTAATAGTAGCAGAAAGATCTCCAGAACCTGAAAAGCTACAGAAAAAAGAGGTGAGTCTTTTTGGAGAAATAGCATGCTCTGGACCTTCCTGTATAATTTTTTGCATTTATTTAATACTTTACACCCCATTTTAAAGTCAGAATTGGCTCAAAAATATTTACATTAATCATCATTTTAAATTTAATTTCAGTAATTAAAATCCATCACAAAGAAACAATATAACTGGAAGATTCGGTCAAGTCCATAAGGTCCTTGAGGCCTTCCACCCGTGTGGTCCGCACTCACATTGAGTCAAATCTGTGGATATTGAACCCGTGGATAAGGGGCCCCACTGTACTTAATTGGAATTAGTTTTTGTGTCCAGGGTTGATAATGATCTACACGGCAGCAATCATGCTATGAATTGCAGAATTTCACTTCCAGTGCAACCATTAGTGATTTTTTTTCAATCTTTTTCATCTCATGGCACACTGACAAGGCATTAAAATTGTCAAGGCACACCATCAGCTTTTTTTCACAATTGACAAGGCACACCACCCTGCCAGCTGGGGGTTCAATGGCCCTACTAATATATGGCCCTTCTAATATATGACCTTCTCAAAACTCACGCAGCATACCTGCAGTCCATTCACAGCACACCAATGTGCCGCAAGAGGTTGAAAATTGCTGCATTAGATTGCTTGGTTGAAAGTGACAGTCTACAAAAGGAGACAAAGACATATACCACATTTAAATATATCTTTTATAGCGTAGTATTCTGTTTCTTGTTTTACTTTTTTGTATTTAGGAATGTAACTCATCTAGCTTGGATAATATTGAAAATGAGCAGTTTCATGCCTTTGCTCTACAGAGATGGTAGTATCCTGGGAACCTCTTTATTTCCAGCAAGCAAAATGGACAAGTGCTGTAGTAGTCTTATATTGTGGAACCAGTATTGTTCTGTGCACCAGTAACTAAAAGTGGCAGTTTCTTTGTCTGCAGAAGTGTGATGTCTAGATAGTGTGTCTTTTGTTGTTTCGTGTTGACATCAAGCAGACTGAAGGCATGAATTCTTACAGTTAAGGCCAACAGAACTGCCATTAAGCATCTCTCTCAAAGTTAATGAGAGTCGTCAGATTTAAGAACATAAGAAAAGCCTTGCTGGATCAAGCCAAAGGCCCATCTAGTCCAGCTTCCTGTATTTTACAGTGGCCCACCAGATGCCTCAGATTTGTTGCAACATAATATAAAAGTACAATTTTAGGATTTTGATATCTTTGGAAATGGAAGTACTTGTTCATCATGTATAATAGTGTGTTTCAATTGAGACTAGCAAGTTAAGCCAAACTGTATAGGCATTTTCTCCTGAATGATCATCTTGCATAACTTTGCCTCCACCATAAGCATGCTGGTGTTTCGGTAATTTGATTAGCAGTGCTGCATGGAATGGATGAGCAGCCCAAAGTGTGTTTAAAGCTGATATATGTGGATGTTGATGCCTTGCTTCCTTAAAACTAGAATTGGACAAATTGGGATTCCTAACACATGCACACGTTCCTGAAAGTAAGTTTCAATGGATTTCCTGGGCATTATTTCCTAGTAATCATGGCTAAAATTGTATTATACGTCTCCTACCTTTTCTGTTCCTTGAATTGTTGACTACTGAAATTTAAAGCTTCATTGTGTATTGATAGGAGTTGAATCCCACTGCACAGAAGCATTGTATGTCTAAACAATTTGTCTAAGCAAATTTATTTCTAAGCACCATCAAACACAGTAGCACTTCCTTCAAAGTAAGCTGACAGGATCAGGCTGTATGGCTGTGGTTTCCAAACCTTTTTGACTGATGGCTCATTTGACCTAAGGGCCATTGACCGTGGCTCTCTCTTAGGGCTACAGTGCTGTACATTGCATAGGGTAATGGGATTTCGCTTGGCTTCTGCATGTCATGTCCTGATTTCTGTGGCTCCTTGGGAAACCACAGGTCACAGTTTGGGAACCACTGCTGCATTGGATAGACAGGGAGAAGAGTGTTGCTTCAGTAAGCATTCAGCTGTTTGCCTTCAAGATTTGAGAGTAAAATTGCCCCAAGTCTTGCATTCTGAGGTTTGCAAAGGGGTGGGTGGGGCTCTCTTATTGATCGTTATTTGAATTTCTTTCCCAAACTTGGGTCATCCTATCCCATGCTAATGATAATTCATAGGAGATTGGTTTTTTCCCTTCAGTAGGACAAAGCTACCAAACGCGATGTTCAATATCAAGGTAACCTCCCTCTGTGCGCCTTTAATGCTCTCCCTCCAATGTTACCAACTCCTTGTGTGTTTTTGGGTGGGGGGGAAATCTAGAGAGAGGTGTATGAGGATGTGTGTGATGGTATGTTACGTTACAGGTATGGAGAGTCTTTCAAACTTAGTCCAAGCACTGATGTTCTCTCTCTTCCCCCCCCCCCACACAGAGCACTTATGTTTTGGGTTTCTCTGTTATATTACTAAACTGCAGAGGGCTGTGCGGGAGTCTGACTTACTTGCTTTAGAAGCAGCCAGCCTTACTTTAGAAATTAGAAAAGCTTTAGAAAGTCCTAGGCCATGTTGCAGTGGCTTTTTTCCATTTTTGCAATGTAAATGACAAGTACAGCAAAGTTGTGCATTGATATACACTATTCCAATCATTTTGTCCCCTTCCTACCAGTCTCTTTTCTCCACACATCTTTAGCATTTTTTGAGCATTTTAGGTCTGTGCAAACTCCAGATGTTTGATATTCCTTTTCTTTTGTGAGGGCTATTGAATGGTCCTATGTAAGTACATACTTCTGCAAACGTAGTCTGTCTTCTGAGTATACTAAAAGCAGTGGGAGGTCCCATTTTGATGGATAGTTCTTATCCTATGCTAATTATTGGCAGAGGGCTGGAGATGTCAGGAGTGATGGTACCATTGGGGAACAGGAGGGGAAGGGTGAATCTTGAATATCCTGTCTGTTGGACAAACTTGACAAAATATGAAGTCCGATTTCCAGGACGCTTTTTACCATGGAACACTTTCTCTTAACAGAGTGCAAGGCATCCCTTGTCAATTGATCTGTCGGAGGAGGTGTCACTTCGATTAAGCCTGGATCAGAAGGCGCAGTCACACAGAAGGTGCTATCTAGCTACTACAGAAGAACAGAAGTGTTTGAGCTTGGACAGGACAAGAAAGGAATGCTTTCCTGACCTTACAGAGGTACGATTTTAGTAAAGGTTTTTGGGACGCATCTGAGGGATACATCTAAAAAACTGGCACCTGTCTTTCTTTGCTCTCAGCCTTGAATAATAGGCTTGTTTTGAATACTAAAATAATGGGTTTTACATCTTTCAGTTTGCGTTATAACAGAAACAGCCACATTTTGTATGCAGCTTGTTGTTGCAAGCAACAATCTTTTAGGTTTCTCTTATAGTGAAGGGTTTTGGTGAGAGACGTCTTGATTCCTCCCTCCCCATGGGAAAGTTTAGTTCTATTCTGTCTCCGAAGCTTTTGAGGCTCATAGTATAAAACTTGCTCCTTTCAGGATATGGAGAGAGAGGTAGCAAATGCCCTGAACCATGGTGAAGAGGAAGAAGTATTGAGTCATGCCTTCAAGTTGAAGATCACACGTGGAGACATTCAGACTCTAAAAAATCAGCAGTGGCTCAATGATGTGGTAAGACAGAGGTTCTCAACATTAGCTGAAACTTAGAGTTTGCAGCAGAAATAGCTGTAAGCTAGACTAGCAGTTCTCAAACTGGGTTCAGGACCTACCAGTGGGTTGTGATCCAATTTTTGGTGGTTCAAAGAACTGACAGAGCAGATTAGGCAATGTGCATCAAGGGTTCAACAAGCTGATACTGTGGGGAAATCACTGCAACCCAATTGCCATTATAGCCTCACCCCTTGGCATTTATAAATCAAGCGGTATCTTCTAGGGCCTCTTAAAAATTTTGAAAACCACCAAGTAAGACAGTTTGGGACACAAAATCTTCTTATGTGTTTATACAGTGCCTGACTTGGTAGAGACTTTATGTGATTAGACAGAGAAATCTATACTTCTAAAGCATGTTCCTTTTATAATGCATCTTCCAAGCATTATATGTTCTGCACAAACATTCTGTATTGTTACTTGTCCATCTGCATGTAATAAATGAGAATCTCTGATCCATCTTGTGAAGCAGAATTCTGCTCTCTCTGAATTAATGGAAGAAGCCATGCTTGGCTGCCTGGGACCAGTAAGATTATGGACATGGTTTCCATGACATGAGGAGATGATGCTAGTAACAGATAAAAGGCCAAAGCTCCAAAATGACAAAATGCAGAGATGTCACCATATAATCCACAATATTCTGTTGCACTCTAACTGGAACCTATCCAAATTTGGAGACAGGCTATGAAATGTTTCTTTCATATATGAGTTGCTGACACTGGGGAAAGATCTCAGGGGTGATGACTACCTATAAGTATAGTTGTTGGCCTAGTGACCTTGTGTTCATCCATCTGATGCTTTGGGAGTCGTGAGCATCTTCAGAGGTGCCTTCCCCTTTACTGTCTCAATAGGAAGGGGATGCTGGAAGAAGCCTTGAGTCTTTTGAATGAGGTAGACTATAATTTTTTTCAAAAGTAAATTCTAAGCAGATTGACTAATATGCCCCATTGCGCATAGTGAGACGCCTGAATAAAGATGCTTGTGTGGTAGGCCTCCTGAAGTGGCGAGATGAACTTCTAATCTACTACTTTTGTGTGTCTATAGGTCATTAATTTCTATATGAATCTTCTGGTGGAGAGAAATAAAAGGCCAGGGTTACCAGTTCTTTATGCTTTCAGTACTTTCTTCTACCCCAAACTAAATTCAGATGGCTATAAAGCAGTCAGAAGATGGACCAAAGGCATAGATTTGTTTCAGTATGATATGATCCTGATACCTATTCATGTCAGGGTACATTGGGGATTGGTGGTGAGTCCACTTTGTTTTTCTTTTGGAAGGTGGGAAAGATGCGACAGTGAATTATATGTTGCTGAAATATAGTCTTTTGCTAACAGGTTGTAGACATAAGGAGAGAGACTATCAAGTATTTTGATTCAATGGGACAAAATGGATACAGGATCTGTAAAAGATTACTGTAAGTAGGTGCTTACTGGCAACCATTTACCTAAGAAGTATTTTTTTTCCTCTGCTAGAAGGTTTATTCTAATTATTGTATAAAGCCTCTAGTTGAAGCCCCTGAGCTTCCTTTGGTTGCTAAAAAAATGGCTAAATACAAGCAACTGTCTTATCATTCCAAGTCTAAAATTGTTCATTAATGTAACCAAATGCATCTTTAACAACTCTGATACCCTTTGACAACTTGGATAACAACTGCACACCTTGTGCGGGTGACTCTTGTACAAAACTGACAGTTGTACTCTACTTATGTTTTAGAGACAAACTATTTAAAAGTTAATGACTGTTATCAAGTGAAACAACACTTGTCTCAAGGCAGATTCTATATTACCAGCAGAGCTTTCATTAGGTTAACTGTTTTGTTATCGCTTGACTATGTGCAATGCTTTTGTATGAAGCTGTCCTCAAACTATTTTTGAATATGTAAATTAGATAATTGCTTCTGTTTGTTAGTGAAGTTTATATTTATCTTCTCCTTCAATTGGTATTGAAAGGATATTTGGTATGACGAGGCTTCAGTCATACTATGAATTAGTTATGTAGTGATGACTCTATGCTTGGGAAAATCTCAGCTGATGGATCTCCACTGATGAATTTTGTGGCTTTATTGAACAGGCAATATCTGCAGGAGGAAAGCCAAGCCAAGCGATACCTGGACATTAATGCTTCGTCATGGACACTCTACAGTGTCAAACCACATGTATGTATGGCCAGCTTCTGGATTTCATAGCTTTGTTCCAAGTGTGCTTCAGTACATGGTTAAGAAAGTATACGTTTTTGGAAGCACTGACTATAGGATTTGTTGGGTGCTGTGTTGCCCCTTAAATAGAATTCAGACTGTATTTTGAACTAGGTTAGTGTGGCAAAGCCTTTCCAAATCTATAGTAGTATTGATTTCTTAACCTGTCCAGCCACTTTCTGGAATGTTTTCCATCTTGAATCTGGCAGCTGTAGTTTAAGGTTTCTCTAAATCAAGCTGGAAGACGAATGATGCCTTCTACATCATTCCTCATATAAAAGAGGAATGACAAATAGGTTTTTTTTTCAAACCCTTTCCTCTGGGTTGTGGTCAGCTATAGGTTGGCTGTATTACAGCCTCCCTTCATATAGTGTTGCAGTTTTAAAACAAATCAACAAGAAGCTAGTTGGTCCCTTTGCATCTTTCTGTTCCTTCCTCTAGGAAATTCCACAGCAATTGAATGGCAGTGATTGTGGAATATTTGTTTGTAAATATGCAGACTTTATTTCCAGAGATAAACCCATTGCATTTACACAGGTGAGTAGCCTGGAAAATTTTAGGAAAATGCTTTCCTTTCGTCTTGCTATGAAACTTGCACTGCTCACCTTCTCTGTGACACTAATAATATTTATATACTGCTTTTCAGCAAAATAGTTCACAAAGTGGTTTACGTAGTGAAATAAATACACGTGAACTTCAGCTGTATTTTAAAGGGAATGTCATAACTCCCTTTCTAGGGGTCAGGATGATATGGAATGTTTCAGAAATCCCTATCTATCCATGACATTTGGCTACCAAATGTCTTTGTAACAATCCTTGGTGGTGAGGGGGGAGGGAGAAACACAAATACCATGGCAGGGCTTTGAATCAAAGGGGAATTCTGCTCAAACAAATAGCTTGGGAAAACTCAGTGCATCTTTCTCTTTGCAGCATCACATGCCTTATTTCCGCAAAAGGATGGTGTGGGAGATACTTCATCAGCAGCTCCTCTGACACTTTATCTCTCGCTAATGTATTCAGTCACTTCTGAATTGGTTGTCAACTACTAGTATCTCTCAGAAGGCAAATATTCAAAGTCCGATTGTATGAGAGAGATTTAGAAGGCCTAATTGAAAAGCAAGTAACTGGTTTTGCTTCTGACCTGAAACCCACTCCAAAGGGATAGAGCATAGGGTGAAAGACTGCCGCAGAGCAACTTATTATCAGATTATAGAAGAACTAAGAACAATGATGTAACATTCAGTATTGGATGAGTACACTCTGTGACCATAATGAAGATGGAAAGTGCATATTATCATCGGTACAAGGGCTAAACACTACCTGTAGCTTCAAGATACGGACTCTGTTCAGAAATGTGCCAGTTCCCTCCTTTGTTTCTGGGTTCCTCCAACCATATGTTGTTGTGACATCTGAATTGAGCAAACCCTGAATAAAATAACTCAGAAATGGAGGAGGAAATGATTGTGTAAAACACGTGAGCAAACATGTGAGACTGTGGCATGTCCCTTATCCTCTGGACAAGCGATTTTCTATCACTGGATGGTGGAGGACTTCTATTTTTTTATTTTTTTGAAAAGCTGGATTTGTCATGATCTGGAAGAGAGAAATTTTCTGTTGATTTGTAACAGATGGAGTTTATTTAAAGAATTGTATGATGCTATTTATTTGTATTCCTGTATTTAATGACTGTTATAATTATGCTTGAATTAAAATATGGGAAAATATATTTATCTAGTAAACCTGGTTTCAGCTCCTCTGAATGGGAACTAAATTGGGCAAGTTTGAGGTGGCCCTATAAGAACTTGAAAAGGAGTAAAGGTAATCACAGAGTGTAAAAGTCAAATATTCCCTCGAGTGTATATCAAATATCTGGGTAAGGGATTGCAGCTCTAGCAATTCCCTACCTGAGGATTACTGCATACTTCTTAAGCTTCGCTTAGTTACTGGGGGTGGGAGGACTTGTATATTTTGAGGGATAACTGGCTATGCCAGCTTTTGTGGGGTTTACAAATGAATGCCAAAGAAATGTAACTGTACATGACAGTGAAAGTCAATGTGTTTCTATATTCACTATACAGCACCACCTAGTCCAGTAAGCACCAACGTGTGTGACTATATCCTGTACAGAGTTTATATTACTTAAGTAGCTCAAAGGTACCATACCTGCCTATAAGGCAATAAATTTTTGCCAATAAATCAGCTGTAAATTGCCTCCTGGTCTTATCTCAGGGTCAGCTAGGGGTCAGGGCATTCAACTGCCTGTTGATTATCTGCAAACCTTCTACACTTGCAGACAATTCCCAAGCTTTAAACTGCACTCAGAGCTGTTGGTTGATCTCAATTTCATTGTTTATATTGGTCAGAGCTGGGCAGCTAGCTCTTCTGAGCTTGCTGTTAACTCCCAACTCTCTTGAAATCTTACACTGCAGCATTTGTATTTCAGTAATGACAAACTACATTGTTTCATGTATTTTTGAAAGTTTTTAAAGTGCAAATGATTACAACTTCCTAAAGTTTTTTTATGCAAGGTAGAACCCATTCCTGCAGTTTCAATTCCCCCCCCCCATCAATTCAGTGCTATGTTCAGTTCTGTTCCTCAAGTTGCTATGCTGTGGTATATTAGGTTTTTCCCCCCTGCAATTTGAATCTGCTTTGTTCACATCAATTCAATGTTATCTGTCTTATTTTATTTATTTGGGGTGTGTGTGTTTAACGCTCCTCTTCACAAGCACCATTTCCATCACTCTCCTCACTGCAGTGATTGGCTACTAACCTTCTCAGAATGGGTCAAATCAGACAAAATGAGTCAGACACCCTAAGGCCCCCCCCCTTATCTGACAGTCATAGAAAATTCCACAATGCTTGACTCAAAACCTGCCCAACTTATGTGTGAGATTGACTTGAGTGCTGAACATATGTATTCACAGTGTTTACGTTTGAAAGATGGATAGGCAGCAGCTCTTTACACCACTTTTCTAGCATAAAATGGTGTAGCTGTGGGTGGAGAAATGAAAGTAGTAGGGAATACAGAACTACTGAAACTTATCTGGGGTCGAATAATAATGTCCTCTATGTACATTTTTGCACATATAAAAAAAATGGTTAATGGCAATTCATTTTTCTGAGTGCATTATGCACCAGATTGCCAGTTTAAAGGCATGGTGTAATCATAGTGGGAGAAACTTGCAGATTTCACTAGTGTACCATTCCAGTGAGGGAACTGAACTGGGTTGACAGACATGAGCTGTTGTCCTTGCTCTTGTTCACTCACAGACATTCAATAACTTATTTTGTTGACAGTTGTTATTTTTTTAGGGAAAAAAGTGAATTAAGGAAAAGTTGCCTCTCCTTGAGAACTTCTATAATTGTTTGGGTAGGGAAGGCCCTGCTGAAACTGAGAGGACCTAAACAACTTGTAATATTCAGGTTGAAGGAATGAAGCTGTTCATGTGCTTGAGAAACAAGCTGGAGATATAGAGCAACTGTATTGCTATAGAAAACCATCAGTAGAGACTTTTTTAGGTCCTGGCACCCAATACTGTGCCGTATATAGATTGAAAATTCTCATTCAGTGCTTTGAGCAATCCTTTTTGGAGCCTAATCACATTCAACACTAAATTTACTGCAGTGCATTTTGCAAATAGCATTGCAAGTGCTAGTTATGACAGCTGAAATACAATGCATGTGTAAGATCATAGTGTATGATTATTGTGTGTACTGTGTTGAGATGCTGAATTTGGCTGCTTCATCCATGTGTATATGGTGACATATACAAAGCCCTACATTAAGTATAGATTATTCTGTGCTTGTTACACAATATAGTAAAGAAAATGAAGGTTGGTAAGTGATGCTATAGATCTTGGTTTCTGTTATACAAAGCCATGACTCAGCTCAGATGTTGAAGGGGATAATTCTGTACTAAACGGTTAGGAGCAACACTTTGACCAAGGTTAAATCTTGTAGGAATGGCTTTGAGTGGCATAGGGCTTGAGTGGTGGCTTATGCTTAAAAGGACTACGAAGAAGTTATGTAAGCATTTTAGAAGATAAGCTTTCTGTTTTCTTACTGAGTTTCAAGCTATAAAGTGGATCATATTTTGCAACCTCAACTTGCACTGAAATACTTAATATTTAGATAGCACTGTAAAGTGCTCCTTGTGCTTCACATACATTCTCAGTAATCCTTACAACACCCTTGTAAGGTAGGTCAGTATTCTTTCATAGTAGCTAGATAAGTATCTTTCACCTTCCCCCACCTCTCATCACTTAGTTCATACCTGATAATGTTAGCTACTCTATTGGCTCCAAGAATAAACCGTATTAGCCAATGTCCTTAATAGTTTGCATTAAATACCTTGTAAATACTATACTTGTCCGAGAAGCTGCTGCATGACAATAATACCCACTAGCCCATGTGCTTGTGAAAATGAGGTTTTTTCCATCCACTGTTTATAGGGCACATATTGTTTTTACTCTTTCAAGAAACTTAAGATCACTTGGAAACTGATGCTGTAGAAGTCATACTCATAGCAGTGTGATCTACTGTTAGTCTGCACTTAAACATGTAGCTAGTATGCTACAGAATCTGTTAATCCTGTAAGAGGTTAGCCTCTCTGTAAAATAGCAGCTGTTAAGCCTTTCTGGAGGGGTGCCTACAGTCCACACATAGGAAGTGTGAAAGCACAAAACATCATGCATTTGTTTGGATACCATCTATTCTTGGTTCAGTCTTACTGCTACAGCTTTGAGTAATAGTGCCTTTCTTTAAAGGCCAACTGTATGGAATACTAAGATGAATCTGGGCTATGCTTACCAAGCTGATCAGTAGGACAATTAAACTCAACTTGAGCGCTGAAGACTGCACATGATCTTCTAGTTTTGGCACAAGAAGACAACAACTAGAGAGGAGGGCTTACACACCACCCATTTTCATACTTTTCACTTGCTGTTAAATAAAACTACTGTGCTCAGGCTCTTGTTAGCTGGATATATTTTTTTTTCCAAGAACACTGTTCGAAGTAGAGAAAACTGGCATTGCAGTCTGTTGGTACAATGGTATGTTCACAGAAACCAGTAAAACATCCATCTGTTAGCACAGAAAACTCTAATAGTGTGTGTAACCTATCAAGCTCGGGAGTTCTGCTCCAATGTCTCTTGCACTTCTATCCTTTTCTTAAAATGGTTCAAGGCCCTTGGCTCTCATCTAGCAAAAGGATAATACAGAGCAGTCATCATGAAGAATGATGCTTTCTTCCACCTGCCAGCTGTCTTTGTCTACATTTATTTCCAACTCATTTTTATTAAAAAAATAAAAAAATGCTCCAACTCTCAGTTTTACAAGGCATACAAAATCTCAAAAAGGGACACACAAGAGCAAGGTGCTGAGGTATGAAAACACCTGAGGTAGTTCGTTCATTTTCTTTTTGAATCAAAGTTGCAATTTTCATGCCCTGGGCCAACAACCTCTTGTCCATCCCATTTTTAAAAACCCACTTCCCAAAGTATTGGTGGCAACATCCTGCATGCAAAAATGTACCAAGTGTGCTCTGTTTTCCTGCAAACTGGGAGAGATGTTTCTCCTCTAGGAAATCTAAATATAACGGAAGCTTGGCGTTCTGATAAGCGAAGTGGAAGTTGTGGCTGGGTGGTTCAATATTGTGTCTTTTCTATGACTTATTTACTCAGAGCACTGCACTGTCTGGTGGTACAAAGGAGAGAGACTGTATGCAAAAACCAGGTTGAGATCTGTGAAGCAAAGAAGATCATATGAGCTGGAGAAAGAAATGCATAGAGATTCCTCTGCTAACGAGACGGTATCCCTTCTGTTGGCACTTACAGGCGATCCAAGATGGCAGGCAGTTGCCGTCAGTCTTCCTAGACATATTGTTCACTTTTGATTCCCACTTAAAATTTCTGCTGCTGGCAATCCTACATCTCCATCCTACTTTGTTAGAAAATCCATAACAGACTAACTTCTTTCCTCTTAGTCTAGAAAAGCCTGCTTTTTTTCTAAAAACAAAATGTAATTGTTTAGACAGAAATTAAAGACTGGAGTTAGTTTCGTTAGCTATATTAAGTCTAAAATATATTAATGCTGTCCTGTACAGCAGCCCATGCACTGTGTGTAAAATAAAAATGCTCTCCTAGTATGTACACACATGTACAGAAAAGATTGAGAATGGGTTTGTCTGCAAAAATTTCCGCCTATGTTAGTCCAACTAAAGGGATAGCGTTGCACTGTTAGACAGACTCCATGTAGGCTGTGGTGCGAGGGAGGCAGTACCCTGCTGACTGAAGCCCACCCCTTCCCTGTGTACTGTAAGTGCGGAGCCCCAGCCTCTTGGGCACACGTTGATGCCTCCACGTAAGTCTTTGGTTTGCTCCCTATTCGGTTATTCCATCAGGTGTTGGAAGGGCTACATTCATCAGTTGTTGCTGGCTGGCACCCTGGAGCCTCATTTGCTGCGCTGTGAGGCAGGGGCTCCCTGAGGGTGTTTGTGTTCCTGCTGTTTCACCTGCTGGACAATTTCCCTGATCTTGCGCTGTGCAGTCTGCAACAGAGGAAAAAGAAGAGACTAATCAGTGAATGTGAATCACCACTCCATAAGGAAAAACTGGAGCTGTGATGCCCTCTGTGTTGTCAATACTATGATATGGGGTCCAGGAAATCCACACTACCCTATGCAGGCAAAGCAGCCCGGTTGTGTTGCAGTAACAATTCTATTCTCTACACTGGTCAACCTTCCTAAAAAGCATGCTTCCACACCAATCCCCTATGCCCCAAAACTATTGTGCATAAACAAAAGTTCTAAAGCTAGAATAAATTATTCAGTTTCCTATCAAAACATACCTACTTGTTTGTGCAACATACACAGAGTGCAAAACTAACCAGGAGTTGGGCTGGCACAGTTAGGCCAGCAAAGTTTGGCCAGCACAAGGAACACCATGAAGCACATTTGGCCCACTCTCAGAGTCATGGAGGATGGCTCACGTCTATGCGCTGGCCTCTCTCTCCGAGAGTAGTCCAAACGTATTTTACAGTGGCCCTTGTGCCAGCCAAACTTTGCTGGCCTAACTCAAGATTAGGACTGCACTCTCAATATTTTTCAAACCTTAGACTTCTGAATCCCAGCCATTACACAGTATTGTCCAAGGTCAGGCTTGGGTCTTCTACAGGCCACTCCAATTTGATCACTATATTTAATTATATTTATAGTACCCTTAAATATGCACAAACTATTACATAGTGCCATATATCCGACAGTTAAAAGGTGGATTTTTACAGTGTTAACATCTTAATTTACTAAAGCATTTTTAAAAGTACTGCACCTGACTGGCAAAGAAGTGACCGATTATTTTGACGACAACTTCCTCATTTTCATCAGGGGTTTGGTCACGTGGTACAATTACTTCTGCACTAGTTAAGTTCTGTAGTTCATTCACCTACAACAATAAACATGCAGACAAAGTCATGGACTAATAATGAACACGGGTGATCAAGAGCCTATCAACATGGAATTGAGACAGTGTCACTGAAAAATAGCATCGGTTTCTGCACACTTGGGGGACTCCCTACACTAGCCACTTTCAACCAGTGTGCCGTGGCACATTGGTGTGCCACAAATGGTACACAGGTGTGCCACGGGTGTTTGGGTGAGAGCCATTTCTTAGTAGGGCCACTGGGGGATGTGACCCCCAAACCTGCAGTGCGGTGTGCCTTGTCAGTGGTCAAAACATTGATGGTGTGCCTTGACAATTTTAGCAGCTTGTCAATGTGCCATGAGATGAAAAAGGTTGTAAATCGCTGCCCTAGACACAAAGTGGTATATGTGCTTGTAAATTAAAACAAACCCCAAACCAGGACACTTTGAGCTTTCAGAACCTCAACAGACCATAGAAGACACAGAGATAAGGAAGTATAAAATTAACTTCTTGTCCGCAGAAGGAATGTCCCAGCTCATGTTTTAACACAGAAGACAAGGGTGCAGATGCAGGTAAGTGGCAATGAGATGCAGGCATCTAGCTGTCTTGTGTGCTCCCTGAGGTGTCTGGTGGGCCACTGTGAGGTACAGGAAGTTGGACTAGATGGGCCTTTGGCTTCATCCACTGGGGTTCTTCTTATGTTCTCTGCTGCTACACCTTCGACTCCACTGCCATAAAGAAAATAAGGGATCTAAAGGGACCCAGGAATAGTGGCATCACACGGCGGGGGGGTGGGGCAATGGAGGCGGGCTACTCCATGTGCAAGGCTTGGCAGGAGGCAAAACAATGCCCCAGTCTCCTTTTGGCAATTTTTGGGCCACTTTGGGCCCCAAAGCCACATGTTCTAACCTTCAATTGTGTGTTCACAGCATACAGGAAGTGTATCCTGAAGGGAAGGACTGGAAGGGGGAGAGGTGTGCTGCTTTAATTTAAAAAACTACATCCCTGCATGATATAGGGATATTTCAGGAAGAAAAAAGGACACCTTTTCCCTTTCCTGCCCTCAAAACCACACCGCCCCCTTGCTATATAGCAGCAATCTCCAAACTGGAAACCGCTGCAGTGGGGAACAGCATCCCCGGGACAAACAGCACGTTCCACCTGGGACACATGCAAAGATCCCAACTACAATCCCCAGGGGTCTTTGCAGCCAGTTGCATCTGCATCTGGGGTCTGCCATTCCAGCAAGCCTCACAGGCGGCATTCCAGATACAGGCAAGCAAACTCCTCCAAAGGAGCATCAACTCCACAGAATGCTTCAGGCAGTGAAAAAGCTGTCAGTTTTCACTAACTTATTTCACTTGGCCCCAAGATCAGACACTCCACATACCGTTTTGCCACCTTTTCCTATCACACGGCCTGCTGCAGAGGAAGGCACCTTGATGTGGGCTTCAAGTTTCACTTCTTCTTTTGGGTTGAAGAAGTTCTCTTCTTTTAGTTTTCCAAATATTCGTCCCTGGGCCTGCGACATCAAGATCAGACTTGATCAGTGGAAAGTCCAGCTGATCTATGGCCAGTCGTGTGCATTTGTAAAGATGTGGGCTGCAAACAAACCACTTTGCTCCCTGAAAGGATGCAGAGAGTGTGGGGGGAGGGCAGACTTGTGGGTGGGGTGTGAAGCCAGAATCCAGCACTTAGGTTGGATCCTAACCCCTAATCTGGTTCAGCTGGCCTCAATCAGGGCCATCCAGATTTGCACCAGTGATTTTGCTGGTGGAGATCTGAGTAGGCCCACTGGGGAGCCACAGTTTGCTGCTTGGTAATAACTTGCCCTTACCCTGCACCAAGTGGCAGCCAGCCCAAACCCATGCAGGATAAAACACAGGCTGGCCGACCAGCCGGTTCCAACATGGTATAGGGTTAGGTATACATTCTACTAGCTCTAATAGCAGCACAAAGGAACCACAGGGAGAGCTGCTTTGCACTACTTGTTGTTCAGTCGCTAAGTCGTGTCCGACTCTTCGTGACCCCATGGACCACAGCACGACAGGCCTCCCTGTCCTCCACTAGCTTCCGGAGTTCGCCCAGTTTCATGTTCATTGCTTCGGTGACACTCTCTAACCATCTCATCCTCTGCCGCCCCCTCCTCCTTTTGCCTTCAATCTTTCCCAGCATGAGGGTCTTTTCTAAAGAGTTCTCTCTTCTCAAGAGATGGCCAAAGTATTTGAGCTTCAGCGTCAGGATTTGTCCTTCCAGGGAGCAATCGGGCTTGACTTCCTGGAGGATTGACCGATTGGATCTCCTTGCAGTCCAGGGGACTCTCGAGTCTTCTCCAACACCATAATTCAAAATGCAAGCTTAAAACACTAAAAATTAGAATCTTGGTAAGGAGGGCAAAGGCCGAGCTGCCACCCTGTGTTCTGTGCCAGTGTGGATTAGCTTTGCATAGAGTGACAGAAGCCTGCTAAATACTGGCCTTGAATTGCGCTTCTGGAGGTCCAGTGATGATAACCATCCTCTCACTGGCATCTGGACTCTCAGCTGGTGCAATCTGTAAAACATAAAGAGAATATTATGAAGCAAATTGTGCTGCAATCCTAAATACAAATACTATAGAGTAAGCCCCACTGAACACAGTGCAAGTTACTTCTAAGTAAGCACCCACAGGATTGCACTTCGTGGCATCTTGTCTTACTATCGTGGCACCATTAAGAGTGTCCTGACATACAGCATTTTGGTGTGGTATGGGATTAGCTCTGCAGCGAACAAAAGAGCATTGCAGAGAATTATAAAGATGGCTCAGACCATCATTGGGACACAACTTCCAGCCCTGGATGACATTTTTATATCCCGTTGTCTGCAGAAGTCGCATTGCATCCTTAAAGATTTGTTCCATCAAGCCTACAATCTGTCTGAATGGTTGCCTTCTGGAAAACGGTATAAAGTTGTTAGGACATGCACTGCACGATTTATGAACCGCTTTTATCCCAAGGCTGTAATTATGTTGAACAATGAACTCAGAAAACTGCCAGGAACAAGATAAGGCATTTCCTATGGTATTGAGACACTGTTTGCTTTGCTGCTTGTTGCGTCCCTGAGTAAAATGGTATCGTTTTAGATAGCTTAGATATTTATCTTAGATATTTATATGGGTGGATGAGTGTGGGTTGGGGGTATGGGTGGGCGAGGTTGTGTGGGTCCATGACCTGGAGTGCTTTAAAATTTCGTTGTACGTTCATGTACAATGACAATATAATAAAATATCCATCAGTCTCGGCTCTGCACACCACCAATCTCTTTAAAGAGAACACATTTTATGAGGTTGAGCTGCTCTCCTGCTCATTTTTTAGAGACCTTTCAATACAAACTGCCATGATCAAAATCATAAAAAGCATTTTTAAAATATGTGATATGTCTTGTGTTTAGATTAGACACTGGTAAGCCTGTCAAACAAGGTCCCAAACGAAAAGCAAATGCTGGACATTATTCTGGACTCCAACAAAAGAATTTACAGGTGGATGATCCCTTATCTGGATATCCAAAATCAAGACTATTCCAAAATCCAGAGTTTTGTCCAAAACATTTTTTAAACTTTTTGTAATATGAACACATGCTCATTCCCATGTACAGGCTGTAAATGGGAGTCTCTGCTCTGCATTGTGTGCCATTATTGAAAAATGTCAAATTGACCAGCAGACACTCAAATGGGTAAAGAGCAAGAGGAAGGATTTCTCATTATATTTATGCAATTATTTCAAAATCCAGACACCTTCCCATCCCAAGCAGTCCCGATAAGGGATACTTAACCTGTATTGATTCTGAGGACTGGCTTCATCCAGCTTCTCTACAGTATCCATCTGAAAGGTGATACTACCAAATTTTTGCAGGGTTTGATTTGGGGTGCAAGATGTACTGCTACAGGAAGGGAAAACCTCCCCCCACAAGTTTGCTTTTCCACGTGAAACAATGCCCAGCCTGCCCTCTCCTCCCTTCTTGGCAACTTGCTTCAACAAGAGACAGGGAGACACACGGTTGAACTGACAATCTCCACTTCAAAGAAGGTGACCCCACCTCACTTAAAGCACCTTCTGCCTCTGTTTGCACACAGCCACAAAGATCTTTGAAAGGGGAGGTGGACACATTCTGTGGAGAGTAAAGAGTTTCAGGAAAATGAGGATCCCTGTTTTGGATTGGCATTAGTGAATACACTCCCCATTCCTGGATTTTTTTGATTGGTTTGGTGGTTCCCCCCCCCCTTTTACAGTAAGAGGGGTACTTTCCATGTTACAATTTTCATCCCAGGAGTGGCTTGCAG
This sequence comes from Lerista edwardsae, assembly GCA_029204185.1. Lineage (NCBI taxonomy): Eukaryota > Metazoa > Chordata > Lepidosauria > Squamata > Scincidae > Lerista > Lerista edwardsae. Next base: position 29,603,912 of record JAJKFI010000002.1, read on the forward strand.
ATGTACTTCCATGAACAAAACATGGATCGTACATGGGAGACAGCCTTGGGCAAAACAAAGAAGATCTAATTCAGTATAAATCCGGAACTTGCACTATCAGAGCCAGCAATACAACCAGACAGACCAGGCAGGGAAGAGAGGTCCTCCCACAATATTCCTGGTGGACCAGGGACTGCTGTCTAGATAGTAAAAGGCCCTAATTCATGACGACTTGTACTGATTGCTTCTCTGATTGGCCACGTACAACCCAAACCTTACTCACCGGGGTCATGCAGGGCTGGGTCAGGCCCACCCATCATCAGGCCCCAAGAGTAACTTTAGTCAGCCTCCAGCAATGAGTCATTTCCCAAGTATATCAGCTGTCCTGCACAAGCAACCAGCTGTCTTTTCTAAACCAGCCTACGTTCACTTGAATGTTGGGGCAGATGTCTCCTTTCCAAGGAGTTCACAGTACATCACAATAAGGGGTGCTCTTTCTTTAGGAGCGGGATCCAGTCCTTTTCTTTTGCCCCTTATCCACAAATGTTTCTTTGTTTGCATGTGTGTAAGCTGAAGGCAATTCACTTTTGTTTGTGCAGCTTTTTGTTCCTTGGAGGAAGGATGGGAAACAAATGCGACTAATAAAAGCAGAAAAAGAAATAGTGGAGCATCAAAGGGCAGTGCTGGTGTTGCAGAAAGGTACAGGTGCGCCCCAATATTCACTGATTTGGTACCCACGGTTTCAGTTAACTATGGACACCACTGATACTGGGATATCTATTAAAAGGATAGGAGAATATTAAGCAAATCTCCTTTTTATTTTGTTGCAGCAAAACCACTGATGTTCCCCCATCTTTAAAAAGGTTTCCGGTATCCACAGTAGGGTCCGAAATGGAACCCCAGTGGATACCGGGGCATGCGTGTATAAAACAAAACACCACTCTGATCTTTGTCATGAATCTTGTCTCCCTGTTAAGCAATCTGAGTTGGAGGTGGCCACAGAGCTCTAGCTTTTGGCTTCAGTGGCAGAGTCATGAGAGTCAGAGAAGAGAGACACCGCACTACTCACCTTAATGGAGGCACCTGCAAATCTTGCCAGTTGCTTTATGTGTTGGCCCTTCTTTCCAATGATGGCACCCACTGCCTGTGTTGGGATGAACAAGTTCACCACCTCCTGCTCTGGTAACTGTGGATAGCAAACAGACACCATGTATCTTGGCAGGGAAGACAGGCGGGAAAGACAGTACATACACCAATTGTACTTCCCAAGGCGTGTTGATCTTCACTTGTGTGTGGCAATAGGGCAAGCAACCTACATGTCAGGTGACAGACAAAATGCACTAGCAAAGAAAAGGCAGACAGATGCTCAGCTGAGCTGCATTAAAAATAGGAATAAAGAGCCACTGTGCCCAATCCCAAACTGAAAGAAATCTCATACATGAAACCGTGAGTACAAGGAAGAACACCAGCACTTGATTGTTGTTTCATTCATTCAATGCCTCCTCTAAGCAGCACTTGAGAATAATAATTACCACGTGTATAGGGCCATATTCTAGTAATATGTTAAATTACTTCAAAATGACTATTCCCCTGGATCAACATTCACAATCTCCATATTTATATAACCATGTAATGGAATTGTGGAAAATATACCTCCCTTTTCCGCACTCTTCGGAGAAATATGTAGGATGATTAAATCCTTGGTTAATGCTCCATTAAGGGGCAACATCTGAACAAACTGGATTATATACCTAGCCCTTTGAGCCTCAATTTAATTAGCCTTTTGAGCCACTCAAAACAGGGCAACATCAGAGGTACTGACTTACAGGTCCAATCTTTTTTATACAGTGATTTTTTTAAATCTATGGATTAGAATCAACATAGATGGCCACTGCAGATAAGACGGATCCTGCCTATCTTTGGAGAAGAAGGAAAATATGTTCCTGCACCATCCCTGTTCTAAAAACATCTTTTCTAAGGATGACTATTAGAACTGCTATTTTGCAATTGGCTTCAAGAAAAGTGACCGCCCTTCCTCCACCCTTGCTTGCTGAACAATGGAATGCAGAAGTGATTTTCTACCAATGATACGCTAGAGATTGCATTTCTACCAATGTTGTTCTAATGCATCATTGGTAGAAAATGGTTTAATTAATCACTTTCACTTTTCATTCTTCATCAAGCGAGGGCTAGGAGAGGGGGTAGTTTTTCTTGAAGTGAGTTGCAAAAGAGCAGTTCTGACTGACTACCTGACTGACTCATATTCTGTTTTGTTTTAACTGCTTTTATTTAACACACTTTTTGGTATCCATGGGGATACCCCAGGGTGGGGGATTAAATAATGGCTGTGATATAAATCCTTAGGGTCAAATTACACATTACATTAAACATGTGTTTAATGTTAATATGTTTTTTTTAATTTTAGAAAAAGATGAACCTAAAATTGCAACTGGATCGGGTCCCTTGCAGATTGTGACAGCAGGGTTGGAGAAGGGTTTTTGACTTACTGCCAATGACTAATGTAGATCTCCCTCTACCCCAACCTCCACAAGCAGCTGCCATCTACCACTGACTGGAAAAAAATTAAGTTCCCATTGGTGCCAATGATGTTCTGATAATGCCTGGTGGTACATTCATTTTAACATGCACACAACTGGGCTCTGCAGGTCAAGATGAGCTTTGCAAGACATTGGCTGTTAAAAGTCTGCATATGAACACTAATATAGCACTGATTCCAGCTTCAGCATTGTCCCCACCTACCAAGAAAACGGACCTAAGTTGTGATTGAGCACAACATGCAAGAACACAGAAAACTAATGGCTTCAGTGGCCCACAAATTAAGACAGGAGTGTTAATTTACAATCTCCATGTTTTTTGGTGCATGTAAGAGCCTAAGTTCCTCTCTTACACCAAATGGTTTCTTTTAATTCTAGAACATGCACATAGGTGCTTTAGGCAACACATTTTAGGGTATTATTTTTAAGCATTTCACTTTTGTTCCTTGACTTATATGCTCCTTTACAAACACTGCTCTTTGCAACCCATAAGTCCAGATTAAGATCTCCTCCATATAACAACATCACAATGGCCCATTTTTGGCAAGAACAAATATCAACTGCTCATCTCTAAACCAACAATTTTAGCTACTATGAGCGTCACTTCATCAGTCCTGGTAAGTCTTACATTCAAGCTTTACTGAGCATGTATTGCCAGAGCTTGACACTGGGAATTAAATAGCTCTCCACAGTAAAACACTCACATGTGAACAAGGCTTGGAAATAAGGGAAACAATAAAGGATTTGTTTGGGTGTGCACTTAACCATTTTTCCAGCCATGGGTTTGTTGTGCATTCAAAGGTAACTTCTACTCCTTTCTATGCACAGAAGTGCAAATCCAGATGAGACAGCAAATAATCATTTTCAGAGAAACAAATAAGCAAAGGCAGCAAAAGACCAGGCTCTCAATTTTCATGAAAAGAAATGGGTGGACACTGGGCAGTTTTATTACTACTTTCTTTCTTCCTCATGACTCACTACAATCCAATATAATATGGGCTAATCAATGAAGGGTGCTGGAGTCAAGAGAAATCTCCGTCAAGGTAGGACTTGGCCTTCCTTGGCCTTCCAAACTTACAATTCTATAATTTGATGGAATGAAAAATTGAACAAGGAGTGCCACTAGACTTGGGAGTCCCCTGGAGGAAATCCCAGAAGTTATTATGCCAAACCACCACAGTCTCGTTTTACAATGATGAAATACCCCTCAAACCACCAATAGATGTAAGCTCTACACTCACCCCTGATGCCAGTGTTGGCAGGGGTAAGTCTAAAAAAAAAAATCACCTTTGGCGAACGCAGCAGCGTGATCCTGGGGATCATGTTGCTGCCATTGCCCCACCCCCGCAAGGACTTACATGGCTTCCAAGTCCCTCAGAGGAGTTTGGGAACCATACATAGAGTGGAATCAATAGAGTGGAAAGAGAAAGTTCAATAGAATCAATAGAGTGGAAAGAGAAAGTTCAATTACTCTAGGTCACTGTTGAAGTGGAATTGCAGAAGATATTAGATTGTGAGGAGATAGTATGTGGTGACCACAGTGGCCCCTTGCTCTGACAGATCCAGGAAGCATGGGGGTAAAGCCTAGACCTTAACAGGGGGGGTGCTACACAGTTGCAGCCACAGGAGACAGCAAGGTCTTCAGGGATATAAGCAGTACTTGGAGGAAAGAGTGGTGTGGGTGATAGAAGGGGGAAGCTTAGAGGAGATGAGACCTGGACTTTGACTGGGCTTAACGGACTCTGGCATGGTGAACTTGGACTCTGACTATGGCTTGCGGACTGATGAACGGTGACTGGTGTGTGGCTGCTGGGACCAGAGGAGCTTCTGAGAAGGGGTCCAGAGGTGTTTTGTCATCAAACCAGGGCCATTACAGAGGTCTGATTACATCAAGTTGCTTCTTATGGTCATGTGGTACAACAGCCATGTTCTACCTCTCACAGAATGAAGGTATCACCATGTGCCTTAGCTGGTTGTCCTGTGTGGATCTCTTGATGGTCATGTGTGGAACTGCATCAGTGGGAAATGAGGACATCACAACAGTGCTCTGCAATGATGTGCTCTGAGATCCACTGCCTGTCTTGCTGATCCCAAATCTAGATTGTGCATTTTCTTTATGAAACTTTGCATGCATACACACTAAGAAACATGGAAACTGGAACCAAGGAGCTAATGGCCACAAGGGTAAGAGAAGGAATATGTGAAGGCAATGGTGATGGGTTGGCATGCAGAGGCTAGAAGGGATGGAGATTGAGGGCAGTTCCATGATCATGGAGCTGCCTATCAATGAACAGAGTGTTGTAGTCAATGGTGTAGGTAAGGGGATGGGCCCATAGCTCAGTAGTACAACACCTACTTTGTATACAGAAGGACCCAAGTTCAATCCCTGCCATCTGCAGGTAGATGCTGGGAAAGATCCCTGTCCACAGCTCCAGAAAGTCACAGCCAGCCAGCACTAACCTAGATGAACAATGGTATAACAAGCCAGCTCCTTACACTGAAACCATGTGAAGGAAGGAAAGAGGAAAATAGCATCAGGCCCCTCTATGCTCCCCAAGAGAACAGAGAAAAGCAGGACAGCTTTTTTGTAGCTCTGCTGTACTACTTCTGCCGTCAAGGCTACTATCACTAACAGAACTGAGGGGGCAGCAACATACGGAGAAACTGCTCCAGAACAGAGTGACTTAAAGGGTGCATAAAAGCCTCAAAGCGACAGACAGGTGTGCTGCAAAGCGAGTGGAAGGCCAGCATCCAGGAAGAGCAGGGCAATGCACTTACGGAGTGCTGATGAGGGTATATGCCAGTCGGCGAGGCTCCATAGAGACCCGAGAGGTATGCTGTTTGGCTCTATTGGCAGGAAAGAAAGTGACAGTCAGTGGGGAGGGGCCAGGAGCAGAGGGCTGCATTTTCAGGCTTGGGGGAATGGGCGTTCCTATCTCAGTCCTGAGATGCAGCCAACATTTCTGCAAGGTACAGGCAATGCTGATTTCCCTGTACCCTCTGTAGTATGCTTGCACAGCCTGAAGACAAGGGCACTCCTTGTAAGCATGGACATCACTTGATGATATGCAGCTATCTCCACTGAAAACAGTGTGTTTGAATAGACAAAGAGTGATGTATGCAGAAGTCTGATCACCTCTGCTATTCACCTGCGCTTGCTTATTCACACAAGCAAGCCATCACTTCATGCTGCAGCCAACATATGGTAAATACGCATGTGTGAATCAGCCTAGATAACTCTCAAGATGTGCACAAACACACAACTTGCTAGTATGACATGAACCAAGGCACATATCACAGAGATCACTTAGTTACCCCTTAATGCTCATTGTCATTCAGTTTACACCTACTAAGCTACACGTTACAGTTACACATATTACGATCATGAAACTGGAAGTGGTCACGATAGTGTTTTAAATGCTTTCTGAGGCTTGGGGAGCCCTGTGGGGGGTCCCCAGGGCTGTACACTCAGCCCTGATGCCAGCACTGGGAGGGGTAAGTCTAAAAAAAAATCTCCTGGGGACCACATCGCTGCTCTTGCCCCACCCCCGCAAGGACTTACGTGGCTCCAAAGTCCCTCGGAGGAGTTTGGGAACCACTGCTCTAGAGGCTATGGGCTGCAGCATGTAAAAATAAATAAATCTCCTGTTTCAGCAAAAACGAACTTCTTCATGCAGCACATAATTCATTACACTACACTTCATCTTAGCCAAAAGGCCGAGAAGCTATACATAATTAGTTTGTGGAATTCAATGCTACAAGATGTTCGTGATGACCACTAGCAGTGGGGCCAATTAAAAAGGGACAGGCACATTAATAAAGGACAGGCATGTATCCATGGCTAACAACCAAATCTCCACATTCAGAGGCACTAAACCTTTGAGTGCAAGATGCTGGTGGGTGACACACATTTAGGGTATGGTGATGGCAATCATGCCCTGCTTGTGAGCTCTCAAGGAGTCTGGATAGTTGCTATTTGGAAGAGAATCCTGCTATTTGGAAGAGATGGACCTTTGATTTAGCAAGGCCCTGTTTATGTTTGCAACACCTGGTTTTACAAGGGCAACACAATATCCCTCTTCTCACAATATACATCAAATAAAAAAAAGATGAAAGAAGAAGTGGACATGAACAAAATATAGGCAGCTTATAATGGATCAGGTCTTGGAAGAGTCGATGTTAGCATTTAGTCAGAGTTCCCTTTATTGCAGCTTTTGCTACAAGTTCTAAGTTCTCATGCTTTATATAATCACAAAGCTGCCTTATACTGAATCAGAATTTTGGTGTATCTAGCATAGTATGATCTATTATTCTGACAACAAATCTTCAAGGTTTTTCTAACCTCAGCTGTCTGAGATCTTTTTTCATTTTTTTTTAAACTGAGGACATTTGGGATTGAATTTACAACCTTATACATGCAAAGCCCATACCCTATATAAGCCTGTACAGGTTCGCCCCTATGTAGATGTGAAGGCCCAGTGCAAGATTCAGACAGGCACAGGGTGTCTTTGCACAAGACTACTGCAGACGCATAATGAGGAACATGCCATTCCGCATGGAATAATACATGGGAACCCGATACAGATTCCCATCTACCCAAAGATTGCAACGGAGCGAAGCCAGGCTGACAGTGAATGTACAAATAGGACCCACTCAGCCAAGAGGCCAAGTGAAGAGGCTACTTTGAGCAGCTGGTGGGGAAGGTGGTGAAATGGTGGGGATGCCTCCTACATGGCCCCCTATCTCTCCCGGCCCCCTGCCCACCCAGCTGCTTCATTCTGTGTGCCAATTCTTGCTCAGGGGGGTCCACCTCTGTGCGAATTTGAGTAACCCAAAGGGGGCATCCCAATATTCCATGCTTCTGAACTGGCCCCCAATACCTGCCATACTCAGAACACATTCAACTGAGGTCAGCCAAGAGGGAAACTAGATGTTTGCAAAGTTGCCCTTCAGTAATATTTAGACAGAGAAATTGGCTTCTACAAGAAGGAACTGTAGCTGGAAGGCTATATACTCTCTCTCACCAACCAAACCCCCATCAAGACAAGAAAAAGACATTAAGGGGGAGAGTTCCAAAATACAATCCCTTTTCTCCCCAGACAGTGAGAACCATAATCAGCGTAGAAGCAAGCTCCCCGTCTTTACACAGAATTCAGCATTTGCTGCCCTCCTTTTTTCCCCTTGTCACAAGACGGAGGGTGGTAGCATACATTATTTTTCTCCCAGCCCTGCCTGGTTAGAGTATACACAGGCCTTCAAGAAGATGAGTGGCCTTCAAGAAGCTTCCATCAACACCCAGAAACAGAGAACAGGCAGGTGTACACAGATAAGGTTGGGCAACCAGCTACTTACAGCAAAAGGGTTGTAGGGGGCAGTGACAGCAGGTCTGCGGGCCCCAGCTCCAGAAGGCAGCATGGACAAGCCTGTTGAGAAGATGCCCAACGCATTGAGGTTAAGTCCAGGGATGAGATTGGCTTGTTGCTAGGAACAAAACACAAGAGAAAACAGATAAGAAAACCATGAAGCCAACAGTGAATGAGAGAGAAGATACTAGGTCATACTACTACAGTTCAGTAAAGTAAGCTCCGGGGTAACTGACATTCTCTTTGGGGTGAGCAGGCCATTTCCATCAGGGGCATAGCTAATGAAAGTGTAGCCTGGTGCAGAGGGCAAAACGATGCCCCAGAAGCGACGTCATAACAGGAACTGGTGCCACAGTTATATCTTTGTTTTCTTATGGGGGGGGTATTGGTCATAGCTTTTGTCAGAATGAAGATATTACACTCTGGTTTGTTTCATTGCATTCAGCCTCAAATTACCTTTCCAATGATATATAACATGATGGTATTATTAATCCATACCAAGGCTTTCACAATTTTGGCCACTGGTGTCAAGCCCAGCTTGTTGCCCCCCTAAAGCTTATTGCCCGGTGCAGCTGCACCCTCCCCCCACACCACTGTAGCTACACCCTTGGTTCCCATACCTACACCTGGACCTGTCCACCTGGTAACTTTCTATCACCCAAGGAGCACTGAGGGCACAATCCTAACCAACTTTTCAGCACTGACATAGTTTTGCCAATGGGGCATGTGCTGCATCCTGCAGTTGTGGGAGGAGGGCAGTCACGGATGCCTCCTCAAGGTAAGAGAATGTTCGTTCCCTTACCTCAGAGCTGCATTGCCCTTACCCCAGTGCTGGAAAGCTGGTTAGGATTGTGCCCTGAGTTATCAAGTGGCAACAAACACATGCACAAAAACAGCACAAGAGAACACTTACATTGACTGCCACAACATCATTCTCATATGCATCCCGAAGCTTGTTCATTATCTCTACCTCAGCACTGGAGCAAGCCTCAATATTACCCTTCACGGTGATGGTCCTTTCAGGGTTGTAAATTGTTAAGTCCTGCAAGCTGAACAATCACAAAACAAGAAATGAAAACCTTGTCTATATAATTGCATTTCTAATCTGCCTCACATTTGATGGTGGAGGGGGGGGGAGGCAACAATCTATATATATATAAAGAAGAAAGTATCTGTGTGTGTGTGTGTGTGTGTGTGCGTGTGTGTGTGTGTGTGTGTGTGTGTTCGTTCTGCATAGGCTCCGCAACGCCTGGAGCGACGCGCAACAAATTTGGCACGCACATGCCTTGCAGCCTGGCGACAAATGCTGCGGGGGTATAGCGCCCCATAGCACCCCCAGGGGTGGGGGGTACGCGGGGGCCCCCACATGAAAACGCTCAAAAATGGCCAATATCGGCGTAGAATCTGTCGTTTCCGGGGTAGCCGGGATGAGTGGTGACACTCCCGATGCTGTTGGAGTCCAGGTTTGCCCCCCCCTTGGCGTGGGGACCGAGAAGGGGTGCGAAACAAAACCGCCATGCCCTGCTGGAATGCCTGGAGCGACACGCAACAAAGTCGGCACGCACTTGCCTTGCAGCCTGGCGACAAACACTGCGGGGGTCAGGCTCCCCTAGCGCCCCCGGGAGTGGTGGTGCGTAGGGGCCCCCGCATGAAAACAGCCGATATCGGCGACTAATCCATAGTTTCCAGGGTCGCCAGGATGAGCGGTGATGCTCCCGATGCTGTTTGAGTCCCGGTTCGGCCCCCCTCAATGTGGGGGGGGGAGATGGGGTGCGAAACAAAACGTCCACACTCCAGGAACACCTGGAGCGATTGCCACCAAATTCGGCACACGTACACGTATGGCCTGTCGACAAACACTGCGGGGGCACGACCCCCCTGGCAACCCCAGGGGTGGGTGTGCACAGGGGACCCCACGTTAAAATGGTCGAAAACGGCCGATATCGGCATCAAATCAGTAGTTTTCGGAGTCACCGAGATGAGCAGTGACACTCCCGACACTGTTGGAGCCCAGGTTCGGCCTCCCTCGGCATGGGGGGTAAGAAGGGGTGCACAACAAAATGTCGCAAATGACCAACATTACTGTCAAATCCACAGTTTTCGGGGTTGCTAAGCTGATTGGTGACAGTCCCGATGACATTTGTTACCTGGACAACGCCAGGTACCAAAAAGCTAGTAATTTCATAAATCAAAAGCAGCAAGTTAGATATATTGATGAAGGCAACAGAAAACAAGAAGGGGAACTATTTAGCTTAAAATACACTGGCTGGGATAAGAACATGAAATATGCTTTGACAAGTGGTCCATCTAGCGCAGCAGCATCTACACAGCAGCTTTTCAGGGTTTCAGGTAGATCTTCCCCAGTCTTACCTGCAGATGACAGAGATTGAACTTGGGACCATCTACATGCAAAGCATATGGTTCACCAAGAAACCTAGTGAATGCCTGAAGCATTTCAATCCACTGTTGATTAGGAAAGACTCTGCCCATCCCCTCCGGGGCAAAACGTCTTAACACCTCTTCTTAAAAACCCCTGGGCATCAAAGAGTGACAAGATACTGCATGGCTTGTTGCACTCAAAATAATTCACAGTGCTAAATGGAGTTTGGCTCAGGCTTACACTTGAAGCTGGAAAGGAATTTTCTCCTTGGACAGATAAATTGGGGTGGTGGTGGTGGTTGGTTCACACAGGGACTTGCACATGCAGAAATGTCCAGTTGGCTGTGGAAGCTACCAACTTTGGCAGCCGCTCCAGCCAGCCCCACCGACTGCTGCCAAAGGAAGCCAGGTGCTGCCAAGAAGGGCAGAGAGGCAAATGGTGGTGACAGCGGCTGCTGAGAAGGCTGGAACTGATCTCTGGTTACTGGCTAGAGTCAGAGCCATCATCCCTATCTGAGACTTTTGTATACATGGGAGCTACTTCTTGGGTTCCTGTGTGAGCCAGCTTTGAGAATGTGCAGTGTGCCATCCTCTGCAGTGCATGGCTTGGCTCCTTTGTAAGAGTCATTCACAGCGAGAACTCTATAAGCACCTCCAACAGGGCGCCTGCTCTCTGCTTGTGGAATATTATAAATCCAGCTCATCTGGGCTGTTCTACAGGGGGGCTGGGGGGGTGAATGTCCCTGCTACTGGACTGATTTCATGATTCTGGGAAATCAGCTACTTTTCTCAAGGCCAGGCTAGGACAACTGGTATTTCCTGCTCCCAAAAAAAGGTATCAGTGGGGCAAAAGTACACCACATACTCCAGTCACAAGGGGTGACTGTTCTGACTAGTGGCAGTCCATCCCCCCCCCAGTCTCTAGTACTCACGGAGAAATGGTGATCTTGGTCCCCGTGTCCTGCTCAATCTTCTTCAAGTTTCGGCCTTCTTTGCCAATCAATCTCCCAACCAGGCTATTGTGTGCTAAAATTTTCAAGGGAATCTCTTCGGCTCTATGAAACGTGAAAAAAAATTTTTTTTTATCATTTGCAGAAGTTACTTTCCTTCCAGACCTGCCTGACAAGGGAATGTAGAGATGTCCAGAAAAATGAAGATATGTGGCTCTGAAGCTTCCTTCATCAGCCTTTGAAGAAAAGCCTGGCACACCTTCCACCTATTCCCAGTTCTGTAAGAGCTTTCCATCATTATCTGCCACTTTCTAGAGTTATTTCCAGCTGACGTGCTTCCCATAAATACTTAGATTTCATGATGGGCCACCCACACTGTTTCTCCAGGTGCAAAAATAAGAAGCTAAACTGTGAAAGGACAGCATTCAAACCTTGTCCCTCCCATTTTTCCAGTGTTTTCCCCAAGACTAAGTAGTGACATGTAAAGAAGGCAACAATCGTCTATTTACATTCCAATGCAGGATATCCGGAACGCACAACACACTTGATAGTGCCTTCTTTCCCACGTTTGAAACTATTTCATCAGGGACACCAAGACACCTCCTTCGAAACTCCTTCAGATCAACAAGCAGACCCAGCCGCTTGTTTCCTATGACATGCTTTATGCCACAAAGCATTCTGATCCAAACACTCAAAACTGTTTCAGTCACCTACTAGAATGAGTCAGATCAGATCATCAGGGCTAGCAGTGTAGGGTATGAAAAGATGAATGACTTCTCAAATGTCTACAATGAAACCACTGTGCTAAAATTAGAAATGGTCAAAAACAGAGGGAGTGGGGAGAGAGAAGAGGCTACATGCTCCATAATTTTTTTTATTTAATTGCCTTATAACTTCAAATTATAAGGGAACTGCAACCATGACACAACCAGAAGCTCTATGATCCAGCAAAACCTCTCCCATTCTATGGAGGGCAAAGGGGGGGGATAAAAAAGACAAACAAGGGAGACTTATGAGACAACCAAGGGATGAAGAGTCAAACTCTTTTCATACAGTGGGTCGAGTACCATTCATGACGCCTGCTGAGGGCCGGAAGTGATGTCATTAAACAGTAAATGAGGCTAGAAAGCAGGTCATGACCAGAAATAAGCACTTTTTTCCTTAGGAACTCATTGGCTGCAAATGACAGAACAGAAAATGTGCAAATATTGGTCTTATTTCCAAAGTCTGCGGGTTGCCCTTTCAGCACGTGAGAGCAGTTGATGGTGGTGCTGGGACAGTCCAAGGGCCAGATACAGAGCTTCTGGGAGACACATCCAGCCTGTGGGCCTTACATTTGATATCCATGCCTTAGACCAACTGATGCAGGAGGATACATGCGTACATATATGTAGAGTTGCCATATACCACGCCCATTTCTCCATCTAATCCAGGGCTATGTATCCTGACTGGCAGCGCTTTAGAGCACAATCCTAACCTGGAGTTAGGCTGGCACAGTTAGGCCAGCACACAGGCATGCACCATCCCCCCTGACTCCGAGAGTGATCCAAACACACTTTGCGGTGGCCCTTGTGCCAGCCAAACTTTGCTGGCCTAACTCCAGGTTAGGATTGCGCTCTTAATCTTATGCCAGCCATGCTACCCAAGATCCTCGGACTAGAGATTCTGGGGATTAAACTTTAGACCTTATCACATGAAAGCCATGTGTAGTTACACAGAACTATGACTCTCTCCAGAGAATTACAATGTCCTATTAATTGTTAAATGTATACCAATTAAAACATTGTATAAATACATTATACAAAACCCCTATTTCAGAACAGGGTCAGTTTTGACTACATTTCTTATTTGGGTTTACTAGGAATTTATTCTTCAAACTGATCACTAATTTCCTTCTCTGTCTGATTAAAGGATTCCAAAAAAGTAGCCATGTTAGCAGAAGCAAAGAGACCTGCGTGTGCCTAATTTTCTTGTTGTCAGAGACCTCAAATCCAGTAGTTATTTGAGATGCTATGGATCTCTTTCCTCTTGTGTGATTAAAAACAATTAATTTCCCCTGTCCTCACTGGAAAGACTTACGATTTGGTTTCTTCAGCCTCCTTCTGCATAATGTCCAGTATCATGCGACATGCTTCTGAACACCCCTCTGGGGTGGCGTGAATAGTGATCGGTTTCTCTGCAGCGCCAGCATTTTCCTTCCGATGAATATCTACCCTGTAGCAACAGAGCCCGCACAAAGAAATCTGCTAGGGGTCAAAAAAAGGTGCCCAAAGCTGGCCCCCCTAACAAAGCACCACAGGAGCAGCACTAACATTTGCATGTGACAGGTTACAAGGCTATTGAAAGTTACTAATCACCAGAATGGAACTTCAAGCTCATTCTGAACCACTGTTCAAAGAAGCAGTAAGACTCACACAGGCCCAGTTCATACACAACATTCAGCCATGGTTTGTCATTACATGGGCAAGTCTCAGGCTTGCACACTCTCTCTTTCAACCTTCCCTCTCCTCATGCACTCTCTATGACTTCCTGATTATTATTACATCAGAATCAACACACTGTTTGGAAGTCAAGCACAAACCATCATTGCTAACTAGCTTCAAACAACAGTGTCCAGTTCTGGGTCAGAGGGCAAGCAAAAGCCCCAGTTTGCCATTTTGGATGCAATGGCAAACTATGGCTTGCCAGAAACCAGGACAGCATGTGCCAATCCAAGATTCACTCATGTAAAACCAAACCAGAGTTTGGTATTACATGTGAAATCAGCCCTACCTCTTGAAAATTTAAGTGCATGGGTTAAAGTCTCTAACCATACCCTTGGCAATTGCAGCAAGATGCCTTTTTGGTGTAGGTGCTTTGTATATTCCTACATTCACCAGAATCCTCTACAATGCATTGGAGTGAAGGACTCCAGAACACTAAAGATTCCATTATGTGCATCCACCAAAAACTACTTTAAAAATTGCTGGAATTATGTACTGGAAATTAAAAAAGGATTAATAAATCCATATAAAGATATTCTCCCCTTTCTACAGGGAATAATGTTCCTATAACCATAGAACAAGACTCCAAGCAATGTATGAGTCCTGGAGGCCTATTTGCAAATTGGATTCTGAATGAGTCACGTTTAAATAGAAAGGAAGTTGAGAACATGTGAGCGTATGATCATGCATAGAGATACTCAAACACATCCCCTGGAGCTGAATGCAAGAACTGAAATAGCTGCACCTTCTGGGAACAGAACTGGTATTGTTATTTGCACAGAGTTTACAACATACCATATGATTGTGCATTTGTATGAGTCACAACTGTGATAAGCAGCAGGGGGTGGGGGATGGGGTCACAAACTACCTGCCCATTGTGCTTCCACACAATATCTACCAAGTCACAATTGGCAATGTCCCCCTTGTGCTTTTAGAGACAACTGCACACATTGTCAACAACAAATTGTTGCTGGACAACAGCCTGTGGAGTGGGCAAACCTTTGCATGAGCATCAGAAGAAAGAGCAGCTCTAAGCCCTACCTAACCATTTTTCTCCATCTTTTTCAGATGGCTCACTGGAAAATACAAATTTTCCAAAAGGGACAAAGAAAAGCACCCCTCAAAGCAATCTCCTAGGTGCCAATCACTTTTGTTTACCATTGAACCTATTAGCATTCTATTTTTACCATTGAATATGCTCCCATAAAACCTACAGTTAAGGTTCAGATTCTAGGCAACCAAAAGATAGGTTTGGGTTCAGATCTGGTTCACTGTGGAGGAGGAGCCAGTGTAGCCTCAGTTTTGCTCTAGCCACTGGGAATGGCTCCAAAGTGAAGGGGAGCAGCTGCTTGCAAAACTTAGTGCTGTGATCCCCTTTCTAGGTATGCCTCTGGTTCACTGAAAAAAAAAATCTCTCTGAAGCAGCTTCTGGGTTCATATTCAATTCAACTGCTGGCACAAAACTTTGTGCTTTGCCGGCAGTTGCAAAAAAGTAACTGCCACACTAAGCACTTTAAAATAGCCTCCACATACATTTGTTTGGTCTGTACTGGCCTACATTGAGGCCCAATGCAGGACACCCCACATACACAGAAGCAGAAGCTAAAGGATTCTAATACCAAGGGGGAAAAACCTCTGAGAAAATAAAAAATATGAGATGAGATGCCTAGGATAATTAAATGGACTTTCTAATCCCTTCCAACATCCTGCTTCATCCTTGTTTATGATCTTACAAGAGAAAAGCAGCAACTTAGAAGCTTAAAATTGATTTAAAGATAACTGTTAAATAAAACAACAAACATGGAACTAATTTAGATGATTCTATGTATACTCCAATATGCAGTAAGGGAAATGAGATTGCACCCATCCACTAAGCACATATTGCCAACTTCCAAGTCTGCTAGAGACCCATTATTTGCATAAGATCTAAATGTGTGAATTCCAATGACCATAGGCCCATGCCATATGGCAGTGTCCAGGATTTTATGCAAGTCCATTACCACATAGTTTGGCTCTTCACACACTGGAATTTATATACACAGACTCTATATAAAATAACTGTATCACCTTCAATGTATGGACTGCCACTAGCAGAAGAAGCTCACCCAAAGGGTAGGATGAGCTTAATCTTGCACGTCTACACCACAAAGGTTCTACATATTTAAAGTTTCACCTGATCTAGTCTGGGAGTAGAAAACAGCAAATAGAAAATTAAAATATGAACATAAAATCTTTTAACTAAAAAAGTTGCTCACAGAATAATCTTTTGAGAAAAACCATTGAAATCTGAGTTAAATGACCTAAGCCTAGACTATGATCTGAACTGTAGTGTATGCATATCCAATTCAGTTCAAGGCATTGCATTCCTAGAATGATTTTTCCCCCTCTAGGGCAGTGCTTCCCAAACATTTTAGCACTGGGACCCACTTTTTAAAAGGACAATCTATCAAAAAAAAGATATAGAAAGATATAGAAAGAAAATATGCTCCCAAGACTGCTTGAGACCTTATGGATAGTATGTATGTGTCCACCTTTGCTAAACTCTCCCTAGAAACAGAGTTCAAGGACTGTTACAGCAAACCTTTACAGTCATTACAGTACCCAGAAGCCTGAACTGGAGAGCAAGATGTGCAGTTAGGGACTTCCAAGCCAGACAAAAAGCTGGAACTGGGTTCACACTTGATCTATGACATGCCAATTACAAGACAATAATAATAATAAAGCATGACATTTTAATTTGGGGGGAGTTGAGAATTACCTCATACCATAGGTTAGCTTTCCACCTACTGATTTTCTTCTGCAAATCAGGGAAGGGTGCTTGCTAACATTTTTTAATGTTTCAAAAACTTTTCACGAAAAATCAGCTTGTGACTCACTGGTGGGTCCCGGCCCACATTTTGGGAAACACTGCTCTAAGGTCTTTTTGGGCATTGCATGTATAGCATTTCATCCCCAGCATACTGTTTCCTTGACAAATTATTGCACTTTTAAGAATAGAATATTGCACTTTGAAGCATTGTTTAAAGTAATTTCTCCATGTATGTTTTAAAATAAGGTGTGAAGGCTTCTTCATTTGACTTTTGAGTAGCTCAGATTGTTGCCTCCAAAGATATAGCAAGAATCACAGTGCAAAATCAAGACCTGTTCTAGCTGTTAGGTCAAATACATATTAACAACGTAACAAATTTGAGAATGAGGAAATAGCACCAGAAACCCCAACACAATGTCCCTAATTGTGATGATCTCAATGCACAATTTCATGGATAAAAAATATTTTCTGGCTATGCCACCAAAGACATTAACAGGATTAGGGCCCAGTTATTGAACTATTCTAGGAAAAATAGACCCAATCTATTGCTCTCAGACTATGGGGAACATAGATAATGGGGAACGTTTGATGACGAAATGAAAAGAATATTTCAACCCCATTAAGTAGAAGATGTGTATTTGGCTCAAAATAGCAGCAATTGGGAACAGACTGCTAATGATGATGTAGGGGGCAGAAGCGAACTTAGAGGGGGATCACAGCACTAAGTTTTGCAAGTAGCCACTCCCCCTCCTCTTCGGAGCCATTTCCAGCAGCTATGAATGGCTAGGAGCAGCTGATTGCAAAACTGAGTGCTGTGATCCCCCTCTAAGTATGCCTCTGGCAATGGGGAAAATCCTGGGAAAGGGTTGCTGATCAAGAGCACACCATAGATCAGGTAAGTGATACCTGTCCACAATAAATGTGAAAAAGATGGGGTCTAAAAATGACAAGATAAGCATCATGGTTACAGGAGTGGATTCACAATCAAACCCCCCATTCCTAGAAATTAATGCAAAACACATCAACACAAAACTAAAATTGTTGCAAGAGACAACTCTTTTGCCACAGAATGCACACCAGAACACATAGCCTTGCATTTAGTTAAAAATAAATCACAAGCTAGGGACGTAAAAGCCTACGAACAGAGCCCCTGTGGAAGGAAATTAAACCATTTGTGGTACTTACTTGGACTGGGTTTGCTTAGTAAGGTTCTTTATGGTCAAGCCCTCCTTTCCTATGATCGCACCAACAAATTGCGTGGGGACCAGGATCCGTAGTGGGAAATCGAGCTGTTTGGGCTGCGAAGAGCCCCCTGGGGAGGGACCCTGCTCCCTGGAAGAGTGGCCCCCGCGCCGGGATCGCTGAGGGGGCTGAGGGGAGCTCACCTCGTCGTCTGGGATGTAGGATATCTTGAAGGAATAGTTCTCAAACTGGTGATCGCTAAGCTTCTCTATTGCTCTGAAACACAGAAAAGGAAACAGAATGGATAGGAAAAATAATTTTGCCCTGGTCATTTCCCAATTCCATTTTTAAAATATTTTCTACCATTTATTTGGCTTTAGATGGCAGAATATTCCCACAGTCGACTATATATAGCTCTTCTCATTTAATGTTACTGTATGGGCACTGCATAGAACAGGAGCCTAATTCCTGTTGTGAAAAACAAACAGCCCAAAGAACACCTTTCCCTTGCCAAAGAACACAGCGGCACTAAAACAGGCTGCACTGTATGCCATGGTGGTGGTCAGGAGGCTTGGATCAGTGGAGCTAATCAGGACGCTTGGGAGATTCCAAAACAGAGAAAGTGTTTTCCCATACCCCTCCATAAGTCCCTCCATCGCCCCAGACCTGCAACCAGCTCTATAGCTTGTGCATGCATGTCTGAGGGGACCATCCACTAAAATTGCGTGTTGGGAGAGTTAGAATGGATAAAAGGAAATACTTTTTTACCCTCCAGGTTGCCACAGGAGGTGGTGATGGCATCTGGCCTAGGTGCCTGTAAAAGGGAATTGGACAGATTTTTGGAGGAAAAGGCCATGATCGATTGTGCAACCACCTTATGTTAGTAATAGACTACTTCAGAATGCCAGGTGCAAGGGAGTGGCAGGAGGATGTAGGCGTCTTGTTGTCTCCTGTGCTTCCTGAGGCACTTGGTGGGCCACTGTGAGGTATAGGAATCTGGACTAGATGGGCCTTTGGCCTGATCCAGCAGGGCTCTTCTTATGTACTTGTGAGACAAAGGGCGCGTATCGGGAGGCTCTAGAGGGGATTGCATTCCAGCAGAAGTAATGTGCCAGGATATACCCCTCCCACCTCTAACACGCCCCTTTCATTCCCCGGTCCAGCCCATTCTGCCCATCCTGCCAATGTCAACAGGGCTCTCCTGGCTACCACCCTGCAAGTGCTCCTCAGCCTCCGCAGCAGCTGCCTGGAAGCATGCAGCTACACAGGCTTCCATAATGGCATTTGTGATGCCATAAATCAGACCACTGTTTGAAGATACACTGCATGTAGTTTGGGCCTGAGCAGGGTAGGTGCCAGCTGCCCTGATGGGCTTGCTCAGATCTGTGCCTGCTGAGCAGATCTGTGCCTCAGATTTAGGCCGGTGCCCACAGGTGAGGCTTTTTGATTCCATTGGCCTGATTGCTTGTTGGAAGTATCTGCCATTTTGTGCATGAGTTTCCAGTTTCATGATAATTATTCTTGTGTGCCCTCCTATTCAGATGCATCATTAACTGATGGATACCAACTCTAATTCAAATTGTTTGAAAATCCAGGAGAACAAAACCAAACTGAAAAAGAGAGAGGATAGAGAGTGAGTGAGTTCACTTAGAACGGGTACTTACACTTTTGCTTCTTCTTTTGTTGCATATGTAACGTTGACAACTGCTGTTTCCGATTCTGTATTAACTAAGTAAAAAAGCAACATGTGCTCAAATTAATAGGCTGAAGGCTCCCACGAGATTGAAAACAAAAAGACAATCTTTGTTACATAGAAACTATTTTCCACAGCCCTTTGTCCTTTGGGACTCAGATGATAATCTGAGAGTGCAATCCTAACCTGGTGTAAGGCCAGCACAGTTAACTCAGCAAAGTTTGGCCAGCACAAGGGCCACAGTAAAGTTTGTTTGGGCCACTCAGAGTCAGAGAGGCCAGCACACAGATGTGTGCCATCCCCCAACTCCAAGAGTGGTCCAAACGTGCTTTATGGTAGCTTTTGTGCCAGCCAAACTTTGCTGGCCTAATTCCAGATTAAGATTGCACTCTGAGGCTGCAGCTAAGAAATAAATAATACAACCTGTGCTGATATCCAGCTGTATACACTAAGTAGGTTGGGTGTATGTGGCATCACAGGATGAAGTCTGCATGGATTCAGCTTTTGGCATCACCACATTTCAGTTGGTGGACAGTGCCTGCCAAAAATCTTATCCAGGCTGAATTCATCACATTGCTGCCACATGCACACAGTCAGCTGGAAATCAGTGTGGTACATTGCCCCCCCCCCACGGCTGCCAGAGGAATCAGATCTCTAATCATAAAGAAAGGTCACCTTTCAGCGCCATAGCTGTTCAATGTTCATTGCTCAACAGAATGGCATTGCTAAACAGCAAGCATAAATGTCTGTTATATTAACAGAGTATAAAAGTTTATCAGGATAGCCATTGTAGAATGTCAAGAAAGAAGAAAGCTTTTCTAAACTGCTAATCTAATACTAATCTAATTTACTAGCTAAAAATAGAATGTTGTAGCCAAACAGAGGTTATGCTGAAAACCCGCCTACAGACCAATTTAAAAATCTCAGTTTTCTATTTCAAAAGAAAACAAGTAAGAAATAACTGATTTAATTCCCCAATTTGCAAAAAATGGACTTATTACAAAAAAATTGCATTTTGCAAATAATTTTTCAAAAACCAGAACAAAAACACCTAGAATAGAAATGCTTTGTCAAATTGAGCCAGTTCTATTGGCTATAAATATGCAGATGGTATATTCTGAAAAGGTGCTTTCCATTTTTACCTGTAGTAGTTATAACCCACAGATATCTAAATACCCACAGAACTGACAGGCCAGAAGTTATCGTGCATCGTCTTAGATACACAGACCTGCTCCATGTCATAAAGTGGTCCAGACAGTAAAGGGGAAAAGCTCTGGAAATGTGGAAATCAGATGCCATAATGTGAAATTATCATTCTAACATATATGGTGATCATAGCCCTGCAGCTTGATGAAGGCCAAAAAGGTAAGGGGTCTGCAGCTTTGCTGAACAAAGTTAGCAAAAGTTACAGGATCCCTTGAGAGAATTAACAGTGCAATTGATTTAAACTTAAACAAGTCAATTCTCTCACACCTAGCAGGGCAAAACATTCCTTCACCCGAACTGGGAGAAGAAAGTGGACATACTCTCACTGGGAACCCAGCAAAAACCACAAATTCCCATTAAGTGTATTTGCTTGGAAAATATTTGCTCATATCTTCTCCCATTATGGTGTGCACAATTATTCATGTGCCAAAACAATTCTATACCAAAACCAATGTGTGTAATGTGGACCTCAGATTGTGTTTTTCTGCAGTTACTACCCTAGCTAAGTAGTTAGTTCAGGGATGTTTAATTCTATGCAACAGAAGTGCTTCAGCATGACCTTTCCTTATATGAAGGGTCACTGAAAAGCACTAGGCAATGCTGTAGCTCAGTGGTTCCCAAACTGTGGGTTGGGACCCACCAGTGGGTCACAAGCCAATTTCAGGTGGGTGACAAAGCACCTAGGGCAACCATATTGAAAATATGGGAAGATGGGATGCTGGAAATGGGGAGGACTGTGTGGTTGCTATGTTTGTGTCAAGGTTGTAAATGGGATTTTTTCTTTCTGATTCACTTAGCTATTGGGAAATGGCTGAGAAATAACCCAACTTATTGCTGCATTCTCAGGAAAGCGGCAAGCTCTGGTGTCACAGTGATGGCACTTCCGGCCATGATATCACTTCTAGTGGTTCCTGGACAGACTGTCATTCTAAAACGTGGGTCCTGGTGATAAAAAATTTGAGAACCACCATTGTAGCTCATTATCCCAGAGTAAAGGTAAAGGTTTCCCCATGACCGAATGGTCTAGTCGTGACCGACTGTAGGAGGCGGTGCTCATCTCCGTTTCAAAGCCTGTAGAGCCGGCGTTTTGTCAGAGGACAAGCTTCCATGGTCATGCGGCCGGCATGACTCTATGCTGTAGCGCACCGAACGCCGTTCCCTTCCTACCGAAGTGGTCCCTATTTATCTATTTGCATTTAGGTGCTTTCGAACTGCTAGGTTGGCAGGAGCCGAGACAAGCAACGGGAGCTCACTCTGTCGCACAGTCTTGAACTCCCAACCTTCCGGTCGGAAAGCCCAGCAACAGCAAATTAACCCGCTGTACTAGAATGCAAATGTAGAATAAGTATAGCATCGTCTATGGTAAGCTTAATTTTATTAGAGCACTTTAAGCTACATGAAAGTCTTTAATAAACAAAATGAACAAATTTCCTGTAGATTTCCTTACCTTGCTCCACATTCTCTACAGTCCCATGTTGAGCTAAGAGACCATCCAACACCTGAGAGAGAAACCAGTACACACAATATAAGCTAAAATAAATTGCAAGGATTTTCTACAGATGAGAAGGACATACATTTTGCATAGACAAACATATGGATAGAATCAGGAAGTTGTCACAATAATAAAAATTACACAGTGATCAATTAATCTCACTTAGGCTCTAGTCTAAAATAACTTGTAACTGACATAGAAAAATTGTGTGAAGCCCCCACATGAACAAGAGCAGAAACAATGGCTCACAATGACCTGTCCTGGCCTTTTGAAATGGCCAGAACAATTTCTGACATTTGTGAGAGGATCTCGGTGAGTCGCAGGCACAAAAAAATATTCTGCGCTGTTGGCTTCTATCACAGGGCTGAACCCAAGTCGTCTCTCTGTAAACATTCCTAGCTAGACCAATAAGCCACTCTGTTTCTTGTCTTCTCGAGAATCCCTGAATCAGAACTAGCCCCTCCCTTGGCCTCAGTTGTATACTCTGTAGCATGAGAGAAGAAAACAACATTCTGCCATTCAGGCAGGGGGAAGATTCATTTTGCCTTGCATCTTTTCCAGGTTAGGATTGCACTCTGGGGGTGATTATCTGCATGGAAAAAATGACCTCTGGGGGTCTTCCTTCAGACCATAGGTTGGTCAAGAGGATATTTCAGCTTCCTTTGTGCTTTACAGCTCTACAAGTCTGTAAAGATGCAGTTCACAGTCACCTTGGCTAGTAGCCATAGCAGGAAACATAAAATGGTGACTCTTCTCATTCAAAGAAATTCAAGAGGTACAGGCACAGATGAGCAGGCAGCCACCTTCCCAGAAAGAAGTGTTTAAGCTGTCCTGTTCTATCAACACCTGAAAACTGCAATTTAGTCACCTGGCTTACTGTCAGTGAGTCATTTTCCTGGAATATGAACTTCTGTACAGAAGCAACAAAAGTGGATTGTCTAATCAGAGACCTGTCATTGTACTTGTGGGAATGATGACTAAAAGAAACACCAACTACATCTATCCCTGCTTGAGTCTCCACAGCCAGCAAGGAGAAATGACCTTATGTCTACAATGTCACAAAAATCCCTGTATTCCAAACCATTTTCACAAAATGAGGTGCACCTGGAAGTTTGTTTCTATCATTCTTGGGAATAAGAATCAATACGTTACACATCTCAGTTTAGTTTAGCAACTAAGTTTAGTTTAGCATCTCAGATAGTTGTTTAGTTTAGCTAAACAACTCAGTTTAGTTTAGCATCTCAGATAGTTTAACAACTATCATCTGGGAGAAGATCAGACCTATTCCTTCCTACTGCAGGGTGTCAATGGAGAAAACCAATACCCAGATGATGCTCACAACTTGCATGCAGGTCAGTCTGTTCAACCTTGTAGATGTGGGCTGCTTTGTGCTTCACACTTGAGCACACAGGTCATATAGTGCTTATTACAAACATACAGACTACCTTTAGTCCAATTATTCCATCCATTTTTTAAATGGATAAATGGTAGGTCTGCCACAATGTGAGTTAGGGCGTAATCTTAACCTGGAGTTAGGCCAGCAAAGTTTGGCCAACACAAGAGCCACCGTACAGTAATTTTGGACCACTCTGGGAGTCAGAGAGGCCAGCACATAGACGTGTACCATCCTCTCTGACTCTGAGAGTGGTCCAAAGGTGCCTTAAGGTGGCCCTGGTGCTGGCCAAACTTTGCTGGCTTAGTTTATGCCGGCCTAACTCTACATTAGGATTGTGTTCCCAATGTGTCACCAGAACATGGAAGATGTTCATAGACCTCATTATAGGCCAGTTCTGATTTTTTTAAATCCAGACCAGTCTCATGTGATAAAATGCACTAATACGTCCAGTACAGACGTGCCCTAGCCTCTTGCATCTGGGGAAATTTGGGCTAGTTCCTTCAATTATGTCATTTGAATTCATCTCTGCATGTGCCAGGCAGGTCATCTGAACCACTGGTGGTCCTGGCCCATGTATCATCCCAGTACATGCCTCCAAGTGCAATCCCTCCTTCAAATGTAATTGCAGTGAGATGATGATGCCACTGCAATTACTTCAGGTGTGAGCAGTGCCTGGGGAACTGCCTTGCTCTTCCTCTTCTTTTTTTTTTAACTGAGGAGCAGGTGGACTACCCTCAGAACTGCTTGGAAGAGCTCCAATGCTGGTTGCAGCTTGCTTTTCCAAGCCACTCCGAGCGCCTTTCCAAGCTGCTCCAAGGGCTGTCCGGCTCCTCCGTTTTTTTAGCTCCCGGGATACCAGGCAGAGGGGTGGCACTGTGATCCACTTCCCCCACTCTAAGCCACCATTGGAGCTTTTCCTAGCCACTCCAAGGGCCATCCTTCTTCTTTGTTTTGTTTAATGGAGGAGCAGGCAGGTGGCCCTCACAGCGCCTTGGAAAAACTCTGATGGTGGCTCAGGGTGAGAGGAGTAGATCATAGTGCTGCCCCCACCTTTTGCACCTGGACTCCCCCCAGGTATGCCACTGATCTGAACTGCTCTTCCCCATGAGATGAAGACAATTGGTACACATTTCCCTAGATGCAAGAGGAAGGGCCCGGACATGCTCACACTGTGTCTTATCACATGGGACAACCTGTCTCGCATGGAGAATATATTCAAAAGAAGGATTCGTCACCTGTAAATGATGGCTCTAATTCACATTGCGGCAACCCTACCTTTCAAGAATGAATGGAAGAACTGGACTGAAGATGGTCCATATGTTCATAATAAGCACTATGTGTCAGTCCACAATTTCAGGCAGTTTTAACAAGGAAATCAGATGGCTTGAATAGATTCACAGATTTTTAAGGCTGTAAAGGCCCATAGAAGCAAGTTACGGGTCAATGAACTTCCATCAGATATTTTGGCATGCATTATCACTGTCAAAGTCACTGTTATTTTTTAGCTAAAAGAGCATCAAGTCAGTGCAAAAATGGCAACCAATGAAGATTGTACCCTCTTGTTGGAGGAAGCCAGCTATAGTACCCTGCAACATAAGGCCACCATAGGGCAAAAAAAAAAATCAACACTGTTTTTTAAATACCCACTGCATTTGTGTGTACATACACACTATAAAGAAGAAGCAGGGAGCTGGAAATAACAAAACCATCAGTTCACTTACCTCCCACTGTAAGTGAGGGGGAATATTCCTGATCTGAATCTTCCTGCTCCTGTGAAGAAAAATTTCCCCAGAGATCACATAAGTATAGATTAAAAAAAGACCAGCTACTCTCATGTAGCTGAGGGAGCCTTAGCTATATGATAATAAGTGACTCCTCTGTAGTAAAGAATTTCTGATCTCCAATAAGGTTTCTACAAACATTTTGTCTTCTTCACCATCATCCAGCATATGAGAACTGCACAGAATGCAATCTCTATCCCTCTCCCCATCTTGGACAATGAAGCATAAAGAATGTTTTGGACTCACAACAACATACCCTCATCAAGTAATCCCATGTCATCAGAAAAAGGGATAATGAAAGAAGCAAAGGCAATTAAGGGCTCAAACCTTTCGGCGGTATGTGTGAACCTTCGGCTAAAAGTGTTGCAAACATGTCATAAAGCATGTCCACAACACCTCACTGCCCGCGCTGGGTTGATGCTCAGTTAGCATCAGGCCCAACACAGGTGGAAGTGCCCTTACCTGCCCCCACAACCCATCATTGATGGTCTTTGGAAAAAACACACATACCAAAGAAAAAACGCTCAGACGTTTCTCTCCAAATTTTTACACGAGCTTGCAAACAGGAAAAGCTCAGCTCTTTATAGGGCAGCAGCTATTTGATGGTTGAATAACCTCAGTGCTCGAGGCAATTAATTATCTGATCTTCCCATCACCTGTGTTTTCATTGGAGGCTCTAACGGACCCACCAGAAATCAGGCCCTGACCCACAGTTTGAGAAACGCTGCCTACACTATTGAAAATACTGCAGAACTCAGATAGTAAACATGGTTCCCAAGCATGGGAAATTTGAAAGTGGGGGGGGGGGGGTCAAAGCTTAAGCAGTACATTTTGGCTGGACCTGAACTCTGCTGTCAAAATACATTGGCACTACAACTGGAGCTGACGGCATTACTTTTGAAAAGAAGGCAGAATAAGCAATTTCAAAAAAAAAAAAGTGCCATAGTTTGCATCCAGCTGGCCAACATACTGCTTCAAATTCATTTTTTTCCCAAGGCATCATTTCTAGAAAGCAAGAGAGAGCAGCCATCTAGAAAGTAGTCATCTCCCCCACCCCCAAGTTTCAGACCACATAGTCCTCTGGAGCATGACGTTCTCAAGTTATTGTGACATTTTTAAAAGGGGAGGGCTGGGATTGTTTTTCTTCTCTATTAATTGTGAAATTAGTGACTAAAATTAAGTGAAGCATGGGAGCCATGGCATTGCTCCTTCGTAAATGTGAGTCACTTCCTTTCATTGGAGGAGAACATGCAGCAGTCAGAGGGAGAGACAGTGATCCGAGTGTTCGGGCTGAACAGGCCTTTCCCCATCTGGTTTGTCCCTACTCTGCAGGGCTGCCTTCAGCCTGGAGATTTGTCTAAATGAGAGGGCTGGCCTGATGTTAAGACAGCTAACTGGCAATTAATAAATACTAGCAGTTCTACATGCACTCAAGGGTCACACAAACACAGAATGTACTGTATATCGAAAAATAAAACTGACAGCACAAGGATCATTAACTCTCTGAGATTTTTCACACAATACTACATTTTCTACATATGTGTAGGGAAAACAAATATGCCTATGTACGGAACAGCCGACGAATCCACACGTGGAACCCCACAGCTCCAAACCACATGATAAAATTAATTCTTGCATGATATTCACACATGCTTTGTTTTTGGAGTTATGTAAATTATGATCGCCTGGGTGCTGCATAAAAAGAAAGTACATGATGACACTGCATTGAGTCAGTGGGATGCAAAATGGCATGCTTGTCGCTCAAGAGATGCAACACACTGTCATGTATGCCCTAGTTCAAAGACCAGTCCAAGGGCCACCACACACACAATCCCTACTTGAGTATTATTTTCATGTAGTGTACCTTGTTACCCCACACCTCCTCCCATGTACCAAACTAACACAGACCAGTTTCGCTGTGAGTATACATAGCAAGTCGTCCCTACTGGTGCTGGGTTCCCACCACAGGCCTACACAGCAAAACAGATGTCTGTGCTCATTATAAATCACTGTATACCTATGGAGTTCACTTCCAGCCCTCAGCAGGCACAATAAATGCTCTTCAGTCTGCTGTATGAAACAAACTTGACACCCTGTTTAGAGGGTCGAATGTCCAGCTATTCTTCCTAATGGTCTTTCCAACATTTTATATATCCCTGCTAATTTTTTTTTAAATTCATCTCTTGCCCATCATGGTACATGAAACAAATTTACACAAAATGTAATTAGCATATCTGCTGCCATGTGTTTATTTTGAAAAGCATTCGCCATATCTTGTGCCTTACAAGAAAGCTACACATCTCAGAAAAGATTTAAGAGTCAAAGAGCATTTCAGCACCATCACAACAAAAACAGAAACAACCTCTGAGCAAATGGAGTAATATATTGTCCTAAACTAGAAGACACCCTGGAGCTTAAACTAGGACAAGAACTTGAATATCAGGCAAGCTGTTCAATATTTGTGAAGTTCAGATTCATGTGAGGAAATATTTTCAGATAAAAGGCCAAATGCTTCATCGGTTCATTCAAATGCCCACTCTAGTACTCTAGGGACTTTCATTTTGTGGAAACATCTCGCTGTCAGCAAAAGTTACATGTCTTGGTTTCAAGCCTATGCTAAGTATGGCTAACTGCCAGGAGGCAAGGCTAGTGCTATACATCCCATCAGCGTAATGGCACGGATTTCAAACAACAAGGCAAGGTACCAACACAATGCAGTCCAGGCTGGCCACCCACCCACCCACCCACCCACCTTGTCCTGCAACATCAGAAACAGCCAAAGGTGCCCTGAATAAACATTTGTTTAGGCAGTGACCTGGCAATCAAAGGACAAGCAAAAGGAGAGTAAGAGGCAAAAAGAGACCTAAAGCCAGACACACTCTAAATGCTTTTCAGTGCAATCCCCATCCCATCAGCTCTACATGGGCTTCTCAGACGCAACTCTGAGTAGCCCCATAGGGGTGGCTGGGCCTTTACTCAGGGTGAGGGAACATAAGTCCCCTTACTCTGAGTTGCGCCACAGCTGCCTCCTAACCAGGGCTGGATAAGGCACCAACCAGTCTATTCCAGCCTCAGTTATGACTGTGCCCTTCAAAGCTTTTGTGCCCCACAGTCAAAAAGAAGCATATTTCCTGGACTTGCATTCAGCATTATGTCTCACAAGATCAGCCTGACTCACATGCTCCAAAGCAGTGGAAACACAACACCAATATCAAAATGCAGCCATGAGACCATTTGCATCACCAAGGATACACGTCAACGCTTCCAGCAAAGCTTCTAGCAAAGACTGAAAACACCTGTTTCAATTGTCAGATCAAATGCATCAATAAACTCAGCTCAAGCATAGTTCCTTTTACTTGGCCAGCAGCAAACATGAAAAGTAAATAAGGGCAATTGACCACATCAAAATACTACCCAAACTAATCATTGGTCCAAATTATCTCAGAAACTCTACTTGTTCTTTCCCAAAAGGTATACTAGTAAAACACACACACACAAAAACAAAAAAAACACACACACAAAAACACAACAACCCCCACACTCTTCCTGCATGTAACAAAACAGTGCAACAAGGAGTCATGTTTAGCATAGCCCCCTCCCCCAAGTTCAATACATGATAGTTTACTACATGCAGGGAGTATTCCCAAGGGGAATAATAAAAAAAAATGGCTCTTCACCTGCAATCTGAAAGCGTACAGCCCACAATTTATTTGTTTAAATCAGTGTTTCCCAAACTGTGGGTTGGGACCCACCATCAGGTTGCGAACCAACTTTTGGTGGGTCATGAAACATTTCTGAAACATTGGGGATGGGGAATTTGCAAGTACTCTTGCCTAGATTGCAGAAGAAAATTGTTAGCTGGAATGCTAATTTGTGGTATGGGGCAATCTTCATACCCCCAAATTCAAATGACACTTTTTCCGATTTTCTCTAGTAATTGTCATGCCATAGATCAGTGTCAGTTTCAGCCTTTTGTCTGGCCTGAAAGTCCCTAACTGCAAATCTTGCTCTTCAGTTCTGCCTCGTGGGAATCTGGAATGACTATAATGCAGTGGTTCTCAAACTTTTTAGCACCGGGAGTCTAGGAACCACTTTTTAGAACAACATTCTGTCTGGGACCCACCATAAGTGATGTCGTGGCTGGAAGTGCCATCACTGTGATGCCAGAGCCTGCTGCTTTCCTGAGAATGCAGCAATAAACTAGGTTATTTCTCAGCCATTTTCCAATAGCAAAGTGAATCAGAACGAAAAAAGCCTACTTACAACCTTGACAAAAGTGAAACAACCACACATACTTTCCCATACTTTCAATATGGCTGCTCTAGGTGCTTCGTGACCCACCTGAAATTGGCTTGCGACCCACTGGTGGGTCCCAATCCACAGTTTGGGAACCATTGCTATAAAGGTTTGGGGGAATGCTACTTGATCTCCATTCCTAAAGAAAGTCTAGCAAATGTCTACACACATATATTATAAACAAGGTCTCTATCAGCCTCAGGAGTACTGGACCCTGATTATTGATTAATTATTGTTACTATTAATAAAATAGTTCTTTCTAGCACTCTTTTTTGTCTAGCAAGTCATGATAGATTGTCATTTTAAAAAGTGGGCCTGGTGCTAAAACGTTTGGGAAGCATTGGTTTAAATTGTTTATTTCCTGCCTTTCCCTCTGAATAAATTAAAACTTCTTTATTTAAGGAATTTTAACCCTCTTTTCCAACCCCAACTGGCAGTTTAAAGCTACTTACAACACAATTAAAAAAGACATCAAAATAAAATTAAAATTTAAAAAGGCAAAATCAAAAAGAAAAGTAAACAGCATTGACAAAACCAACCACAACTAAGAGCCCACATGGTGACAATCAATTAAACAGTAGCCCAAACAAAAAAGTATTACCTTCTCTTCTAATTGCCAGGTGTTCTTCCACTTCATTCCATATAAACTGTACAACAGATGCAAGGATACAACATGTGTCTTCTTCCATATAATCCAACCCGTACTCTTAGATCATCTGGGGGGGCCCTCCTGACTGTGCCGCCACCAGGAGAAGTGAGAGGGGCGGCGGCCAGGGGGAGGGCCTTTTCGGTGGTGGCCCCCCAACTCTGGAACACCCTCCCCTTAGAATTGAGAACTGCTCCCTCTTTGTTTATATTTCGGCGGGGGCTGAAGACCTTTTTATTCCAAAAAGCTTTTAACCGTTGACAGGCTGGCTGGTTATTATAACCCACGGGGCTCGTTGTTTTTATATTGTTTTTAAATTTGTTTTTAATTGTGTTCTTAATTTTTGATTGTATTGTTTAATTCTGTTTTAATTGTTTTTAATTGTGAATTGTTATATTGTTTTTATATATATATATTGTAATGCCGCCTTGGGTGCCTTCGGGCACAATAAGGCGGGGTAAAAATCTAATAATAAATAAATAAATAAATAAATAAATAAATAAATAAATGTGTATCAAGAGAGCCCCTGGGACCACTCCACAGAACTATATAGGGGAAGAGCTATAGAAAATACCTGCTCCTATTGGTGACAAGATACATCTCTTTCTTCAAAAAAAAAAAAAAAATATATATATATATATATAGGAAGAACAGTGCCTGATCCCATCAGGGGAGAAGGAGGAGAAAGCATCCTACCACTGCTCTTGTGGCACCTACCATTGGATCAGGAATGAGAATAATAAATCATGGCAATGAAGAACGCAAACCTGGTCATGCGATCTGAAGACTCCCTGAATAAAATGACATTATATTTCCATCTTTGTTGCTGGAGAGAAGCAGCAGAGAACTGAAACCTAGGCCAATAGCCAGTCTTGAGATCAGGGGCAGGTTTGAGTCACATAAGATTGACTCAAGGTTTTTTTTGTGCCATGCTTAACAGCCCAATCCTCAGCTGCTTGGCCACCCAAGCAAGTAGTGGGAGCTAAACGGCTACTGCTGTCCCCCGTGGCGCCTATGGGAGGCTTCACAGGAGAAGGGGACATCTGTCTACTTTCCCTGCTGTGAAGGTGCAGGTGGGCGAGTGGTCTACTCACCTCTGCACTGGCTAATTACCGGCACACAGGCAAGGGCCTCTGTGTAAGACTGTTCAGCCGTACATGGAGATCAGGATTGGTGGCAAAGGACACCACTGGTCCCACCCATGGCACAACGCCAGCGAGTGGGGCACTTATCGCTCGCAGGCTCGTATTGCCACCTCTGGGCAGTGTGGGGCCGGCGTTAGGCTGGCATTTGCCTAGAGCTGGCACTAACGGATTACCGCTGGCACTGTAGGTGCCTTACAGTCCGCCCTTTCAAAAAACTTTAGCCCGACATAAAGATTCAGCCCTAAATCTCCTGTGGTCCAATTTTTAAAGTCCGTAGCACCACATAGTGTTTTCTGAGTATCAGAAGATCCAGTGAAGCAAAACACAGACCAGTTAAAGAACTTCAGGAAAGTTGGTGTTCGAAGGAACTGCTGCAAACGACAGGTGAAGATGGAAACAAATGTTTGAATTGTACTGCATTGCAAGAGGAACAAATAAGGACAATGAGAAACTTCATTTTCAACTCTTCATGTGGAGAAGAAAGAAGTATTTAACACATTTCAGTTTGATGGCAATGCAGATAAGGAGAAAGATGTCAAGTTCTAATCAATACATCTGAAGCACACTGCATGAAATGTTATATCTGAAAGACATGAGATCTTCACTGTGAAGCATAAACCAATCTGTGACTGATTTAAAGCAATTAGCATAAACTTGTGAATTTGGAGAGCTGTATGAATCACTTACTGAAGATTGCATCAACGTGCAACAACATCAGTGAGGTCAAGATCACCAAGGAAGAGGGATTAAATTCTAGAGTGGACATGGCAAAGACAGAGGAAGTGGCTACAAAGCTGTGGGGGAGGATGATTGAAACACAAAGTTGCCGTATAGCCCAAAATATTTCAACTGCCAACATTAAGAAACCCTTGGACTAAAAAAAATTCAACAGGAAGAAGTGCCACAGAGGGGTGGGGAAGTGGCAAAGGCCTGCTTTGCATAGGATCAGTCAGGACCATCCATTTCTAGTCAGATAGGAGTTAGGGAAATGTGGCAAATTTAAATGTGCTGCTAAGCGGTTGCCAATATGTGCTCAAGATATGCCTTTCCTTAACAGATTCTGATTGCAATGCAACACCCGCCCACAGGCATCCCACTTTTTCCATTCCCAGTACAACCCCAAGGCGCATGCATGCACACACACGCACGCACACACACGCACGCACGCACACGCACGCACCCCGCTTCAGCCTCTAAATGCAACACATTTGCACACTCAGTCGGTAAGTCTTGTACACAACTCCTTCTGCTGACATAATCCTCAAGTGCTCTCCCACCTTGCCATTCCCTTCCTCAGTGGTCAGAAAATAGAAATGCATTTACTTTAAAGAGGAGACCCCAAAGTACAGACTAGGAATGCCCTCTCTCACACACTGCTTAAAGACGAAAGCAGCATGCTTATTGCAATTGAGTATGAGCATACCGGGCAGAGTTTGCCAACAAAGTCTGCCCTAAGAGATCACTACCTCCCAAAAACCTGTGAGTGTATGGACAGCAGAGGGGAGAGGAGAAAGAGTGCAGTCCTTTTTCATAATCAGTCCCTAAGAAGTGTAATTGACAAGCCACCAGTGGGCTTTCACGGATGTTCAAGCAGTTGAGGCTATTGCCAGTAACCGGCTCTCAACCAGCTCGACTAAGTTCAAAGGGATGGTACCCTGCTGGGAGAGCTCAGTTGTTTTTTGACAGCCATTAAATCAACTCTTGTTTGCTTACAGGCAAACCTGCACCTCTAATGCCAAAAAAAGAGATGCTTTGGGGCTCAACTTGTGTCCAATTCACAATGACTTCAATGAGAGAATGCCAAGTTGGGGAGAGGGGAAGCACATGATCTGTCTCTTGGAATCAGCGAGAGAGTAGCTGTCCATTCCAGAGAGAAGCAAGCAGAAGTTCAAGAGCAGCAAAACACTGGAAAGAATGAATGAAAGCCAAAGAAAAAACTAGACCCTGACACTTATAGCCACTTGTTATACATGATTTATTCTTCTAGTAAACTGCCGCGTAAAAGGACTAACGCTAGGAAAATGCTTCTTGTTAAGGTCAAACTACACACTTCACAGAATATCTGTGACAGAATTTCTGGAGTAGTTGGTTTTAAAATGAAATGCAGCTGTGGGGGACAAACATTTGCTCACAGTGAGTGTGTGGGAGCTTAACCCTTTGGCAGAACAAACCTGCTCTCCCTGTTGTTATTTGTCCCATGGAAGTAATTCCCCTCCATGGAGGGCAAAAAAAATTATATATTGGAAGAATTTATATCCCACCTTTCCCATGCCGAAGCAAATGCTCAAGGCAGCTTACATGGGCAGGCTGGTCTAAACCACCATTTCTTAATGGGTTTTTAAAAAACAAATATACAGTATTCTGTGATTCACTGAATCCTCAGTCCCAGATGTAGCCTTCACAGTGTGGTTCTCTCCTCTGGCTGCGTGCCATCAAGCTTCAGCAGGCAATCGCAAGTCAAGCCTGGACAGGTCCTCAAGGTCGTATTCCGTTCTTTTGCCAGCTGGTGTTCTCACACTGGCAAATCAGCTCCACAGTAACTCCATTTTGCCACAACAGGTACTACAGCTCGTCACCGCCTGGTGTTCTGTCTCCCATCCAAAAATACACCACAGATTCTCCTGTTTAACTTCAGGCTGGACCAGCAGCTCAACCATCAGTTCACACCTCCTGCCTTATCAAAAAACCATTCTGAGACGAAAAACAGACGTAAGCTCAAACACAACACCACTGTGAGCAAGTTCACAAGCTGCTGTTCAGCTGAACTGAGGCCGAGTTCAGGTTTTTCTGGTTTTTGTTTTTAAAAACCAAGCGCTTCTATGTAATGTGTAGTTTAGCATGAAGTGATGTTTGCTTAAGAAATCGGTGAATTTCGGTGATGGCTTGGATTCAAAATCATTTTCTGTTTTGCCACAAGAGGGCATATGGCCATTGTTTCAGCATGGGGAAGCATGGCTACTACAAAAGCATTTCGACTACGAACAGCATTTGTTTTGAATCCAGACACGATTGGCCAGTGTTCATTAGATGGACCTTTGTCCTAGGCTTCCACAAACATTCCTAGCCTTGCTGCTAATACTACAGTATGGCATTATGTACAATTGGCTCCTTCTGTATGAAAACTGAAAGGTCTTCTATGAATCACTTCATCTATTAACAAACCTAAACAAATCTCACCATGATGAGGCTGAATGTTCAGGGGCAGGAATGGACAGGAAATACCCAGAGCTTGCTTGTTGCATCAGTAACTCTCTCCAACAGCAAAACACCATCCTATAGTAGCACGAGGGCCTGAGTTTGAATGAGAATCTTTAATGTAATTCATGCAAGATAATCTCTATCAATGGTGACTAGCCCTGACAGCTAATTGGAACCTCCATGTTCAGGCACAAGATACATAGGAATACCAGGTACTCACTCACACAACCCACTGACACATGCATTCTGTGTGCTGACTGTCACTGCAAGGCTGCAATCTTCTCTCCACTGCCATCTACTAACTAACAGCATGCAGCCCCATCTGTCATTAAGCATAATCTGTAATAATCCAATAAAGTGAAATGAGCCACTGAACATATCTCTGGATACATTATGCTGGCTCCACGCTACCATGTAGAACAGGAGGAATTCTTACATCACCTCATCCACGCTAGCCAGAAACTCTTTACATAGAATATTTTCCTCTTGCGATGATGTTGATACATGACAGACACGTGTCAGACATGGAGAACAAACAGTGCAAATGCTTTAAAGGTAAAGGTTTCCCCACGACCGAATGGTCTAGTCGTGACCGACTGTAGGGGGCGGTGCTCATCTACGTTTCAAAGCCTGTGAGCCGGCGTTTTTGTCCGATCATGGTGGCCAGCATGATTCTACGCCGTAGCGCACGGAACGCCGTTACCTTCCCACCAAAGTGGTTCCTATTTATCTACTTGCATTTTAGGTGCTTTCGAACTGCTAGGTTGGCAGGAGCTGGGACAAGCAACGGGAGCTCACTCCGTCACGCAGTCTCGAACTCTCAACCTTGCGGTTGAAAGCCCAGCGACAGCGGATTAACTCGCTGCGCCACCACGTCCCCTTATGCTTTACTTTGCCATAAATGCATGTGTTAGAAAGCCAATGTTCAACTAGACTTCTCAAGAATCGTGGGGCTAGCTAAATGCTAGGTTCCCGATTGAATGAGGCAGCTGAGTCGGGTTAAGGAAAATGTAGTGTTAATTTCCTGCTAATAATTAGCAGTTAATCTTTCTACTGGCAGTATCGTATATTGTTATCCTTGGCATCTATTTGTTTTTTTACCAACTTAGCCCAATTACAAACAAGGCATGCCAATCAACACAAGGCAGTGGACTCTGCATTAGGGAACAAGGGTTGTTTTAGCTAATTTATGGGCTTTCTGGTTTTAGTTTGATATTGAATCCCAAGTTTTGAGTATTGAATGCTGTTATTGTTTCAATAATTTATTAGCTGACTTCAAGGAATTTAAAATAATATGGTAGACTATAGAGGTCTTTAAAACAAAACGACAAAAACAGCAACTCATTTAAAGCATTTTCTAGCAGAGCTGCATATATTTTCCAGTGTTACAATTTGCTTTAAGTCAAGCCCTAAGTCAATAGCTCACTAAAATGTGTCATTCTTAACTAAGGGCATTCATGCTAGTGGCTTAAAACTATCTCACTGCTGGACCTGATTTTCTTGCTGTGGCCTTAACCGCTGGCCTGTGATAAAACCGTTTCTGTTGGGCGAGGCTGTGAGACATTTCCATTCTCTTGGGCAAAAATGGCTACGCCCAGTGGATTTATCACAGGTAATATCCCATACACCCTTGTGCTACAGAAGAGAGAGAGAGAGAGAGAGAGAGAGAGAGAGAGAGAGAGAGAGAGA
>JAJKFI010000002.1:29658438-29721596 GCA_029204185.1 Lerista edwardsae
GGTATTTATGTACCGCCTTTCTTGGTCAACAGTTTGCTCCTTTGACTTTAATTCAAGGTGGTTTACATAGGCAGGCATTTTCTAAACTGTAAGGGTTTTTACAAGTCACAAACAAAGTTCTAATCTTTCAAGAACTATATAATATACAGATGACTTTTATCGTCCAGCCCTTGTTTCTCGCTGCATGATTGCCTTCCACGGGCTGATAATCTGCTTCTTTGCTCTCACCAAAGAGCAGCTGGCCGCCCAAATGATGCCATATTAGGGATTATTGATCATGCCAGAATAGAATGAACCAATCTTTCCCCTCTCCCTTTATTCAGAATCCTCCTCTGTCACCCAGTTGGGGACCCAACCAATGGGCTGCCCAGGGGCAGAGTGCTGCCCCCTCCACTGGCTCCCCATCCCTCACACCACTTTTCCATGCCCCCATGCCACACCAGGCTCCATTTTGGAGCCATATGGAGACAAGGAATCTGGTCATCATACAGTAGCTACGCTATGTCTTAGTGTTTGAGGTGGCAGTTATATTAGGTTGGGGTTAAAGAGCTCCTAGCATTAAAGAGCTACTGTTTTACCATTTATTATGTTTTTGTACCATGCTTATTAGAGTTACTAATGTATATTAAAGAGATACTGGGGTTAAAGAGTTACTGTTCTACCATTTATTATATTTTTGTAATGTGCTTATTTTTCAAAAGTATTGTATACATACTAAACTTACAAATAAATGAAGAATCAACTGTATGAAAATATTCAAAGTTGCAACAGATCATTATGATCTAGTCTGCATAGAAACTATGTGGTGTACACAAACCTACTATGAGACCTTCTAAGCCTCAAAAAACTTAATGCAGCAAACTAATGAAGCAACCAAAGAATGAAATCCTACAATCTGAACATCTCAAGAGACGAAGAAAGAAAAATGTGAATAGTCACAAGTGAGAGGTTTTAAAGTGTAAATACGCACAGATAGAAGTTGAAGGCATTGCCAAAGAAGGGACTCAATTTAAAAAGATCCAGATATAGGAGGTTTCCAAAACAAGAGTATCTTTACAAAAAGGTATCTTTATTCATACTTAGAAACTCTGCATCAACAGGAACAGCCATAATGTACCAAAAGATCCTTAACTCAAAGGCAGTGGTTCCCAAACTGTGGGTCAGGACCCACCAGTGGGTTGTGAGCCAATTTCAGGTGGGTTGCTTTTGGAAAATGCCCGAGAAATAGCCCCACTTATTGTTGCATCCTCAGGAAAGCAGCAGGCTCTGGTGTCACAATGACAGCACCTCTGGCCATGACTTCACCTGCAGTGGGTCCTGAAAAGGTTGTCATTCTAAAAAGTGGGTCCCAGTGTTAAAAAGTTTGATAACCACTGCTCTAAGACATTTTAATCCCTCCTTGGCTCACAGAAGTGCATTACAACATCAAGCTCAGTCTACATTTGGTTAAAAATTACTTGTCATATTGTAAAAAAATGTATAAGGGTTGTTTTTAAAATAAGAATGGGAATATTCAGTGAATCAGATCATAGTTCCTTATAGCTCATGTGGGAGAGAAGTGTACACAGATTAGAGAAATGTCAATATCATACCTCTTTTTTGAACTATTTCAAAAATATGGCTATTTATTACCATTTTGCAAAACAGAGCATCCTACACCATCTGGGTGCATCTTCGTGCTGGGAAAGAGGAAAACGTTGTTCCCATGCACCATTGAACGGACCACAGAAGGGAATTAGCTTAAACAGCAACTGAACTAAAAGCTGAATACCTGCACTTGCACAATACAGGAAAACGAGAAGATGTTAATAAAAAAATATAAACATGCTAGATCTCGAAGCAATTCTAAATTTAAAAAAATGCAGCAACACTGCCCAAAAGAAAAGCACCCATCCACGCCACCAAATTAAGTTACAATCTTGGAGGCCAATAGAAGATGTTAGTTAATACGTTTACCAGCGTTAGCATTGAGACATGCATTGTTAGTGTTTGGGAAAGTAATGCTTTCAAATGATATTATTATTAGTACCTATTAATGTTTCCATAAAACAATCCTATGGTCCATACAGCAGTTCACAACTTCAGAATAAGAATCAAACATACATTTTGAGATCATACTGTATGATCTTACTGTATAAGATCATACTGCATGATCAATGTCTTTAATTCCATAGCCTGCATCAAGTAGTGTACACATCATGTTCCTTTTAAAGATACACCAGAAATATCATACATTAAATGGATTCTCAACAGATTCAGTTATATGTACCAAAAACATTGCCAGTAAAGACACAGCTTACACACCATAACTTTTAGAGTAAAATTCATTCTTTATGGATACAATCCTATATACAATTTCCTGGGAGCAAGCCCCAATGAACAGAATGGGACTTCAGAGTAGAC
The DNA here is from genome assembly GCA_029204185.1 of Lerista edwardsae. Classification (NCBI taxonomy): domain Eukaryota; kingdom Metazoa; phylum Chordata; class Lepidosauria; order Squamata; family Scincidae; genus Lerista; species Lerista edwardsae. Next base: position 29,660,842 of record JAJKFI010000002.1, read on the forward strand.
ACACCTATAGGATTGGGCTGTTAGCAAAATCACAGGACTGTTGGTTGTTAAAGGACCAACAACTAAAAAATATGGATGTTCTCTCCTTATTTTACTCATTAAGTAATCCTTAATATTCCTCTCCAGTTAGAATCCTGTATATAGTAACAACTTTTATCAGTACAGTCTCAGCCTCTCCTAAAACTCTTTGCCCCTGTTAATTTTTATGATGCTTTACATTCAGTAATTACCATAAAAGTGACTCATTCAAACAACATACAGTAATCAAGACCAAACCCTCAATCACTCCTGAACCAATTTTATAGCTTCAAAAGTTGTTTGTCAGAGGGGATAGTAGGTGATTCAATCATAATTGAACAGAGGTTACTGACACAAAATATACATTTTCACTTTTAAGGCATAATTTGATTTCTTCTTGTAACAATCAGTTGTAATTTAAAAATAGGTATTGATATATTTCTATTAAATTATTTTTCAAAGAGCACTTTTTAATTAAATGTACCATTGATTTATTAAAAGCACTATAATACACAACATGAGTGATTAAAATACTATTTATATTTGTAAAATTAAGTATAATGTGATACTTTAGAAATATAAAAAAGCGAATTGTTTCTACACTACAAAACTTTTAAGCATCAGACCACTGGAACCCCTTGTTTTAATCCCTTAAAAATTCTTCCATATTCACAGGAAACAGCTATCCCAAGAAAGATACCCAGAATTTAATTTCTGAACAGAAATTTTGTCACAAGTGCAAGAACTCAGATAAAGTGGAAAAATCTTAAGAAATCAAACAAATCTAATCTTAAAAAGTTGCTTATGTATTTTCATTCCTACTGCAAATTTGCCACAAACCCAAATTTAGCAAAACATTTTCAAATATTCCATTCAATTACATTTGATATCTACTTAGGTACAACTCCTTTCTTCTGCATTCTTAATATTAGATACTTTATAAACACAGAACAAAATAAAGAACTGGAAAATTTAACATGAATTGTTTCAGCTACTGTTGCTATTTTTTTCAATGTCTTAACCTCCCTATATAAACATATAGGAGATTTGTATAAGATAACATTATCAGTGCAGCAATACATAATACAAAATAACTTTTTCCATCCAGAGTGCGCAACGAAACCAAAATCTGTGTCTAATGTAAAACACACACATTGCTTAATTCCAATGTCATAAACAAAACATCCATTTCAATATTTAATTCCTTAATCAGGATGCATTCCCTTTACACCAAATAAAATATCCTGTTTCATCACAATTGCGGAAAATGGCAATTAAGTGGATATTTTACACATCATCCACCTTTTACACAATGTAGTGTATAAAAAAAGGCAAGAAAAACTTTTCTAAAGCACTCTTAGAGAAAACACAATTTCTACCACAAGACAGAAAACTAGCAACATTTAACTCATGAAAGGCATTAATAGTCTTTTGTCTGCAAAGACCTCTGGCTATATGACCCTTCCTCCTCTCCCCCCTTCCTCCTCTCCCCCCCCCTCCACCCTGTGCTGTCACGTAGCAGCCACCATTTTCAGAGCTACCTCTGCCTGCATCCTCAGAAGTCTTAACATGTTCGCTAAGGAAAGGCATTCCAGAGAGAACATGAGGATTTAAGTTTCTTTCTGAAGACCTCATTCTGTACTAAAAGAGCAGAAAGAATAGGGTCTCCTAATACGCCAACACTACATGTTTAGGATCTGTGAGCCAGTTTAACTGGAAATACGTCTGACTGATTTTAATTACAAGGGGGTAGGAAAGAGGCTGCTGCAAAAAACCAAAAACAAAAAAAAAGATTTCTGTGGCACTTTAAAGATTAACGAATCTATTGTGGTGTGCACTTCCATGAGCCAGAGCTCAGTTCATCAACAGAAGGGGGCTCTGGCCCAAAGCTTAAGCAACAACAAATGTGCTAGCCTTTTAAGATGCTACAGGACTATCTGAGGTTCACTATTTTATTGGAACATACTTCCAAACAAAAATGCTTAGGATTCCTGGTTTAAATTCCAATCCTAAACTCATTAAGAAATAAGTTCCATAAAAATCAAATGGGTCTTTCTTCTCAATGTTGGCTTTGCACAGCAATTCATATAAGCATTTTATCACAAATTGCTTATGCACTGGACAGTACCACAAAACAGATTTCTTTCAAGGGGACATATGCGAGTTTTGTTTTGATTAATCCAGTGGATACACTACTGTGCACTCTCAGGCTACTGAGCACACCAGACCTTGAATCTCACAATTCATTATAAAAATTGAACTGCCTTTATTTTAAACCATCAAGTTGTCCTAATTTTTGCATTGCAAAAAGATAACCACTGCTCCCACATTTAAACATTTCCCACAGGCCACTAACTAACCTTAAAGGATGGTATTTGAATTGAAGTGTTATCCTAAAACCAACCCACTGATCTCACACAAATAAGGTCCACAGTAATGTTCATGAGAACTCTGACCAAGCAAATAGTATTAGATTGGATTTGGGCATTCAGGGGATCCTTACTTTCAATGAATTCATAGGGATTTTGTTCAACTCCAAGCAGGCACCTAGTAGGTACCAATCTTACACTCTAGGTTTAAAACAAAAACACTGAATGTGTTACCTTCAAAATATATCACTATTACAGCTAAATGCCTACATGAAAAGCTAAGGAGGAAGGGGGAATAAAGCATAATTAAATCAGAAAATTGGATCTCAAAAACCTGGGCAACTGAGAACAGCAGTATCAGAACTCCTAGGAAGACCAGGAAAGGTATCAGAAAAGTAATTAATTTCTTCTGTAACTATTTTCAATTGTAGCATAACATCAAACTCTTAACAATGAATACTATTCTCACTGTGTTTTGTACTGTAACGTATTGAACATGCTGCCCCAGAAAGACATGGAACTAGATCTACTGAAAGTTGCCTACCTATACAATCATAAATACAGTACTTGTACCAATATGCTCAAATAAGTTGTTGTAGTTTGTGGAACAATGAGAATATGAATCCTAAAGAATATGAATATGATTGCTGGTATAAGCAAATCATAGGGTCAAACCAGAAGCTGGACCCACAATGCCAGTCTTCTGCCATTTATTTTTAAAAAATCGATTTTGAACTTCCCTTAAGAATCAACATTTCCCTCATAAAATAACTAAAGCGGTTATCCTATCCTGTAACACTAATATAAAGATTTATAAGCATTATAGAGCACTCTATAAATTTATAAGCGCTACAAAAATTCACAGCCAGTTTTTACAGGAAATAAAATTCACAGAAATCAACAAAGCTTACTTCCATGTCATATTTCCAAAAACTGAGCTCCATGTAGACAAATTGAATAGAACACACTCACTGCAAATATTGCAGAAGAATTTTAAAAAGTCAATACAGAATTTCTGTAAACAGTTTTTCTCTATTATAGTTTCCATGGAGTCTCGGAATAGAATTTCATTTCATGGATATTTCTCATGTTCAAAAATTACTCATACAAATGATCTAACAAGTTCCAGAAAGCATCAAATTTACTCACACAGATATTCTTGTCACTTGATAAACACTTAGTTTCCGAGACAAAACGCCAACATTTCACACAAATATTTCAAGCATCAACATTTACCATCTTTTTGCACTATTTTTAGCTACTGTCTTTTAAAAAAATATGTAACAAAGAAAGGGAAAGGAAGGAAGTTACATGTAGAGTTCACAATCACACTATCTACTTCTTTTCAAGCCTGCATTTTAAGTGGCAGTTTTTAATTGGGGTGGGGGTGGGGGTGGCAGTGGGAAATTATGCATTATAACAATTGACATGCTAAAGTTTGAATTCTAAATAGAACCTCAAAATACGTTTGGAATTTCTGGAAACTAAAATGTCTCTCTAAAATCTTCAGAACATGAAAATACACTACATCCTTCTCAAACTCAATGTAAATTTTTTCTGCTCTTGAGGCAAACCAGCTATGAAAACAGAGAGAGCAATAATGGGTATTGGAGTCATGAATGTTTATGCATATATATTACAACACTTTCTACACTACTTGTGATAAAGAGTTGCAATTTTAAAAAAGAACAACACCTCTGTATTAGAAATTGAAAAATGGCCTTCAGCAAAACGTATCAGTCCGCAAACATTTCAAAAACTAGGTTTAGACAGCTGCAGTGATAAAACAACAGTTGTTTATCCTGCAACACTCAAAGTAAAATGAAATTCTGAATTACAGCTACTGCCTTAAAACCTGTCACAAGTTGTGAATACACTCTGGATGGAGTAACAAGAATTATCAGATGAGGAAAATGCCACAGAGCAATCAGAACAAAGACCAATTGGGAGATAACATGAACACACCATATAAATTGCACCTGGCCATGCATTGTTAGCCCTAAAAGAAGCACAACAATGGCTTATACAGGTCACACAGTAGTCTTTTTAGGCAACAAAGGCTTCCCAGTTTCTACATGGTTAGGAAGTTGCCAGTCTTGTAAGTTATGGGGTGGGTTTTAAACAAACTTCTTTAGTTCTCAAGTTAAGCCAAAAGGGCTGCTTCATGTGGTGTGCTATGTCCTTTTCAAGAGACCATCTTTGATGGTCCCAGGAGAAAAGTGAAAGAAATAGCTAAAAATATTAGCTGACAGTAAGGCTGAAGTCCTAGTCCCATTTATTTGAATGGAAGGTTCCCCTCCCCCTCCCCAAAATCAATGAGGATCTGACTTCCAAGCAGATGTGGAAGGAGGATCAAGCTATAAACAGTTTTTCCAACGTCACAGGAAGCCTTCTGTTAAGGCATCAAGACTTTCAAAGGCATCATCAAGTTACTGCACTGAAAATCAATGTTTCATAACTAGATCCATACAGGGAAATACAATGGAAGTTTAAGAAGGAAAGGAAAACCAACTCCTACAATCGTAGGAGACGAAAGCAAAAACACAACTACTCAATGACATTCAGTATCGCAGTCTGAATTTAAGTGACGCAATCTCGCTCTCTCCTGTTCTGGCTAATGAGTCAATCGATCCTAGTAAGCGGAAGAACAGCAAGGTATTTACCTTAGCTTTTTGGGGACAGAATAATCCACTTCCATGACTTTGCCATGCAACTCCGCTTTACCTTAACAACAAAAAGAGAGAACAAAACAATCAGGTTTCTGTCCTGAAAGTTCCAGCTGCTCAGAAGCGAAACTTTACTAGAGCTAAGTGTGGCTGGGACTCTTTTTGAGTGTAAGAAGAAAAAGTGGGGGGTCCATTCAGTGGGGAAAGTGATAGTGGGCACCCTTGAATAGGGGGGAGAGCTCCCCAAACTAAGTCTGAGCCCTGAAAGCATGACTTGGGCACACTATGGGGAAGAGACTTTGTTTCTCTCCGGTTGTTTTGCTTTAGGGAACCAACCACTCCTCCATGCCCACGGATCCACTGCTCTGATGTGCCCTGGGGGTGAATTCTTCCCTCTGCTCTTCTCTGAAGCTGAAACCCTTCACATGAGCACAATACCTCCAAGACCATCCTCAGCCTACAGTTTCTAGAGAGACGGAAGTAACCATCGAAAGCATAAACATCCTGCCCGTGATATTCCTGCGAATGGCAGCAAAGTAAGGAGGCAAATTCCCGGAGCGAAGTGCTGGGTGCCTGGGCTAGCCATCCTCGCCCTGCCCGAGCTCCTGCCACCCAGTCCCGGTGATTCCACTAAGGAAAGAAGCCGGCAGCGCGCATCAATGAAGGTCCATCCGGAATCAGCGCTGCTCTCCGGCTGGCCCTTCCCAGTGGCTTCCAGCCCGGCCCACTGAGTCCCGATGCCCGGGCTCCGTCCCGGGGTTGGCCCGATCCCCCCCACCAGCTGCTCTGGCCTTGGCTCGGCTCGCTCGCGGCGCGGCTGGCCGGCTCCAGGGCTTGCGCGCCACTCCGGACCCCCAGGCGCGTCTCGGGCTCTTTGCTCCGGGCCCCCATCGAGTTGGGACAGGGCACCTCGTAGAAAGATACCCAAGAAGTAGCGGGTGGCGGGACAGCTGAAGGGAGCCGTCCCCCACGCCCGGGAGCCGCTCAATAAAATCGGAGAAAAAAATCAGCGAAAAATCCCTCCCTCGCTCGCTCGCCGGGCCGCCCGGGCGCCTGCTGGAGCGCAGCGCGCTGGGCAAACGGGAAAGGGCGCACGGGGCGCGGGCACCGGCCCGGGGCGAAATCGTCCCGGAACAAAGTAAGGAGGCCCCCTCGGGCCAGGAGGGGCCACCAGTCCCTCCGCGGAAGGAGGGTCGCTGGATAAAACGGGATCCCTCCCCGGTGACTCCTGCCCGAGCAAGGGTCGTGCATGACGCCTCTGGGGCCGCAAGGGGCCTCGCCCACCCCGAGGAAGGAGCGGATGGTGGCCAGGAAGGGGTCAGAGCGCGGCTGTGTCTCCGCGCGCGCCCTGGCCAGCGCGAACCCACCACGTTTTCTGACTTACCGGAGAGGGTCTCGATGGCGCGGATGGCCCAGTTCTGGTCCGGGTAGTCCACGAAGGCGTAGCCGGACTTGAGCAGGACCTGCCCCGTGAGAGGCAGCTTCCTGTCCCCGAAGAGCTGCCGGAGCTCCTCGGCAGTCACAGCCGGGCTCAGGTTGCCGATGTAGAGCTTGTTCATCGTCCGCCTCTTCGGGAGGAGGGGGGAGGAACGGAGGAAGCCAAGGCCGCGGCCGCCCCCGCCTGCCGCCCACCTACCTAGTTAAGCCACAAGGTCCAGCACCTCCCCACCGGCCGGCCCGGCCCAGCCCAGCCAGCCCAGCCCGTTTCTCGAGCTGCTCGCAACAGCGCCCCGCAGCCGGGCAGGCAGCGAGCGGGCGGGGCAGAGCCCAACCCCGTGAGGACCCTCCCTCGAGCTCCAGACCGCTCTTTCCCGCCGCTCTCGCCCGGGACAGGCAGGCAGGCAGGACGAGGTGGCGGCGGCGGCGGCGGCGGCGCTGCTGCAGACCTGGACAGAGAGATGGACGCGCGGGCTAGAGTGGAGTGGAGCGGAGTGCCAAGCAAGCACCACCCACTCCCTTCCCTTCTCTTTGCTAGAAGCACGTGGCCACGTGCCGCGCTGGGATCTCGCCCGAGCCTAGGGAATCTGCTCCGCCTGCCCTCGGGGGATCGCCGTGGCGCTTAAGCGGGCCAATCCTCCTCCGTCCCGATGGGGTGTGCGTGCCTGCAGGCAGACGGAGGCGGCAGGAAGTCCTGTCCCACTGCTAGATCTGCGCTCCCGGATGAGCCTTCTCTCTGGAGCTGGTAGCAAGTACAGCTGGCTGGCTGGGGCGCTGGAGCTCCCGAGGAGTGGCGGCAGCAGCTATGTCTTTGCGCGTCTGTCGCGGGTTGGGTGGCGCAGGCAGGAGGGAGGCGCGGCTTTTGCCTGGGCAACTTTTGAGCACGTGCCATACGGAATTTTCGGGCTTCAAAGGGCAAGCCAGCTGCACGCTGCCCGCCCCTCCCCCGACAAAAGACCGGCGTCGTGGCTCCTCCCTGGACTGGATTTTTGAATCCCCGCGCAACTTTTCGAACACTTCGTCCCACTCCTCTGGATTTGCTTTCATTGACATTTTAGTTTTCTTTGCCAGCGACGACCCGCAGAAAGGCCTGCAGCCCTATCCCCTTCCCGGTTCACACACCCTCGACGGGAAGTTCTGGGATTTCCAGCAGGATGTGAAGATGCGAACATCGGAACTGGAATGCAAACTCCATTGACATCCATGGGGCAACCCCTTCCACCTGCACGAGTGTTAGGACTGAGGCCGCGATCCTGTGTATGCGCTTACCTGGGAGTAAGACCCACTGAGCGCAATGCCTCTTCCGTGTAGACACACACAGGCTTGCGGTGTGCGCGTCTATGTCGAGCCACTTCTTTAAGTTACACCGTTCGAGGTAGCCCGATCCTGTACCTGTTTAAGCAGAAGTGTCTCCTCTGGACTTCAGTGGGACTTCCTCCCAAATAAGCGTTGGTAAAATTTACTGGGAAGGATGTCATTGAGGTGCTTATCGTTTAATTCACAGCGTCTGAACTGGGCAGTGCAGGCGAGAACTTGTATCTTCAGCTGGTAAGGGAACTTCTGGAGCAGATCTGAAACCCCTTAGCGGAGAGGTGGGCTATTTATTAAAATTTAAATAATATTATTTACCCCTGCTAACTAGACAAAGAGGCGCCTTTTAAAGTGGTACTCCCTCGATGTACACCGGGGAGAGAGCAGCCTCTCTCACCCCAGCCAGCAAAGCCTTTTCCAGTGGCTGTTTGCTGGTATTTCTTCTGCAACTTTTTAAAAGATTGTGATTTGTTGTTGTTGTTGTTGTTAAAAGTCAGGGAGCCACTTACCGTATGGACTGATCTTGTGAGAACTCATTTGTTCAAAAGAGGTGTGCAAATGTCCTTGAAGATGACAATCATAATTAGCTGGAGCGTAGCGCTTCCTTGTATAAAATTTAAATAGCAGTACTAAGAGGGTCGCGACAGTGATGTGTCATTTCTGCAGCACTTCTCGGTATGCGTTGCTCACAGGCGTACATCCCTACATGGGAGAACAGCAGCGTGCTAGCGAAACTCTTCTTTGCTGGGGATCAGCCTTAGCCTGGAAGGAATGCTCGTGCTGCTGACGCCATCGCCGCTGGATCCGAGGGAGGGGCGGGGGTGGGAGAGACTTTCGTCGCCCCTTTAACCAGCGTCGTTCGAGTTCCTCAACTACAGAAGTTCTCGGAAGCGGCGGGCATTCCCAGCAAGAGGCACAATGCTCCGGGAAGCCAGTCTGCGCACGCTCCATGAAATGAATGGGAGATGCGCGGAGAGTGGCTTTTGCGTATCTCGCGTTCATTTCCATGGCGCTTGCGCTGGAGACCGTCTCTAGGTGGGCTGTGTTGAACGGGATGAGGATAACGTATCACGCTGTTTTCTTGGTTCCTGCCTCACAACTATAACCAAGAAAGTAGTTCACAAGCGCTTTCCCCAGGCTGCTAAGAGGCTCCCATCGCCCTCTTACTTCTTTTCTGAACGTTCATTATTGAAGGGAAAGGTTGGATCTCCTCCCTGAAAAAGATCTGCCTGCAGAACCATAGCCGATCCAGAGTTTCATGTTTTTTTTTTAAAAAGATGTCTCAAAACCCTACAGAAATAGAAAACAACCAACAGTACAAGTTTATGCGTGTTTACACAGAAGTAAGTTCTGCTGTGTTCAAAATGCATATAAGAGCCCTATTTGCACTTACATGGGAATAAGTCTCAGTGAATTGAATATGACTTACTTCCGAGTAGACATGCATGGGCTTTGCACTGTTAACCAAAGCTTGCAGCAGGAAAGTGCACAGAGACATGTTTCGAAGTTGGTAAAAAGTAGACAATTGAAAGCAAAAGAATAATGCTTTTAGTATCCCAAGACTCTACTTATTGGTCTAAAATGCTATTGTGTATGTGGGTGTGTGCCTTTGACATATATCTACAATCCATCCTCTGAACAGCTCAGGGGGAGGGGTGGCTCCTGCTCTTCATTTTGTCTGGATTTTAGCCTTCTCTGTCTAGGCAAAGGACACACACATTACATGTGACCATATACACAGCATATTCAAGGTATGAAACCTTTATCAGGATCAACTGAAATGTCACAAAGAGGTGGGCAAGCTTTTGAATTCCTCAGAACTCATTACATCTTCAAGTTGAATGTTAAAACAAGAAACAAATAGGGTGTATGTGTGTGTGTGGGGGGGGAAGGATGTGATAGAAAAGTTCCAGTGTGTAATCCAGTCTTGAGATAGAAGGGGGGATTTCTCAACACTGTTGTTGGTTCTGGATCTTTTTCAGATTTTTGTGTCCTGCAGTTTTTGTGTCCTTTAGTGCTAGTGCATATACTGATATTTGGCACTCCTGATGTGTGTTTGGCATTTATATCTTCTTTAGTGCATATCATGTTTATGTTATAAATTATATGATTTCTCAGTCAGCAGTTTTTCTACTTCCAAGAACAGATGGAGTATTGGGTTGCTTGTTTATTATACAGTATATCCCACCTTTGTGCATTTCCATGCCTTATGCAACATATTGTCCAACGGCAGTACACCAATAAAGCAAATGAAAACACTGAAACAATAAATAAAACAACCCAGAAAATTAAAACTCACAGCAGGACAGACCTTGTAAAATCATTACGTAAAAGTTCATAGAGACTGCAGTCATCACTGCCCTTGTAGAAGAGGGCTGTGATCAAAGCCAGATGTACATCTCTTGGGAGGATATTCCATAATCTGGGACTCACAACCAAAAAGGCTTTATAACTTTTTGTGCCTGCCCTCCTCACTTCTAACAGCAGGGAACATGGAGAAGACCGGCAGGCTCATGTGGGATGAGGCAGTTCCTGAGAAAACACAAAAACTGCATAAGAACATAAGAAGAGCCCTGCTGGATCAGGCCAAAGGCCCATCTAGTCCAGCTTCCTGTATCTCACAGCGGCCCACCAGGTGCCCCAGGGAGGCATAAGACAACAAGATGCTTGCATCCTGTTGCCACTCCCTTGCACCCAGTACTCTGAAGTAGCCTACTACTAATGTAAGGAGGTTGCACAATCCATCATTGCCTATAGCCCACGATGGACTTTTCTTCCGGAAATCCATCCAATCCCCTCTTAAAGGCATCTAGACCAGATGCCATCACCACCTCCTGTGGCAAAGAGTTTCACAGATTAACTACCCATTGGGTAAAAAAGCCTCTTAGTAACTTCCTTCTGGTTTTTGCTGCTATAAATTAGATTGCTCTTCTGGAATTTGAAGTACTGTAGTGAGATGGGAAAAAAGTAAGCATAATTATTGCATGGCCAGGGGCATAGCTAAAGAAGTGCAGGGGGTGCAATTGTACTGGGCAACAAGCTTTAGGGGGGCAACACGCTGAGTTTGACACTAGTGGCCAAAATGGTGAACCTTGGTATGTATGAATAATACCATCATTATATATCACTGGAAAGGTAATTTAATGCAGAATTCAATGAAACAAACCAGAGTATAATGTCTTCACTATATCAAACGTTGTGACCAAAACACCAAAAAAAACAAAACAAAACACAGAAATATGACTCATGTAAAAATTGTGATTTGTTAAAATCGCAATTTGTAGGAATAATACAGTCATGTTATATATAATTCAATGTGGAATTTCATGTAGGATGCAATGAAACGAACCAGAGTGTAATGCCTATCAAAAGTTATGGCCAAAAAACTCAAGAAACTGAAAATAGAACTGGGGTGTCACTTCCTGGTGATGCCACTTCTGGGGCAATATCTTGCTCTCTGCACCGAGCTGCACTTTCATTAGCTATGCCCCTGTGCATGGCTGTGGGATGGCCGGAGTGTGTATTACACGGAGAGTGAGGGTCCATACTTTGGACAAGGAGGGACAATAAACACTACACACACTCACAGCCCTGGCCAGAGAAGGGGGAGCAGGGAGAAGCCGGGCTCCAGCACTTCTCCTATAGCAGGAGCACTGATGTCATCTGCAGGAGCACTCAGGTACAGCTTTGGAAACTTTTTTCAAAGGATCTTGGAGGTAGACCAAGAGTTATTTCATTTTCCAGGTTGAAGATTAGATATGATCTGCCAGTATCAGCTGAATAGCAATATGTACAGTAGTTAACAACGGCAACATTTGTTAGTGTCTAAATTTGGTCCAGTGGTATTCTCAACTTCTGAACCCTGTGCACTTTTAGAAATATTTATTGAATCAATGTGAGTAAAGAAGCCTACAATGTTCACCTATAAATATTTGATGTCGCTTCATAAATATGATATCCAAAGCCTCAAGAGAGGTATGGGAAACGGAGTTGGATCGCCCTTTCTTACATAATTAATGGAGAATGGCTTTAACTACTATAACAACAACTATAGATCTCAAATTGCAATTAAATCAACAAAAAATTTTTTTTAGAGTTTACTGGCCACCCAGTCTGACTGTTGGCATTGTGATATACCTGCAGCATCACTTAAGCATGTGATATGGTCTTGTGCTGTGATTATGGTCTTTTTGAAAAAGAGCTATTAATCACATTAATTCTATAACATCAAACACTATTAATAATAATGATAATGATAATAATAATAATAAATAATTAATAACAATACCAGTATATATAGACCATCTTTCTTGTCATAGGATTTCTCCTCCGACTTTAATTAAAGTGGTTTACATAGGCAGGTTTTCTTAATCCCTGCCTCATTGTTACAATCACAAGTTGTAATCTTACATAGAAAGCTTCTACACAGCATTGATAATTGTGTTCTTTTGAATTATTTGCCTATTTCAGGATTTGCCTAACTACAGGATAGCAGAGATTGACTCTTTGTGTCTCCACTATCCCTTATCGATATAGGTTCCAATCTTGTCCAACTTTCCAGTACTGATGCTGCCATGCCAATGGGGTGTGTGCTGCATCCTGCAGTGGGGGAGGGGGCTGTCATGGTGGCCTCTTCAAGGTTACACTTGTTCCCTTACTTCAGGGCTGCATTGTGGCTGCATCAGTGCTTAGAAGTTAAATAGAATTGAGCCCCTAGCTTATATTACACTTATTAGGCATTTGGAGGTCTTGGATATTTATGTATAAATTGCTTACTGTTATGGTATTCTTACCCAACTGAATGCAGATTTCCAGAGAACAGCAAGGAGAGATAGGAAGACCTTCCTAAATGAGCAATGCAAAGAAATGGAGGAAAACAATAGAATGGGAAAGACTAGAGATCTTTTCAAGAAAATTGGAGATATCAAAGGACAATTTTGTGCTAAAGTAGGCACAAAAAAGGACAAAAATGGCAATACCTAACAGAAGCAGATGAGATTAAGAAGAGGTGGCAAGAATACACAGAGGAACTATATAAGGCCGATCTAAATGTTCCTGATAACCACAATGGTGTAGTCACTGAGCTCGAACCTGACTTCCTGGAGAGTGAAGTCAAGTGGGCATCACAATTAAAAGCATCACAACAGCAAAGCTAATGGAGGTGACAGTATTCCAGTTGAGTTATTCAAAATCTTAAAAGATGATGCTGTCAAAGTGCTGCACTCCATATGCCAGCAAATTTGGAAAACCCAGCAGTGGCCACAAGACTGGAAAAGATTAGTTTACATTCCAATCCCAAAGAAGGGCAATGCCAAAGATTGTTTGAACTACCACACCATTGCATTCATTTCACATGCTAGCAAAGGGATGCTCAAAATTCTACAAGCTAGGCTTCAGCAGTATATGAATTGAGAAATACCAGATGTACAAGCTGGTTTCCGAAGAGGCAGAGGAACTAGAGATCAAATTGCCAACATTCACTGGATCATGGAGAAAGCAAGAGAGTTCCAGAAAAAAATCTACTTCTGCTTCATTGACTACACTAAAGCCTTTGATTGTGTGGATCACAACAAATTGTGGCAAGTTCTGGAAGAGATGGGAGTACCAGACCACCTTATCTGTCTTCTGAGGAACCTGTATGCGGGCCAGGAAGCTACCGTTAGCTTGCATCGGTTGAAACAACCGATTGGTTTCAAATTGGAAATGGAGTAAGACAAGGCTGTACACTGTCACCCTGCTTATTTAACTTATATGCAGAGTACATCATGAGGAAGGCAGGGCTGGATGACTCACAAGCTGGAATCAAGATTGCATATCTTAGATAAGCAGAACAATCTTAGATATGCAGACGATACCTCTCTAATGGCAGAAAGTGAGGAAGACCTACAGAACCTTCTGATGAAGGTGGAAGAGGAGAGTGCCAAAATGGGCTTGAAGCTCAACATTAAAAAAACTAAGATCATGGCAACCACTCCTGTCACTTCCTGGCAAATAGAAGGGGAAGAAATGGAAGCAGTGACAGAGTTTATTTTCCTGGGCTCCAAGATCACCGCAGACAGTGATTGCAGCCATTAAATTAAAAGACGTTTACTTCTTGGGAGGAAAGCTATGGCGAACCTAGACAACTTAATCAAAAGCCGAGACATCACCCTGCCAATAAAGGTTTGCATAGTCAAAGCTATGGTTTTCCCAGTAGTCATGTATGGCTGTAAGAGCTGGACCATAAGGAAGGCGGAGCGCCGAAGAGTAGATGCCTTCCAATTATGGTGTTGGAGAAGACTCTTGAGAGTCCCCTGGACTGCAAGGAGATCCAATCGGTCAATCCTCCAGGAAGTCAAGCCTGAGTGCTCCCTGGAAGGACAAATCCTGAAGCTGAAGCTCCAATACTTTGGCCACCTGATGAGAAGAGAGGACTCTTTAGAAAAGACCCTCATGCTGGGAAAGATCGAAGGCAAAAGGAGGAGGGGGCGGCAGAGGATAAGATGGTTCAGTGATGTCATGCAGGGGGTACGCGGGGGTACGCGAGTACCGGTTTCTAGGATTACAGCTGGCCCCGCCCATTCGCCCGCCCACTCGTCGACTCCGCCCTCTGCAACTTTTGAATTTCCTGCATGTTTGAGTTGCCTGCATGTTTGAGTTGCCTGCATGTTCTCAGAGCCAGCCAGGCAGGCAGGCAGCAAGCAGAGCCTTTCCATTCCTTGCCACTGAAAAATGAGTTGCTCTGGGGTTTTAACATGATGCCAGGGCTCCTTAACGTGTTCTGGGGGTGCTGTAGAATACTGTTGCAACTGTTGGGTCAGTTTAAAATCATCTGAGGCCTCAAAAAGGGCTTTTTTCATGTCACTTCCTGCCACGACATCACTTCTGGCTTATGACATCACTTCCGGTGGGCGGGTCCCGACATGTGCCAATCAAATGTGAGTACCTGTTCTTAAATCATTTAGATGACACCACTGAGATGGTTAGTGTCACCAAAGCAATCAACATGAAATTGGGTGAACTCCGGAAGCTAGTGGAGGACAGGGAGGCCTGGTGTGCTGTGGTCCATGGGGTCGCGAAGAGTCAGACATGACTTAGCGACTGAACAACAACAGTATTCTTGTAAATTTTATGTATTTTGTTTATATAAATTTATATAAATTTCTCCTTTTTTCTGTAATAGATTGTATTTTATTGGATTGTAATGTGTTGGATTTTGTTATATGTTTATTCACTAATAAAGGAAGAAAGTGTTCGTGCGTGCGTGCGTGCGAGAGAGAGAGAGAGAGAGAGAGAGAGAGAGAGAGAGAGAGACCTTGAAGGAAAGCAAAGCAGGAGATAAATTTGTCTAGATATAGGTAATCTTCTTTCCCAAGGGCTATCGGACAGGCAGTAGTATAGGCGTGCCTATATACCAAATCCACTGATTTGGTAACAATGGTTTCAGTTATCTACGGAAACCATGGATACTGGGACACCTATTAAAAAGATAGGGGAACATAAAACAAATTTCTTTTTTTACCTTGTTGCAGCAAAATCACAGATGTTCTCCTGTCTTTACAAAGGCATCCCCAGTATCCACAGTTTCAGGTATCCATAGGAGGGTCCAGAACAAAATACCAGCAGATACCAGGGCATGCCTATACTCTATGTACCGTAGTTCATATTACATTAAGGCTACAATTCTATGCAAATTTACCAATTTTACTGAAATTGTTTTAAGTTAGGATTTACCTACTTGTTCTGAGTAAACATGCATGTGCTAGCATTTGTGCTAGCACAAATAGTTTTTACATGTATGCGGAACATTTTAATTCAATTTTTTAAAAAAAATATACATTTGTTTTAAAGCTATTGCAACCCATTCTGAGAGTTTGTAGTTAAATAATCTAGGTACAACGAATCTCAAAAGAGAAATCAGTGGCAGGAGAAAAAGCACTCTAATAAAAAGAATGTAAGGTTTATTTTTTTAAAAAAATGTTTTAGTAGGGCATGGCTACTGAGGGCTGCCATGGCAAGCTACTGCCCCTTAAAATTTACCACTACATCACTAACTCTAAGCTATACTCCTTTAAGAGTCTGTGCTGGTGTGCAGCAGCTTGCAGGCATTTCTGGATGCATGGCAATGATGTCAAACTTCATCACCAGACTTCCGGGAATGCCAGCCTCTGAGCTTTATGGCTCTTCAAGCTGCCTGGTCCTGCAGCTGCACAGCTTAATGAGAACCCTGGCCCTAATCCACTTTTCAGAAGGCATCCCTACTATTTGGAGAGCATCTCACTCACAAGAATCCTAGCAATAGCCACCTAATCCTTGGGTTGGTGGTGCAACTGGCACAATGTTATTGAATCCTAAACCCAGCTCTCCGTGGAATCAGGGAGAGGTCTTCCCCACCCTGGAAAGGCAACGTGGTGTCATCGTTAGAGCTTGGGGCTTGCTGGAGAACCCAGATTAGAATCCTCGGTTCTGCTCTGAAGCTCACTTGGTGGTGGCTCAGGTCTTGCCACTCTCTCTTTCAGTCCAACCCTTCTCATAGGGTTGGTGTGGGGATAAAATACTCATTAAAGGAAAACAGGATACGCCATAAATACTTGAACCCCCTCAAGGTGAGATTGGAAATGGAAAAGGGAGAATCTCTTGCACATATACAGACTATGTGCTCTGCCTCTGCCACCAAACCTCTTTCCCAGTCCAAAGAGCACTTCCCTAACCATATAGTCATGGGAGATACATGGACCCTGGTCCTATAGCCCTGGGCTGAGGGGGCTTTTTATGGCACTGTAGTCCTGGGAAACCGTACAGGCTCAGCATTCATTGAGTTTTCAGTTGCATCCCTAGATGCAGCCTCTGCCTTGAAAAGGCTGAGAAGCACCCCGTATAAAAACATACGTGAAGCAATGCAGTGCCATAGCCAGTCAGAGGGAGTGGTGTGTGGGTCACTGGTGCTAGTGTGGTATTCGCCTGGCTCTTACATGCCTGCCTTCCTGCCCAGCCCCTTCATCCCATCCAGACACACCTCTTCCATGTTCATTAAGTGAGTTGTCAGCGCTGGCTGGTCACACTCCTCTGCAGTTCTGGTCCATATGCTTGCCTCCACTGATTCTCTTTCCCGCCCCCCGCTCCCAATTCCTTGGATTAGAAATGGAAGAGAGAGACAAAGTGGACGTGTAGAGGAGAAGAGAGCGGTGGGCAAGAGTGGTGGAGGAACAGAGGCTGACCCATTATCAGATAAGGAAGGCATTCTTGGCTGGCCCTGGGCTCAATCTAAGTTCCAAACCATGCTAGTGAGTCCCAGGCCTCCTGTTCCAGTATTTATGTTCCGTCCTGGGAACTGCTGAGCTGAGTGATTAAAAGAGAAGAGCATTTTCTGTCTTTCATGATAACAGATACACTTGGTGCATATAGCCCTTTTTGAACAACAGGGCTGTAGGTCAGTGGTCAAGCATATAAAAGGTCCCAGTTTCCATTTCTGGCATTTCCAGTTGCAACTGGAGAAGACCTGGTGAGCTGCTGCCCTTCAGAGTAGACAATACTGAGTTAGGTGCACCAATGATCTGACTCTGCTTTCTGTGTTGCTAATGAAAGGAGTTCTGACTGCATGATTAGCTCCTGCAGGACTTGTGTGGCTTTGACAGCTGCATGACAAATAGGAGAACAATAGATACAACTGTCCCCATAATTGTTCCTTGGTGCTCAGCACAGCTGCGCTGTCATTTTAGTCCTGTATAGCTCAGGCACCTAGGAAAAGCAAAAGAGCAGCAACCCTTAGAGGTGCAGCTGCATTCCTACATGTCACTGCTGGTGGTGGTTATGCTGCAGATCTTACTTGTGAGTTGCATAAAACTGCATAATGTACACCTCCCCCCACTGCACTAATGCTCTTGAGCAGTGGTTCTCAAACATTTTAGCACTGGGACCCACTTTTTAGAATTAAATGACAATCTGTCCAGGACTCCCTAGAAGTGATGTCATGTTTGGAAGTACCATCATTGTGACAGCAGAGCCTGCTGCTTTCCTGAGAATGCAGCAATATGTTGGGCGATTTCTCAGCCATTTTCCAACATCAACGTGAATCAAAAAGAAGAAAAGTCTTTTTACAACCTTGAAACAAGCAAAACAACTGTACAGCCCTCCCCCTTTCCAACATTCCATCTTCCTATATTTTCAATGAAGGCTGCCCTAGGTGCTTCGCAACCTACCTGAAATTGGCACGCAACCCATTGGTGGGGCCCGACCTACAGTTTAGGAAATTCCCAACATCCGTATTTGGAGAGCCAAGAAGAAGATAGGCATGAATGGATGATATTCATTCCAATGGCCTAGCAGGTATTAGTGAACAAATTTGCTGATGCATAAATGCTTTTCCAGTCTTTCTGCTTCAGCCCCACTAGGGTGATACTCAGTGGTGTCATTCAAATTATTTAGGAACAGGAACTCACTTTTGATTGGCACTTGTCGGGAACCCGGAACCAGCCACGGAGCCCGTTAGGATTCGGAACGCCCGTTCTGGTCCGTTCCCCCTGAATGACATCACTGGTGATATTCACCCATCCCATGTAGGGAAGTTGCTGTGAAACTTTGAGACTGCAATCCTGACGATGGGTTGACCAGTTCCTGAGTGTCGCAAGCATGCCTCAAGCAATTGCAAGTATTTTTGTTTATACAAATATTTTTAAATTTTGCTTATGGGCGCATCTCCATTCTGCTTGAAAATTGGTTGTGTGAGTACAGCAGCTTTCATACACTTACAACCCAATCATATTAGAGTCTTCCACTGCTGGAACTGATGTCCCAGGAGTGCAACATCATTTTGTACAGCTGTCACAAAACGCTTTTCAGTATGCCACTGCCAGAGGTGAGTGACCGAGCATCAGCACCCTGGAATGGAGCCCCAGCACCAGTAAGTCAGCACGGGGGGCAGGAGTGAGATGGGGAGGGGTGGTTCAGGGTTGGAAGGTGAGCGCATGTAGGCAGTAAAGGGGACAGTATCAGCTGCAATGCCACAGATATGCTATCCCCTTTCTCATTTTCAATCCTCTTCATATCTACTTGCACCAGCTAAATTGAACGAATGTGCTTCACTGGCGCTGCTACATTGGCAGGAGGGGAAGCATTTTGATAGGACTGGACAGTCAACAAATGTTGGACTGGTGTCAGTTTCTCTTCTTAGCTAACATGAAAGGCAATGGTGTAGCTAAGGGGTGCAATTGCACTGAGCAACAATCTTTAGGGGGCAACAAGCTGAGCTTGACAACAGTGGCCAAAATTGTGAAAAAGCTTGGTAAGTATAAGTGCATGAAGTATAAATACTACCATCATATTACATATCATTGGAAAGGTAGTTTAATGCAGAATGCAATGAAACAAACTGTGTTGAAATATCTATATTCTAGCTAACATTATGCTAACAATTAACCAGAAAACCTTTTATGTATTTATTTACTTAATCAAATTTGATTTCATTGATGAGGGGCTACCAAATAGTCTTTGACCCCAGGTAGCAGATACCTTAGGGACCCCACTGGGATCAGGAATGATTATCTAACAAGAAGCTTCTTCTATGCCCAATGTCAGTGCTAATCAGCCTTGAATTCAGGACTGTAAGATTTTGATCAAGGGTTTATCTTGGCTGAGCTACATATAGAGAAATGCCTGACTTGGAAGAGAACAATCCCTGAGGAAGCTTCCCAGCTGTTAACTCTGGATCCATATACTGTCTTTCAGACTTAATACTGGAATATTTGGGGGCCAACAGGTAAGGTTGAGTCATCTATGGAAGTAGCTCTTCTGAGAATCATTAACAATGTTATTCCAGGAACACGTGAGGTTTCTGGGTCTTATTGTCCTTTATGGGTCTCAGCACCAGAAACGGAATCTTCTGAAATTTGTTTAGTCTCAACGAGAAACCTGAGACATTTATTATGTCTAAAGATAAGGCTAGGCAAGGCTAAGTGTGCAATGATTCAGGAAGTTCCTTATTCAGGTTTCGCTTATTCAAGTGGTTTCCCAGTGTCTTCTCTCATTCGCAATATAGGGATAATAATACTTGTCTTATAGGGCTGTTGTAAGGTTTGCTGCAAGAGAATGTTGTGACTATCCAAAAGAGCTATACAAGTGCAAAGTAATGTGAAATATTTCTTACAGCGTAATTCTAACCCTTCTCTGGTACAGCCAGGCTGCATGATTTTAATCCAGTGCAGGCTAGGAGCAGGCTGGAGGTCACCTTGGGGTATTTTCTTCTTACCCCATGTCAAGCTCTAGCCTGGCCTGAGGGGCTACTTGAATATGTAGCTGATGCACATCTGAGAAGGCCATGTAGGTTACCTGCCCAGGAGTGGGGGTTAGAATACAGCATGTTCTGCTGCCATCAATCCCAGTTGACTCTCCCTCTCCACATCTTGGAGGCTTTGCTCTCTGAGCAGCAAGTGACTGTGAAGGTGAGGGGAACGGGCTGCTTTACCCAGGAGCTCAGACTCCTGAAAAACTTAGCATTTTGCCCCCCACTAGGAATGCCACTGGCCAATCCCACCCCTCCCGGTCTTGATCCTCTCCCATTCTACCCTTCCCCTGCCCAAAAATGCCCCCTGTAAAACACCCTCCTGCCATCCTCTCCCACCCCCACACCACTCAGTGCAAACTTACCTGCTCTAGCTGTTGCAGGGCTAGGATCTGGCCAGGCTGAGCCAGTGCAGGTCTCCACGACAGCCCAGTTATCTCTTGAGTCAGTGCAAACTTGCTGTAAGGCATGTTTGTGACACTCAGAAAGGCCTGCACCAGCTCAACCCTGAGTTTTGACTGAGCTGCTCATGTCTTCCTTTGCAGTGATCCTTGGTCTCCTTGCACCTGTTTCTTGCTCACTGTCTTTTTCCATGTATCTCTAGCCTCTTGCTTCCAATGTATCTGGCCTTGAAGGTGTCTGATTTGTCCTTTGATCTGTTGACCATTTATGGGCCTTATCTGGTTTTCCCTGGATTTTCTGCTGGATTGTTTTTGGGGTCTGATACTGATGCTGCCTGTGGCTCAGTACTTGCAGTTTCTTGGCGAGAAGAACTCCCTGTGTATCCAAACCAACTCACATACTGCAACTGAACACAGCATCCCCTCCTTGCACCTGTTCCAAATGGAGACAGCAACAGGTAAATGACAGATGGGAGCTTTTTCTGTTCTTCCCTAATATGCTAACCTGTTTCAGGAAGCACATGGGGGAACAGGATAGCAGTTGCTCTGCTTGCCATGTGGCCATGTGTGTGTGTGTGGGGGGGTACATTTGCTAGCACATTCCATACTTGCTATGTACCTTCCAACATTTCACAGATGAAAATAAGGATATGCTTATAACACTCCTCATGCCTACCCCTTTCCAATTCTGCATTGGTTGTTTGCTGTATTAATTTCCTCTTCAATCCCATCTCAAATCACTGAATTAAAAAGCCAAGTTTGTTCTTTTGGGTCAAAGTTGTATTAGAAAACCAGTTGCTGAAATATGCTTTCACAGTTCAGAATATACAGGAATGCTCCAGTATCGGTTGGGGTTCTGTTCTGGACGCCACAGATGATACCTGAAACCGTGGATACTGGGGACACCTTTTAAAAGATAGGGGAACATGTGGTTTTGCAACATTAAACATTTGTTTAATGTTCACCTATTTTTAAAATAGAAGTCCCAGTATCCATGGTATCTGTGGATAACTAAAACTGTGGATGCTGAATCAGTGGATACTGGGGCACCCCGTATGTGACTAGCTGCAGTCTGCAAAATGTATGCAGTGTTCATGTGCACGAACCTGCGTTTATATGCATGGGCTCCAGGGACAAGTTGCATCTACCCTTCACTCAAAAATTTAACTTCTAGAACCCCTAAGGAAGAATGGCAACTCTAGCATCCCATAATGGCTATGGGATTTTGAAGGGAATCCTTCAAAAGCAAAACTAGGGACAAAATAAGTTCTTTATCAGGGATGGGAAGCAAACAGGGGCTGTCCCTTGCAGCAGTTGGAGTATTTGCTGCTAGGAAAACTAGTTGTTGATCAGCGTTCTAAAAAGTATGCCTGGCCTCCGACCACAAGTGAAAAGAAGTTGAATGCAGGGTGTTTTCTCCAAGATAATCTTCCAAAAATGGGATGAGCCAATCAAGTTAAATGTTTGAGATACACTGAACTTGAAATAATTTCCACCTCATATATTCCAAGTTGTCATATAAGGTGCAGTTCAGGGCTGGGCCATCCACAGTGCTGACTGAGGTAGTTGCTTTTGTTAACAATTTGGGCAGTGAGTGTTCCCCTCCACCCGTCCACTAACCCACGGTTAGTGGACCACCCGTCCACTAACTTTCGCAAATGGCAAAGGAAGTTCTAGACCAGGGATATAAAACTCATTTCATATAGTGGGCCGAACAGCATTCATGGTGCCTGCTGTGGGCTGGAAGTGACATCATTGAGCAGGAAGTGATGTTGTTGAGCCAGAAATATGATGAAATATGATTAGAGCTAGTTGTTTCTCCCTTTTCCTCATCAGCGCATTCTTCTCCCTTACTGGGTTGAGGTCCAGTGTAGGAAATTGCAGTATGAATGATACAGGAAATAAAGGATCCAGGATCCATGCAGAGTGTACTGCTGCCTCTAATGGCAGAATTCTTGTCCTTGAGTGAAAGAGGGACATCAATAACAAATCATTCATAAAGGTTTCTAACTGCTATTGAACACTTTGCTCACTGTACACAGGACTGGCCAAAGACCCCGGACATTGAGGTGGCATGCCAAATGCTTGCCCAATGATGTGCTCTTGCTCCCCCCACTCTCCAATGTTCTAGGTTAGCCACTCTCTTCCCCTTCACATTTCTGCTTCCTCTGTCCCCCCTTCCTTTTTAAATCTAAGGAGTAGGAGGCGAAGGAGGAGAGATGGAGGCAAGTAAGAGGACAGAGATGGGCATCTTCCACCAATTTGCTGACTATAGTGACTGCTTCACAGCTGGCCACATGGATGGGCTGGTCCTGACTGTACTGTTCTGGTTACCATTGGCAGCTTGAGGATTATTGCAAAATGGTAATTCCAAAGTCACCTTTTGTTCAGGTATCCCTTGGCCAGTTTACATACCTTTTGGTTAAAAGGCCATTAAGTTATAAAGATGGTAAGATTCTTTTCTTTCTACATGAGTTCAGTCATTTCAGCAGAGCTTCAGCTGCCGGAATCATGGAGCGCCACAAGAGTGCGCTATATGAGCACAAAAGCAATGCACGGACTGGTGCATCACCTTTGAGTCCAGTATATTTTGCACAGCATTTCCACACTAACTTTTAAAGGGGACAGAAGTGGCAGTAGGTTATGGTATGGTTAGTAGTTATGCCAAAAGTGGCAATTGCAAGGTATGGAAACCTGATGATACAATCCAATGCTAAGGATCAGAAGTTGTGGCTGCATAATAGAGGGGCTGATTATGGAGGTCGTTCTGCACCCTTCTAAAACCCTTTTAGACGTATCAGTATTGATGTGTTATATTTATTGACTCCCAAAGCAGCTTAAAGTAATAATAATATTATTACTTTATGCTAGAATAATATCATTATAATAATACCATTATTACTTTAAATTGTAAGCTGCTTTGGGAGCCAATAAATATAACAAACACATCAATATTGATACTTCTAAAGAATCACCCATGAACTGTGAATAAACATTGAAGATCTGGGATGTTGCTGAAATGTTAAAATATACTATATGTATACCAGGGTAAGTGAGGATCTCTGATAAGGAATGGAGCAGCTCATTCACCATGAATTCAGTGAGTTCCAGAAATTAGTTTGGGGCCACAAATCTCATTGCAAAAAGTACCAGGTGTGTAGTATCTGGAAATGTGTGGCATATTAGCATGGTGATTAAAACCTACCCACAGCCAGGAATGAGAGGTTTTCAACTGGACTGGAAGGTGGAGAACAGGTGTACTTAGTGTGGTTTCTGGATTGACTTGTACAGTATTGGAAGTATCTTTTTATTTCTTTTTTGCTATGACTATTTTTCCACCTTTCAGCTCAGAAGCTCCTGTGATGCTTCAGCATCTTGAAGAGCCTGGGGAGTGGCAATTGGATGAATCAAGATTGCTGGGAGAAATATCAACAACCAGATAAGCAGACGACACCACTCTAATGGCAGAAAGTGAGGAAGACCTAAAGAACCTTCTGATGAGGGTGAAGAGAAAAGTACCAAAATTGGCTTGAAGCTCAACATTAAAAAAACTAACATCATGGCAACCACTCCCATCACTTCCTGGCAAATAGAAGGGGAAGAAATGGAAGCAGTGACAGAATTTATTTTCCTGGGCTCCAAGATCAGTGCAGATGGTGACTGCAGCCATGAAATTAAGACGTTTACTTCTTGGGAGAAAAGCTATGGCAAACCTCAACAACTTAATAAAAAGCTGAGACATCACCCTGCCAACAGAGGTTTGCCTAGTCAAAGCGATGGTTTTCCCAGTAGCAATGTATGGATGTGAGAGCTGAACCATAAGAAAGGCAGAGCGCCGAAGAATAGATGCTTTTGAATTATGGGGTTGGAGAAGACTCTTGAGAGTCCCCTGGACTGCAAGGAGATCCAATCAGTCAATCCTCCAGGAAGTCAAGCCTGAGTGCTCCCTGGAAGGACAAATCCTGAAGCTGAAGCTCCAATACTTTGGCCACATCATGAGAAGAGAGGACTCTTTAGAAAAGACCCTCATGCTGGGAAAGATTGAAGGCAAAAGGAGAAGGGGGTGGCAGAGGATGAGATGGTTAGATAGTGTCACCGAAGCGATGAACATGAAATTGGGCAAACTCCGGAAGCTAGTGGAGGACAGGGAGGCCTGGCGTGTTATGGTCCATGGGACGCGAAGAGTCGGACACGACTTAGCGACTGAACAACAACAACAAAGCCATGTTTACCTTGTCCTTATTGTCTGTTTCTTTGGATTGTGAAGCCTACCTGACTCTCAAAGACAGCAAAGTCAAAGAGTTCTGGTTAACCCGCAGTGACCAATCCCACAAGCTATACCAGGTTAATGTCCACAGATTATAAAAAGCAAAGTAACCTGACCTTCAGTGGTGGTCATGGTCTATCAAGACAAGGTGGAAATGGGTACCTGTTGCTATAAGACACACCCTGTAGCTGTCCCTCTAATAACAGATTATCCCCATAAACCACTGAGGCACTTTTTCAAGTGGTGCCCTTCTAATATTTAGCAAGGAGAAAGTAACTGTCCCTTTTCAACTCAGCACAGTGTCTTTGGTAGTGGCTGTTTGCTAGTGTTTTGTTACCTTTTTAGATTGAGCCCTTTAGGCCATTTAGTTATCTGATTTTTGTCTATAAACGCTTTGCTATATAAATATTTTAGCAGATCTTGCTAGTGTAGAAAGCAGACAAAGGCTCATAAATCTTCAGCAGTACTGCTATATTGCATAAGGCGGGCTCTGTGTCTTGCATAGCTTTGACTCAGACTTTGCTGGAAGTGATGTCTCAGCCGTACGTCTTCACAGGACAATAGATTCACAGCATTTCTTTTGGATGACTTGGATTACATCCATACCGGTGCATTAAAGGGCAATGCGTTCCTTTGTGCTTTGCTCCAGTGCCTAAGCAGTCATATGGGTATTTAAGCAGAACCCCAGAGCCCTCATAACGGCAGATGTTTGCAGAAAAGTGTGGGGTCAGTGCATTTCTTGCCTAATGGGGCCCAACAATAGGGCCAAAAGTATGTAGGCAATGTTGTCAGTAATACCATTGGTAGAAATGACATAGGGCACCAACCTTTCACTTTGGCCAAGTGGAACAGTCTCTGCCTATGAAAATAAATAGGCACAAATTGCACATTACAGACATATCGGAACTGGGGGGGGGAGTTGAAGCTCCCCCAACACTGATGATGATCACTGATCAGAAATCCCAGGGCAGCACTATTCTAAGTTTCAGAACTGGAATTCCTTCAGACTTGTGTGAAGTGGCTTGAATCTTCACAGATTTCATTATTGCCTTGAACAGGTGTTATCTTGGCCTGTTCCGCTAGCCAAACAACAAGAAGGGAAAATATAGTAGTGCAGCTCCAGTTGCCCAATATCTTCCCTTGAACATACTTGCTCTAAGTGCTTCTGCCATAGGGCTCAACTTCCCCCTTGCTCTATTTAAGCATGACTAGAGTGTCACTTTATTATGTGGGGATACTGCATTTTGAAAGCAATATACGTAGATCCTACCCACAAGAACAATCCCAGCAGTAACTTATGCATTGTATTCACATCAGTCATAATGTTCCGATTTTTTTTAAAGAAAAAGTGAAGCTCACACAAACTACAATTACATACTGTTATTTTCATTGAAGTAATTTACAGACGCATTACTATTTTTTACTTTCTGTGAAAATTACTACCTTTTACATTTTCCCCATTTGCCCTTGATTTTTTTCTTTCTGTAGTGACAAACTGCAGAGAGCACAGGTGCTAATCTGAACAAAATGTGCAATCCCATGCATCCCAAACTGTGGGTTGGGACCCATTGGTGGCTCACAACCTGTTTTTGATGGGTCGTTTAGAGCCCAACAGAGCCTCCAATGAAAACAGTGTGATGGAAAGATCAGATGACTAACTGCCTCAAGCTCTGAGGCCATTCAAAAATCAGATAGCTGCTAATTGCCCTGCAAAGGGCTCAGCTCCTGCTGTCAATGTTCATCTTTTGAGAATTTGTCTTACTGCTGAGCTTTCTTTTTCCGCCTCTTATCATCATCTTGAAACTTTGGCTGTGGCTGGTGAAATAGTACTGTAAAGCGCTCACCCTGTACTGGGTACCTGCAGTAAGTTTGCTTTAAAGGGCTACACTCACGCATTACAAATCAAGCTCTAGGCTGGTACCTGGTTGTAATTGTGTGAGCAGGCATATGATTATTTGCATATCAAACGATTACAACCAGGTGCCAGGCTACAGCTTGATTTGCAATAAGCGTAGCCCTTTAAAGCAAACTCACTGAAGGTATTAATGGACAACTCTTTCTTTGATTTAGATTATATTAGCTAAGGCCAATCTCTTTTACTACAAATACTGTGCCACCACTCTCTCCATCTGATTCTGGGGAGGCCATAAATAGATGTTATGAGGTGAGGTGAGCTGGATGTGGGAAAATACTTTTGGTTAGGAATGGCAATGTAGAATACATAGTTTTGGCTGTTTTAGTCAGGGTAGCATCCCCTAAACAAGTTTTCGATTTTGGGATACAGGCATGCCGTTCCTGACCCCCTGTGGATACCTGAAACCATGGATACTGGGGATCATCAATGGTTTTGTTGGAACAAGGAACAATTTGTTTAATGTTCCCCTATCCTTTTAATATACATTCCAGGATCCATGTATAACTAAAACCATGGATACCAAATCAGTGGATTCATCAGCATTTTTATATTCAAGCTTAGTTCTGTATGCCAAAGTGGCGGTGTGACCCAGGGCACAAGTGCCACCTCCACTAGTGTTCCAGCTACACACATCTGGACACTGCCACATATACCTTAGTCCAGTGGTTCCAAAACTGTGGGTCCATGGCCCACCAGTGGTCAAAACCCAATTTTTGGTAGGTTACGAAACTGACAAAGCAGATTAGGCTATGTGAATTAAGAGTTAAACAACCTGCTACTTGGGGGGAGCGAACTGCTACCCAAACACCTTTATAGCCACAGAGGCTTGAGCAGTTGGTAAACTGAAACTTTCTTTTTAGGCGGGTACAGATGCAAAAAGGTTTGGGAACCACTGCCTTAAGTCACATGCCAGCTGGACTTCAGCAATACACTCAGCATTGGAGCACCTCTGAAGAACATTTGCCTTTACAGCTTGCATAAAATACTGCTGCCAGGTTAATTTTAGTCTCAGGCCACTTATTCAGAACATATTATTCCACTGTTCCATTTATACTGGCTCCCAATTAGTTTCCAAGATTAATTCAGAGCGATTACTTTTCAAGCTCTAAAGGACTACCTCCTTCAGTATGATCTTGTCCACCTTCCAAGATAAGACTGGAGAACCTTACTACGGGTCCCTCTTAATCTGAAACACAGTTAGTAGGTACACCAGGCAGGAGTTCCTCAGTTGTGACACTTAGGCTTTGAAAGTCTCTGCCTTCAGAGGTTACCTAGCTCCTTCCTCCTCTTGGGGAGGGGGAAATGTGCTATTTACAAGATAAAACGCTGAACATCCCACTACACATTTTTAAGACCTTGGGTACACCTGCAAGTGTTATTTGGATCTCAGCCATCAAGTTTCAGAAGATTATAAAATGGGTGAAAAATGGAGATAGAGCTATTTTGGAAGGGTTTTTTATTTTGTATAGTAAAGCTGAATATACAGTTGCTTGGAGATAAAGACAAGAGTTCCCACCCAAACTGCAAGATTACAGTTCAAGCACCTGCAGAGGACACAGTACACAGGGAAGGGGGGTAGTCCCATCAATTTAAATGAGACTACTAATTAAGTGGTGCGTGAATCACTCCTGCATCATTCTACCACTGATGAGCTTGAAGTCATTCTTTCAACAACTTATCCTTAATAAAATACAGCCAAAACTGCTTAGTCAGCTTTTCTAGAGACTATTTAAACATTATAGACCTTGGATGCAAACAGTTTGGTGAACCATTCGACAACCAAGTCATCATACTTATAACTTAGATGTACAGATTCTTATCACAAATTTCAAGCAGCCTACATCTGCTAATATGAAAAACGTAAATCTACTTACAGTAATAGCAAGTTACAATATGATTTTTAAACTCAGTCTTTGTATTACAGAAAATAGTGGAAAGGTTCAGGGCATAGAATTTTGGAAATCGATCTGATTTTGTAAATAGTTTTGCTCCTTCTCTGACTCACACTTTGGTAAGGTATGAGATGGGCCTCAAAGTAAGTAAAAACACCTTTATTGTGCCACCATTTCAAAGCATATTACACAGGTTTTGATCATCAAAATACCCTGGAAACTGTAAAAAAAAAAATGAACAAAACAACTGGACAATAGAAATCTTTCTGCAATGTTCTAACACACATGCAGAAGACATATTCTTCAAACACAACTCTGAACAAAGCACCAACTACACAAATATGCAGAAACAAACAGCATTTTAAAACTTCACCAAAAGTAGTTTCCATAAAAGGTGTAAAAGTCACCTATTCACTAGGCACTATTAGACTTGAACAAAAGTGACAAAGTTTGTACACAAGTTTGCAATCTCAATGCATTGTCCATAGCTACAAAATCCTCAGTTCCATGTTTCAATAGCGACCTGCAAATAAAAGATTAAAAGCTCATTAGAATATTGCATCTATATAGTTTGTTATCCTCACATTCCAGAACAGTGTTCATTCAAACACACTCTGAGGGATGGACAGACAGTAAACTAATACAGACACCCAACAATATGGAATGCAAATTACTACTTGTGACAAAGACATATCCCCACATACACACATGCATAAAAAAGTATGGTGGTATTCCATTCAGGATAATTCAAATATCTCAATTTATGGTAGATCTTTCTCTAAACCAACTTGGTACTTACGGGGGGAATAAGATCGAGACCGGGAGCGAGATCTGTAGCCCCCTCGGCTGTAATATGGAGATGGTGACCTTCTCCTGCACAAATATATACAAAGAAGGATGATGTCAATTTAAGTTTCACTTTATTCCCCCTTATGTTAACTCTAACCTCCACCCCATCCCAAGCATTAAAACCCATAACAGACTGAGCTGAAGGTGCACATATCTATCATTAAGATGTACAGATGACAGAATCTGGAAACTAAACTGCTCTATAAAACTTTTTTTTTTTTTGCAAGGTCTTTATATATGCAGAATGGCCAAGCTGTTCTTGAAACAAGTGAATTAACCAAGTTAAAGTGACTGAAATAATAATAAACTTTTTTAAAAAAGTCCAATGTCCAGAGGTTCTTACTTATGAAGATGTACACATTCAGGCTATTTTTTAAATGAATTTAATTCTTATAACAGCAATTTTTGTCTTTATGCAAGTCACATTTTCCTCTCAACTCAATATTTTGCAGCACACTTTTCCCCTGAAGTCATTATTGTGACTATATTTTGTCAGTGCTGATAACTCCTTGGCACCAACTCTGAATTTACCAAGTGTAAATTCTGAAGTTATTTAAATACTTATAAAATTACTAGAAGGCAAGAACATTTCCAGGAATTGAGTTGTTTATTTAAGTGCTTAACTGTACCAATATCCGTTTACTTTATTGCATCTGGAGATAAAATAGGACACTTCTCTATGAATCCACCTAAACAGACCTTTTAACCATTATTTGCATTTTTTAAAGAAGCAACATCCCTCTCCTAGCATACCTGTACATCTGATCCCTGTCTTGGGCAGCTCGCCACCCTCCACCACCACCACCACCTCCTCCTCCTCCTCCTCCTCTGTGAAGACACAAACAGAACAACTTTTTTGCACTTTTATTTGTAGAATTTTGAAGTAAAAATTACTCAAATAATGACCAGCACAAGAGGTATCAGTCACATGAAGAATAAACTTTAGGAGCAGTTGCAATGCAATCTTCTTTCATAAAACGTATTTTTACAGGGTCATACTCAAGTCTGCTTGTATTGTATTCATGCAATTATGTATGTTCAGCTTTAAAATGATATGCAATTGGATAATACTTTTATTGTTCACTCACCTGTGACAAGGAACCAACTGGCATTACAAGAAGCAATTCCAAGCAGAAGCCAATATTCAATACTTGAAATATAGCAAAATGTTGTTTCAAGTGCTAGGATAGATTCTAGAGATGTGCTGGATTTTCTTGGGAAATTTTGATGTGAGGACTTTTGTATCCCCAACTCCTTCAATATTGCTGCTGTCTGCAATCTCCTGATTTCTGCTTCAGGTGCTTGAGCACCATTTGTCATTCACTGGTGAGGTTTTCCTCCTCCAAGTGATCCTACTCAAGGATCACATAAGGAATGCAAATGATGTCTTAGGGTTACACAACTAAGCAGACCTGGTTACATGCCCTTCCTCCAAGGAGCTCAGGGTGGCATACTTACAGTGTGACCTCAGTATCCAATGTTTTAGTATCCACTGATTTGACTAACTATTGAGTACTAGGAGCAGGGCTGGGCTGTGATTGATACAATCTTTAAATGTAACAAGGAAAAAGGGGTCAAAATCCCATTTCCCTACACTTCCTAAGATTCCATTATTCACCCCATCTAGTGGCTGAATGTGGTATAGCATCTATACCAACGTATTCTAGGGTGACAATGGAGGAGCAAGAAACCTAGAAGTGGATATTTAAAGCTATTTTTCACTGATTTCAGTATCCACTGATTTTGATATCCACTGAGGGTTCCACAACCAAACTCCCATGGATAATGAAGTACAACTATAACTCCTTCAGTACTCACTACAACTCTGTGAGGTAGGTTAGGCTGAGTGACTGGCCCAAAGTTACTCAAGACATTTCACTGCTGATCAGGTGTTAAGTCCAATACCAGAACCACCTTAGCTCAATGATTGGCCTGATGACTCAGCACATGGTGGTGGCACTGAAAGCAAAGGAGGTCAATTCTTTGCCCTCAAGATACATTGGCTGTAATGTATACTGTCAAGGCAACCCTTCTGACTGATGTCAGTAGTGAAAGATGGCATTCCCCTTTCTGCAATTCTGTAGCAGTTTTACTGTAATCTAGTACAGCAAGATAATAAATTCTGGCCATGTATTCCCAACCCTCCTCCCCAGCAAATGTTTTCATGCCCTTTTAAGTCTGCACCCCCAATAAGGGAGGTTCTCTTTAGGCCATGCAAAAACCACACGTGGAACTCTGCCTCCACTCAGCACTAATATTGACTGAAAATGGGTGAATGCAA
Organism: Lerista edwardsae; assembly: GCA_029204185.1. Lineage (NCBI taxonomy): Eukaryota > Metazoa > Chordata > Lepidosauria > Squamata > Scincidae > Lerista > Lerista edwardsae. The sequence goes on from JAJKFI010000002.1 coordinate 29,692,504, forward strand.
GGTTGAACTACTTTACTTTGGCACTCTTCAATCAGCACAGGCCTGATTTGGCAGCAACAAAGTTCCCTGCGGAGCAACTGAAACATGGAGACCTTTCATCAGGTCTGCTTTAGCCTGTTTTCAAATAGGTACCTGACTATTTTTCATCCTAGTTGAAGTTTATTACTACTCACAGAAGTATAAAATATAGAATAATGCATGCAATTTTAGGAAGTAAAAAGATTTTGAGAATGGAGTTCCTACAAGACGAAAGGAATGAGCCATCAGTCAGGCTTGCAAAAAGCTCCAATTTTTGGAAACTGCCGCTTGTTAAGAGTAGTAAAAAATATAATTTTGATTATAGTTTGTATTTTATGGGGAAGCTAGAGGGCAAAAAAGTGAAATAGTTAATGCAGTGTTCCTGGTTCCAGGATTATTCACCAGGTGATGCAATTCTCTTCAATACTGAAATCCAGGTTAGGTAAAGCACAGCTCATTAAATCGACACCCATATTTAAGAAAGCACCTTACGTCTGGTAAGTTCACTAAACATTCAATGAATTTCTTAACTTCAGCCTACTGAAACAATTATTGCTGTGAGTAGTTACTAGAAAATAAATTACATAGAAGAACATAAAAGAGGTTCAGGATTTGTTTTTGTTCTAAATGACTGAAGTTAGTAGTCATTTCTGCTTCTAAGATGACAGAGATCAGCTAGACATGGAAAATATAGTGAGAAGCAGCCAGTATGATGCAGTGGGTCAAGTACTGGATCAGGAAGATCAGGACGAAGACCCTGTTTGGTCATGGAACTGAGTAGCATCAGGTCAGTCATCTCTCGGTCTAAGCTACCTATGAGGGTAAGAGGAGTCATGCACACCATCCTGAGTTCCTTGGAAGAAGGGTAGTATATTAATGCAAAAATATAAAACCCACCACTACTATCATTTTTCCTTCAGAAAAGTGCAGTAAGCTCTCGGCTGCACTTCTGTAGTGTGTGTCTGCTTTCACCTACTTTTGTTGCAGAACAGAGACCAATTGTTACTTACTAGGCAAGCAGAAAGCTTAACAAATGCAGACCCATGATGGGAAGAATAGAGGCACTGACATTTACAACTGCCATACATAACTTTTAGTAAATGCACACTGGATTGCATGAGTGAAAGCAAGCATGTGGAAGAGAAATTCTCAGCACTTTCTTTTCCCACTAGCCCCCTGCATCCCCCATCTCTCCTAATGTCCAGAATTCTGGCCAAAGGAGAATTCTCTTCCATGGTCTTCCCTATGATTGATCAATTCTGGAATATAATCCATTGTTTCCTTTAAGCTTATTGCACAGACCACTCAAGAAAACATACATGGAAACATAGCAGTACACAATGACTTTTGTATATTGTGAGAATCTAGGCTATATAAAATCTAGGTTCTAGGCTATATAACCTGATAACTTTCAGAAGAAGCTTCCTGATACTCCCTAACAAAAATGGGATGTAATGATTCTTCAGTGCGAGAATGGTTTACCACAGCAAAGGCATATTTTACTATTTATTGAAGTTATTTATAAATCACTTTTCATGCACTCAAGGCAGGAAACTTAACACCAGAACAAAATTAAAACCAATACAATAGATAGCCAGAACCTAACTTCAGTGACATTAATGAAAGAGATCCCAAAATTATTAAGTATGATAATATTCATGGTCAGAGAAAAAATGAAATACAAGAGAAGTCCATTTCATCAGGAGAAAGACAATTATGTCACCTTGATTATCAGGACTCTAAGCATACTCATACAGTACACATCCAAAATGATTTTTGTTCCTATTGTAATGCAAGGCCAGGACAGTTCAAGCCGCTTCACATACAAATCTGTGAAGGAATTCCAAGTCTGAAACCCCACACTAATGCTGCCCTTATCAGTGACCCTCAAATCAGTGACTGAGGAGCTTTAAATTCTCTCACCAGTTTCTGTATATCTGTAGTGCCCAATTTGTGCCTATTTATTTTCATATGCAGAGACTATTCGATTTGGCCAAAGTGAAATCTTTGCCACTTCCACAAAGTATGCCACTTCCACAAGGGATATCTCTCTCACACAGAGATTTATTTAGGTACTTGTGGTTTTTTTATTATTCTGCTTTTTTTCTGATGGGAAATGCTAGTTATTATGAATTGACTGCCTGCTTAATTACTTATCACACAATTCTCTATTTCCATTCTTACTCTTCCATATGTTAACAGGTTCTAAGATCTGAATTTGTTTAGATCTCTTGTTTTCTACATCCTTACTTTTGCATACTGGTAAATTCTGGAGCAGTTATTTAATAGAATTTACAATAGGAAAACATTCAACCATGGTGCCAAGGAGTTACCTTTTATGAAAATGCTTGTAAATGGATAATCCATTTTCCATGGCAGTATGTTGACTATCAGAAAATATTTGAATAATCTCTAGATTTGTTTATTTGATATTAATCCAGTCAGTCATTTCCAATTTTGGAACTATAAGCAACTGTCAGTCCTTTTAACCCATTTTGCAAGGGTGGCCAACCCCGCAGCATGCCACATTCCACTTTTTATATAGAGACTTTTGAATGTGCCACCACCTTAATGACGCTTTTAGTTATTATTATGATAGCCAAATAGAGCTTCCAATTTCAAGAGCAATATATTTCGAGTGCAAGAAGGTAAAGAAGGTAAAGAACAGGGAGTACTATTGCCTATTTGGGGCTTTCCAGAGACATCTGGCTGGCTGCTGATGAGGCCAGAAAGGTAGCCTGCATGGACCTATAGTCCAGCCCAGCAGGACTCCATTCAAGGTCCATATAAGTTTACTGCCCTTCTGCACATCACAGCCCAGCCCCACTCCTAGTACTCAAAGATTATCTTAGCCAGGATCTCTTTTCAGGATGATTTTCTTAAAAATGTTATCTCTGCCCAGCTGAGCCATCTGGGCTTTGCTAATCTCATTGGTCATCTCTGCACTGCCCCACTTGGCCCTCACCGCCTTCTGCTGCCAACCCTTCACTTCTTCACTACTCAACAAATACCAGTCCTCTTGGGTAAGCAAGTGACCTGCCAATTAGTGGAATAAAGCTCACCAGCACCTGCCCTACTTGCTTTCTGTCCATCATTCTTTTCCTGCCTTTCTCCCCATTTTTGAACCAGAGTAAGTGTGGCTGCCCTGAGTGCAATCTCACAGCAGTAAAAACTTGGGAGGCATACTGTTTAAAACACAGTAAAGAAATAAAGCAAATCATAGGCTGCTGTGGTGCTCTTTGTTATTTAAATGTGTTTTTTTTTCAAAAGTACACAGTGTCCCTCTTCACCCCTGCGCAGTCTTTCTAGTGGCTGTTGCTGGCGGTCTGCCTTTTTAGATTGTGAGCCCTTTTGGGACAGGGAGCCAAATTATTACTATTTGCCTGTAAACCACTTTGTGAACTTTGTGTTGAAAAGCGGTATATAAGTACCTGTTGATTGATTGATTGATTGACTTCATACGTGCCGCTTAGAAAGTGTCCATGTGCTACTAGTAGCAACACATGCTGCTGTTGGCCACCCCTGCTTTATAGATTCTAGCACAATATCCAAAAGTAACAAAGACCAAAACAGAGACTGACATTACTGGAAGGCACAACAGTACAGAAATCACCACCACATTTAAAGCACTCATGCAATTTTATAAAGCATTAATGAGCAAACAGATGCTTTACTGGCTCACCTATATGATCTGCTGTAATAGTCACGATCATCATAGCCTCTATCATAACCTCTGTCATAGTAATCTCTTCGACGGGAACTACCACTGGAAGAAAAGGAATAGTATGACATTAGGAAGACAAAATAAAATACAGAGGCACACAATATAGGGGACCAGGTACTGGGTGATAGATTTAACAGCTCGTGTTTAAGCACCAAATTTAATGGGAAAAGGCATAGAAAAAAATACTCTCATTTCCCAAATAGTAAATGTTCACCAAATTTTAGACCACATAATAATCCTAAAGCAATAACCCCATATTGAGTTATCATTTTCTCAAAGTATTTGATAGTTAAAAAATGGTTTTGTCTCCCAAAAATACTAAATATTCACAATATAACCCCAAGCCCGCATTTGGGGACAGGGCTTATAACTATGTGAGCTAAAGAATAACATTACCGCGTAAAGTCAGTGTTAAACACTAAAAATCAGTAATAAAATAAGCACTCTCACATCCTCAATGTCAGACTACGCTACGTTTTCCAAATACTTCTGGACAGGAAGTTGTGCTTAGCGCTATCCAGAGAAGTCCTTGTCTTCAAATTTTTTGAAAACTAAAATTAGTGCTAAATTTAATTCTTCAGTACAAAACACTAGGCAGTGCTACTCAAACAATCTAGAATTGCAGACCAGTGTTTTCCTCTGCCCCACAGTGTGCCGGAGACCAGTATCATATCCCTACTGTTGCTTTTTATTCCCTGAAAATTTGCCAGGGCAATTCGCAGATTGGAACTTGTCTTTTGACCACCACTCAGTAGTACTGCCCTAGACCACAGATTCTAAAGTAAGAGGTTGTGTGCATATGTTTAACTGTGGCACACAAAATTCAGGGACACTCAACTACTTGTTGGAAATCCTAGACTTCGAAGTTAAAACAAAGCACTAAACAATTTAAGTGTAATTTATTCTTATTTCAAGTCTAATTTGTTCCAGTCCACGTATATTGTTACTACAAGAACTTACTATGTAGGCCTTCCCATGTAGATTCCAGGAGTAGGTGTGTGAGGCCTTTTTGTTATTGAGAAATCAACTCGAATTCTTCTTCCATCAAGTTCCATTCCATTTGCGCGCTCTTTTGCCTATATGAAGAATATTTTTAGAATTCAACTCAATTCAAATTAGTAGAAATTAGCAATACTTACCTGGTGTGGTATTTACCAGCTACCTCACCCCAATTAAGTTGATTTGTATTTATTTATACATAGCCCTCAATGTGACTTATAACAATATCAGATGCGATAAAACCACTGTCCTATTTCTTCTGCTGCAAGCAGCTGACATAGCTGCATAGAAAGGCAATTCAGCCATGACTTTTTCTGTATGAGCTTAGGCCAATCTCTATCTCTCAGCCTTACCTATCTCAAGAGTTGTTGTGAGGACAAAAATGGAACAACCATGTACACCACCCAAAGCTACTTGGAGGAAGAGTGGTATAAAAGTGTGAAAAATAGAGAAACCAGACAGGTGATTTCAGCAGGCCAATGGAGGGGGCCCAGCACTCTCTCCATCACAGAAACTAGGTACTCTTATATTACTTTAAATTGTTCTCATAATTATGGATAACAGATTTCAGTTTTAGTTACAATATAGTTGTGATTGTAGAATATGATTAAAGATCATAGTACTCGCTGCTCACATGCATTTTAAAAAAAGAACAGCAAGTTACACAAAATGTGCTCTTCATATTGCATTATCACATATGCATATATATATTGGATGAGTACAATTGGTACTGTTTCAGAAAATGTGAAAAGTATACATCTCTACCTAAGCATCAGCTCTGACAATACCATCTATATGAACTTTATCAAAATGCCCATGATTTGGCTCAAGAATTTTCCACTTTTGTTCCTGTTAGACTATGTTCTGATTCAGCATGTTTCACAGCTGCATCCCCAGTAGCCAGCCCAATGTCCAGAATGGCATGGAATGTAGAGCAATAGAACCCATATTTATGTATCTGAATCTATAAGTTTTCCATCATTGCCTGCATCAATGCTGCTAAACACATCTCTTCAGAGATTAGTTTGGAGGAACTCCTTGGCAGCACATACAACTGAATTTAGTACCCGCTTTGTTTTTAATTTCAATAAACACAGCCATATCACTGAAAAAATAGAGTGGGCCTTCATATCCATAGGGGTTCCATCCTCTGAACCCCCACAACTATTTAAACCCATGGAATTCAAGGCCTACTCCCATCTTCTGAACCCAACAAGAGTTGATGATGGATGGATGTTTCCTTTCCATCTTATAGAGAAACACTGGGTCATATCCCATGTCATGACTAAGGGAATGTAAGCCCATTGAAACTACCCACTGTTCAGCCAGTAATTACCATTCTCATTTAATCAAGCACACTACATTCCATTTAATTCTGAGCTGTGGCCTTTGCTTTCAAAGATATGACCTTGCTTAGCATCCTTTCATATGTACAGAGAAACAGATCTACAGCTTTCTTGCCTATTTAGGGAACAATTTAAGATGCAGATTTTTTTAAAATCTTCATTTAATCTAGCTTGAAAAATATATTTGTATAAATATATATTTATATATATTTACTAAAATGGGGGGTTTCAAAAACATGTTTTAGTGGTAAGGATCACACCTACCTCTTTAGCATCATCAACACTTTCAAAATACACAAAAGCAAATCCTCTAGAACGACGAGACTGTTGGTCATACACAATAGAAACATCAGCAATTGGGCCATATTTGGAGAACACCTCTCTCAGATCCCTTTCTGTTGTGTACAGACTTAATCCAAACACACCAAGACAACAGTTTGGGTCAGGATTTGCCTGTAAAAAAACCATCATAAGAATTCAAGACATTCCAAAAAACAATGAAAATGTATTAGCATACAACACAAAAATGCTATTATAGAAAGTTCTTAATTGAATAGTTCTGAACTTGAATAATCAGTTGAACCCCCTTCCCACCAAATTAGGAACTGAAAAGAATGTTCTATCCTACTGTTCCAGAATTCGGTATATCCTATCTCTTCTCATGAGAAAAGTCAAATGTTCAAAGAGAAAACAAAATGGTGCCCAGGTCGTCAGGAGTATGTTGTGCTTTGAACTGCATTTATGGGCTCTAAGCCTCACTCAGTTATAGAGTAGGCTTTACAGCACATGGACATATGCATTAAAAAAAGGGAGCCACAATTTCATAAATGAGATCTATTTTGACTCCTGTGGTTTTCTGGACTGGACTGAGAAATTTGGGTGTTGATACTATCTCTGTTTCTAAAATGAATATATGTAGGCATACCCATTTGGGGGCAAGAAATATAAATTCATAATGCTCAAATTTTTATACATCTAACCATTCTATGATTAGATGTATGGAAACCATTTGTGAAGTGGTTATGGGTAGGATTCAATTAATCTCTCCAGCCTGCACAATCAGCTACTGGGCCCATCCTTCCCACTAAAGCTGTGGAAGTTGGGGAACAAAACTGTGCCCAAAACAGTATTGGGGGCTACAGATTTAACAGTATCTAGTACTGTAACAGTATATTGGGTGCATAAGGAGGTACTTCCCCCCAGCTTTGAAGTAAGCCCTCCAAAACTCAATACTAGATGCTGTAGCTGATTTCTGCAACTGTTTTCTCTACATTAAACCAACAATACATCTGCATATCAACAACTGCATCCTAACTAAGATTTACTTTTATTTTGAACCTAGAATCACAAATACATAAATGTAAAACTACCAGATTCTGTACATTAGCTAAAACAACCAAAGTTTAGATTAAAATATTCTGAAGCTGCAAAGTAATCTTTAATCTAAAGCTAAAACATAATCATGCAAAACATTAGTGCACCATCTATTTTTTAAGTAAAATACACCCAACATTTTCACCATTTCTGAGAGTAATACAATATTAACAGCTTATTTTTAAACAACTTTTATACAGTTTCTGGGTAATTGGAAAATTGTTTATCTTCAAAGACACACACAGCTGAATGATCTCTGGTCAAGTGCTGCCATCCCAGCCTTACTCTGTTGCCAACATGACGCCGACGAGTAGACATAGGAGAATGGCTGTGACTGTGTCGGCGGCGATAATCGCGGCTATAAGATCTGCTTCTTGATCTCCTGTGTGATCGAGAACGTGAACGTGATCTTGTATAATGCCTGCGAGAACTCCTCCTTGATCTCGATCTGTCAAGTATGAAAATCAAGAGTATCATGCTAAACTACAGGCAACCAACATCAAGCTGACAAGACATAAGAACATAAAAGCCTGGCTGGATCAGGCAGATGGCCCATCTAGTCCAGCTTCCTGTATCTCACATAGGTCCATCAGATGCCTCTGGGATATCCAGCAGATGGTGTCCATACGTTTCTAGCTTTACAAATAAATAAGGTAATGGGGTCATTTCTGAACAGACTTGTTTATATAAATTGGTGCTGATATTAACATCATCCAAATGAGCACAGTAACAAGGCAAAACATCCACCAGAACAGATTTTTGAAAATTTTTCTACTTCTCACCCAAAATTTGGAAGGAAATCTTGCATGTATTCCGCCTTGCACAGCGTGTCTTGTTAATTTAAGGTGATACCAAAGACTCTTTCAAATGAAAATGCCAGCATACACCCTGAGTTTCAGCTTCTGTATGACAGTTCAGAGACTGCTCTCATTTCACATGCATAGCTTTGTTTCAAAAACATACTAACTGGATGAGGCCCTGCTTCCACTAGACCAGCAATTTTCAACGTTGTTCATCTCAGAGCACACTGACAAGGTGCTAAAATTGTCAAGGCACACCATCAATTTTTTTTTAAACAATTGATAAGGCACACTATGCTGCTGGTGGGGAGCTCAAAACTCCCAGTGGCCTACTAATAAATGGTCTTCCTACAAATTCCTGTAGCACACATTCATGGCACACTGGTTGAAACTGAAATTAAGAACTTCACAGCCACACCACAAATTCCTGGAGGAATTTATTAGAAGATCATAATTTATTAAGATAGGATCGTAATTGACTAGAACAATTCAAAATTTAGATGCAAATTGCAAGAAGAACACCACTTGTCAGAGATCTTTCCCTAATGGGGCATGCATTACTACTCTTTCTAGAATACTTGAATTACCTACCTACCATCTTCACAGAAAATAGCAGTAATTTCTGTAGATTTCTGATAATGACAGGACACCTGAGGTAACTTTGAAATAACAGGACAAAAAACCTGCCTAGAAAAACCTACTCAGCAGAGGTTTCAGCCAACACCATGTTATGACCATCCAGATACATCCTGCTAAGACTACAGCACAGTATTGAAATGCCACTCAGCAGAAAGCTCCACAACTGCTCCTTGCTGCAATGACATCTTACTGCCATCTGGGAATTAATAAAATCTGGGAATCTTGGTTGCAATTCTTACACCATGCACGCACAATTCACATTAGCTTAAAGGTTGCCTCTCAGCTTTTCTCAGGATTAATAAAAGTATTTCAATAGTAACGTAACACTTTACTTAGAAAACCAACTTAGTTTGAAGGCAAAAGAGTTTATCTTAGGACCAACTTACCGAGATTCAGATCTTGATCTAGACTTTGACCTAGACCGCCTTGATCCCTCCTTCGACCGAGATCTGGCAGGCGAATGTCTTGGAGACTTGCCGGAACCATGAGCACTTCCACTTCTGGAAGCAGAACGGGATTCCTGCATATAGAAAACATTTTATTTAGTTTGAAAACAACTTCTCCAATATTTTAGTCTAAAAAAGCTCTGGTGAAAAATGTCAAAAAACTATGTCTCCATTATGTGTCCGGGCAGTTGCCATTATAACTGCCTAGATTTATGATTTATTTTGCCTGTTAAGCACTTTTTCAAAACCCTGCATTTTTTTCTATTAAACAAATAATGCATGCATGTTTAGCAAAATATACAGGGACACATAAACAGACTAGTAATTACTTAGCGTAGTGCTTTCAGATTCCAGATTACTTCTTATCTTAACTTCATTTTTATTTCTTTTCTTCATTCTTCCGTTTCAAATTCTGACTTCTTTCATCTTCCCCACTTCACAAAAATTGCTCAATATTCTATAAGTGGGACTTCTGGTCTGATAATTAGCATGCATTCACTTTCTTTTTTTTCAAATTTCAGCTTCACTTATTCCTGAGCTTCAAATAATTCTCATTTATAAAACTTGTCAAATGGCGACTTCCGCATTTTCCTTCTTCAACATTAACCTTAATAAAAAAAGAACAGGATGAAGAATATTTAAAACTCCAGGATAGATATCTAGTGCCAAAACTGAAACTAGAAAAAATGCTGTGTGTTTGCACTATTTTAGCTAGATATGCAATTGTAGTATTGATTGATCCCAGGTTTACTGCTATGTTTTTAAAAAGATGTCAATTCAATTGAAAATTATTGACCATGAATTTGCTAGTCATTTCCTACTTAAAATTAAAGTGTTTCAACAGCTGAAATGAGATCTCTTAGTATACCGACAAATTTCAAGAATTAAGTTACATATGAAGATTTGCATAAGTTACATATGAAGATTTGCATACATTTGCATTTAGAAACTAGAAATATGTCCAAAAGTCACCAAATTTGCACCCATATGCTAAATCTGATAAAACTTTCTAAAAAAATGCAGGAAGGACTATTAAAGACATATAAGCTGAACAAAAGTACTTTTAAAAAATTTCTTCAGTTAGGAAGAGGATTTGCAAGTTATAACATGTGCCCCAAGTGCTACAACAGCAATGGAGAATGCTATAACAACTTTGCAGGACAATATTATAGCAAGACCTAAGAATTAAACCCATCACAAAAGGTTGCATTCTATGTTTGAGCAATCATTAATTTATGCATCATTAAACTATAAATTGAAGTTACGTAGCTCAACTAAACAAAAGTGAACCAAATTAGGATGCAACCCAATGATGTGTCTAATAAAATACTATCTGTGATCAAATCAAGAGTTGGATACAATGTTGTGCAAGCAGAATTAAGTTCACACAAAGATATTTTCCTTGTCCCCACTGCAGCCACCTGAACAGCTGCTTGGGGGGGACGACACTTGAGAACCATGTGGGATATGGCATAGTGCACAATCCTAACGTGTAGTTATGCCAGCACAAGGGACTTGTGCCAGCCCAGGTGTCACTAACATCATTTGGACCACTCTCAGAGTCAGGGAGGACAAAGCATATCCATGTGCCAGCCTCATTAACTGTGCGAGTGGTGCAAATGTGCTTTATGGTGCCTTTGTAACACTCCTGGGCTGGCGTAAGTTCCTTGTGTCAGCCTACCTCCAAGTTAGGACTTCACCCATAAGGAGGTCACTGGGAGAATCCTCAGAAATAGGACTGACATTTGTCCTGAAAGCTTTGATCCACTTGTCCAAGTTTGGCTCCAACCTCTGCTTTTAAAAGAATCTGGGGAGTTTCCACATGAAAAGTGAAGATGAACTGTCTTATTCCCCCCTCCACATATGACATTAGCACCACAATTCTAAACATTTGTTTTAGTAATGATATTGTACTGCTGCAGTGGTAGATACATACCACATATGTGCCATCACAGTAGTTCTTAGGAAAAGATTGTTTCTGCAATACATGGTTTTGTTTGCTATTTAACAAAGTTCTCAGTCACTACTTTGGCATGTTAACTAATAAGCATACAACATGGACTTACTGTGAACACTGAGAGGATGATGACATGTTAAAGTCTTATGCTTAGATGCTTCCACGGCTGCATTTTTCAAACACCTCTAATATAAATACTACCCACTTGTTACCTGGAAGAGTTTCTCTCACCACAGATTCTGTGTGTGTCTATGTATTACTTATGATACTGCTTGGTAAATAAGAATTATGTTTCTCAACTTATATTTACTAATAAGAATCCAGAAATTATTCTTATTCAGTGGATAACACTGAGGATTTAAACAAGAAATCAAATTGTGATTTAAAAATTTCAATTTATAATTGACTTCCATCACTTTGCTCTTTCCACCATTTCCCAGTTATAACCACATTTCAAATTTCATCCGTATACTTTCTTCTTTTGTCCAATTTCACCCAACTGTTCATGTTCGCAAATGTTATTTATTACTTCTGTTTACTCAGGTGTCACACACATTTGCATGTATTATATAGTTATTTATGTTTTTTGCTGGCCAAAAAACATTTGTAAGCTAAATAAGGTTCTGCTTTGACATTCAATTTTTACTTTTATCCATTTTTTTAAACATTTTTTACTTTTGTCTGGTCCCTAACCAAACAAACTATTTGTTTATCCCTAACCAAACACAGCTTGTTGCTGTATTTACTTCCCACATAATAAATACTAGGCTAGCGACTACCAGCCCCTATGTTTGGACAGATCAGGACACTTAGTCTTCAGGTAACCTAACCAACTTAGGATGCGAACCTCCCCACTCACTTACTCAAGTAAGTACTACCAAACTCAACAGACGTTATTTCTGAGAAAGTGTTAGTGCTCTTATACATGGAAACTAAGTTCCAGTTAGGTTCCAGATTCTGTACTTAAGTCAAAACATCTGGTTCTTACTGGCCCAGTACTATTGTGCCTGCACAAAAAGCAACATTGAAGAACATACTACACCTGCGCTTGTACTAGCGCAGTTGCTTGCACCTTGGATAGACAGTGCAATTCCAAAGACTTGCCTGTGGGCAAAGGTAAGACTCTTAGGTATCCGCTGAGCCAAAGCAATTGCAACAGAAAGGTGCTGACATTAGAATGTTCCTTTTGTCCTAATTTGTAGTCACTTTAATCACAATTAAATTACAAGATTTAGGGTGCAATCCTAACCTTCAGTCAGGCCGGCAAAGTTTGGCTGGCTCAAGGGACACTGTAAAGCGTTTGGACCACTCTCAGAGTCAGGGAGGATGATCCATGTCTGTGTGCTGGCCGCTCTGACTCAAAGAATGGTCCAAACATACTTTACGTTGTGCCAGTCAAATCCTACAGTCAAAAACTGTAGGTTAGGATTGTGCTCTTAGACTATAATTTTCTCTTGGTCTAAGACTATTTTCTTAGCCTTAAATTATTTTCCTAGTTTAAGGAAAATAAATGGCAGCTGTAGGGGGCCTTATTAAATTCCAGCTATAGACTTTCCTTCTTCCCTTTCCTACTTGGTGAAAGGTGACTGTATTTTATTATGTTCCCCATTCAGGGTTCACTTTTACTTCACAGTATTAAATATCTCCAGTGCCTTGCAGTATCTCAGCACTCCCGGTGCCCAATTAGCCTTACCCTGGTTGACTACATCCTCTCCCTCCCTTAAGCCCCCAAGGAACTCTTTGATATTACTGGGCTGTTTTCCCCATTGTCACAAAGGGGAAGCTATTTACAAAGTTATCATGTTGTTTCAAAGCAGCTACATGTGCTTCAAAACCCCGATTAAGCCAATTCATAAGTTGGACGTTCCCAACTCGAATGTATGCAAGTCAGGAAACTTCTGCAACCCAAACCTGAAATTATTACTATTGCAACAGTGTCCCTAATCAATACTGTATATTTTCTGCAGTGTAAAGTGTAGGTGGGCAGAGCTCTAGGATTATGTTCATAAAGTTACTATCCAGGGTTTTAATTTCAAGCATATAAAGGCACCCTTCTGTATCTATGGGGTATGTGTTCCAGGACCCCCCCTCCGATACGGAAACTGTGGATAAAAGGGGGGCCTATAACGCTCCACGGCCCCATGCCCATTACCTTCTGTTTTCTTCATCAGGCCTGTATGCTAGGGCAAGGTTCTTGTACCAGGAAATTGTGTCCCAGTCCTGCTCAAGTTCTTAGCAATTATGCTACAATACCTTTCATTAGTGCTAGGATTCATGGTAACGTTTTCTGCTCTCTAATAAGAATATTTGGTTACAGTGAACAATGCTGGAAGGGCATTAAGGGGACAAGGCAAAAATAAGAGGAAGGCAAAATTTACAGTAGGGTCCCCAGTCTCATACTTACTTGTCAATTTGCTCTTATAGTCTATAAAAGCAAAAAACCTACATGGTTGTTAAAGAGGAAAACAGAAGATAATGGGCATGGGCCCTCATGAAAAAAAGCTACTCCGATACAACTTGCAACCCTGCCCTGCCTCTCCATCTTAGCTTTTCCATGTGGGCTGTGACAGAACATGCCATGCCAACCTGCTCAACTCCCTCAAATCAAAGTTTACTCTGGTAGAGTCTCCCTACATTTACATTTAATTAAAACCTCACTTAAAAATTTTACCCTTGGTACCAGAAGTTTTTCAGTTGTGAGTAATTTGCGTAATTTCAATTCATCATGGTGATCAGGGGAGTTGGCAAGGGAAGACTCCAAGAACATAGATCTTAACTCCATCTAAAATGGGCAGTGAAAAACAATACGAGTCAAAAACGCCCTGGTTCCCAGCGAACATGGGCATAACGTGCACTGTTGGGGATTTTTGTTAAATTTCAACACCAACTCCGGAGATGGAAACATGTTACATTTGGCAAGGGTGAAGGCATGTCAGGATGAAGGATTGTCCAAAATATAAAGAAAACTAGACCATTAACCAGAACTCCCTCTTTATAATCATCAGAACAGATAAACACAGAAGAGCTACCCCATCTGATAGGGCAGGATAAGAGTCAGCTGTCTGTGGAGATCTATGAAGCAACAGCATTTAGGCCACTGTGCATCAGATTACAAATCAACTAATGATCTCTAAATCTCTACTCAGTCCATCTATAAATCCTCTGTCTACTGCTAGGTTCTGTTAGTTCCTAAGGTCTTAATCCAGCCACCCAATCGGTTTTAAAAATGTGAATACAAAACAAAAGGCTAGTATTTTTACCTAGAAATAAAGCTAGACCCACGTGGTGTAAACATATACAACAAACCCTATGCATAGCTGCTCAGAAGATGTCTCATTTAATTCAATGGAATTTACATCCAGAAAAGTGCATATAGGTTTGCAACCTTAGTGTCCATTTTAAAGATAACTGAAAATACATGCTAACAAAGCAGATACTGATGAGGGTTCCTGCTTATGTAGGTACCGATGCACATAGACCTGATACAAAATCCTTAAGTGAGCCAAAACCATTTCTTCACGGCAGTTCTCAAAAAGAGATATTTGATCATATGGATAAAGAGGGATGGTCTTAAGCAGTGGTGGGATTCAGGGGGTTCGCCCAGGTTCTACAGAACCGGTTATTAAATGGCCGGGCCCTGCCCACTCGCTTACTTCGGCTGGCTTCGGGTTTTTTTTTTTGCTCCGGCTATGACATCATAGAACCGGTTGTTAATTCATTTGAATTCCACCACTGGTCTTAAGATGCCTATACCAAGCATTCCCATACAAAGTCTGGGAATGATGGTGAAGAATATCTCTTACCCTCCACTTTGAGCACCCGAAGCAGAGAATGGGATGCATTTGCCTCACATGCCCTCAATGGAGTTACGGAATTTTGAATCACATTTTCATGGACAGCATGAAGTTGAACAGGAAAGGAAAAATATCAAATGCTCTCCTAGTTTCTCTCTGCTGGTTCCCAAGCCAGAGCAAAACACTCAAGAGCTAGACCAAGCAAACAAGGGGACAGGCTGTCTCTCTTTCTGCACATATTCCAGCTGCCACAGGGAAAGTGGTGCAAGCTGAGCCTGGAGATGACCAATTCCAAACCTCACTTTCCCTGCTGACTTGGACTTAGTCCAATAGAGGGCAGGAATACAGTGGACCCCTGCTTTACAATATGAAACCATTTCAGAGAACCCATTGTAGGGCAAATCCAGTAACACACTGATTTTCTGGCCATTTGTTCCAAGACCTTGCCCAGGTGTCATTTTGCTGGAGAACTGCTAAGAGCTCTTTTGGGTTATTTGCTAAGCCACAAAATGAACTGGAGAGAAATGAGAGGAATCACCTCAGCCCTTCACTCTTTCCCACCTTGTTTTAGCAAGGCAGAGATGCCTGCAATACACAGCTAACTGCTACCACATACTCAGCCTGTCCCTCCTTAACTATTTCAGGTGCTCACCATGGCCCCACCACAGACACCCCAGATAGGATGGTTCTGTTGCCTTTGTGGAGCAGGCATTAGGAACTCATGCTACCTCTCTGCTTAATTATACACTAACCAGCTTTCATTACAGTACTTGTTCCTCTTCCTTTTCCTTGTTCACAGTGGTGCATATTAATCATAAGGTGTATAACTGTACCACACAGCAAACCTTATTTTATTAAGGAGAATTCATCGTACAGTGCTGAACTAACTGTAAAGCGAAGGATCACTTTACACCACAACTCTAAGCCACTGCTGCCATTACTGCAATACAAAAGTGGTCAGGACTAGGCACCACAGTGCCTGCTGCTACTTCTTATTCTGACCACACTGAGCATGACCAGGACACCCTGCCAAAAGATATGTATGCAATGATCATAATCTATTTCTCAGTTATACCTTCTGGAATTTGTCATATGACCAGCTGACATTTGATAGTTCCCCTTCATCAGTATACCTTTCAACTATTCCATGTAGTGTCCATTAATAGATAAATAGTTCCAGTCAATCAATCAATCCCTTTCTCTGTATATATGTTGACCCACAAGAGAGATCAAGGCAATCAAAATTGCCTTTTGAGACAGAAAATTACTACTTAGTTTTCAATTTTATATCTAGTATACTCCTCACTTCAATTCCTGCCCATTCCATTCCACTGTGCAAAATGGATTTTCATTACTTCGAGCTGAGGACAAGGCAATCAAATCTCAAGATGGCAAGGCAAACAAGTATCCTTTCAGGCCCCTTTTTCAATAGGGAGATAATAGATTTATAATAGCTAACAACCTGCCTTATAGATTTCGGCACAAATACCGGTTATCAAGTGATCACAGCATGTCACAAGTATTATGTCCTCTAGATACTACCAGTTATATTAACCTTTTCTGCCTCTTTCCTTTTAAGAGCATGACATTCTGTCATACTTTACCATCAGCCTGAGCATTTTTTAAAAATTATTGCTTAGAATCACAACACATGTATCATAAGAGTTCTACGAAATGGAAATGCCAGTTGTTAAGCTTACAATTGCCTCGCTTATTTCTTGTCTCAATACCACACATTTACAGCAGTAGAATTACAGAAAAAAATCATGTTGAGCGCTCTTCCGCTATCTGGAAAGGTTTTCAATACACTGCTATTAACGCCCCCATAGCATGCTAGAACGTGGCTACATAGAAACCAGAGCGTTGCTCAAAGGTGCTTTCTCCCCTATTAAGAAGCAATCACCGGGGGTGGAATGAAGGGACACAAACACATGCTCCCAGGCGAGCGGTAGAAGAAACTCGGGGCTTGATTTTTACTACAGAACGGTCACAGGAAATCGTGATAGAAACCAAACACCCAGTCTCTAAACTCAGGCTCACTGGTGGGTAAAGCGAGCTCAAGTCCTGTCATTTCAGAGGGGGGACGAGTGGCTGCAACGGCGGCTCCTCGGGCAGAGGTAGCCCTAGAGCACGCGAGCAGTAGGGCGTTCAGTCCCGCGCAGCCATTTTGTCCCCGCGGCGGCGGCGCGCGCGCTCACTCAGGTCACCAGCCCAAGATGGCGCCCTCTTTGCAGGAAACGGTGGGCCATTTTCTCGCGCCAAACTAACATACACCGGGGAGGGGAGGAGTCGCTAGGCCGCCTCCCGGCTCAAAAGCTGCTTCCCACCTCAGGACCTTCACCTCACTCCGTCTGTACCTTCAGTGTCAGGGCGGCTTCTACGACCGGACCAGTGAGAGAAAGTTAAATATCCAAAAAGGGGGACCTGAAATTGCGTTTTTTCCCCCTCTCAATCTCTCCCCACCAAGCGGGCCGCTTAACTAGCGCTCGCAGGCTCTGCTTATTACCCGCTCGCCGTAGTTCTGCTCCCCGCTGTCGCTCATCCTCCCTCCTCGGACTCTTGGACGCCAACCGCGGTTGCTAGCACCAAAACCGTCCGCTCGAAAGCCTTCTCTGCAGAGGAAATGACGACACTGCGGAAGCCCCGCCCCTGTGGCCGAGCGTGCCGCGCGCGCGGTTCTAGCGCTCCTCCTCTCTTTGCGTCAGCACGCGGGAAACGAGTGTGGGAGGAGGGGGGCGGATCCATCTGGGGTTGATAACAACAACTCTTTTCGCTATCGCTTTTCCCGAGTGCCTCCTGCCAATTCGCAATCCTGTCAGTGTGAACGTGCATGGTGCTTGAAGTGTCTTCCCGTGCTGTCTTTGCTTTACCATTCTCACTGGAAGAGCCGTCTGGAGCTTAGATTAGATTAGATAGAAATTTATGGGTCATACATGGAATTTCACCATACATGGAATTTTACTCCGGCCCAAAAGTTCTCTCACTATACCTTAAAACTAGTAATTAATAATACAACAAAATATACAATCACAATAACAATACCACACTAACTCTAAATTAATCCAAACCAGATCATCTGCACTCAATACCACACATAATCAATACCACACAATCAGCTATTCAGTAAGCCAATAGCAGGAGGGAAAAAAACTGTTCTTGTGCCTGGTTGTTCTGATGTTCAATATCCTATAACAACGTCCAGAGGGAAGAAGTTCAAACAGATTATGGCCAGGGTGAGAGGAATCTGCGACAATTCTCTCTGCTTTCTTCCTCACCCGAGCAATATATAAATCATCCATAGAGGGCAAGCTGACTCCTATTATTCTTTCTGTGGTTTTGACTGTCCTTTGGAGTCTATTCTTATCCTGCTTAGTCGCTGAACCAAACAATGGACTTTTCCTCCAGAAATCTGTCCCTTTTAAAGGCACCCAGGCCAGATGGAGTCACCACCTCCTGCGGCAAGGAGTTCCACAGATTAATTAAAGTCAAAGGTTTCCCCATGACCAAATGGTCTAGTCGTGACCAACTATAGAGGGCGATGCTCATCTCCGTTTCAAAGCCTGTAGAGCCGGTGTTTTGTCCGAGGACAAGCTTCCGTGGTCATGTGGCCAGCATGACTCTACGCCGTAGCACACGGAACGCCGATACCTTCCCACCGAAATAGTCCCTATTTATCTACTTGCATTTAGGTGCTTTCGAACTGCTAGGTTGGCAGGAGCTGGGACAAGCAACGGGAGCTCACTCCATCGCGCAGTCTTGAACTCCCAACCTTCCCCGCTGGGTAAAATAGTATTTCCTTTTATCTGTTTTAACTCTCGCAACACTCAATTTTAGTGGATGTCCCCTGGTTCTGGTGTTGTGAGAGAGGGAAAAGAATTTTATGTCTCCCTTCAATCATGTCACCTCTCAGGCGCCTTTTTTTCTAGACCGAAGAGCCCCAAATGCTGCAGTCTTCATAAGGGAGGAGCCCCAGCCCAGTAATCATTTTTGTTGCTCTTTTCTGTGCTTTTTCCAATTCCACTTTGTCTATACTCCAGATGTGGCCTTACCATCGATTTGTACAATGGCATAATAATATTGGCTGTTTTGTTCTCTTTGTAAGAGAATAAATGTTTTCTTGACTGCTTCAAGGGACTGCAGTCCATGATTGCTTCCCCACACTAGGATGCAGCATGCGTCCCATTGGCATCACTGCACCAATGCTAGAAATTTAGATGGGTTTAGGCCCTTAATAGGGACGTAGTGGTACTGTGGGTTAAACCGCTGCTGCTGAGCTTGCTGACCAGAAGGTTGGCAGTTTGAGACTATGCGACAGAGTGAGCTCCCATGATTTGTCCCAGCTCTTGCCAACCTAGCAGTTCAAAAGCATACGATAAATAGATAAATAGGTACCACTTTGGTGGGAAAATAACAGTGTTCCATTCGCCTTGGCTTATAGTCATGCTGGCCACATGACCATGGAAACTTGTCCTCAGACAAACACCGGCTCTTCAGCTTAGAAACAGAGATGAGCACTGCCCCCTACAGTCAGTCATGACTAGATCATTCGGTCATGGGGAAGGAAACCTTTACCTTTAGGCTTTTAATGCCTTCAAGGTGAACTGGTTTTCTGAGCAGAAGTATGAAACAGGCCTAATCAGGCTGGCTGGTTTTAGTTTTCTCAGCTCAGAAAGCAGAATTTGGCACCAATGAGGCTGCCAGAAAGGGAAAGCACAGATAATAACAATACAGTCAATAGGAAATGGCCTTCTGACATCATGAGACCATTTTGCTCTGTGAGAGAGCAGTGCTACCTGGGTGCACATGCAGCACTGCTGCATTGGGGGTGAGAACAGGGGGGCTCAGAGCACTACCCTCCGCTCCCCTCATGAAGGCTGTAGTGGAACTCTGAGGAATGACTCTTCTGCTCCTTGTGGCAATTCTGCAGTCCTGGAAAACAAAAGGACTCCAATGAATATTGGGCCAGCCGTGGCAAAGACTGTAGCACCTGGCATTCATCACAAGGGAGCAGATATTCACTGCTCTTCACTGTTGCAAAAGGAAGGGATGCTTAAGCAACACAGCTTATAGCAAAGACTATACTGTATTTTATGTCAAATGTGACAATACCAAATTTCATTACAGGTTGCCCCTGTCATTCACGGGTATCCAGATCCATGGATAGGGGTGTGTTTTTCTGGTGATATTTTTTTCCCAGAATTTCTTGATTAAAATAGCAAATTGTGGTGTTTTGTGTTTTTATTCTACATTCTCATTTCAAGTTCTAATTTTTATTATCTAATAAAAATTTATCTAAATTTTATTTTTATTAATTTTAAATGCTTTAAATGTGTACTAGGAAGATGATATAGGTTTTATAGTGTCAGCAGATGTAGTCACAGTATCATTTCTAATTGGCAAAGTAGTCTGTTTTAATTTCTGGGAAATATCTTAAACATCAAAATGCAGTGTTTTATGTTTTTATTCCGATTTTTTAACCACCAAAAGATGGTGATTAACCTCCAAAAAGCGGTTTTCAACAACATCCATGTGACGTAAGAGGCAACCAGGTCTAAGCTGGACACTCTCCCCGAACTCTCCCTCCCTCTCAAAATGAACACTGAGCCTGGCGGGGCCTGAGTCCACCATGACCTTTCCCCATTCCCCATTGCAATCGACATGAACTCTAACTGGTGGGATTCACACTCACCACGACCCCTTTCTTCTATAACCATTACGCTTTCCAGCCTGGAGGGTCTCGGGACTCGAACTCGGGACTTCCATGAGCCACCAGCCCTTCCTTTTCTTGCCGGAGCCCCGCTCCTCCATTTTGACAGGAGCGAGGAACCCTGGAATCGAACCCGGCTCACAGACACCGCTCTGCAAGACTGGGGGAGAAAACACTGAAGACCAGCAGCCGGCTGGCAATGATGGGATTATCGCTCATTAACCTGCAGTTTGACCCGGCGTACCGCCTTGAACGAACTATGAAACCGTGGCGTACTGCCTTAAACAACAGTCAAACCGCAGAATCAAGAGGTCATATCTGGTTAACGAGTGAATCCCCAGTCTCGAAGATCGGCCGTGCTGTCAGATTCACGGCTGCAAAGACTCACGAACTGTCATGTTTTATGAATGAAACCAGGGTTTTTATGAATGAAATGTTAGTTTTTATGAATGAAATGGGGTTTTTATGAATTGAAATGTTAGATTTGTGTCTGCTTGGTATGTGAGGGGGGGTTAAATACTATGGGGCTCCTTGGGACCCCCCAGAAGAAGGGCCCCCTCCGGGGCCCCTCCAGGGGCTGATGGGAAAGGACAAAATGGATGTCGGGAATCCAAGTTGCATAGAAGGAGATGGAAGATCGAGAAAGGACGTGCAGACCCCCATGACAGCTGCACAATCAAATCATTGAATTGGCGCCTCTGCTGAAACCCGGGGGGGGGGAATGTAAATGAATTGTAAATGAAATGTATTTTGTGTGTACGAGATTACTGCCCTTTGTCCCTTGAGCACCCCACCTATCTCCCTTGCCCTTTGGGCAACCCCTTTGTCCTCTCCCAGTGTCGCCCATTCCAAAATCCATTTCCCAACCACTGTCTATTGTCCCAAATTTGTGTGTCCCCAATCACCCCTTATCAGCTATTGCACCAAACCTCATCCCCTTGTCCATGGCAAATCGCCCTTACCAGACCTTTCTCAGGGAGTTCATCTCAACTCGGTGTGTGTGTGTGTGTGTGTGTGTGTGTGTGTGAGAGAGAGAGAGAGAGAGAGAGAGAGAGCGCCCTCCAACCAGTAACCAGGAAAGTGCCCAACAACCAACCAAAGATTCCCCCACCTCACGAGTCACCAATAAATGATCGCAAGTCTATCGAACACATTCAATTGGTTATTTACTTTTCTCCTCGTTTACATGCTCATGGGTATAAGTGTATGTATGTTTGTCTATTTGGTGCGCAATTTTGGGTGCTCCTTTTTCTGCACGCGCAGTTTGTGGCCAATTGCGTCCTTTATTTTCATTTCATTTCAAACCTTTATTGGCATAATCATAAGGGAAATAAATAATAAATAACAAATGCAGAGGGCAGTAGCAGAAAATCAACTCTTAAGCTTAAGAACAGCCATCAAAAAGGAGGCAACTGCCTTAGTCACATCAGTACATAGGTCATTCAATAAAAAAGGAAGAGGATTGGCAAATGGAAAAGAGGGGTCAGCTAAAATGGGTTGAAGATAGCGAGAACGAAGTGATTGAAGAGAAACACATATGATGAAGAGAATCTGAAACATCATAGCAAAAATGGCAAATTCTATTTTCGCGGGGAATCTTATGGAAACGACCAAGGTGGTAAGCAGTAGGAACAATGTTTAAACGAGCCAACATGAAGGCTCTGCGAAGAAAAGGATTAGATAACTGATAAAGATAGTTAAGAGGAGGGTTACGAAGTGAAGAAAGACCATGGGAGCGAGGAGAACAGACAGGATTAAGATGAGAATTCATAAGATCATGTTCAATTTGATATAGTTTGGATTTAATTATATTGTGAGCAAGGGATAAGGGGGCATCAAAAAGAGATTCCAAAGAAATACCAAGGGAAAAAAGTTTAGAAGTTAGTAACCTAAACCAAGGAGATTGGTATGAATCTTTAAGCATATCCAATATTAATGAATTTGGCGGAGTACATAAATAAATACGTAACCAGTATTTTAAAGCAAAAACCCAGGCTAAAGTGGAGGGAAAATGAATACCGAGTTCAAAGAAAATGGTATAAAAATTAATAACATTGGGTAAACCAAGAAGTTTTCTAAAAAAAACAAGAAATAATTTTGTCCAGATTGTTACTCACAACTGAGATCCATACCGGAACAGCGTATAAAAGATAGGATAAAAGTTTGAGATGGTATATTTGAAGGGCCGCAGGGATGAACTGATTTCCTGTAGTATAATAAAATTTGGTAATGGCATGAAGTTGTAAAGAGGAAGAGGTAGTAACTGCTTTAAGATGGGGAGACCATTTAAGGTTGTAATGTAAAATAAGACCTAAATATTTGTACATAGATACAGTTTGATAAACTTGAGAGCCAATGTGCCAAGGAACAGAAGACCAGGACCTAGAATTAGAAAAAACCTAATTTTGGTTTTGTTCGAATTTATAATTAAGTCATTGTGAGAGCAATATTGCTGAAAAGATAGAAGAGAGTTACGGAGACCGGATTTGGTTAAGGAAAGAAGAACGGCATCATTGGCATATAACAGAATATTTAAGGATTGTCCATTTAAAGAGGGGGATAATTATGAGAACTAGATAAATGAGAGGGAAGGTCGGCCAAAAATAAATTAAAAAGAGTTGGAGCTAATATACATCCCTGACATACCCCTTTTTTAA
Organism: Lerista edwardsae; assembly: GCA_029204185.1. Lineage (NCBI taxonomy): Eukaryota > Metazoa > Chordata > Lepidosauria > Squamata > Scincidae > Lerista > Lerista edwardsae. The sequence goes on from JAJKFI010000002.1 coordinate 29,715,965, forward strand.
CTGGAATAGGAGGAGTAAGTTTATTGGAATGAGGTAAGCGAACCTGACAGAAATTATTAGTATGTAGATTTTGAAGAAGCATTAATAAACGAGGGTCAATATCCCAGTTATGTAATTTGTTCCAAAGAAGAGATCTGTTAACTGAATCAAAAGCATTACGAAGATCAATAAAAGCAACACAGAGTTTAGAATTTGAAGCAAGGTATTTTTGGATAAGAAAAATTAAGACAGAAAGATGATCTAAAGTGCTGGAACCAGCAGTAAATCCTATCTGTTCTTTACCTGGCAAACCCTGAGATTGAGCCCAGGCCTGAAGCTTGGGTAAAAGACGTTTGGAGTATAATTTCCCAATAGTGGAAAGTAAACTGATTGGTCTATAGTTAGTTGGCAAAGAAGGATCATCTTTTTTATAAATGGGACAAATATGCGAATAAAGCCATAAGTGAGGAAATTTACCTGTCCTATCTAAATGCGTAAAAAATTTAGCCAAAACTTTAGACCACCAATGAGGATTATTTAACAGAATTTTGTTAAGAAAAAAATCCGGACCAGGGGCCTTATTGGATTTCAAAGAGGAAATCAACTCAATGATCTCTGAAGGAAGAACCGGGGGCCATTCAGGAATGTTAAGGATTGGTTTTAAAGAAGGGCCTGAAATCCTAGGGGCCGAAAATACCCCGGAATAATGAGCCACCCAAGCTTCAGATGAAATGTGTGAACAGGGGGAAGAAGATAAGGAGGAGTGGTTCTGTGAGACAAGGGACCAAAACAACTTATGATTGTGAGAAAGAATGGACTGGTGAAGTTGAGACCATTTATGTTCTGCAAATAAATATCTTTTGCTTTCAAAAAGAGAGAGACAAGAACTACGTAATAGTTTGTATTGAGACAAGGAAAAAACAGAAGGGTGTTGACACACCTGATGAAAAAACGACCTAAGTTGACGTTTAGCCTTCCAACAGTCCTGGTCAAACCAGGAACGTGCAGTTGAAAAAGAGGGACTAGAGGAAGAAGAAGCAAGAATAGGAACTAAAGAGCTTAATAAAGATTCAAAAAGAAAAAGAGCATGAGAGGAAGAATCAGAACATTCCAACTGTTGTATAAGAGTAATGGTCTCAGGCTGCATAGTCCAGGCAGTATAAGCTTGTTGGAGTTGATTGGACCATCTGGGTCTACGTAAAATAGATTGTGAGTTTGTAGAATGGAAAGAAATAGGGTTGGGAGAAGTTGGCAGAGATAAGGTTAAAGAAAGAGGAAGGTGGTCACTTTCAGTGCGAGAAATAACTGAGAAATTTGTGAAAAATGGTAAAATAGAATGAGAAGTCAAGGCATAATCAATAACACTGGAACCTCTATCAGAAATAAAAGTAAATTGACCAGGAATATCAGAGGAAAAAGTTCCATTAAGAATATGAAGATCAAATGAAAGACAGAGCTGAGTAAAATAAAAAGATTGATTATTGAATCATTGGAAAACCGTGGGATTGATGAGGAAGTTGGTCTAAATCCCAAGATAAATGGGAAGCTAGGGCGTGGTTATCCTTCCCAATTCTCATATTAAAATCTCCCAAAATCAAAATAGACGCCGAAGGCCATTGAGAAATATATTGGGAAATCAATAAATCTAACTCATTCCAATGAGAAAAGGACGAAGAGGACAGAGTAAAATAGATATTAAATAAAGTATAGTGAATTGAAAATATCGAATAAGAAAAACTTGAATATGATGGGAGTCAGAAGTCAAATGTGAAAAAGTCAATAATAATGAAGATTTAAAAAAACATGCTAAGCCCGCACAAGGGCGACCTTTGAGATTAGACTTAAAAGCAGGTATATGGAAAACAGAATAACCAGCCAAAGACGGAGTAGTAAGCCACCAAGTTTCTTGTAAAAGAATAATATCAAATGATTTCAAAAAATTTTAAAAATCTAAATCAGCTAATTTTTTCCACCAGCCTGCCACATTCCACAAAATGATATTGATAGAATAGGAAGACGAAATTTGAGAAGGTGTTGGTATAGGTCATTGTTGTGAAGAAGGAGAAGAAATAGAGGCAGAATGAAAAGGAGAAGAAATAGGAGATGCAACCATTACAGGAGAAAAAGACTGAGGAGAGGGATTAGGAGATATAGGGGAAAGATTAATCAAATTATTAGAAGTAGTAAATCAGAAGATACATGGGGAGTAATATAGTCAAAATTGGCAGGAGGGGGAACCTGAGTATCAGCATCTATCAATTGAAATAAGCCAGCAGAGCTAGGTTTGTGAATTAGGCACTTGGGAGAAAGTGGAAGGGGGAAAGAACCATTAGATACCTGCTTATGAACAGAGGAAGAGGGTAAAGAAAGTGGAGCCTCAGTAAGACAAAAATAGGAAAATTTGAGGCTATTATTACAGGAAGTATCCGAAGCAATCGCCCTAGGCACCAAAGGGTTATCAATAGAACAGAATTCAGAAGCACAAAGGGGAACAGAAGGAATAATAAGGGAAGGGGGAGGGGCAGAAACATTAAGGGAAGAAACAGAAACAGATTGACAATTCATAGACTTAGAAAACTTTTTAGAAGAATGCGAAACAAATTGGTTACTCCGAGGAGGGGGTAAGAGTTCCAGAAATATATCGGATTTTTGAAGTTGAGGTCTTACAAAGACGAGAAATCAAGGTATTTTTAAAGTGACGATAAGGCGTAACTCCCATTCGATACAGCTTGCTTGCAGAAGCAAAAAGGAGACGAGGAATAAAGGGAGACTTAAAATACAGTAAAAAACGAAATTCCTTGGGAGAACGAAAAACAGACTGTATCCGAAACACGTCCACCTCACCCGGAGCAATTTGAAGGAGAATAGATAAATGAGTCTTAACAAAGGGTAGAGAAGACCAATTTGGGAGATATCGATGTGAGGAAAAAGTAGTCACCCTTAAACCAGCTGCATTAGGAACAAAAACAAGATTGTCGCTTGCTACTGTTGACACTGTTGAAGGTTGGTGAAGTCTATCAGCAGAATTCGAAGAACTTGAAACAGGTGCAGAGGATCCAGCTGATTCATGCGTAGGCTGATTATGTTGAGTAAATAGTTGAGATGAAGAATCTGTTTTGCAGGATTTATCAACAAGACTCTCTGCTCACCAATTTTCTTCATCTCAACTATTTACTCAACGTCCTTTATTAATAAAGAGATTATTTTCTTTGATTCTGACATTGAAGTCCAGCTGGCATTCTTTCCGTCGACGTCTCCTGCTTTCCTTTTGGTGAGCGTTCTTGAAGGGATCCATCTGGGTGGGAGTGCATTTTGGGTTTAGAAACTGCTTCAGTTCCGTGGGAGTAACGCAAGCCGGGAGAACAAAGTCCTGTCAACTAGCGGGTCAACGCGTCTCCTTCCCGAAGGAGATCGGGGACCCTGGAAATCCCTCTCGTGGGGTGATTCCACACACAACATATGGATTTGACTCAAAGCAGATCACAAGTCCATGTTGGAGGGCTTCAGAGGACATAAGAGATCCAAGTATCAACAGAATAGAAGACACTAGCAAGCAGAACTGTGAAAACATGTCCTTTGTTAAACTGATTGCCTGCTGATCAGGGTCAATGAGTTCCCTCAAAAAGTTAATGGTTAGAAGATTACTTTGGGAATAGGTGGCTCACCTGCAGAGTGGAACCTGAAACAAGTGCTATACCTGTATATAGCATGTTATACCATGCATAGGGAAAGAAGAAAGTTGGCTGTTTGATTTGGGAACGTTTAGCTAAACTGGAAATAATGGAGAAGGGGCAGGGCTGGGAGCTCACAATTTGCTCTCTGATGATTTTGATGCAAGATCAGTGGGGCTGATGCCTATTTTTAGGAGTTTATTTGCTTCCAGTGTGCTCTGCTTGGGTATTCGTAAACACCCCCATTTCATAGACTCCATAGGTCTCCAGTGTTCTTTCATCCAAAGGAAACTAAACCATCTGTTGTTGGCAGCAGAACTTTTCATCCTGTGGGGAGACAGGAACAAATTTGACACTGGTGGGAGCCATGGGATCAAGAAAATGATGAGTAGGCTTCCAGAGAGGCAGTTGTTGGACACCCTGACTCGGGAGCAAGCAGTGTTAGAAATAAGGGCAACGTCTGCTGCAGGAGCTACAAAGAATGATTCATTCCATGGGCATTCTGTTATTAGTTGTCAATCAACAGTGACAGTTAACTGAACTTCCAGTGAGATGGATGTGCTTTGCTGAGCTCTTTCAGCCTTTAGTCCTCTCAAGTACTCAAACCAAGTGTGCTAAACAATCTAAGTCAGTGGTATTCAAAGTCCTACTCGGACGTTTAAGCCACTGTACGTGTTTGCGGGGGCAGGGACTGTGGCACCACGGGGAGCCAGGGACACGGCGACACACCTGGGGGCTGCGTGAAGCCTTCTGGAGGGTCCTGGATGCTCGCAGCCCCCTGAGTGACCCTCCGTGTGCTGTAGAAAACTCCATTTTGGTGACGGAGCTCACTTCCAGTTTGTGATCGATTGCAGACCGGAAGTGAGCTCTGTCACCAAAACGGATTACTACAGCACACCAGTGGTGTCATCTAAATGATTTAAGAACAGGTACTCACTTTTGATTGGCACGTGTTGGGACCCGCCCACCAGAAGTGACATCATAAGGTGGAAGTGAGGTCGTGGCAGGAAGTGACATGAAAAAAGCCCTTTTTGAGGCCTCAGACAATTTTAAACTGACCCAACAGTTGCAACAGTATTCCACAGCACCCCCAGAACATGTTAAGGAGGCCTGGCATCATGCTAAAGTGACCCAACAGTTCCAAAACCCCAGAGCAGCTCATTTTTCAGTGGCAAGGCAAGGCAAGGCTCTGCTCGCTGCCTGCCTGCCTGCCTGCCTGGCTCTGAGAACGTGCAGGCAACTCAAACATGCAGGAAATTCAAATGTTGCAGGGGGCGGAGTCGACGAGTGGGTGGGCGAATGGGCGGGGCCAGCCATAATCCTAGAAACCAGTACTCGCGTACCCCCGCGTACCCCCTGCATGACATCACTGCAGCACACGGAGGGTCGCACAGGGGGCTGCAAGCATCCAAGACCCTCCGGAAGGCTTCACACAGCCCCCAGGTGTGTCGCTGTGCCCCTGGGTCCCCGTGGTGCCACGATCGCTGCGGCGCCATAGGGCCATTCGTTTCTGGGCCACTCCCCTTAGTGGGAAATGGCCCTTTTTACGTTTTGCGACCCACCACTTTGAATACCACTGATCTAAGTTATATTCTATGTTTTGCAGTAAAGTATTTGTTTAAATTTTAACCTCAGCCTCAGGGCTTGGTCCTGAGCACTCCAGTGTGGGCGATACGAGCATACTGCCCATGCTAGTGCGGCAAACATGCCGCAAGGCACGTCCAGTGAGGGCAGTAAGCTCTTACTGCCCACACTGAGTGAGTGCTGTTCATGCACGCCCAGAGGTGTTCCCACAGAGCCTATGAGCAGTAAGTTTTACCCTGCATGTTCTCTGCGTGGGCAGGGAGAGCAGAACTGGGCAGAGGGAGGCATGGGGTGGGGTGGGATCGGCTGTGACCTTTGCCGCTGGATCCCAATCTCCATGTCAGAGCTCCCTTGCCTCTGCATTGGCAAAATGTCCCCTTCCTCCAAAGTGCCTCCAG
>JAJKFI010000002.1:29737085-29793125 GCA_029204185.1 Lerista edwardsae
GAGAGAGAGAGAGAGAGAGAGAGAGAGAGAGAGAGAGAGAGTGCTTGTGGCATTTACAGGTCAATCTGGGTGGGTAAGAGAGTGCTTAACTCTTCCCATGCCTGCCAATTTTCCTCAGGGTGCAATCCAGATCAGCACTTGAGCCAGCACAGACCCCCTGTGCCTGCTCTTGAGTGTCACAAATGCACTATAAGGCACGTTTACACCAACGAGGGAGTCAGCTGAGCCATCACAGAGGCCCATGCCAGCTTGAGAAGGCAGAATCCAGCTTCCACGCCACCCAGATGGGATATGGTTGCACCAGCTGGGTCAGGCTGTTGCAGGGGGTGTGATAGGGTGGCAGGAAGGGAGAACAGAGGCAAGGAGTTGCCGTTTTTTGCAGGGGGAGGGTGGAACGGGAGGCAGATCATGCCCTGGAGGGGGACGGGATTGGCAACGGCAGTTCAGGCCATACCCTCCTAGCCCCTGTCCCTGACCTGAGCAGCCTTACATGGGCTGCTAAGATTTTGCTGGTGCCATGATTTTGCTGGTGCAGATCCAAGTAGCCCCATGGGGTAGGTGGGGCTCAATCCAGGGTAAGGGAAAAAATATCCCCTACCCAAGTTGTCCTCCAGCCACCTCCTAATTTGTGCTGGATACAGCACAGGCCACTGTGGTTTGCCTGCTCCAGCATAGGTTAGGATTGGGCTGCCCAACTGTTCAGCCAGGCTCACTGTTGGGTTTTTTTGGGGGGTGGGGGGATCTGCTTGGGGAAAAATACATTTAAACTTGCCAGAAGAATTTTGCAGAGAGGAATTGGCAGTTGAGGCATTCCTTGACACCCATCAGTTATCCCCTGAAGCTGTCTCCCTCCCCAGTCTTGCCTTATATTAACATTGTGAAAGGAACAGCAGATTTTAGCAGACCATGTTTCTTTTGTAACATCGCATCCCACCTGCTGAAGACCTTTCTAGGAAAAGCTTCTTCTTGGAAGCACACTCATGCATTTGAGAGCAAAGCTGCTGTCGCCATCTCCCTATCAAAATATATTTATTGCCATGGAAGCCCAGCTCAACAATTGCAGCTTTGAACAAACAAAACATCACTATACTTGCCAAGGCCAAGATAGACGACAAAAGACATAGTCTTGAAGTGCGACTCTTGACCTCCAGGCTCCAAAAGAAACCAGTAATTTCTAGGAACGGTTAGTACTGGAATGACAGCACTTGTTTTATGCCAGTCCTGGAACCCTTGGGTTAAAATAGATTGTCGCAGCAGAAGCAGCATTCGGCGATTGGCTGAGAAATTCTAATAATTGCTAGCCTCTGCTGAGTTCCTGAAATCCTTCAGCTGTGCTGTATTACAGATCCCCCATCTGTCCCAATAAACATGTCAGATTAGTACCTTGAAATCACAAGTAAATTAGGTTTGACTCATTCCAAAACTGTCACTGAAGTCTACTGCAGTATATTTAGAAATGCCTTGTCCATATTTGCACTTCAACAACATAGACAATTCACATTCCTGGATTCTTCTGAACCCAAAAGGGAAGGATGGGTTTGCGAGTACAACATAAGGCCTGATTAACGGGACATTTTTTTTCCTCCTTGCTTTCAGTTCATGACTCTTCACACCTGGAAAAAAAAGTCTTCCAAAAGGGAACAGGGAATTAGAAGGTTTCAAGCTGTGACCCACAAAATCCGCAAGAAAGGCAGGATAGAAATCTTTTAATGAAAAGGAATAAAATTTGAAATATTTTTGAAGTTGGTTAAATGGGTCAACCTCCACTGAAAAATGTCAACTTGCTTTGAACAGAACACATCAAAATGGTCAATGTGCACTGGTAACGAGGACTGGAATATGTAATCCATGCAGATACCTGTTTTATGAACCTTGCCACCAGTGCAGAATCTGAACCTCCCTTGAAATCTTAGGGTCACGCTAGATATAAGAAGCTGCCTTATACCAAGTCAGACTTTGGTCCATATTGCTCAGCATTGTCAACATTAACAGCAACACTCCAGGGTTTCAGACAGATATTTTTCCTTCATCCTACCTAACCTCTTTTACACATTACTTGCCCATTTCTTTCTGGAAAGACTGACGGCCCCTGCCTCCCTGATGGGACTGTTGCAACCTAGGGCAAGTGAAGGTATTAAGGAGTTAGTGTAGACTCAGTCAGTGACTTCTCAGGTCCCTTCTATAGCAACCGCTGTTCAAACTGAGGGATGACAGTAATTGGGGTTCTCTCCTAGATGGGAGGCAGGGGCATCCTGTGTTTAATTTTTTCCCTTCCTGGGGGCAGATTCCATTTCTTTTGTTGGCAGGCGCACCAGGGTGTGTGAGAAAGCCAAATTCACACCCCCGTATACCTTGCTTCTTCCCTGCGTCACTGCAAGGTGGGCTCTGCTGTCAACATCTGGATCATCCCAGAGAGGTAACAGCAATAGGAGAGGGGAGGCATGGGAAGAGATTGGTGTCTGTCCCCTGGAGCTCTGCCAAGTTCCTCTTTGGTTTCTAAACCTTTTCAGAAGCAAGGCATATATTTCCACTTCCCACAAACCACGAGAATTAAAAAAATAAGCCAGGAGCCAGTTATAGTAGAGGACCTGCAGTTTGCAGCAGTATAGTTTCCCAGGCCATCAAATACCTTTGATGCAGTCCGTAAGTGCCTATCTACAGTTCTTCCATATTTCAGGGACCTAAAAAGTAATATATAAGCATTCATCCACACAGGGCCAGCCTTGGGAGCTGTGAGGCTCAATGCAAAACCTTTTTGTGGGGCCCCCTATTCACCAGAATGAGTAGAGTGGCGAACCTAGGGCCAATGGAGCCCTGCACAAGCACCTCGAAGCATATGGTGGTGACATGATGACGGCACCACCAACTGGTTCCAGGAGGGCCAATTTTGAGCCAATCAGATGCAGGGGCAGGTGGGAGGGTCTCCACTCGCTGTACACTTCGCATGATGCCTTGGCATTGAAGATTCCACAAGCATCAGCTATAGAGTATCTGCGGAAATTGGGTTTCCCCATAAAAGACATGCTGTGTGAATGTGGAGAAGAACAAACCATCTCACATATGCACACGGTGCCCCTCTACATGCACAATGGAAGATCTTATGTTGGCAAGGGAGAACGCTGTTGAAGTGGCCCAGTATTCGGCAAATGATATCTAGTTTTAACATATTTTATTCTAAAATATATATTTTGATGTATGTATAAAATCGTATTAATGTAGGTGCTTCTGATATGAATAAAGAAAGCTACAGAGTGAGATGCCGCTGGCTGTTTGTGCACTGCTACTGCCCCAAGGCAGTGCCCCTCCAAGCATGGGGCCCGATTCAGCCAAATTGCCCTGCTGGCTTTGCACCCACCAAGAGCCTCATTCAGACTTTGGGGAAGGGGGAAAAGGAGGCATGTATACCTAAAGCAGAGGTGACTTGGACCATGATGTCATCTTACTGGCAATTAGTCAGTCTAATGAGCACATGGGGGAAAGACATTACATATTTGTTTTAAAGGCAATGAAACTGTCCAGCTGTTGGAAGGCAGCATGCAGTCACAGCCTTGATACAGTCCCACTCTGACACTCAGTCTACTTGTACAAGCATCATCATCACAGCAAATGTTGAGTTTGTGACAACAGGAATTCATTTTACATGACCTATTAAAGATAAAAGTTTCCCCACGACCGAATGGTCTAGTTGTGACCGACTGTAGGGGGCAGTGCTCATCTCCGTTTCAAAGCCTGTAGAGGTGGCGTTTTGTCCGAGGACAAGCTTCCGTGGTCATGTGGCTGGTGTGACTATATGCCGTAGTGCACGGAATGCCATTACCTTCCCACCGAAGTGGTCCCTATGTATCTATTCGCATTTAGGTGCTTTCAAACTGCTAGGTTGGCAGGAGCTGGGACAAGCAACGGGAGCTCACTCCGTCATGCAGTCTTGAACTCCCAACCTTCCAATCGCAAAGCCCAGCAGCAGCAGTTTAACCCTATTAACTAGTCCCTAATATGGTAAGAAGACTGATGCATGTTTTTTAAAGTTTAGCAGTAGAAGAAAGCAGCAGCAAAAAAAAAAATGCACCCACAGACAAGAGACTTGCAGTTAATTTATAATTTCTCTGTAGGATCCATTTATTTAGTGTCCGTCGTGGAACTTGGTCTAGTGATGGCTCTTGTAGTTTTACCTAGCTGCTTGAGAGTCTTGTGCACCCAGGAACCCATCCTTTCTTCAAATGAGTTTTATTAGTGGAAAAGCATCTCACAGGAGCACTGATTAAAAGTGTCCAACATGCTTTAAATCTCTGCCAAAGCTTACTGGGTGACCTTGGACCAGCCACTATTCCTCAGAGGACAAACCTCCCTTTCAGGGTTTAATGTGAGGACAACACAGGGGAATGCCGAGAAGCTTCTTGGAGAAAAAGTGGGATACTAAATGGATTCTGCAGTAGATGACCTGCGTTTCACAATAACAGATTCTCAGATCTATCAAATGAGAATGAATTAAGATTGATCAGCAATGGCTTCAGGACAAAAGAGTATTTCATAGAATTCAGTTATGAATTTCACTGCCACTAGATACACCAATGTCCATGAGGTTTTACAGGGGATTATCATGGAAAATGAATCTATCAGCTACTGTATTATTTCTAGCTGTACGCCACATAGGAAGAAACAGTAGGATGGCCATTGCTTTCAAAACCGGCTTGTGGGCCTCCCAGGACTATTCTGGAAGAAAGTTCTAGCCTTGATGAACAAAAGGGCCAGCAGCACACTTGTTAATGTACCGTCAATCCTCATTCAAACCTAGGTTTAGGTTCCTGGAAATCCTTGCACATAATGAATCATTGATCCTATGGTAAGTGAGGATTGACTGCAGTAGCCACACCCCCATGTGCACCCCCCTTGGCCTGGTCATTGTCCTGGGGCAGCCCCGACCAGGCCGAAAGGAGCGGGAGCGTGCCCAATGGTGTGGCATGGCTATGGCACAGGGGCATGGCTATGGTACATCACCCACCAGACACCCCAATGTTGATTTACTGTATTACTATGGTAGTGAAAACCAATTCCAAAACCATTCCAAATGTCTGAGACAGCACTCTAGGGGAAGCTGTAGAAGTGTTAGCAAGATAGGAGAGGAGTTGGGAAAGTTAATGGATTTTTGAACAAGGCACCGTGCAAGACTTGCCAGCTGCCGCTGTCCTCAGGTATCCACTGTCCTCAGGAATTATTTGATTCAGCACAATTGTTGATTCAGGAGGAAGACTTACTGGCTTGAGAGATGACAGTCCACCGCAGGGGAGATTGGGTAGGAAACACAAATACAAAAGTGGAAAGACCCAGAGCTCAAGAACCAACCACAGAACTGTTTGCTGTGTGATAGAGTTGAAAGCCCAATGAATCAGGGGAGCGAAATAAGAGGCAGTGCTAGCAATGCCTGAACAGAAAGCAAAAATCCTTTATTGTACACAGTACAGAATGTAATGCAGCTTTGCAGGAGATTATATAGCCCTGCTCAGGCAATAGTCATTTCACATCAATCCTCAGATTAACCCTTTCTGCACTATAGACGTCCCAACCCAATAAAAAAGGAAAAGCTAACCCCACTGGTTTGGTTAAGCCCAGGGGCATGGTGGGGGCTGCAGCTGTTTGGCACTGCTGCCCTGTGCTTTGTAATTGGCCACTCTTGGGCCGCTCAATACATTCTGGGGAGAGTTGCTGAGTCGTCTACAAAGAGTTAATCTTCATACTTAAAAAAATAATGGAGTTAGTCAAAAACCCAAACAGAAGTTATCAAAGCGGAAAAAGAAGTCCTATACAGCATTTACAACAAAACATGGAGCCCACAGGGAAAGAGATGCATATTTGAGTCAAGCATGTTACAGGTGCGTGTCTAATGAGGCCCCCAGGAAGGAGAAGAGGGTGACTTTCCAAAGGATTCAGAGACATGTTTATATATATATTATATATACTGAGTGCTCTGGCTTTCTCCCCCTCCCCACATTTTTACAAACCCAAGTTGTAGTATTTTTAAAAACCCCTCTTAAAATATGCAGCTTGCAAGAAGCATCCAAGAGAAGGTAAATGCGACTGGCAAATTAAGCTAAAAATATGTCTGTATACATATTTTGCGTCTCTCTTGTCTGCAAGCTGAAGGAGGCCTGGGAGAAAAAAAAGACAATTCAGCAGTAACACATGGCAATGTTGCCATCGGATCAGAACTGTCCATACATTTGCAGAAGGCCCAATGGCTGGGGCTGACATGTGTTATATATACACAGTTCCCAGGCATGGATAAAGCCAAGCCGTTTGCGTTTGCTGCTGTACAGGAGCACGTTCCAAATGCACAGCGCACTGTGCAAAGTGATCAGGGCAAGATCCAGTGCAGACAAGCACAAAGCAAATATGCACAGGGTGAGACAAAGATGGCTCCCCTCGCCAAGCTGCAGTACCCTTAGCGCTGGCGTTGCCAGAAGCAAGGAAGTAGCACCTCTGCCCAAAGGTGGCTTTGCCTTAGATACAAAAATCTACAAAAATCTGATTACAAATGTTGCCCCACAACATAAAAAGAGTTTCTGCCAAGCCCCCTTTCCCCCCTAAAAGCAAGCCATCCACGTGCAGCCTTGCAACAGAGAAGGTGGCCAAGTGCCAGCTAGGCTCATAGGCATCTGGTACTTAAGTGCTGTCTTTTAGGTTCGGTTACTTATTTCAGACAAAAAAAATGAAAGAAAAAAGGCTTCCTCAGATTAAAGAGCTGCGCACCGAGAACCCAGAGGGCTGAGCTAATTCAGCCATGCCAGAAGTAAAGCACCACACCAAGCCTTGGCCCATTCCAAAAGGGCTTTATGCTGCATTGGTCTCCCTCTGCACATCAAAGCCCTTTCCATTATACAAGGTAGATACAAGGATTGTGATTGTTACATAGCATATTTTTTTTTTCTTGACAAGTTGCTAGTCACACGCTGTCTATTCAAGTCCCACAAGCTTGTACATCACACATGTCCCTAGCAACGGCCCAGAAGACACCCCCACCGGCACTCCGTCCCCAATCTCTCTTCATGGTTGCGGCCAAAGCGATCAGAAACAGGATCACCAAGCCATGCTATTGTCTGTCTTCAGGTGGAGGGTCACAAAGTATTTTAGGCTCTTCTGATAATATTTGCAAAGAGCAGTTTTACGAACAGCAGAACATCTTTACAGAAACCATTTGCCCTTATTTGTTGGAACCGGAGTCTCTTAATGCCAGTGTTCGGCAAGTCAGTAAGCAAAGCCCTCTGCATAGGGGAGGTTGCTGCAGTGATCCAAGTCTAGGAGGTATGCAGAGTTATCTTCAAAGTGTGTCAGAGGTAAGGTATCATCTTCATTCACATGGCAGTCTTGTTCAGCTTTCAAGAACGGGCGTTGATTGTCAGGGAAGGCCATGGAGAAGAGGGCATCGGGGTCGCAAACGAATTTGTAGACATACCGTTCTCCAGCCACCTGAAAGGAAGTGCAGAGGTGTCTGTTAGCACAGCCTTTCCTGACATGTGGGTCATGAGCCCATTCAAGGTGGTTTGCAGGCTGGTCCCTCCCACCTGCCCTTGCATCTGGATAGCTCCAAATTGGAGCCATTCTGGAAGCATTGGGTGGCCCTGGAGGCAGGGCCAGTGACCCACTCTACTGGCCTTTGCAGGCCTCAGAATGGCCTTCAGGAGCATCAGAAAGCCATGGCTTATTTTCAGAAACAACTTCCAGTTTTTTGAGGCAAACTGGAAGTGGCTTTCAGAGCATTCTATGGGACATTCCGACACCCATGGAGGCCACTACAATGGGTTGCTGGGCTGGCATGACTGAGAGCGCAATCCTAAACTGGAGTTAGGCAAGTATAAGATAATCCAGCAAAGTTTGGCCAGCACAAGGGCCACCATAAAGCATGTTTGGATCACTCCTGGAGTCAGGGAGGGTGGTGCACGTCTGTGTGCTGGTCCCTCTGACTCCAAGAGAGATCCAAGCATACTTTACGGTGTCCCTTGTGCTGGCCAAACTTTGCTGGCTTAGCTTATGCCGGCCTAACTCAGTTTAGGATTGTGCCCCCAGAAGTGGCCTTCCTAGCACCATCAGCAGTGTTGTGTCCCACCGCGTAGGACAAGGTGAGTTGTAGCACTGTTATGTTTGGGAACCACTGCATTAGTGTAATGTAAGTGAGGAAGAATGTACATACAGGCACATTTTGGTCAGTCTTCTTGCCAAGACTGACCAAAAGACAGGAAGATAATTGATGCAACAATATGTCCGTCAAAGATTACTTTTAATGTAACTTAGAAAAAGACTCTCCTCATGCAGTGTCAAACTCTAGTGTTGGGGAGCAGGGAGAAAAAACGAGAATTTTGCTGTAATTTGCTGGAGGCCCTTCAGTGTGAGTTCAGCACCTGTGTGGTATCAAAGGTCCAGGTGCCAAACCTGCAGAAAAAGAGGCCCCACCTGTAGGACACTCACTATATTTTCAGGGGTCAGTCTTATTCCTTCCCTAAACATGCTACACCTTATTGAGTCTTAAGTGCTTGGAAAACGCAATGTCTCCACAATAAATGTACACCCTCAAGGAAAGTCACACAGATTATGCAGAACAAGTGAGAAAAAGTATATTGTATGTGCTATAAAGTGATTGCTTGGAAAAGTGCCATGAATGGTGTGTCAGCTGTCTTCTTTCCAAGTGTACAGATGCGGCAAGAGGAAGGCAAATCCTTAAAAGCCATTCATCCTAGTGCCAAAGAACATGTTCTTTTACAGCCACACTGTTTCCACGTAACAAGGATATTCAGAATAAGGGCAAACCACTTGCCTTTTGCATGATGCCTTTCTCGTAGTAGTAGCGAAGAGAGCGGCTGAGCTTGTCATAGTTCATAGCTGGTCGGTTCTTCTGGATTCCCCATCGGCGAGCTACCTAAGGAGCAGAAAAATACAACTATGAAGTTTGGAAAATCATGCCTGTTTTTGGTCACCCCAAAATAGTGGCCCTGGAAAGTCTCTGGGACCAAGCCTCTGAGAAGGGGAAAAAACGATAGGAAGGGCCATAAACATTACTTTCCATGGAGAAGGTCCTAGATCTAATCTCAGACATTCCCAGGAAGGCTGGAAAAGATCCTTGTATGACATCCTAGTGAGTCACTGCCAGGCAATGTCAACAATAATGAGCTAGATGGACCAATTCAGTTTAAGGCCATTTCCTGTGTCACATGACAAGACAATAACTTATGCAACAAGTTCTTTTATGCACGGTTCCATTTTTTGCAGCTATCTGGCAACAGAATATCATAGACTTCTAAAACTTCCACAAGCTAGGAAGGCCATAGTGCACACTGGAATTCCACAGGAGTCTAAGTGAAGCAGACGCCCTCTTGAATTTACTGAAAGTAACTCCTCATGACCGACTTCCCTCTTCATTTGTCAATAGCTCCTCTTCCAGTACCCCTAACTGCAGGGTGCATTTGATTGAATACCGTTCTAGTGCTCTCCCCTACCCTTGTTTGCCAAGAAGCTTCAATTTTTTTTGAAGATATAGTACAGAATGGCATACAGGTGCTCAATTTATTTGTTTGAACCATTTTTTCCTCAACAGAGTTGTAGAATCTAGATTTCTTTGTGACTCCTCCAACGTAACATGTAGAGTTCATGGTACGACATTTTGAAGACATCACTGAACACACATACAGGTGGAAGGATATCATTGGAACTGGGAATCCCATATTCTACATTCAGGATTTAAAAGGGATTTCATTTCCTGTCCACATAATTGTCCTCATTTTCTACCAATGATACACTGGAGATTGCATTTTTACCAATGTTGCTCTAACACATCATTGGTAGAAAATGGTTCTAAGAACTACATTGGTAACCAAATCAGTCATAACTTTACCACGTAAATATACTGCTAGAATCACTTGTTACAATGTTTGCCAAAGGCTCTTTATTACATTAATTATGTTTATTATGTTATTTTATGTTATTAATTAAATGTTGAATTAAAAAATCTGACATGTAATTAAATATTTGACTTATCCAACAAGACTTTAAAAAAAATTACTCTCTGCCAGACTTCTGAGGATAAATTTTGTTTTGCCAACAATCATATACAGGAATATAAGGGAGCTGCATCACTGAGAGTGCAATCCTAAACTGGAGTTAGGTCAGCATAAACTAAGCCAGTAACGTTTGGCCAGCACAAGGGCCACCATAAAGCATTTTTGGACTAGGATGGCTCACATTGGTGTGCGGGCCTCTCTGACTCCAAAAGTGGTCCAAACTACTTTACGGTATCTCTTGTGCTGGCCAAACTTTGCTGGCTTAATTTGCCAGCCTAACTCAGTTTAGGATTGCGCCCTGAATTGTGTGAGCCTCACAACAGAACAAGACAGCAAAAACCTTCAGACATTAAGTGCAGAGAGTACGGGGGGGACGACTCTTGGAATTCACAAGGTCTACCTGATGCACTGCAAAGTCAGTGAGGACTGGCCAAATTTTGTTGGCCAAGGCACAGAGTATCGACCAAAAGGCCATTAGCATGTCACTCTTATTGACTGCTGTGGAAACCAACAGCCAACAAGACATGATTGGGAAACCTAACAGAAGCATGAACGTGCTCCTAATGGGTTACAAGAGCATCAAATCAATTCTAATATGATTCTGGAGCAATTGTGTAGGGGGGATTACTCATTTCAGCTCTCTTTGGGAGCAGGATCTGATGACATAAGCCTGTTGCCAACCAACCCACCGTTTCCCAGGGGATTTCTGGAATGGACAATCAGCCAGGCTCTCAGAGAAGATTAATGGGATTTCCTAGCACTAAGTGCACCAACACAGCCCGCATCCACCTGAGGCACTGCAAAGGCCCAGAACAGCAGCCTGAGCCAGATGCACAGGGTGTTTCCAAAGGCCCCAGCAGCTAAACAGATAGCCACATTCATGCAGTGCACCAGCCAGGCCAATTTTTTAAAATGACAGCACAGAATGGGATGAGAACGTGCGATGCAACGAGGAGTTAAATAGGCACAGCATCATCATAGAATACAGGATATAAGCAACACCACATATCACTGCAGCTCCTGCACGCAGGCAGGTTTCTAGCTTACTTCGGAAATGTGCCTTCCTGCTCATTCTTTGCTGATTGTAAGGCTCCAATCAAAGCAACAGGAAAAGTTACAGTGGAACTGCCTCCTGGCTCCTGCTCACCCGTCTGTCCCCCACGCCCCAAATCACGCTTGTTCTAATGTTCTCTCAAATCATGCCTGGAGAAGGAATGCATGTGGAGCCAACGATAAACTGCCCCCCACCCAGCAATGCTTAGCAAGTTCAGTAGCACACCAGAAACCAGGATGCCAAAGAAAG
This sequence comes from Lerista edwardsae, assembly GCA_029204185.1. Lineage (NCBI taxonomy): Eukaryota > Metazoa > Chordata > Lepidosauria > Squamata > Scincidae > Lerista > Lerista edwardsae. Next base: position 29,748,432 of record JAJKFI010000002.1, read on the forward strand.
AAACAGCAGAGAAAAATCTGCTGTGCTACTCCTCTGCTTTCATGCTGACTTGCTGCAGTGCACTGCTCCATGGTGTACTGAGCGGAGCCTCGCACAACTGGTTCTAGGTGGAAGCATGTTCAGACACCAGTTCTTTGCATATGTATGTAATGGCAGGAAAGGAACTGCAAAAGCACTGTCTATGTACAGCTTCCAAGCAGCCCTGTAGCCATCATTACATAATCACTTCCCAGATAGTAATTACGAGTCACACATAGAAAGAGCCGTACGTACGGCATAAGACTCGAACTCCTTCAAGGCCCCTTTCAGCCCCTCACTGGGCAATAGTGTCAGAAAACAAGGTTGGTGATCAGCCTTGGGATCTTTTTAAGGGAGCCCACTTCTATTGGGCTGGGGCAGATGTGTAGCATGCAGAGATGTCAAATGGAAGGCTTTTCGCCTTTTACATCAGGAGCCAAGACCACACAATGGAGTTGTGCATCTCCCACTCATGCTCCTTTGGCCTTCTCACCAAAGGAAACGCGAGTCAGCAGAGATTCAGAGTTAAAGCATTTCTAGATCAAAGTGGTGCCTTTTCATAATGGAGATGGAGTGAAACAGCAGACTATCAAAAGACCTTTGACTAGAGGGGGGCTGCCAAATTGATGTTTGAAAAACCACAATTTCCATGCAGAGTGTACTGCAGATTATGGGTAATTACCCACCATGCACCGCTCGGCTATGCAGCTGGTTTCAATTATCAGTCAAACAACTTCCTTCTCTGCATCATTCAGCACAACCTAGAGCATCACAAGACTCCTCAGTAATGTTAAAGGTTTATTTACAAAACCCAGCATCTCCACAGGGTGACAACAGAGCCAAGCCTACAGCAACGGTAGGAATCAGCAGAGAGCCCTTCTCTGAGGCACAACTAAATGTCTGAAGCTTAATGAGAAGAGAAACAAAACGTGGAGGGGGGAACAGGGTGAATCAATAAGAACAAAGCTGGAGGCATGAGCAAATTACTGCTAAAAATATATGCTAGGAAATTAGCAACTGCAATGACATAGCAGTCACATATTTTCACAATTTAAAATCTGCAGTGATAATATACAAACCACAGAAAAGAAACACACACACTGGGAAGACAAAAATAGTAAAATACCCCAAATACAAATAGTACTTAACGAGAAGCACCACAGTTTATAGACCAAGACAGTTATAAAGTTGCTCCATCAATCTAAATGAGATACTTCTTAGTGTTGGATTGTACCAAAGCTACTAGTGGCAGGAGGTGCACGGCTAGTAGAGTTCTGACAAAAGTGTGAGGGCAAGTTATGGCCGCCACAGTGCTTATGCACACTTTTTGTGCTACTGCTTTGTGGTTTGCCACTGTTTTTTTCTCTCTCATGCAAACTTCTTGCACAAGACCTTTTCAGCATGCAAAAGGGCACCTTTGGAACCAAAGCATTTTTAATGAATAAATCCTTATGGTCAGTCCATCTATTTTGCACTAACCTTATTCATGAGAAATGTATTAACAGGAAAATATGATTGACTGACTGAGTGATTGACTGATTGAAAGCCACAAACACTCATTTGCCAATGAGTGACCATGGTCCACATATACAGAACCTTTGTGAAAAATAAATAAAAAGGTAAGGTTCCCCATTGTTAACCATGACTAGCAAAGACCATTGATGGCAAAAGCCCTGATGCTCTATAATTACGGAAAAGCTGTAATATTCTGCAGACTGCACTGTACGATGACTGACAGCAATTGTTCTGGCTAATCATTTTCAATAAAAATGTGACTGCTCAATACTATTTCCCTGTTGAGCCAGTGCAGTTGTCCCTGTGCCAGCTCAGAGTGTTGCAAATGTGCCAGAAAGCACGTTCATGGCTACTCATGAGCTGGCAGCGCCAGCCCAATGGCCTGTGCTGGCCTTCCGGTGCTGCAGATTGGAGCAGCACCAGCTGGCACAGGTAAGATTGCACCAGGCAGTGTCGGGGCTGGGAGGACATTTTGGAGATAGCAGCGCAAGCCTTAGCCATATCCTAACCCCCATCCCCCAGCTCAGATTTGTGCCAGTGGGCTAAATTGCTGGCACAATCCAAGATGGGGATGGCTGGGGCCTTACTCAGGGTAAGGGAAATTATATACCCTGGAAACCTCTAGCTACCTCCTAAACTGCAGCATAGAATTGAGCTGTGAGTCTCATTTTTAAAGGTCAAACACACATAGATGACTGTCATGGATCAGCAAATGATTGTATGAGGGTTTTCCCCCTGCTGATGTGTTCTTCATTAAAATGGATGAATGGAGCAGCTTTCTGTTGGAAGTAACTCAGAACATTAAGAATATATATGTACGGATGGAAGTGTGAGCAATTTGTGGGATTGCAGCTTTGATATTTCAAGTTATGCACTGCATGCATTTTCAGTGTTCTGTACTGTACACTGCATATCATTGTAGGTTTTTTAAATTGTATTGCAACAATACATCATGCCTATTAGTCTCATTCTAGTTAACAGCTTCCTAACATATATTAAGGAGTAGATATCTTATGCTTGCAATCATTATCATGCTTTGTCCTGGCTACACGGGAAGTTATTATGGAAAGCCAGTGTTGTGCAGAGAACAAGGGAAGAACAAAAAGTAATAACATATTCTCACTGGACTCTTGTATGTGCTGTCACTTTAAATAGCCTTTTATATGGTCACATTTGCAAAAAAAAATCACCACACCCATCTTACACAAAACTTTCTCCAAGAATCAAATGAGAAACAAGCAGCAAAGCAAGGAAGAAAGAAAAAAATTGGGTATGAAGTAAAAGGGGTGAAAGGTAGCCCAACCAAGAACTCAAAATAGTACACATGTTTTAGTGCTAAAACAATTGACTTCTGCTAAATAAAAGCATACGTTTCCAGAGTATCTCTTACTACAAGGCATTTTTTCCTTACAGGCTGAGTTACAGCCTTATCCATTGTTCAATAACAGGAGGTTAGTGAAATTTCGTGATCAAGTGTTAAACTCCTTGCCACCAATGAAACTTGCTGAACCCATCAAGTAACATATTTCAAAAGCACCCACAAAGGTTAAATAACACCCAGAAACAAATGACTGAAGCAAAAGGGGATATATGAAGCAAAAGCAAAACTAGTACAATACATCACTTCATGCCAAAAGCCAAGAAATCAATAAGGGCAGCTCTAGTACTTATGCACAAAGCCTGCTTGTGAGATCTCACACCTTCAATACCTGCCGCCCAGTCAATGACTACATTTGAGAGGAGCCTAGTGAGACTAGAAAGAACCTCTTGTTGAATGAGGCAAAATCTGAGGCCCAATGAAACTGTCCTCACCGAGTTTAAAACAGAAATGATCCACAGCAGAGATTCCAGTTATACTTCAGAGCAGTGCCCCATGCAAGATGGCTTGGGTCTGCATTTTATCCCTAATGAAGTTATACAACACAATGCTGCACAGGATTGAAAAGACAGGGTGTCATTGTCTGCTAATATTCAGGCACAGCAACAGCCAGACCAAGCAATTTTATGCTCAACAGGTTCAATGAGAAACGTGGAGGCAGAAACTTGAACACCATCTGCTTGACATTCTCCCCCATCTGACCTTGGTGTGGATTGGAGAAGATTCAATAAGTAGATTTATCAGGGCCAGAAATGGCTTTATTTGCAGCTGCTCTGCCTGCTGTGGCAGCCCTGGGCATCACTTGCGAATGTGGATTGCTCTTTGCAACCTGAAAATAAGTTAATAACCAGGACTTGCTGTGGAGACAGATACACTTGCCCAGGGGTTGCCCTTGACAAGCCATAATGTGAACTGCCCACAAAGATAGCATGCAGCTCAATAGTAAATGAGGCAGCTTTCACGGTTACATGGAGCACCAGGAAGAGGTACTCTATGGCCCACAAGGGTGATGTTAGACATCTTTACCATAGGGAGATGCAGAAGTTGCCAGTGGTGCATGAGGGAGGGGCACAAACTACCGTTTGCAGGTCACTTGCATTGCCTTGTCTGAGCACTTATTCTAATACCCGAACCTGCTCTAGGTAACCGCTCACATTAGAGTTCTATCTTCCTTGCCTGAACAGGCATCCTTACTATTTGGGGGTTTCAGCCCTAATAATCTATGGTCATGACTCCACCAGGAAGCCACTGGAAACTTCCTTGACATTGGCTACCCTGCAATGCAATTTGACATGGTAAGGAAGAACTCAATTCAGTAACTCCAAATATGTCTTTGCAGTGTGGGTGATAGTAGGGGTACTCAGTGGGCTGATTAACTTGGAATTAACCTTGTTCTGGGTAGGGTCACCTTTAAGAACCAGGTTTTTAATCTGCAGATACCTGACCTTGCTTTGTTCCAAGATGCCTTTTCCAGCTGTGACCTATCAGCTGGAGTTGAAATGCCAACAACCCCCCACTGCTGCAGGATAAAGGTCTGGCTATTATCTTCAATCAATCAAATTTATATATTGCTTTTCAACACAAAGTTCACAAAACGGTTTACAGGCAAATAATAATAAAGTTAAATGGCTCTCTGTCCCAAAAGGGCTCACAATCTAAAAAATAAAATAAAATGCAAACAGCCACTAGAAAAGACACTGCGCAGGGGTGAAGAGGGACAATTACTCTCCCCCTGCTAAATATAAGAGCAACACTACTTGAAAGGCTCTTGCTCAGTTAGCAGGGGTTATTCATATTTCATTCATTCATATTTTGGTGAACCTAAATTGGACCACAGTAATATGCTCTTTGTGGGGCCAATTCTGAAGATGATTCTGAAACTTCAGCTAGCACAGAATGCAGTGGCTCAGCTATTAACATATTGGACTGATGTTCTCATGTCTCCCCTATTTTGAAGCATCTGCCCTGGTGGCCAATTTGTTTCTGGGACCAACCCAAAGTACTAGCTTTTATTGTTAAAGAATTAAGGGTCCCAAGCACTTAAGGAGCATGCCCCCCTTGAGACTGAGATCTTATGATTTCAAGCACTTAAGATCATGTGATAGGGTATTGCTCCAAAACATTTTATGCAGATGCTAGTTTAGTCTCCGATAGGAGCAGGGCTTCCTTAGTAGCAACCTTGATGTTCAAGAACTCTTTTGAGAAGAGATTTGCACTGAAGAGATTCACAGTAAGACCTTGAGAATTGTTTGATAGACTTTTCTAACTGTTGATTCAGATCTGTTAGCCAGGTATCACTAGAACTCACTGTACTATTGCTGATCACATTATTTTTGATATGCAGATGTTTTATAATTACATTGGTTTAAAGAATTTTTGATGTTGCCTTATTACTTTGGGTAACTGCTGTTTTGCATTGTGAAGTTGAATCTTTCTGATCAAATAAAATTTGCCTGCTCTAAGAATGCAACCCCACTTCACCCACCACGAGGCTAAAGTTATCACCAGTTTGTCATGCTCCCAACATACCAGGATAAGAGTCACCATGCCTTAACTAGAACTTCAACCTTCTAGCAACTGCTAGCCTCAACTAAAGCTGTTTGTAGTGTGCCCTCGACAAGCAGCCAGGCACAAATAAGAAAACAGCAGCAGCATTTTATATCGGCCAACCTAAAGCAAAATCCTACTTTTTTTTGCCCTGTAAAAAGATGCAAATGATAGGAAGCTACAGAATTTATAAAATTCATTGGAACTATTCCTCCCATTCCTTTCAATTCATCCCATTCCTTTGCCACAATCTAGCAGATTTCCAACCATATTGTCACCTGAAAGTCAAAATCTTTTGATTGACAAATGGAAAGCAAGTGCTACAATCATAGCAATGATTTGGGAGGCTCTCTTCGAATGCTGACCTCTTCTGGCTCAATCAGCTTGAACTCCATGCCTCTGCCAGTCCAAGCGATGAAATGGGCATTGGCTGGGTCATCAAGAAGTGTCACTAGGAACTGCCACAGCTGGAGTGACCCTCGTCTTTGATAAGGAGGTCCTTCGCGATATACTGTGGGTTCTTGCTTCACTTTACCTGTTTGCAATAATATAAAACATACAAGTTAGAGCCAACGTTCTAAGTATCTTCCCTTTTGTACTGTAGATTCCTTGGATTTCCAAGAACAGCATCAGATATTCTAAAGGTGAAAGAGGTATCTGGACTCTGATTGGTGGCACTGATCTTCCCTCATGAAAAGATGCCACACAGCTATTTAGCAAGTCACCATGTATCTCGCTAGCACTGCTTCTTGTGAATAGCTGATATATTTTTATTTTCATATTGCCCACTATTTAGCTCTAATGCTAAGCACTGTTATTAAGTTCAACACACATATAATCTGTCCATAGTAACAGTATCCACATGTTACTTGCTCAAGCCAAGCAGATCTGGTCAATGCATGTTTGGGAGGCCAACTGGGAATCTTGTATATACCACCCACCATGGAAGAAAACAGAGATATAAATTTAATACAAATAAATATATTCAATGTACATACTGTACATGTGATCTGCAGTCTACATTTTTGAGGGGTCTAGTTCCCATATTGAGTTTTAAAATGAATGCATATGTCATTCATCCCAAAACACCAACTTCCTCACAGATACCTGCATGTGCATATAATGTGCAAGTAGCCCTTGCAATTAACACAAGGTCAGATTTTTCCATAACAGAGGACACAAATGAAGCAGATCTTTGTTGAAGAACACAGAAAAACTGCTTACTGGCTAGTCTACATTCCAACCACACTATGACTCATTCAGGACTTTCCCCCTCCCCCAGGACAGATCCAGTTCCCTACCTTCCATCCTTTCTGGTACAACACAGGTATCATCAAAGTACAACCGGGCATCTTTCTCATAGGAGAACCCTAGAAAGGGAAAAGGCACATCTGTGAGGTCATTAATCAAACTTTACCTTTTCTTGTCTGTAATGCAGCACACGCAGAAAAGCCTGTTATTTCCTGACAGTTTAAGTCATGTCAGAGCTTATTGGCCGTCATGACTATTTAACCAGTCATTAAAGTCCACAGGTAAGACCTTGGAAAGCGTACTTGTGAATTTGCCAGCTGCTACCTTTGCCAACTCCACATGCTTGTCCAAGCAGCAGGTTCCCACACGGCTGGTTTCACATGGAAGTGCTAAACCACAAAGGGAGGAAAGAGTACTGCAAACAATGGACCAGACTGAACAGGTGTCTTGTGCTGCAGTCACTCATGTGGACTGTGCCACCTGAACTGTGAGCCCCCCAATCTTCCATTTACATGGGCAGGAACAGGCTCAGGGCTCAGCACAGATTGCCACTCGTGCACATTTGATGTGCAAATGCAAACCCCTGCAAAGGTTTTGTTTACACCAGCCAACTGGATCCAATTGAAATTGAAATAAGGTAGGCCTGGCACAAATGGTAAGGAGAGCTAGGTGCTATCAAGGAAGACAGCGTTAGCAGGGCCAAAATGAGCAGAGAGTGAGAAATCAATATTCACACAATCACCTGCAGAAAAAGCACTACAGTATTTTCACGTTAATTGGGTTAAGCCATGGGGTGGGCATGAGAGACAGTTGCATAAACATTTTTATGAGATCCAAAAAAAGGGAAAAAAAGGGAAGCCTTTCAGGGGAATTCACTGTAAGAGAGGGATGACAATGTTAGCAGCTTGCTCCCATTGCTATCTCTAGTGCATTTGTAAGCACTTCAGAGAAGATGACATTCAACACCATCTCTTTCCACCCTTACCAAAGAGGATAGCCTCCTCTAAATAGGGAAAGTGACAGATACAAGAGCCCATCAAAAAGATTGGATTAACGAGGAAAAGTTATTTGCATTACAGTATCTGAAAACTGGTACAACAAGATCTTCACTTCAACTCTAATCTCCCATAGGAAGACAAACACTATCAATTTGCTGCAGAATCCCTTCCTATTGCCTGAGCAGGGTTTAGATCCACCACTCTTCAAACTATACGTTCCAGTGAATGTGCATGCCATTCTATGTGTGTAGCTGGTTCATGGGCAAAAATATATCTTTTTAACTGGAACTTCAGATGATTGCAATTTTTTGCACAGTTTTTGTGCAAAACACACTCTCCACAGTTTTGGAGAGTCACTTCACACACGTGACAAAATATGCATCAACCAGAAGTCAATTGGATGACTTTGCAGGGAGTAGACAGGTAAGTTCATTACAAAATGTGATGTAAAGGAAGATTTTGTACATGGAAACAGTGCCAGTGTTAGAACTTCGTCATGTGTGAAGCAGCTCCCAACTAGCTGTGAACTTCTAAGCAACTGATTCTCAGTTAATGCAGCACTTAGGTCTTAATTTATCCAAACAATGCCAAGTGGGCTTGCTTCAAGGCGTATCTATGAGTTTATAGATAGGTCTCACCATCTCAGAAAGATAAGCTATAGCAACTCCAACACTATGGCAGCTGCCACTGCCGCCGAAGGTGATGAAGGCGGTGGCAGGAAGGAAGAACACCCTCTGTGGGTAAAATGGACGGAGTCACATCCATGTCCAAAAAAGGAAACTGTCAACAGGCATATTGAATTTCTGACAGGCTCAAAACAGCATTGTTGATCTGCCTGCAATGTAGTGAAGGAACCAGAGCAGCTTACAAGAAGATGATGAAGATTTTGCAGGTCCAGATATCATCATCTTCTGGGGAAAAAAGAAAATGTCTTGCCTAATGAGATGGTGTAGAAACATAATTAACTAGAAGATGACACACACATTCTCGACAACTGCCAATTTCCCCTTTGCTGCTAGAGACAAGTAGAAGCACTTGCTGTCTGTGAAGCCCTAGGGTGGCACAGGAGAAGGCAAGATAATAGCTCTGTTTGAGCAGCTGTTGGCTTCTGTTTTCCCAGAGTTTGCAGAGCATTCGGCACACTTCAGTGCCGTGAGGTCTGCAGAAACAGAACAGCCTGATATCAAGAAGGAAAAAGCCATAGAAACAGCAAGAGCAAGATCTAGGGAAGTATGGTGGCTAGGAGACTGAGCTACGGATAAGGAAGCTCCCAGTTCAAATCTCGCCACTGCTTTGAACATCCTAGGTAGTCAGAGGCAAGTCTCTCTCCCCCTCAGGTCTACCTTATAGGCTAGCACTGTTGAAAGGATTACTTAAGGATGTTTGTTAAGAACTTTGAGCCTTTTAATGCACTTCGTAAGTGTTTGAAATATATTAGCTGCTGTCTTGTATAAGTGACTGCTGCAGTGGCATTTCTACAGGGATGGCAAAGCTCTAAGTTTTGCAAGAAGCCTTACCTTGCAGTGGAAATCACTCCTCTCCTGCACCGTTGTAGCCAATCCTCACAGGGAACAGCAACATCTTGGCGTTGCTTACTGGCTACAGCAGCAAGGGAGAGGAGGGATTTACATGACAGGGTAAGGCATCTTGCAAAACTTAGAGCTTTGCCATCCCTGTAGAAACACCTCTGGACTGCTGTCCTTATATATAAGAACATAAGAAGAGCCCTGCTGGATCAGGCCAAAGGCCCATCTAGTCCAGCTTCCTGTATCTCACAGTGGCCCACCAAATGCCTCAGGGAGCACACAAAACAACAAGATGCCTGCATTCTGTTGCCACTCCCTTGCCATTGTATATCATCTTGTGTGAATGCAAAACTAGAAAGGGACATGAAAATCAACATTGTACTGGTTGCATGGGAGAGTGTTTCCTTAAGTGATAAGAAGCTGCACACAGTCCTAGATCCACATTTCTTTCAATTTTATTTCACATGTTCACAGATGCACACAAGCTTAAGCACATGCTGTTTGCCCACTTACCATCATGGCTATTGGGGAAGTAACCTCCTCCTCTCACGTATGTTGACTGGCAGTTAGGCACTTCTGAAATAAAGATGGAGATGGAGTCAATACTGCCCTGAACTCCACCCACTTCAGCTGTGGTGCAAATTAAACAACAGATAGATTTACAAAATAAACCTCATACACACTAAAGTGTAGGTCTGTTCAGTACTTTACAGTGCAATTAAATCCTATGGATGCTGACTCGGAAGTAAGCCTCATTTGATTTAATGGGAATTACTTCCAGTTAAGCTTGTATACCTTGTAAGAGGTTGGAGTCTTACAAAAACACTGCTGGAAACTCCAGGGCACAACTTCCAGCCAGGACCACTTTAAGACTACCTTCTTGCACCTGAGCCTACCCAAATATTACAACCATCATCAGTGGTCCTTCCCAGAGTTTCTCCCACTTTCTGAAGTCAAGCTGGTGGTGACTGGTGATGGGCCTTTTCAGTTATAGCATTTGCAGACTGAATGTCCTCCCCAAGGAACAGTGGTGTGCCTAGAGGGGGATCATAGCAAGCAGCTGCTCCTCCTCCTCTTCAGAACCATTCATAGCCAATGTAGCCTCCGTTTTACTCTAGCCGCTGGGAATGGTTCTGAAGAGGAAGGGGGAGTGGCTGTTTGCAAAACTTAGTGCTGTGATCCACCTCTGCCAAGGAGACTCACTGGGTACCAAATTTGATGCTCTTTCAGCAGAAGATTTTTTTTTAATTTACTCAAGGTTTTTTAAAAATTTACCCAGGTCATCTAAGTCAGTTTTAATCTGATGGTGTTTATGGGTACTGCTCATTTTTATCTTTCTGCGGAAGCTTTTCTGTTCGTCTCTGTGTTATATTTGTCCCCAGACAAGTACAAACGGTTTCACCTGAACTTCTGATTATCTAAATTCCCAGAAATGCCTGCAGACTTTTCAGATAAGCAAGATTATAAAGTATCAATACTGGTGTAAGTCAATACATGTGTAAATCAATTTTGCAATCATGCTTGAAGTTTCCAGATGTTAACCATTTCTTCTTTGTGCTAGATTTACCTCTTGGATTAAAAGTTAAGAAATACAATGAACCCATAACTAAATAGGACATGTCCTGAATTTAGAAGCATTAGCATGATCCCTTGAAATCAGGTACATTGCATTGTTCCTGGAAGTTGTAATAAAATCCACCCTGCTGCTGCTGCAGCTGTCCTTCCCCAGAAGGCAAATACTCCTGTACCCCTATCCAGTGGCATGTAGAAGAAATACTACTAAACCTGCAGGATGGGTTGGAACAAGGGATTTAAACCTTACACTGAAGCATGAACTCAAAGTGAGACTTCAGATTTTGCATTCCCTTTGACAACATGTGAGAAGCAGGGAAAAAGAAAAAAAATCATTCAACTTTAGATCTTTTTCCATCTGTTCCACCCTGCCTCTGAGAGGTCACGGTATTTTTAGGTCTAAGGCGATTTGCAGATATGTAGCAGGCCCTGCACCAACAGCAGCTGCACAATCTAACAAGTGATCTTGCAAGCCCCCCCCCCTTACTCCATCACCATGGTCCAAGGTGAATGTTCGGCAGAAACCTTGAAGTCCACTGCAGGTTCTGGCTGAAGGCAGCCAGTCACTGACACTAATGTAACCAAACAGAAGATGGGAAGGGGGAGAGCTTTTACACAGGGGTGTACAAAGCTCCCCCCCCCTGAAACTCCTACCAGTAATGCTTTTCAGATTATGGAAGCTTAGATTCTGCTACAGCTGTCGAATGCCTGATTTTTAAATTTATTTTCTTTTTAAGCCAGAAAGAGATAATCTACCATTCTAAGTAGGTTAAACACTGCGACAAAAGGCAGCTGCTCCCCCTCTCCCTTCAGCAGAATGTGCAGAAACAGCACAAACTGCAGTTTTAAGGGAACAGTATGAAAAAGGTTCAGAAAAATCCAGTTAGAGGACCGATAGAGACTGGCTACAATAAAGAGCTTAGGGAGGTAACTGCATTCCCAATCCTGCTTCCTGCCAGGAATGAGAGAGAAATGCATTGATACTTCCTCACAACACAGCCCTATACATTCCTACACAGCAAGTCCCACTGAGCTGGAGCGACTTACTCCAAGGTGAATGTGCATAGCAGCGATTCTCAAACATTTTAGCATGGGGACCCATTTTAGAATGGAACACATGTCGAGGCCCACTAGAAGTGATGCCATTAACCTAGAAGTGATGTCCTGTCTGGAAGTGACATCATCAAACAGGAAGTGCCATCTTTGTGATGTAATTAAATGACACCCCTAGAGTACAAACTGGCATTCTTGGATTGCAGCAATTGCACAACCATGAAACATCCCTGACAGAAAGCAAGATTAGGACAAAAGATTAGTTATGTTGTGAACTAAAAAAACTCACTTGAAAATTCAAACTGTTAACATTCACAACAGGAATAGAGCAAGAGTAAGGCCTGCAGCTTCCAAGATGGTGGCTCCCAGCTTTCCATGACCCACCTGACATCAGGTCGCAACCCAACAATTGGGTCCCAACCCATGGTTTGAAGAACACTGGCATACAGGATTGTTGCTTTAGACAATTAGAACATAATGACCTAAAATGGTCTTAGAACTGCACAGACACACCCTTCTCCAGGCCACAAGTTCTGAGCTATCTGACACTTCAGAGGTTCCCAGGAGTTCACCGAGAAGCATGTATTATTGATGGAAGTCATAGGGATGATGGCAAGGAACAGGGGCTTCTCAGTGATGGGACCCTCCCCTAGAATTAAGAATGGATTCCTCCTTGGAGTACTTTTGGCAAGGTCTTGAAATTTTATTTAGGATGGCATTTGCGAGGCAACGTGATGAGCTGGCGTTCTTAAACAACAGCAACTTTAATTGCTTTATGCAATCCTTGTGACGTGGTTTGTATTTTTTAAAGTTGTTGTAATGTTTTATTATTGTTTTAATATTGTAGGCCAGCTTGGTTGCCCTTATTGGAAGAAAGACAGGATATAAATCCTTTAAATAAATAAATAAATAAATAAGGGAAGCTTGTACGGACAGCTGCTTGAAAGTGGATGATTCTTCAAGGGAAGCATTTTTGACTTGGTTTCCTGAAAGTTGCATGAAAAGTTGGTCAGTTTGCTATGTGGTGAATATTGACTGGCACTGAAGCTGCTTTACATACTGGACAACAGGCATTGTGAATGAAGGCAGCAGGGAGGCCACCCTTATACTCACCTGAGTCAATGCAGTAGTCCCTGGGTTCTTGTTTGATTCCCATTGGAGACTGGAATCCGTGCCTTGGGGGGCCTGGAATGCCTGGGACTCCATGATCATACAGAGGGTCATGATACTCCTGCTTGAATCCCTGAGGAGGATGGGCAGCAACAGGGGCAATAGGCTCCGACATTTGCCTGTGATAGACAGGGCGATTGTCCCCAGAAAGCCGTGGCTGAGGGTATGGGTGGCAAGGTTCAGACATCTGTCTTTGAAACCTTAATGCAAAGAGGAAGATGAGAGAGTTATCAACACAGATCCCAGGCTTCTGATGTTCCTCCCCCAGGCTGAGCTTGTGTGCACATGGAGCCACCCCAGGGCGTTCAACCTTGATTCAGAGTCAATATTGCAATAGCTAGCCCACCTTGGATCCACTTTCATGCTTTCAATTCAACATCTCTTTGTCTGGGGGGAGGGAACAGCAGGGCTTCTGAGAATTTGAGAGACCATAACCAACTTGCCTGCGTACAAAATGCCAACTTCAGGATCATTTTGTGATCCAGCCAGCCATGCACAGAAGTTCTACAGAGTAGGTTCCAAAATATTACAGGGTAACTGCTAGGATGCTGTATCTAATGGGATGGCATCAGGTAGTTGCTTGAAAACAAAGAAAAGGAGACACCCCTCCTGCCCCCCAGGTCCAATTGGTTCTGGCCAACTTGATAAAGTGCAGTCCAGTGCATGTTTACTCAGATGTAAGCCCCATCAAATTCAATGGGACTTACGTACACAACCATAAAACATCCATGACAGAAAGCAAGATTAGGACAAAATATTATGTAAAAGTAATGAACTAAAAACAAAATTTAAAGGACCCTCACTTGAAAATTCAAACTGTTAACACTCACAAAAGGAACACAGCAGGAATAAGATGGCTGCTCCCAGCTTTCTGTGACCCACCTGACATCAGGTTGTGACTCACCAAGTCTGATCTAGAAACACTGATCTAGTGGGAAACACACAATGAATCCCAACATTGTGTGACTTCTCAACCCTCACCATTACATGTAACTATGGGCAGTTGGGAAAAATTCAGAAGCAACAACCAAGAAGGAAGAGGTTCTCCCAGAGGTGGAAGAAGGGTGTAGCCCGGGGTGGCCCGAGCCATGGGCACCAGCAGCGGCGGGGTGCAGAGTCCACGGACTAACCTGCGCACTGTGTGGCCCACCTGCCCTCCCTGGCGTCTGTTCCGCTCCAAAATGGAGCTATTCCGTACACAGGGAGGTGTGGCTAGGCGATGCACGGGGCGGGGCGACATGCTGGGGGCGTGGTTTCGTCGCCCTGCCACGGGCGCACTCGGGGCTCCGTTCGTCCCTGGGTTCTCCACACCTAAACCCTCTTATGGACTTCTATATAATGTGGGCGATCCATTATTGGACCGAATTAAAATATTTTAATTTTTATTTAAAAGAAGTCAAATTGGGTCAGAGAAGCAGCACTGGGAAGGGGGACAGCAACCAAGGTGCAGGCACCATGATGAAGCAGCACATAGACAAAGTCTACTGATCTGCCTCCAGGAAGAGCAAGAACGGTCCTCTAGACTTTCAACTGGACAAGAATTTCCCTGCTGAGATAAAGAACCAACTCATCCTTCACTCAAGAACAGGAATGCAACTACTCACATATTTTGGTCAAAGGGAGCCAACAAGCAGTTACATAATTCTGAATCCACCCTGCAATCTGTGAATGGCAAGTGGCTGCTAATCTGCCTATAAGGCTAGGGATTAATCCGTTAATTCTGTGTGTAGAGGGAAATGCGTGTGCTTTCTGCAATGCTATCTTGCTGCAGGGTACACACAGTGGTTCCACACAGCACGTCCCTGGCATAAGAACACTACAGCTGAAATCTCAGGACAGAAAACCTTCTGGCCTTAGCACAGAGTGACCTTCGGATGCTTGGTATTTTGAGGGGAGTTTGGGGTCATAAGGGAAGGAGTCAACTACAGGAGAAAGAAGGGACACCAGTTTAAGGGTATGCATTAAGGGTAGTTTAAGTTTCCTGAGATCCTGGTCACATAGTAAGTTGGAGCCTAGGCGTGTGGAAGTGGCTTAAGTAAAGCAGGCATGTTTTCCCTAGATGCTCTTATTTCATTACAGGAACCAGCTGTGGGCCTTGTATAGCCCCACAAGAGCCTGTCAGCTGTTTAAACCCCAGTGGGTATATCAGCATAGGCTAATGCATCTTGCATGCTTGGATGGTGGGCATGTGAAACAGTTCCCCTGATGCTGCAAATCAGTTGTGACTAGATGAGCACGAAAGAGGACTTCAGGAAGAAGGGACAGAGGTTTTCTATGCCCTCTACTTCTGAAGTTTCCAGAGGCTGACAGGCAGAGCACACCCTCTCCTTTCTTCTCCCCAGCATCTTAGCACCTTGAAAGGCGATTGCTGTCAACTACTGTAGTTCCTTTCACAAGCATCAAGAGGCACATAGGCTCCATTTGGCTTTGTAACATGATCTCCCACAGCTGACAGGCCCAGATTACTCTACTTCCGATTCGTGTCCTTCTAACCTTCCAGAATGTAACTGTAGAGCTATGCTGGTATGGCCTGTGCAGAAAGAGAGACTTCCAGATGGGACTGCGCCAAGTATCTCTAACATAGCTTTAAGGTCATGGGGAATGCAGGGTCTGGGGATCTGAAAAGAAATTTCTTGTGCTAGTGGCATTGGGGAGCTGCTTTTTTAGGCAATGGAGTAGAGACAGGGTCACAGAGACATCTTTTTAGAGATGAGCTTGTCTTTTGAAGCTTTGGTGTTGATTTATGTTTCTCTCTCTGCGTGCGTGCATGCGTGCGTGCGTGCGTGCGTGCATGCGTGCGTGCGTGCGTGCGTCATTTCTTATTACATTCTACACAAAACAAATTTGTCTAGCTTTGCATACCAGCCTTCAACTCTCCCTCTCTGCTGCTTTTGGAGCTCTTACACATTTGTTTACCCAGCACAGGCTTGGGTATCCCCTTGTTTATGGGAACACACGCACACGCAGGATGCTCAGATATACAGAGACCAACTACATTTTTAGGCTTTTCCTTCTATCCAAGTGTTGGGTTTTTCCAGCAACAGAATCCACCTTATAATTTGCATCCACGTAAATAATCTAGGAAAGTTGCTGTGATCATACTGCATGGAACTGGAAAATCTAGAGATTTCCTTAACAGCAAACCCATGTAACAGAAGTTATATACAGCTTGGGTATATAAAATCCCGTTATTTTGGGTGCCTCCAGATTCCAATGACCAGCTTGACAGTGAAAAACTAAGGCCTCACATATCCTTGAATGGGTGCTACAACGAGCAGTTGAAGAAATGTTGGGTATACCAAATATTGAGCAGGGATGCCTGTGAGCACCAGGTCTGAACTATCAAGAAGGGTTTCTGCAACTATGACCAATGTACAAAAAAGGCCTAGTTAAAAAAGCAAGATGGATGGGCCAAGGAGAGCGGAGGAGCAACAGCTGCAGGAGGAGGATACATGTCCAGTAACACTTGTTTTGCTATATCGAGGGTCAAGTGATCTCTTGGAAAGGGAAATGGGCTTTCATAAATTTAATGATAAAAACATTTAGGTTTCAACACTGGCAATAGCCATTGTCGATATTAACTTATGATAAATGAAAACAAAGAAACCATTAAGGTAGAAAACTTAAATCCATTTATGTTCCAAGTTAGAAGGCAGGTCCAAGTGCTGACTGATCAGTGTTCTGTATAGCCAAGAGAACTGTCTCCCGAGTAGTAGATTACTCTTAAAAAGGAACAAGTCACATTCTCCCATGACACTGAGAAGTTTAGTGGTATAGCCTGGCCTTTTATATTGCAGGAAGCATACAAGTTGTATACTGTCTAGTGCTCAATATTAAACGAATAGGATTCAAAGCACCAGCAGCCTATTAAACACTTATCACAATTTACAGTTTTTTTGTGGTGGCACATCCAGAAACCGGTTCTTTCATGTGTGTCATCTAACAGGAAGTCAAATTCCTTAGATGCCAGACAAGCAAATTTTTGCCTTGATTATAAATCTATTTCCCAAATTCAAATAAGGCATTCTGAGTCTTGAATACTAGCAGCAACAGTGTACAAGTTAATGTGATAAAATCATTGCCATTTAATTTCCTGCCAATACTCAGGTTTTATGAATGGTTGATCTAAGGCAAATTCTGAACTTGCCATAGATCTGAAATTGGGGCATATGAATTAGCCAGTTTGAAAGTACATCAGCTCTGTTCTGAAAAGCAAGACTGCTGAGTGCACATTTGGCAGTCAGAATGGTTTCTCTTGTTACCTGTGTTCTGTAGGATACTGGTTTTCAGGCATCATCTTTGGCATCTGAATGGGCTGATGAGGTGGCCGAGGTACAGCGAAGGTCTGCTGCCTGGGTTCCTGAAGAGCATGAGGGGCAGGAGGAGGGGGAGCGCCCTGCAAGGAGCCTGCAGTGGCAACATGGGTAGTAGCCTGAACAGGTGCTGTTGGCAGAGGTGGGGGCGGAAGGGAGGTGCTCTGGAGGGCAGGTGATGCTGGGGTAGTAGGTGGAGTTAATGGCTTGAACCCAGTAGGGGGCTTCCTATCGTAGGCACTGCATGAACAGAAAATGGAGAGGAGCACAACATAGTCATTAAGGGCCACGTGTACCGCTTCAAGTTACTGCTCTTGACAGCCCTGGCTGGCTTGCTTGCATTTAAAGTTCTTCACAGCCCCAAGGGAATCTTTGTTTTTCGGGCAAGTGACAAATAGGCTGAGTCATACAGTTCATTTTAAAACACTTCTCTCACAGTTTTCTCAGAGATAATTGTAGCTTCCAATTCTTTCCCCCCTCCACCTTTTTCAGGAAAAAAACACCCCGAACTGTCCCAAAGATTACAACACCTTCCCCAGAACTCAAATAATCAAGACTTTGGCCCGAGTAGGTAAACACCTTTTTTCACCAATACATACACAACCGGACCTGAAGCACGTTTCACACACAGCTATTGCCCTATGTGGGGGCAAGGAATAAAAGGTACACCATAGAGACTCATACATGAAAGTCATAGATGTCTGTTTTACTGAGACTACATGCAGAAACAGACTCACATTATCTTCATTTGTAACAGAGTAAAAAGATGACTTCCCCTAATTCTCAGAGATTATCTACGTATATGAAAAATGCCTAGGATGAAGCCTCCATAATCTTGTAAATGCTAGAATTTGTTTCACACAGCTCTGAAAGGAGAGAAATGCAGACCCTTCAGAACAGTTCCACATACACCAGAACTGACTATGCTCTTTGGTTACACAGCTCACCACTAAAGCATGGTGTTAGCTACATGAAGGATGAAAAGTGTACAGTGTAATCGTTGCTGCTACACCATGCCCACTAGTCAAATTAATTGAGTGCAGCTAATTATGAGGGTTGTGTACACAGGCTCCTATTTGGTTTCCTAAAATTTGTATATACCAGTGCTCTTCGAATGGTGGGTTGCAACCCACTACAGAGCATGAAAGAGAGGCCATTTCCCCTTAAGGTCCTCCCCCCCGCAACCCCCGCCCCATCTCAGCAAGCACTTACTGTGGCTTCAAAGTCCGAGTGGAACTCTGAAGACCACTGGTAGATATCAATACAAACTCCTTTTTTCACTAGCCTTTCAAATCCAATTCTCAATTGCACAGCTTAGCTGCCTCCCACATGAGCAGTGAGCCTTCCAGAAGCCTCCAGAGCTTGATACTCAGTGGAGAAGCCTCTAAGCAGCAACTGCCTTTGGGAAATATCTCAGCTTGGGGGAACTTGATGTAGAGCTATGACAGCTTGTCTGAGAAAAAGGCTTGACCATTCAATGGTTTGCACTCTCTTTTACCCATTAGGGAAAAAACCTCAATTGAGTTTACTATTCCTTTCTCTTTCCATACAGACAGGGTCTACCCTTACCACTATATATGGCTGCTATATAGCCAAAGCAATATCAAGATTACATTCTTAATGCTCTCACTTTCCCTAGTACTTGCACTGGGTACCCCTTCACAATTCATGTAAACACAAGATAAATAGATGCAGTGTCTTTAGCCACCTAGTTGCACTTTAATGTGGTTTCCATGTTCCCCCAGCCACCCAGGGGCAGCTCAGCAATGCAGTGGAAATCCCTCTGACCTACCAATAGTTGTAGAGGCACTTTTCTCCATAGTTAGCACAGAGCACTTGTTCGTGGCTACAGGTGGACAGCTCAGAAGAAGGGCTGTGGAGTTCCCGCTTGATCTTTGCTGGGGGTGGTGCATGAAGTACCACTGGAAGGGAAAAAGACAAACAAATCAACCACACAATTTAGCGTTGACTAGTTTAGAGTTACAGCCACATGAATGTGGCTAAATCAGGAGGGTCCTACTTTCAGCACCCTGGGGCAGCATGACCCCTACATGACCCCCAGTTGTGCTGATCCAGAAATAATTGGTGGTAATGGGATAATGGCAGGGAGACCGAAAAGCTTCTGAAGCGGGAAGCAGCAATGGGGGGGGCTGCAGCCAGGTTTGGGGGGCACCAAAAGAGCCTTGGGGTCCACAGACCATGATTTAGACCACCTTGGGCTAGATGTTAGCCCTGCCCCAGGGCTAGTATTGTGCATGCCTACATGGCAATGCCACATGCACAGCTCTTTCATTCTCTCTTCTTACCTTAAGAGCTGTGTGCATTTATGCTGCTAATACATGTCATTGCTGCGGAAGCTGTATGTGTAGTACTACTGTGACTGCTAGTCCTCAATAGGCACCTGAAATAGCCCCAGAGCAGCATTTCTCCATAGCTGCATACATTGCATAGTTGTTACAAGGGTGAAGGAGAAGGAGACTATAAATGGGATAAGTGGTTGGTGAATGGCCTCAAGCACATATTTGCAAGGCTGGTACAACTTCTCATTTTCAAGGCCCAAACACCAACATTCTGGTACATTCCCAGTTAGTGCACTGGGAACAGGAAAATTTGAGATCCCAGGCTAGACATGAGAGTTTAGGATGGCATATGCTTTGAGACCACAATCATGGCTTCAGCAGCATTCTGTTTCTTGGGTGGAATTAGACTAGGAGTTCAAACACTCTAGATTTCCCACATCAGTCAGTCTGACTTGGAACCCTGTTGCAGAGAATTCTGGGGCATCCTTTTATAGGGTGCCAGGCAAACTGGGTGCCTCTAAACACTGGGCTGCAGCTGTGTATAGAGGGGTAAGATCAGCAGGCAAGTTGTTTTTAATGGAACCTCCCTCAACCTTTTTCTGTACAGTTTGAAAAAACCTGCAGTAGAAATAAGCAAGCTACAGCCCATGCTTAAAGAAAAGAAAAAAGCATGTCAATTAATTCCAGTACTCATGAAGCACATCAACTATCCCACACATCTCCATGACCACTCTGAGTGCAACATAAGTCTTCTGTGCCTTGCAACTTGCTTTATGCCCACATAATGAATAGAAATGCCATCAGACCTGTCAAGGGACCTGGTTGATTTGGAAATGTACCTGTCGAGCTGTCACTGGTTGAAATAAGAGGCCCTAGGCTTGTAACTGGATAATTAAATTCTGCTACCCTGGCACTCCAGTACCCCTTGAGGGTGCTGTGTTCTCCATAACACAATCACATCCAGCAAGACTTGGCAATAGAAGATTAGGAAGAAATGGAGGTCCAGTTTGTCCTGGGAATACAATTACAACAAGCGATGCCAATGCTGGGTGATAAATTACAAAGTAGGGAATGACCTTGTTAGAGAAAAAAAAAAACTTTGTCTCAACAAGGGTCATGGCAACATTGAGCTTAGCTGTTTCTAAAAATATACCATGCTGAATCCAATGAATGCCTGCATTTGGTCAGTGGCTAAGTTGGTCCTCTCATCATCTCAATTCTGTATAAGTAGTAACACATTCTTGTCCCCTTTAGCATACAGATAACAATGCAAACAGCATTATCTGCAATCAATGTTACTGCACAATACAGCAGTGATTCCCAAACTGTGGGTCGGGACCCACAAGTGAGTTGTGAGCCAATTTCAGGTGGGTCGCAAAGCACCTAGAGCAGCCATATTGAAAATATAGGAAGATGGGATGCTGGAAAGCGAGGGCTGTGTGGTTGTTTTGCTTGTGTCAAGGTTGTAAATAGGCTTTTTTTCCCTTTCTAATTCATTTTGCTATTGGAAAATGATTGAGAAATAACCCAACTTATTGCTGCATTCTCAGGAAAGCAGCAGGCTCTGGCATCACAATTATAGCACTTCTGGCCGTGACATCATTTCTGGTGGGTCCCAGACAGATTGTCATTCTAAAAAGTGGGTCCCAGTGCTAAAAGGTTTGAGAACCACTGCAATACAGTATAAGCCAATGCTAAATTTGCTTGAAAGTAGTTTCTGCACAGGAAGCTTTTAATCAACAGCACCAATCACACAGCAAGACTAATTTGGCTCTTTTGATAGGTTTGGCCCAGTGTTATGTGGAACTTCCCTGATTTCAGTGTCAGCAACATCATTACCACCATCAACCAGTTCATTTGGATGATGATAGAAATATGACCATACACCCATGTAGGAAAACTCTGCCACAGTGACATGATCCTAAAAGATTGTTGCAGGACTTGCCTCAAAAGAAGAGATATTTGATCTCACATTGGCTTGGAAATCTTATCCTACATCACCTTTATGGAAATAATGTACTATCACCAATGCAAAACATATGGCCACTACCACCACCAGCCCCTGGTATCCATGGGGGATAGGTTCTTGCTGCTACCTCGGATACTTAGAACCATTGAGAGAAAATTTGCCCACATTGCTTTCGTGACTCACCATTCTTTGTTTGCAAACACTGCAAAAAATAAGCATTTACTTCCTTTCTTTTCCTTTGGAACAGGATGCAAAAAAGCAAGAACCTAGACTTGCAGCGGCTAGGGCAGTGGTTCCCAACCTGGGGATTGGGACCTTCAAGGGGATCGCAAACCTATTCTCAGGGGGTTGCGAAGAGCTTGGGGCAGCCTTCTTAAAAAGCTGGGCACCACCATCTTGGAAGCTTCATTCTGGCTCAGGAAGAGGCTTCCCATTAAACTGCCACTTCCTCAACGTTTGCAGCTGCGAGGGCAATTAGCCTTGCTATGGGCTTGTTTTGGTGTGTGCATATGATTGTGATGAAGTCTCTCTCATGTCTCTTTTTAAGTGGGCAAGTCACCCCTTCCATGTGCATGCCTAAGTGAATTACAGCACATGGGAATGAAGACTTTCCCTACCTTGGCTTTCCTACCTTGATCAGCAATGGCATAGAGAAGCCACAATGCATTCTGTCCAATTTTGTTCTCAGTCCCAAATCAATCACAGAACTCGAAACTCAGATGTCAGATACAAAGCATTCAGAACATTCTAAAAAAAATGCGGAGTACTTTTGACTTTCAAGAAGCATGATTTATTAAAAACAATGACTTCACTTCCTGCTTAATGCCATCACTTCCGGTTTGGGGGGGGGAGCTCTCAACAGGTTGTTGAACTTGAAGTGGGGATCATCCTGATGCAAAAAAGGTTGGGAACTACTGTGCTAGGAGAACACTAGAGACGGCGAGAAAACTAAGAGGAAGCAGACAGTGAGAATGCTAGACCCCACTTCCTTTTAACATTCTCACAGTCACATCCCTCTTGCAGTCCTCTAGCACAGGTGGTTACAAACTCCAGCCTGTGGGTCAGATCCAGTGCCTCCCTGATCCTTCTCCAGCATGAACAGCAGTTGTAGGTCTGCCGGGGAAGCCCCCAACTACAGTTCCTGGGGTCTTTGTGACTGGCAGCTTCTAAAGTCTGCCACCCCAGCAAGCCACACGCCTGGCGATCCACAAAGCTGTAGTTGAGGGGGTCTTTCGCCGTTTCCCTGGTGAAACATAAAGTGCCATTCACACAGGCGAAGATTTGCTGCAGTGGCCTCCAGTTTGGAGACCGTGGCAGTCTAGCACAGCAAATCTCAACCTTTTTCATCTCATAACACACTGACAAGGCACTAAAATTGTCAAGGCACACCATTGGCTTTTTGACAATTGACAAGGGAGAAAAAGCTTCCTTTTGCAAATAAAAGCCTTTTCAAACAAAGAGGTGAGTAATGAGTGTGAGAGGTGAAGTGTGAGGAGGGGTGAGGTGGAATTTGAGAACTGCAGGGAAGTGAAACTGTGGATGTGGGACCTGCAGATGGGGGTGGGAGAGAACACAAACCTGTATTGCTTGTTTTGATAGCACCTTGTTTGTTTCTGCCCATTACATGGGATATTGCAGGCATGCCCCAACCTGTACAGCCTGAGGGTCACAACCTGCCCTGGCACCCAGGGAAGTAATATCACAATGCCACGTGACATCATGATGTCACTTCCGAGTTCTCCCTGAAGGGAGGGGTGCTTGCTGCTGTGGCTTGGCGTGCCCCACTCTTTTCCTGTGAAGGCTGGTGACCTCCACAGGAGAAGGAACAGGGTGTGAAAGACCAGCAGTGCCTTGCCCTCCATGGAGAAACCGGAGGTGACTGGGCAGAGGCTGGGAGCAGTCATGTGCCCTTCAGGCTCCATCCAAGTTATGCCTCTGCATACAGCACAGGACCATCCATCGGAATTATCAAGGGTGTACTGGATCTTATTTCAGTTCAGAGATTTGGAATAGATAGATCACCCTTGTACTTCAGGCATGCAGGGGAATAGCCTCTTTGCGCATACAGCAATAGAAGAGGCATTCTGCCCCAGAGTTCTGTGATATAGCCACTGCTTGCATAAATATGCTGTAAAGAGAAGGAGAGAGGGACAGGGACTGGGTGGGGTTTGGCACTGGTGTAAGGAATAACCACGTCATCTTGTGCAATTTGTACATACATGACCAAAGTGGCTACTTTGACCCAGGAAAGTGGCTACTACAGTACACTACCCCCAAAATGTAAGAATGGCTGCTAGTTGCTAGTGCCCACTTAACTGGCTCTCTTAGTAGCTCCTTCCCACCCATCTTCTGTCTTCCAGCAGACTTTGAACCATTATAGACAAAAAGCTGCAAACTGTTTATACCCGAGTTTAATCTCACCCCTTTCATGAGGTTTACAACATTTCTACTGCAATATCACATTCCTTCGCTGCAACCCTCATAGTCAGCCCAAGTGGCTCCCATTCGTTCCCTCCAAAGCTAATTTTCCTGTTAGAGGAACTTGTTTGCTGTGTGTTCCTGCTCTAGAGGAACAATTGTGGGAGGCTACTCTAGAAGGCACTGAGCCAAGAATTGAGAGTTATTTGCTCCAGCAACTGGATGAATGGATTCCGATAGAACCAAGCCTGGGTCGTCTTTAAAAACTGTATCATAACCCATGTTTCAGAGGAAGCTTTTGAGTGAACAGGTCAAAAAGTAGAATAGGTCAGTTTTTCAGGCACAATAGAAACAGAGTGGATAATTGATAAGGTTAGATTGTACTGTTATACCTCACAAAAAACAACAACCGCCCTATAGGATTGTAGCCTTAATGGGGAGAAAGCCAATACCCAGGGGAGTTTGAAAATGGTGGGTTGTGTTGTTTTTTTTTTTACAGATTTTGTGATCTGAAAGGCAGAAAGCGGAATTATGTGTTTATATTCCCTCGTTTTTATTAATTTTAAATGTTTTGTAAGTGTACTAGGTAGTTATATAGTGTCAGCAGATGCAGCCACAGTATTATTTCCAATTGGAAAAGTCATCTATTTTAACTTCTGGAAAAATGTCTTAAAATGTGGTGTTTTGGGTTTTTAACTAAAAAAACCCAACCCCTACCAATGGCCCAGGAGGCCAAGGGAGCCACCAGTCAAAATAGTTTGGGAACCACATGTATATTCCAACTTCCACTTGGAAGCAGGTTTCATATATTCTGTATATTCCTTGTTCTTTCCAACTCTGAAAGAACGAATGTTCTTTCAGAGTTGGAAAGAACAAGGAATATACAGAATATATGCAGACACACAACGGTGGGTGCTATGGCTATGGGCCACCTCATGTGTTGAACCAGAGAGAGAGAGCAACAGTTGCCACAACATAAGAGTTCTTCTCCTATATATACACTTTTAAAGCCCACTAATATGTGCTTAACCTAATTAATTTCTAAAAGAAGGCACTCTAGGAAAAGGCAAGTGCGTCAGAGTTCTGTACCTAAATAGTGACTGAAAAGAACAGCTTGGCTTATTCGGAAGTGAAGTATTATCTCCATGAGGACTAAGCGCACTGCCATTACACCATGAGAAGATAGCCTGGGCCTGACGGCTTCCAGCCATCCCTGCCAATTAGCAGTCCTTTCCTGCATTCTCTGTGCATTCAAGCCTCCAGGAGATGGAGAAACATCAGCTCCCTCTGTGCAGTTGGACTCATTCCGAGAGGGAACATTTCGGGGCAAGCTAAGGTCCATTCAAATGCTTCTTTGTCTGGTGGGAGGGCCAAAAGCTTTGTTCCACAATCCTGGAGCATAACTGGGCAGGAGATCCACGAGTGCTCTGGCACACTAGGTAAAGTTCAGGCTTTGCCTTTGGGGAGAGGCTGCAGCTGCTCTTTATCCGCTGCAAAAAATCAGCACACTAGAGACTTCACTCACCTCTGTGGTTTTAGAGGACAGCAGCTGCATTTCTGTATACATTTCCAGTTAGGCTGTCACCCAGCATTTCAAGTGTTAATGGCTCTCCCCTTCCTCCAAGAAACTGCCCTCTGTCTCTCCCACCCCACATCCCCCGCCTCCTATTAGGCATGGCCTTGCTGAACAGCAAACAGCAGGAAACTCACTTTGGAGGTGTTCCAGCTGTCAGTCACAGGCATATTTCTTTCCAATAGTCTCTGTGTTGTTTGAAGGGTTGTTTTTCTGCCAGCAGCACAATGGGGCTTAGTTATTCATTGAAGAAGGAGGGGGAGGAAAAAAAAAAGGCTGCAAGCAGGCACCGCCCTCCATTCACAACCAATCTGGAATACTCCATCCATTCACAAAAAAACCCTCTCTCCCTGCAGCTGAGCGCTACCAATCAGCAGAAGGGAAATGATACTTAAGATCATAACAGAGACCAGCTGTCCTGCAAAGAGAAGTTTGTACTGTGGGCAACGTTTATGTAAGGAATTCAAACACTGCAGGAATGGCCTGCATAGCTTGGAGGGAGTCAGCCTCTCCACAGAGTTCACTGCAAACCCAAACGATTGTGCAACCCTGTTTGCGGTGAGGTCCGGAAATGCCCTTTGGCAGGAAAAAAAAAAGTAAAAATAACTTTTAAAATTTACTTTTTCTCTTCAACCCAACGGCTGCCTGCCAGTGGACAACAGACTTCCTCTTTAAGTCACAATGCCCTCGTCCCTAGGTTCCACCTACAGTGGCTCCTGCAGTTTTCTTATTTATGGGAAAAATTAGAAGGATCTAATTATCCCCAGCATTGTGCTGTGAGGAGCAGGAGGGTGGGGACAATTGGGCAAATGAATGCTCCAGAAAGAGGAACTGAAGTGAGGTCCTTCAAGATATACCATAATCCAAATCTCATACATTAAAACAACAACAACAAACCAACACCCCTATGAACAGTTCCAGTGTTTAGTGGAGATGGGACCGTATCTCAGTAGTGCATGCTTAACCTGCAGAAAGTCCTGGATTCAATCAGGAAAAGACCCCTGTCTGGAACCCTGGAGATCCCACACCAGTCAACTTAGAAGCGCTGTACTGGACTAGACTGACCAATGGTGTAATGGCCCCTCAGTTTAAGGAGGGGCTGCCTTTGGAGAACATTTGGAAGCTATAACAGATTGCTAGATAGTCCAATCCTATGCACGTCTACTCAGAATTATGCCCAAGTATGCATGGATAGGCATGCACCCAGAGCCATAAAATACCAATTCTGTGCAAGTCACACTAACTGCTACTTAGATTCTGGGCACAATTCAAGTGTTTTATTCTTGAGAGCCTTTATCTGTCCATCAAAAGGAGTGCCTGTCTCTCTACAAGTCCGCCATCTCCTTACAGCAAATTGCTGGGTACCTGTGCCAAATCGCACTCCCAAGGAGGATGGTTTTGATGAGTCTGGGGAGCTATAGGCCTTGAGGATAAAGCTCATCTCTCTGCCAGTGCCTGGCCTGGAGAGGCTCATGTGTGTTTGGCCCTAAGAACTTCCAGAGGGTAAGTCAAGCATTCCGGCTACAAACTGGCTGCTATTTAACCACATGCTATTTGGGGGGGGGGGGGAACGTTGACAGCTTAGGTACAGAAGTGCTGGATACAGCAAATGGATGGTACAGAGAGAGAGGCTGCACAGATGGGTAGAAAAGATCCAGTAGCCCCCTCCTCGCCACTGGGCATATACCTATACACAGTATATGTACTTTTACTGTAGCTGCAAACATGAGCCCTCAGCTGCTGAAGTTGGGGGGAGCTTCTTGTTTCCCATCAGCGAAGGGCCTAAAGCAGGAACTGGGGGTGGACTGGACTTGGAGAACAGGTGCCCTTAGGATCTTTTAAGCCATAAGGGTGAACATAAGGCTCATCATAGTTCAATAGATTGCTGGGTGAATCAGATGTACCCCTTGGCACAAGTATAGTTCATCAGTCCTGTGTTGCTTTCAATGGAACACACCTCCCCAGAAATTCAAGTGCACATTTGATATAAAGTAATGCAGTGCCAATGAACTGCATTTGTACTATTAGAGTGTACATGCAATTTAGGTCTGTGGTTCCTGGTTTAACAAATCCTATGCAGATAAACAGATGACAAACTACCACTTCTTTGGCTTGCTGTATGTCCCCCCCCCCCCGGTGAAATTTTTCCATGGAACGCTGCTTACAACTAATAGCATGAGGCATTCGTTTCTTGAATGTACCTTTTTTGTTTTAATTGCTCTGTTTATTCTGCACTTAAGTGGATTCTACCGGAACTATATGCTTTGAATTCTGTAGATATCAGTCTTTTTCTTTGTGAACCACTCTGAATTTGCCATACACGAAAAATAGTTGAAGAATTGCTGTGTATAAATAATCCAAGGGCTCCTCTTATGGTATCAGGGGCTGGGCAAGAGAGTACATGATCAAGGTTTACGTCTTGAGCTTTGAAAGTCCCCCTCCCCAAGAGATCAAAGCCAACCTGGAGCTAGAATTTCAAGCTCAGCCACAGCCAGTCTGTACTTCACCCTCTCTCCAAAGAGAAGGACAAGAGCCCAGCAACGGCATGTTCCCCGATATGGAAATCGGCAAGAAGGTAACCACTATGCTACAGTCTATTACTGGCAACCACCATCTCTGGAGTCCCGCCAGCAACTAGAGTAGCAAACATCACAAGAGGGCTTCCTTTGGATCCTGGCTCAAACACACACCTATGTCAGCATGCAGAGGAAGAGCTTAATGCCCCCAAGGCATATATTTGTGTGTGTGTGAGCGTGCATGTGCGCATGCGCCTCAGTGAAATTGTATGTTCTCATTTCCCTGTTCTGATATCCTCACTATAATTAGAAGCTGAAAAAGCAAGCAAGCAGTACAACTGCAGGATGTGTCTCAACATGCTGAGGCAGGTAGGAAGCCAGGAATGCATAACCACCTGGATGGATGGGCTTTGCCTTGCTTACCTGTGCACTGGCCATAGAAGAAGGCCATAATGCTGAAGCAGCACCAAGATATTGGCCAGGCCCTTGCATGCACAGAGCTGTGTGCCAGTGAACCCTGTCTTCTGATGTCATAGCACAGGCACAGTCTTTATTAGGGATTTTCCCAGTACAACCCGCACCCTCAAATTTGTAGCTAAGCTAAGAGGTTAAAGGACACTGAGAAGCAAGGCTAAATATGTCTCCACTGGTGGCTAGCTGCACCAACTTACCCTAACTATCCCTGTGTACCTAGAATGAACCAAGCAAATTGGCAGAATCATGCAGTACAGCTCTTGATAGACTGTACCACTGCAGAATCACATTGCTTGAATGCTTCGCAAAAGAAAATATCCCTGCATGTAGAAAACTAACACATCAAGGAGATGGTATAAACCATGAAGAGACTAAGCTACAAATCCAGACTTCCTTGGTTCAAGCCTCATCTCTGTCATGACCTTACTAGATTACCTTTGGCAAGCCCTCCCCTTTCAGCTTCAGGTGCAACAAGGGGGAATAATGGTCCTTAATATGCCACCTCTATGATCTTGATGCTGCCCTTACATGTGAAGGGCTTTGCATGTTGCCAGGCATTTTCAGGGGAAGCATTCCAACATGCGACCCCCCCCCCCCACATCTAAGTTTTAAGTAGAACAGGCCAGCACAAGCGGAGTCAGGTGTCTCCTGACTGTGGATTTCAGCGCAGGCCCCATTTCCACCACAGTTGTTTTGACTGGTACACTCATCTGAGGAAAAGCATGGTGTTTAAATGTCGGAAAATTGGAATTAAACGACTTGCTCATTGCCCAAATGACACAAACTTCAGAAAATCCAGCTCTTATTAAAAAAAGAAAGAACACTTTGCCGCAAGTGCGGACACAGTACTGTTAGGGTCTAGCCCAGGTGTGTGGCCCTAAGCAGTTTGCCATTATCTGCTCCCTTTAGTCACATTAGAGAGTCCCCATTTAGACACCAACATTAGACAGCAAATGTCTACTTAAAACCTCCTAGTGAAAAAATGTAGCCTTATTTCACAACCATTATTTCCCCAACTGGTGCGGTTCCCTCCCTGAAGCAATTTGCCACTAACTCCAAATCAATTTGTACACCCAAGCCAGTTGCCTGGCAACACGGTACCTTCACAGGCAGGGAAGGCCAATTGATCTGGATCACTGTGCACATGCTTAACTCCTCCTACTCTGGAAGGAGATATAATGCTCCAGAGGGCAACCTCTTCAATGAGGAACTTGGCACACACAAGCCTCAATCTCCTTGTCTCTTATCTTTGCAGGCTTCAAATCAGACACAGAGATGGAAGGACAAAGTTTGTCTGCTCCAAGCTTCTCACAGTGTCTTGAGCCAATTCCACCCCGACCCTGAACTTTGCTTTTCTTTGCTTTCCTTAGGAATGCTGCATGTTCTGACCCTCCAATCGGGTCGCTACAAGCAGATGCCATGCAAAGCAGAAATCATTGACCAGTTTCTTCAGATGCATTGCTCACCCTTGCAAGAATGCACATTTACTATTTCATTGAAAGAACAGGGAAGTGCACCATCCTGATTCTTGGGCCTTATTCTGATTTGGCCCCAAATAATGGAGCTGAAGAAAAATGTTAAATCTCACAGGGATTTTTTTTAAATCCAGTAGAAACCTCTCTTTAAAAAGAAACACCAATTAACATTATATAGCCACTATTTCATTAGCCTTCCATTGGGAAGCCTCTAACTGATGTTGTTAAACTGTTGAGGGTGAAAGAGATGCAGCTGATTGGCAGAATTCTGAGCAAGAGTGCTAAACCAGGGGTGTCAAACTCATTTCCCACAGTGAACTGAATAGCATTCATGGCACATGCTGAGGGCCGGAAGTGACATCATTAAGCAACTGATTAAGAAGAAATAAGAGATTTGTTTTCACATAGTAACTCATCAGCTGCAAATAGCAGAAGAAAAATAAGACATGAGAGAGCCCAATTATCACGCTGGGAGAACCCAATTGTAATGGGGGCCAGATAAAATGCTTCCAGGGGCCACATCCAGCCCATAAGCCTTCTGTTTGACACCCATG
Source organism: Lerista edwardsae (assembly GCA_029204185.1). Taxonomy (NCBI): domain Eukaryota; kingdom Metazoa; phylum Chordata; class Lepidosauria; order Squamata; family Scincidae; genus Lerista; species Lerista edwardsae. The sequence goes on from JAJKFI010000002.1 coordinate 29,779,052, forward strand.
TGCTAGACTGTTCAAATCTATTTTAACACTTGCTCATAAAGGGCTCCAAGATGATGTATTCATTTCACGTGGTCCTCCCATGTCTTTTTCATGTTACATCAGTGCAGAATGGACACATTTCGGAGACAGACAAAACGGAAGAAAACAGAGTGGTTTGAGAAAGACACTGCTTTCCATAGCGTACACTGGTATCTAATCCAATAGGTTTGGCAGGGTTGTTTTATTTTAATTATCTAAAAAGCTTGCTTAGTAGAAGTGAAAGTTGGATGAGTGTACACATCATGAGCAGCAATCCCATTTTCATTCTGCTTTCAACTCCCCCCCCACATTTTATCTGCAAGCCTATCATTAACCAAAGGAAGTATTGCCTGTTTAATAATTCAAGGCCTTGGCAGTGTACAGACAAAAAAAGAAAAGGCTGTAACCATGTGTCCTTTTAACCCTCACAGATTTACTGGTCCACTTCTACAGTCACCACAAGGAGGCTGCCTGAAATTGTAGGGTGGCTGTTCCACAGGGAGAGAAAATAATCCACAAAACAGCCAGGAAGGAAGTTTTGCTTGCACTCTCATCTGGGGTGGGGCTAACTGTGCTCAGCTTCTAAGAATTATCAAAAGGCCACAAAGCAATATCCACATTACATGGGAAGAGGAGGCAATGGTTATAGCACCTGTGATGCTACAAGCCCATGGGTGCCTATGATACACATGTGATCACATTCCACAACGTGCTAACTTATGCAATTATGCTAGCCAGTGGAAATTTTTCCCAAGAGAGTGTAACCGTGGGGAAAACCATCCAGAGCCTCAGTGACAAATACTAATAACTGCATGTTTGTTGCTTGGGAAAACCCCCCACAAATGCAGCATCTGGAAAATCCCATTGCAAGTAAAAAGAAAATCTGGACAACAGAAAAAAAAATTACCGCAATCCAATCCACAATCTATTACTGGATTGTGATAATATAGATTATAGACCAGAATTATTTCTTTTAAACATGATGGGTAATATACAATATAAGGGGATGAAATATATAATACATGTTATAACATGTATAATATATATAACATGTATAATATGAGAGTAATTGTGTGAAAAAGTTAGGTTAAAGTGGCTGTAATTTTTTATTTTTATTTTTTATATATATAACAGATTATTATAGTCCAGATTATTATATGCCCAGCAAGATTATTATATGCAGCAAGTATTATATGACCAGAATTGGAAAAATGAAGAGATTCCAAATATTAACCAACTAATAGAGAAAATATATGAAATTGTTGAAATGGATGTTCTGACTGAAAGGCTAAAAGATGGAGATATAGCTACGATACAAGAATACTGGAGATGGTTTTACGATTGGATAGAAAGAAAAAGAATATAGAAAGTAGATATAAAAGCTATCTTAAAATTTAGATTGTAGAAACTGTATAAACTAGAATGAGGAATAAGAAATATTAAGTTTTGTGTGCATAGCTGGTCGAACAAATATTGATGATAGAGATTGTATGCAAACAGTAACGAAGAGATGATGATATAATGGCCGTAATCAATGTACACCTTTTGTGTGAACCTATGTATCCCCTTCCCCTATGATTTTTTTTCTCTTCCCATATGTATGTATATAAAAAAAAGAAAAAGAAAAAATTACAGCCACTTTAACCTAATTTTTTCACACCATTACTCTCAACCTAAAAGCCTTAACACACCTACCTGGGAATAAATCCCATAGAACACAAAACTTAGTTCTGAGTAACCATGCCTAGGATTGCCCTGTTAATACACTAGTTTCAGAGATGCGTAGCTGCATACAGGTTTTGTGCTTGTAGAGCTTGCAGACTCTGAGCTCTTCCTGCAAGAGTATTCAAGAAAATAACTGGTGATTACATAACCATAAATGTCAAATGAAAGAAAAATCCGTAACGTGAAATGCCTAGAACCACCCTTCCCTTAACACAGATAACAGGCAAACTTCGCAATACAAGAAGAGGACCAACTGCATCCTTAATAGCCCCAATCCAAACACATTTACTTTGTACTTAGTACCACCAATTTAAATGTAACCTATTTTCAAGTAAGTATGTTTAGGATTAGTGTGTTAGTCATACAACAGTTGATATCAATGCCAGAAACCACAGTAATAATCCAAACTGTGAGTCATCATACATCTGAGCCATAGTAACAAAGCTCCAAAAACTCTTTCATGTGCATAAGATGCCCCTTCCATTCCTCTTTGTGCAAATATTTCATAAAGCTATTCTGGCACCAACTCTTCAGATTTTATATTACTGCATTTCACAAAGATCTGCGGGGAGAGCTTCATTGTAAAGATTCCATTCCTCAGATTATCTTTCTTCCCCTATAAAAGCAGTAGTGGAAACCTTATTTTGAAGGTTCTCTAACAACTGGATTTTAGTAGCATATCCCTTAGAAAGTAGCCCTCCTACTGCTAAGGAAGCACAGGCATTTCACCAGCCACAGTTGCAGGAAACAGTAGAAGTCAAAGACAATCCAGCTTCATGCATAGATGATGTGTTCTGTTAAGACAATGTTGTATTCTTATTGCAAGCAAGGAGCCGCACACTCCTGTATAAACTGCTTCCAATGGGATCTTGTTCTGCCATCAACTTATTTATCACAAAAGCAGAATGCAATGAATGGGCTTGAACCACTGAGCAACCTCTTTCCCCAAAGAGCTCAACGCCCAAAACATCTCATCACGTTTGCTGCAGAGAGGCCCTGCACTCAGGAGACGACATTTTGTTTTCTCCCACAATCCTTCAGGTTTCAGAGCTGTAAAAAGCCTGCCAAGAGGCATCTGAGAACACCTCTGCCAGCAACACCTCCTCCCACGCAGCCTGACTGCAGTTTATACTGCTCCAAGCAAGAACTGGAAGGGCTGGGCTAGAATGTCAACACAGAGAAGAAATTTCTGACTCCAGGCTGCCTTTCATCTCTAGGAGGAGGAAGGAAGGCAAAAACAGAGCACGCGTGTGCACACACACACACATACACACACACACACACACACACACACACACACACACACACAGAGCAAGCATGCTGTCTGTCTGAAGATGCTTTCATGGCAAGCTTCCCACTCACTTAAAAGTAATCAAAGGGCAATAATTAACATGCATCTACTGTAGCACAAGATACTCCACTGCATGCTGTGACAGAGAGCTTGTATGAAGAATCTATTCCACTGCAGGCTATGTTTTCTGCCACAAAACTTGCAGGGAAATCGGAACAGCTTAGCAACAAACAAACAAAATTAAAAAAAAAGTGAACACTGAGCAGTGTTTTCAGTTAACAAATCTAAGAACATCTTGCTTTTATTTAACCTCCATCGCCCCACAATCTGAGGCTAAGAATATGTAAAGAACATGCATGGCTAAGTCACTGGCTGCAGCCAAAGGGGCTAAAATAGGCCCAGGTGTTGGAGATCAGACACTGCAGGAAAGGAAGAGGTCTGTGTCTTTTTCTCCTTCTCTCTGATGCAGTGGGAGGGAGCACTTTTCTAGCGGCCTTCTCAGAGTTGCTAGCTTGCCAATGACTAATGCTCCCTGAAGCTGCTCAAGTTTCACCAGCAAAGCTTTGTCCTTCACAGCTTCGCTAGCTACAGCTATAATCGCCAGAAAAGTCATTGAGGGAATTGGAGGCACAGGGCTGACGAGAGCCGGAGTGCTCTGGCGCTTGTTGTCAGATGGATTTTAATATCTTTTACATTATGAAGTATTCATGGGGATTTGAAAGGGTTCTGCAGAGATCAAGGTTAACAGCCAGCACAAGAGAGCCTTCAAAATAAATATCCTTAGTTCTTCAATGAAAGTATGACTGTTTTACCGAGCCTCAAGTCTCACACCATTCTGTCTGCTCTCTTCTCTTCCAAGTTCCACCAACTGCACACTTCTAGGCACAAATACCATAGCTACATTTTGCTAACAAAAGCATGCAAACAAATGAACCAATTAAAACTGGTTACAGTTGCAATATCTCTGCAGATTCCAGAGCAAGGGAGTAAAGAAGGAGAGCGACTTACGGTTATCAGACTGGAAATCAGGGACAAACTGTTCATCATCAGGAACTTGGGCTACAGAAAAACAAAAAAAAAGGGTTTTTTTATTCCTTTAGATTTTAAAACACAAAGAGACAAAAATAGTGATATCAAAAGGAATTTACCTTCAGCTAACCAAGCCTCTTGAAGCTGGCTGAGATCTTGAAACAATTCTGGAAGAAATAAAAGACAAAATGTCTCAGTGCTTTCTCTGCATATGTGAGCAGAAAAGACCATTTCAGAATAGCTGTTCTATAAAAGGGGGGAGGCACTGCACAGGTGCCTTGCTACCTTCAGAATCATGGGCCAAGTCTGTGTCCTGAAACTTCCTTTTTCTGTCATTCACTGACCTCCCTCGACATTCTTCTGTGCAAGGTTTCTGGAGGAAGCAAAGAAATGTTGGTATGAAGGACAAGCCTTCAAAATGCCAATAAGAGTTTCATGCAAAGGAGAAAAACAAGTATTATGCTAAGAAAACAAAACCACTGAACAAGGTAGAACCATGCAAAACCTACCCCAGGAACCATGAAAGGGACCTGCTGATCGTAAAAACCATCCATCGCACTTGCAGATTCTGTAATATTCCCTTGAATATTTTTAGCATTGAGCAATTCCAGGATGGGAAGAATTTTCAGAACTGAGTTCTAGCAGATTTAAGACTGCAGAGTGGGGAGAAGAGAGAGAGAAATCAAAACATGTTCTGTCTTTAAGCCATCTTAAGAGACTTCCTCTCTAATAGTACTTGAACAGTCTGCAAACTTTGAGGATTATCTGTTGTTGTGCTTTATTAACACCAAACATGCTATGTTGAAAAAATCATTTTAGTATCTTTTTTTCTTCTCTCCATTCATCAATTTGCTACAATCGCTCATATTCATTAAGTCCCTACAGAATCATCTTTTTATTTTTGGCAACACACCAAGGCCCCAACCTGTAATCCATGATGTCACAGAGTTACTATGGAAATAGTCATGACATCACTAACACCAAATTACAACCGCTTAAGAACAAACATAGGGAGAACAGCATGGATTACAAGCCAGAGATCACATTGCTTGGAGTACATTTTCTCCCTATATGGTCAAAAGATAAAGTATAAATAGCAACAAGTGCAGGGAAAGTCAATCCTAGTTTGCAAAAGAGCTTAACTTTCAGGACAAAATAAATACTGTAAATATCAACTCTTTGAGGTTATAAAAGAAGGGAGAAAGCAAAAGGCTTTTTCATCTTGCTCCTATCCTAACACTGTGCACCAAGAAGCGCCTCTGATTTCAGTGAGGTTTACTTCCAAGAAAACATGGTTTGAACTGTAGTTGTTCCAGCATTGAGGTAGCATTGTTTCAGCAAACCTATGCCTCTGACTAGCAAAGAATCTCAGTTCATTTACTTGAAAGCTTAAAACACTCTGCAACAGAATCTCCATGTTAGGCTGACATGAGATCCAACATGAAATGGAAAGCCGCTTATTCCCTTTTTCTGCTGATGCAACTCTTACTGCTCCAAACAGCCTGAATGCCATGAAGGGATCTACTAAGCAAAAGGACCGTTTTCAAACGTTCCTGAATAATAAGTCATTTTTCGCACAGCAAGTTTTTGCATCCTGTTTAAAAGCTATCACAGTTTCCCAAGGAACACGACTTGGTAGGCACATGCATTCCATTTTCTACTTAATTCTAGACAAAAATACAGAATCAGTGATTTTTTATTTTTTTTTTAAAGAAAAAAGCTTGCAGAAAGCGTGCAGTTTCGTAACATTTTTTAAAGGGGACAGTCTTATGAACATCTAGCAAACCAACTGTTGCGAACTACTCCTGAATGTCACTGGGAGCATGAACGTGACACGTTGCATGAATAAATATCTAATTCCCAATTTCTCGTGTCGATTTTGGACAAAAGATCCGAGACGTTGGGCAACCAAAACGCACCGTCGCGCGTACAAAAAATCCGCGTTGTAGGTTCAGCCTCCTCCCTTTCCCGAGTCCCTATAAAAAGCCTTTAACGCCGCCAAACAATACAATTACCATACCCTCCCCACCCCCCAAAAAATATGGTCTAAGTTTTATGAATGGTAGAGGAAGCAATAAGAGCAGGTAGCGTGTAACTAGATCCCCGGCGTAGGGCCCCATTCACAAAAACAAGACACGCACTTCCCAGCTCACTCTATTCATGAAACGCCTTCAGATGCGCCCCCACCTCTACAGCCCAGTGCAGAACGCCGCGAAGAGACTCAGCCTCCGCCCCCGTACTCAATGCTTCATTCACACAAAACCAGCTCCATTCATAAAATCGCCCACATTCACAAAAACTCCCAGCAGAGCCGCGGCAAAGCCAGTGCCTGCTGCAGCCTGTGGCGGCGCGGCTGTGCAAGCTTCCCTCGCATTTCTACGGCGTAGCCTGATCCAGTGCTACCCTGTAGCCCCAAAGCCACCCCCACATATTCTCTCTCTCTCTCTCTCTCTCTCATCTACACAGAAGACCCCGAGCCATTTGATGTCTCCATCGCGGCAGGCCAAACTCTTCCAAGCCCATCCGAACCCCACCACCTCGCACCTCAAACACCTGCACATCCACAAGCCGCCTCCTCACCCCATAGCCTGCCCCATCGCACAACTCCATGCACCCCCAGGTACTCGGTATCCCCAGCTCCAGGAATGAGATTTCGCCCCAAGCCCTAGAAGCTGAAACGCTTATCCTGACCTGACCGTAGAACCAGCGCGCCGCCGCTGTGCAGTCACTAGAAGCCTAGTGTCTTTTTCGGGTTGCTGTCGGAGCCCCCAAGCGGCCTCTAGAGCCCACCCCATCCCGTCCCCATTGGCCCACAGCCTTGCCAGACGCTGTCGATCACAAGTTGTTTACCCTACCAGGCACCCAATGGCGCTCGGATGTTACACCGCCTCCCTGTCGTGATTGGTTGCAGCTGCCGAGCAGTGCGTTCTAAGCCTGCCTCCTCGCAACGATAAAGCGCTCAATTTTTTTCTCCTGGGACATATAGCCAATCCAGGCGGCCTGATTTACATACTTTTTTCGAGGAGCGTTTTCATTCATAAAAAAAAGGCTCGCGTTCTGAGGGCGAGGCAGACTCAGTGAAATATTTAAAGGGAACCTGGCGTGTTTATGTCTGCCTGCGTTAAGAAGCGAACGGGTTATCTGCTGTTCTTTGATTGCCCATAGCCTGAGTACCCAGCTGATGCGCCTCGCTCAGGTCCTGCCTGAGCTGGTGACCACAGGCGGGAACGGACTGAAGACCCATAGTTTCACGGCTGGAGCCAGAGATCACCATAGAAGGGCAAGCGCCTTCGATCTTGCATCGAAGTGCGCGCTGCACTGATCCCTGAACGTTTGGGGTGCTCGAGATGAAAACACAGAGCCAGTGCCTAGCTCAGGGCATCTTTCGGCTGCAGTAGGAAAATGGCAGAACGAAAAAAGAAGTCGTTGGCGCTATCCCATCCGGCCTTTAGATTTGGCGTTCACGAATGAACAGTTTCAGTAGCGTCAAGAGCATATACTGTATTCTGTATTGTACTGTGGCTTGCGCCGACCTGTGTGTGCGTGTGAGCGTGGGCTTAGCAGCGCGCCCAGGTCTCCGCCTAGGATCGGTCTGCAGAAAGTGGCCGTGGGTCTTCATAGTATAGCCTGCGCCGGTAGGAACCTCTGAAAGAGCCAACAGCAGCTCTCTCCTATGTCTTTCTATATGCACAACAAGAACTACTGAATTCCATGAGACTGCCTCCCAAATAAACGTGCGTCAGGTCGCAATCCTATGCATGCTTACTTAGGTGTAAGAAGTCTTGCTAAGAGTTGCAGTATTTTCGAGTCCGCGGCGCAGACCAGATCGGCTGCAATCCTGCGCACTTATTTGGGACTGATTTCCAAGTAAACAGGACGCGCACAATCCGGAAGCAGGACGGGGCTTTGGACCACCTCGCAGAAAGCCGGCACACTTGCGCGAAGTGGGAGAAAGTGTTCCGCGCACGATACGGCTTTTTAAAAAAAAGAAACCACAATTATTTAATCATGTCAATAAAAAAGCAGTGAGGCGGCAGCACTTTTCAAAGGTGCTGTACACGGAAGCCAGTAGAACATCCCCCAAATAAAATACTCTCTCCCTCTCATCTCTTGAGAAAGCACATAGAATTTACCCCTGCTAACTGGGCAAGAGGCACTTTTCACGTGGTGTTCCTCATATATTTAGCAGGGGGAGAGTAATTGTCCCTCTTCACCCCTGCGCAGTGTCTTTTCTAGTGGCCTTTGCTGGTGGTGTTTTGCATATTTTTAGATTGTGAGCCCTTTGGGACAGGGAGCCATTTAACTTTATTATTACTATTTGCCTGTAAACCGCTTTGTGAACGTCGTGTTGAAAAGTGGTGTATAAATAGTATTTGAATGAATGAATGAATGAATGAATGAATGAATGAATGAATGAATAGAATTTAAAACAAACAGCGAAGCAAGCAAGGCACCTGCATGAGTAGGCTTTTGAAGGAGTAAGCCCTTTTGAACACTGTGGGACAAAGCTAACATTCTTTGGCTTGGGTCACTGTGACTTTAGGGCAAGAAGGTTGGATGACTGGAGTCGCCATCCCTGTTAAATTGATAGGAATCGAGTGAAGCCAGGGGGCGGGCTTAGCGGCCATGTTTGTGTGCCCCAGACAATCTTTATTCCAAGCATTTCAGATTGCTTTTCTGGTACTGTTTAGGACTTAATAATTTACTCCTGAAATAAAAACTTACGAAAATAAAAACGTGTGATCGTGTAGAAACATTATTGGTAACCTTATTATAATTTAATACGCAATTACAAGGTTAAATTCCTCATAATTATAGTACTGAACATACCGGACGAAATGCTACTTGCTGTCTAGTTAAACTCAGATTGCACTATTGTGACAGACTTATTTTTTGAAATCTACACTATTAAGAGTATTTTTTTAAACTTCTACACTCACACCCCCCCATAAAACAAAGTCTGTTAATGTTCAGAATTTCGAAAATATTACAGTAGAAAATGGAAGGCGGGAAAAAACGTGTAAACGGGAAGGGGGGAAAAAGGAGGGGGAAATATATTTTTTTCCTTCTAAATCTAGACCATTAACAGTGGGTGTCTGAAAATGGTGAATAAGACTGCTAGGAACAACGAGAAATTAAACAGCTTCAAAAAAAAAAAGCACTCCCTGAACTGTAGTTCTATTGAACCGATGTAATGTGAATACACGAACCTTTCCGTGGAAATTAAATCCCATTTTTCGTACAGCGATTCGCACACCCGTATGCAGAACACGCAGGCATGCTTAAAGACATTGAAATTAACTTTTACACACGTGCAGGGAGATTTTTATTCGTGAATTCGCGGCAACCTCGTCCTTGCGGGAAACTTCTGAGTCAGCCATATTTGTGTGCCCCGGAAGCTTCAAGATACTGACGTCATGGCAACTCCAGTGTATTATACCTCCATGCTTTAGGGGCTGCATGTTGGACATTTATTTATTTATTTATTTATTTAAGAGATTTATATCCCACCTTGAGATGTACAGGTTTTTTTTTCAAATTGCAATTTCAGTCAACCTATAATTACTTTGTCCTCATTGTCCAGGACAGAGTGGGATATGTGCTGAGATAAATATTTGTGTGTTGGCTACTCGCGGCTATAGGACTAACTAGAAAGTGCTTAATGCCTACAAGAGAAGCAAGTATTAGGCCTCAAGTCTATCTTGTGACACAACTATCAGAACCAGAAGAAATCCCTCTCTGCACATCTCTTATGCATGGGGACACTTTGTAGTTACACAGTAGCAAAAGAAATGCACTTTGCACTTGCTCAGGGGCACTTTAACCTTGCTTCACAAGGACCAGGGTTAAACCCTGGAATCTGAAGCCAGGTGCCAGGACTCAATTTTGGTGCAGCTTTACAGTGTAATCTATGGCCTGCATCCAGGAATATGCAGCAGTTCTCAAAGGTACAGCTCTGGATGGCGTTTCTCATGTATAGGATTAGGCTGTAAGTGTTGCCTGTAGAGCAGAGAGCTGAGCAGGGAAATGGGCGGGTCTGGCAAGGCAAGAGCATACAGGGAAAGTGCTGATTGCCTCCACTGGGGAAGGTTTCTTCCTGGCAATCAATGCCATCTGACATTTGTGTCTGACAAGCATTTCTCTCTACTGGCAGATTATAGGTAGCGGCAGGGCCTTCTTTGCTGTGGCACTGATGTTTTAAATCAGGGGTCTCTTAACTATGGCCAAGGGGGGTCAAATCCAGCCCACTACAAATTTTATCTGGCCTGCAGCAACTTAAAATATTTGACATAATTCACCCATTACATATCATTTCTGAATGTAAGCATGGCATTCTTTCTTTGTAAATGTTACATTTCTATTTTGTTCTGAATTATATCATGCTGATTACAAAAAAGATTCAAGTAAAACTTATTCATTCATTTAAATTTCATTCATCTATATATATAAAGAAGAGCGTGGGTATGGGTGTTTGTATGTGTGTATGTATGTGTGTATGTATGTTTCGCATAGGCTCCTCAATGCCTGGAGCGATCGGCACGAAACTCGGCATGCATACACTTTGTGGCCTGGCGACAAACACTGCGGGGGTCGGGGCCCCCTAGCGCCCCCGGGGGCAGGGGTACATGGGGGTCCCCACGTGAAAACGGTCAAAAACGGCCGAAATCGGTGTCAAATCCACAGTTTCCGGGGGCGCTGAGATGAGCGGTGATGTTCCCGACGCCGTCGGAGTCCGGGTTCAGCCTCCCCTCGACGTGGGGGGGGCAAGAAGAGGTTCAAAACAAAACATCCGCCATGCCCTGCTGGAACGCCTGGACCGATTGGCACCAAATTTGGCATGCGGAAGCCTAGCGGCCTGGCCACAAACACTGCGGGGGTCGGGGCCCCCTAGCACCCCCGGGGGCAGGGGTGCGCAGGGGGCCCCATGTGAAGACGGCCAAAAATGGCTGAAATCGGCATCGAGTCCGTAGTTTTCGGGGTCACCGAGATGAGCAGCGACGCTCCCGACACAGTTGGAGTCCAGGTTCAGGCCCCCCTCGGTGTGGGGGGGTGAGAAGGGGTGCAAAACAAAAGGTCCAGCAGGCCCTGCTGGCACACCTGTACCGATCGACACGAAACTTGGCACACATACACCTTGCGGCCTGGCGACAAACACTGCGGGGGTCAGACCCCCTTAGTGCCCCCGGGGGTGGGGGTACGCGGGGGTCTCCACGTGAAAATGGTCGAAAACGGCTGAAATCGGCGTAGAATCCATAGTTTCCGGGGTCGCCAGGGCGAGTGGCGACACTCCGACTCCGTTGAAGTCTGGGTTCGCCCCCCCTCGGCGTCGGGGGTGAGAAGGGGTGCAAAACACAACATCTGCCATGCCATGCTGGCACACCTGGACTGATCGACATGAAAATTGGCACGCATATACCTTGTGGCCTGGTGACAAACACTGCAGGGGTCAGTACACAGGGGGCCCTGCATAAATCGGTTGAAAACAGCCGTGATCGGTATTGAATCTGTAGTTTCTGGGGTCGCCGAGGCGAGCGGCGATGCTCCTGATGCCGTGGGAGTCTGGGTTTGCCCCCCCTCAGTGTGGGGGGCAGGAAGGGGTGCAAGACACAACGCCTGCCATTCCCCACTGTGATGCCTGGAGCGATTGGCGCCAGACTCGGCACACGCGTGCCTTGCAGCCTGGCGACAAACAGTGCGGGGGTCAGGCCCCCCCCAGCGCCCCCGGGGGTGAGGGTGCGCAGGGGCCCCAAAGTGAAAATGTCCAAAAACGAGCGAAATTGGTGTCGAGTCCGTAGTTTCCGGGGTTGCTAAGGCGACCGGTGACGCTCCCAACGCAGTTGGAGTCCGGGTTCGGCCCCCGTCGTTGTGGGGGGCGAGAAGAGGTGCAAAACTCATAAACTCTGGAAGATCATTTTGTTACCCGGGTAATGCCGGGTAACAAAAAGCTAGTTATAAAATAAATCATTCTTCCAAGAAGCATTCGGTTCTTTCTCCTGTGCTAATTTATCCTCAAAATGAGCCTATGAGGTAGATTACACTGAGAAAATGTGGCCCCAAAGCACCTAACAGCAGTGGTGCTGGTGAGGCAGAACTGCCCTACCAGAGTTTGAAAAGTGCCACCACTGCTGTGATCACACAAACACTTACAACCCATGGGATTTGCGCAGCTGAGGCCAATGTTTTGTAAGTTTTTGCAGGATCACAACCACTGCAACAGCAGTAGAGGCATATTTCAAAGAACTCTGGTAGAGCAGTTCTGCCTCACCTGCCACACCCCCATTGTACCTGCCGCATCCCTAACAGGCTTCCTGTGTGGGGATCTGAACATGAATCACTCCAATTCTAGTCTGAAGTTAACCACTTCACCGCACTGGCTCACGATTGTGAACTGGTTTCACAATCAAGCCTGCCCAGAGCTGGTTTGGCCCCTGGTGAAATTCTTTTTTTACAGCAGTCAAAAACAATCAACAAATAATACTACTAGGGCCCAGTCCTATCCAACTTTCCAGCACTGATGCAACCATCCTGTGCATTGCATCCTGCCATGGCGGGCTGACTTGTGGTGGACCAGCTAGGGCTTGCTGGTTTCAGGGATTCTTGCAAAGCAACATATAGACTGCTTGCTTTTCTTCTGCTGATGCTTGCCCCAGTATCCACGGTTTCAGGTATCCATGGATGTTGGGATGGCTATTAAAAAGATAGGGGAACAATAAACAAATCTCTTTTTTTAACCTTGTTGCAGCAAACACTGCAGCAAAACCACTGATGTTCCCCTATCTACAAAAAGTAACCCCTAGTATCCACAGTGGGGTCTGAAATAGAACTGCAGTGGATACTGGGGCATGCCTGTACCATGACAACTATCTGACAATGTGCTGTTTTTGCTTTGCTTTGGCTGGCTGGGGCACTTGGCCCCCCTCCCCCCTAAGGATGCTACAGTGGCTAATGGCCACATGAAGTGGCTGCAAATAGCACTGAAGGTGAGGGGGGCTTTTTAGTACTTTAACCCCCCAGGAATGCCTCTGGCCACACGGACAGACAGTATGCTGAACTAGTTGAATCAGACCATGGTCCAGCAAGACAATTTTTATGTGATTTAGGGCACAATCCTAACCTGGAGTTAGTCCAGCAAAGTTTGTCCAACACAAAGGCCCCACAAAGCATGTTTGGACCACCCATAGAGTCTGGGAGGATGGTGCATGTCCGTGTGCTGGCCTCTCTGACTCCAGGAGTGGGCCAAACATACTTTACAGTGTCATTTGTGCTGGCCAAACTGTGCTGGACTAACTCCAGGTTAGGACTGCGCCCTAATCAAGAGAAGCAATGCAGATTCGGTGTGCTTACTATGGGAGGATCACAAATTTTTTTACACTGTCAACTTGATGGAGCAGGGACCTGCCTTGTTATATTCTGTAACGCATCATGCATATTGATGATGTCATTTAAATAATAACAATAACAACAACAATACACACTCTTGCTTTATACATTTATAACAGGTCCATGAGCCCACAGTTAATCGAATCAAAGGAAAAGTATGCTCTGTGAGCCAGGAGTCAGCCCACACGTCTTGCTCTAGTGCCATCCCTGGGCCACATCCTTTCCAGTAAGTGCTGCCTGCTCATAGCCATTTCACTTCATGGTTAGTGACGATAGTTGGACGGCAACATCACAAGATCAAATGGGTGTATGCCCATGTGGATTGTGTAAGGCTGGGCTATGCTGTGCTTGTGGTGTAGTGATGGTTTGATGGGTTCATCATGAATGCAATTTGCAACTCACTCCGCATTTGGCACCCACAGTCCAGCTGTCACACAGTCAAATGCGCAGTCAAATGTACTTCTGGTGAAACAATCATACAGCCACTTCGTACCTGAGCACAACCTGCTCATTTTCACCACACCTCACATTTGGTCAGGTGAGTTGACCTTCATTGTGCAAGAGCGTGTGTGCGCGCGCGCACGTGTGTGTGTGTGTGTGTGTGTGTGTGTGTGTGTGTGTGTGTGTGTG